>OZ007560.1:236165879-236781737 GCA_963931875.1 Pollenia griseotomentosa | reverse complement strand
AATACCGGTAGGGCCTCCCATGGCGGAAGGGTGTAAACCTTAAAAATTTTGTTTTATATTTTATATGCATGCTTTTGCATATTTCTTTTTTTTGATATATTTTGTATAAATTTGAATATTACGTAGGTTGGCAGACATTTCTAACAAAAAAAAAAACTGCTACAAGAACTAAAAGAAATTACAACAGGTTCCCATGACAAACGGTTCAACGCACCGGATTTTAACGAAGAACGACCAACAATTTTCAACTCAGCAACACCTGTTCTTCAGGTCTCGCTGCTACAGCAACATTATCGGCTTGTTTTTCTAAAATAAACGGTTACTGAGAAATTTTGGATGTTGTGTTTTTAATAGTAATTTATTTAAAAAACGCAAAAGAAACAAAAAAAGACTTTAATGGTCGTATGGTGAGAGGTAACCTAGGAATTGTAAGAGTTGATTGTTCCGTTCTGTTGACCACGCTAAAAAATATATATTTTTTTAAAAAAGTAAAGCCAATGAATTTATTAACACACTATCCCTATATGAACTGATATTAAAGTATGCGCTAGTTACATCAACTTGATGTTCAAGGTATACATATTTCCAATATATTTTAAAAAAGGCTTTTCCCTTCTCTCGCAAAAGCTCAAGACTTGACGAGTCAAACTCATGAATCAAAGAAACAAGATTGCGCGTTGTGCAGGTCTCTTATTTTTGTGTGTGACGAAGAAATAGACTTTGTGTAATAATCTACAACTCTGTATCAAAGTTTTTGAAATCTTTTCCATTGAAGCGAAAAAATTGGCATTTGAATAGTCTTATACCTAGTGTCGGATTATACGTTTGAGCCACTGTACATATATGAAAAAAAGGAAAAAACGCTTTTAAAATTGCAAAGTTGCAACTTTTAAACCTAATTTTGTTTACACTTAGTTAAAGGTTGTTTGAATTGCTAATTTTAATGTTAATCTTTTTCCTTGTGTTGTTGAAAAAAAAGTTGCATTTTTCCAATTTTGTAATAAACGTTATTATGAAAAATTCTGTATCATTAATTTTTAATGCCAAACAGGATGCAAGAAATAAGGTGTGCTTTTGACTTATATATTCATCTGCTATCTTTTAGCTTTCTCGACTAATTAGTTTGCATACATGTTCATACGTATTTTAGATGCATCATATTCGCCAAATAATGAGCTGGAGTAAGTAAGCTTTTCATTTACTTATCAACCGTTGCAATTGTATCAGTCACTCTGTAAAGCATTTAGAGCTTTTTGAGCTGTAAGTAACATCTGTTGGAGATTAAAGCTTCATTCTCATTGTCTAATTCTTTTAAATGTTCCGATCTTATTTGGGCATAAAAGTTTAAAACATGTTTACTGTACATCACTTGCCAGCTGAGGCATACATAAAAGGACTTACAAAAATAAGTCCATGCGTTTGTGGATGATGCCATGAAAAATATTAAAGGTTATCTTGCTAAATCTATACCGAAAAGGGCTGAATTGACAACATTGCATAGACCAATTATTAGATCACTATACAAAAAACCATAACACCAAAAAAAAAAAAACTATGAAAAAAACCACTGGGTTGTATTTTTCTTAAAAAACCCTGGACTTTGCCAACCCTGGTTTGTTTACAATTTTAAGTAATTAATATTTATTTATTCACGTAATAAAAAATTACATTTTTATATTTTTTGTCGTTTTGTTTTAATTTTTAAACTATTTTATCATATCATAATACAACTGTTCTCCACGGTGCTACTTATACTAAAATAGAATTTTAGTACATACTCAACACTTTAAAGCACTTTGTGAACTGGACAACTGTTTTCGAGTATTATTTTTCGTCAAACCAAATTGACGTGAATAAAACGATTAATGATTAATGCTGTTTCTTTTTAGTAAATAAATAGCACATATCGCTCATAGACTTATAGTACAGTAGTTTTGACTTAACTGCCTTTTATTTACGTGCACTTTTGACTTAACTGCACAAAATTGATAATTTTTGGCATTATTCTTTATAATCCCATACAAATTCCTTTTTTAAGTGCACTTTCTTTACCTGCACATTTAAGATAAGTGCCCAAAATTTTTGGCATTTTAAAATTATTATCATACAAAAAATTGAAGTTAGCTGCACTTTGACTTAACTGCCCAAATTACATATTTTCTGTAATTATTCTTCAAAATCTTTCTTTACGTGCATTTTGTATACCTGCACATTTTTCATATTTTTGGGCAGCTTTAAAATATTTTCATATAAAACATCAATATCCAATTTTAGCTGTTTATTAATACAAAAATCGCAAACTAGTCAAGTTGGTATCATTATATGTAATTCATTTATTTGGTTTGCATGTACCTACATTTATGCATATGGGTTGTGGTTACAGTAACTTTACCATGATTATATAAAAGGAATAGCAAATCTTAGGTCTGGAACAGAATAAAGTAGTTGTGGTAGTATTTGAAGCGGACAAATGCTCTCTAGCGCAACAAATTTCAAAATTTCGATTTTTGCGCTTCAACGGCAACGACTACTACAACTACGTATTCTGTTGACACTACTTTGAAACTGTCGTTTTTAATTTTTGACAGCTTGCAGTAACGTTGTACTACAGCGACTTTTCTGTCCCACACTTTATTGTTACCAATTTGGCTATCTCGTTCCGTCTAAAATGCACAAGAAATGACTACAGGTGGTTTGAACGTAATTGTTATTATCAATTTATTAATAAAAACGTTGTTACTCCTCTTTCAAACACTTTACTTTAGCTGCACTTTTATGCAGGTAACCACAATTGCGTACCTGCACATTAAGGCAGCTAAATACATTTAAGATAGCTGCATTTTTGATTTACCTGCACAAAAAATCGTGCAAAGGAGATTGTGCAGCTAAGTCAAAATTACTGTACCTTAATTTATGCATATGGGTTGTGGTTACAGCAACTTTACCACGATTATATGAACGGAATAGCAAATCTTAGTTCTGGAACAGAATAAAGTAATTGTTGTAGTATTTGAAGCTGACGAATGCTCTGTAGCGCAACAAAGTTCAAAATTTCGAATTTTGCGTATTCTGTTTTCACTACTTTGAAACTGCCGTTTTTAACTTTCGACAGCTTGCAGCGCTATTCTTAACGTTGTACTACAGCGACTTTTCTGTTCCACACTTTATTGTTACCAATTTGGCTATCTTCCTTATAAAAATGCCAAACAAATGAATACAGGTTGTTTGAACGTCATTGTTACTATCAATTTATTAATAAAAACGTTGTTACACCTCTTTCAAATACATACTTTACTTTAGCTGCACTTTTATTCAGGTAACCACAATTGCGTACCTGCACATTAAGGCGGCTAAATACATTTAAGATAGCTGCATTTTTGATTTACCTGCACAAAAAATCGTGCAAAGGAGATTGTGCAGCTAAGTCAAAATTACTGTACATTTTCAATTACATATTTTGGGCCTCAAAACTAGTTTTGCGCCAAAAGAAGTGTTTTGCTACTTATTTTCCCATACGTTTTTCATGTTTGAAAAACTCAAACAAAAACTAGTTTTGCTCCAAAAAAATGTCGAAAATCATGAATACAATTCTAGGTTTTTCATTATTGGTAATTGACAAATTCGAAAAAAGTGACACATTTACAAAAATAACCAGACTTATTAAATAGGTTTATGCAACTCAAGGCGATTTTTTGCTGCGTAAAAATGATATAATAAAAAGGTAGTATTATGTGCTTTTTTATATTTACATTTATGTAAATTAATTAATCAATAAATGAATAAATAAAAAAAAATATCTGTGTATTAAAAAAACAAACAAGAAAATTCCATGTAAAAAAAATGTTTTTTTCACCACATATTTTGTTTGGCTTTCAAATTTGTTTTGTTTGGCTTTCAATTTTGCTTACAACATAAATGTCAAATTGATTTTGAATATTCGAAAACCACTTTAACATAAAGGAAACAACACTTTGACACGTTTTGCTAAAAACAAGTGGTTTTGCTCATTGAAACATAGTATAAAGCTTATTTTTGCATAGCCGGCCTTCGGCCGGGCGCAATGATTTTCTCCTCTATGGCATACAAAATAGCGGCTTCGCCAAGTGCTGGTTCACACTCTACAAGTCTTAGCCGTCAAGTTTTTAGGAGAGAGAGAAAAAAATGCCATGTCCTTTTCCCTTCTCTGCTAAAAGATCAAGCCTTGACGGCTTAAACTTGAAGAGTGTGAACCAGCACTAGCTAAAGCTTCTCTGCATAGCTGGTCTGCGGTTTTGCGCAAGCATTTTCTTCTCTATGATATAACAAACACCGACTTCGTTAACTGAAGCTTCTCTGCATCTAAAAGAAACTTAAATTACCTTAGAGGGGAAAATAATGAACGAATACAACAACAAAAAACATATTTGCCAATTGCAAATATGATTTTAATTCAAGTAGCCACACATACCAATAAGTGGGCGGGTGGTTTCTTGAATCCAGGGGGCCCCACGGTCCTCACCCGCTTTAATTTTAATTTTGGCTTTTCTTTGAGTACATTTTACATTTTAGCCGAAAGAAGAAAAGAGAGAAACAAGAAGAAATTTTCTGTCTGACTTCTAGTTTTTCATATGTAAAACTTCAGGTAAGATCAAAAGGGAATTCAAAACATGTCCGGCAAGAAATGTCTGTAGTGTAAATAGGGACTTATTCTGACGGCGTTGTTGCTTGTGCTAGAACAGAAATTGCTGGTGTGGTCGTGGTGTTAAAACACTCCCCAAATGTCAATTCAGTTGTCAATTTTTTTGTGAACAATTTTTGCAAACTTGGTGACACTGAAGTCAATAATGAATTGATTTTCATTTCTATAAATTTTTTTTTGGAAAAAGTTCGTAATGAAGATTTATTAATTAATGTATCTGTTAATTAATTAGTTACTTTAAAACATTAAAATAAACAGTGTTAGAATACCAAGAAATTGAAGCGAATTATTTCATTATAGAAATATACGAAAAACGACGACTGTAAGACAAGTGAAAAGTACGAAAAAAAAGTAATGAAAAACACTCATACGCCTTTAAGACAGCAGTAGCATAAGCAACAACTACAACAACATCTTGGAAGATATTGAAAACGCGAAAACCGATCGAGCAAACGAAAACAGAAAAAAAAATAAATAAAACAAGAAAATCCAATAAAGCACTGCCACCAGACAGCAAATCTGGAGACATAGACAAAGGCAGAGGTGGGCAGGCATAAACAAAACACAAAATTTAAAGTATAATAAAAAACGATAGAAATACAAATTCAACAATAAGCCTTAAATCAAGGCCAGCAAAAAAGAAGAAACAAGAAGTATAAAACTAAACAAACAAAAACTAGCCGACATTAATTAAAATTTGAACGAACCTATAGCACAATTGGCAAACAAAACACATACACATTTACCAGAGGGAGGAGACACCGGCTTAGTTTGCAAAACACACATCGCTAGTGGAGGCGTTTGACGCAGCCACATAGCTGTCAATGTCCGGTAATCAAGCACAAACCGGCAGTAATGTCGGTGTTGGCGGAGGCAGTGGTGGTAGTGCCGGTGGTAATGGCGGAAGTGGTGGTGGTGGTGGAGGTACTGGCAGCGGTGCCGGCAGCAGTGGTGGCAGTTCATCGCAACATTTACAGCAGCATCAACACACACCACCTCAGATAATAGCTGGTGTTACTGCTGGTGCGACAACATCAACCTCTACTATGGCTGTGGCTGGCTCTAGTTCATCTGCAGATGCCCTCAATATGGCAGCTGATTCTTCACCGCGCGAGTCGGGTGACGATTCGGAAGATGAAAGTGAAATTTTGGAAGAATCTCCTTGTGGGAGATGGCTAAAACGACGCGAGGAAGTGGATCAACGCGATGTGCCCGGTATCGATTGTGTCCATCTGGCTATGGACACCGAAGAGGGTGTAGAAGTCGTCTGGAATGAGGTGCAATATGCCAGTCTACAAGAGCTTAAGTCGCAGGAAGACAAAATGCGTCAAGTTTTTGACAATCTCTTACAATTGGACCACCAAAACATAGTAAAGTTCCATCGCTACTGGACAGATACCCAACAGCCCGAACGGCCGCGTGTTATCTTCATAACGGAATTTATGTCGTCTGGTTCTTTAAAACAGTTCCTTAAACGTACTAAACGCAACGCCAAACGTCTACCACTAGAGGCCTGGCGCCGTTGGTGCACACAAATTTTATCTGCGCTTAGCTATTTGCATTCCTGCACACCGCCCATCATCCACGGCAACCTAACCTGTGATAGCATTTTCATCCAACACAATGGTCTCGTCAAAATTGGCACCGTTGTTCCCGATGCCGTTCACTACAGTGTCCGCCATCATCAACAGCACAAGGACATCGAACAAGCTGCTCAGCACTTTATGGCCCCCGAATATGGGTCTGCCGAACAGCTAACCGCCGCTGTCGATATTTACGCCTTCGGTATGTGTGCCCTAGAAATGGCCGCCCTCGAGATCCAAAACAGTGCTGGTGAAACTTCCACCACTATCAATGAAGAGACAATATTAAGGACAATTAATAGTCTGGAACATGATTTACAAAGGGATTTAATTTTTAAGTGCTTGCGGAGAAACCCATCTGAAAGGCCAAATGCCAGTGATTTACTTTTTCATCCGCTACTATTTGAGGTGAGTGAGTAATAATTTAAAATTTTAACAGTCATTGGCTCTTGGTTTATCTGTGTGTTTGTCAGTTTTGTTGTTGTCATTTTTATTTATTTTTTTTTTTTTTTGCAAACTAATTTTCAACCTTTTTTGTATCCATATGTGTGTATATTGATGAAGAAAATAAAAAGAAAAATAAATAACTACAACAAAAACAATACCATACGGCAGAAAAACCAAGAACAACAAACTGTATGTAGGACATTGTAGCTGACTAATCAAAGTCAATGGTATGAGGTTGTAATTTAATGTGACGATTATGTATTGCATAGCTTAAGGAGTTTAATTTTTTAAATGCAGTATATACGGCCATGTTTTGGAAATCGAAATCACGTGAAATTGAAATCGACGGAGAATTAAATTTTTTTTAAAGTGAACAAAATTTAAAAGTTTTGGGGTAAAGTCTTTTTGAGATTTTTCGGAAGAGGGTTAGGGGTCGGGTCGCTCAAGTCGAATTTTTGCCAACAATTGTGTCTGCCGGCCTTTTCTCTTTATAACTTTGTCAAAAACCACGATTTTCTTCACTTTTAAGGAAATAATTTAAAAGAAAAATGTCCAAGCTTTATTTTGGTGTACAAAGACTATAAGCTTTTGCAATGCATTTCCTCATTTATGCACCCTACATTAAAAATGTTTGTAATTTTTCCATAAATTTTGTAAATTACGCTTTATAACTTTTAAAATTGTTATGAAAATGAAACAAACCAACAATGCAGTTTAAAAGATCAATTTATTCTAAATAACTTAGTAACAAATATTTTTTAATTCGCTCTTACCGTTCCTGAGTTATATCGGTTTTTAGCTTTGTACCCAGTTTATGATATTATTACTCTTACCCAACAAACACATAAAAATCAAACGTTTTGCTTTTGCTTTGTTTACAAATCATTAATTACAGTACTTACGATGTAGTTCTATGCCCTGCAATAAATTCTCAAAATCAGTTTCAGAAGTAGTGACATTGATGAAAGTTTTTATTAATACATGACGCGTTGAGGATTTTATTAAAGGCCAGTTTGCAGACATGCAACCAAGAGAAGATTTTAATAATTGCTTTATTTGATTCTTATTTTTTGGGTGATAGATATAAGCCCAAATCCAACTGTAAAAGCTTCAGAAGCTATTAATCATTTGATTCCATGGGCAGGAAGATTGTTGCCTATGCCGATGACATAGTTCTTCTGGTCAGGGGAAAGTTTCTGTCCACGATCGGGGAAATTATGCAGGTGATGCTGGGCGAACTCTCGGCTTGGGCAAAGGATAGGGGACTGGGTGTTAACCCTGTGAAAACTGAGCTGGTGTTATTTACCAGAAGGTATAGGATAGAGGGATTTAGGGGGCCAGTGCTAGATGGCGTCGAGTTACCGCTATCGGGCGGAGCAAAGTATTTGGGTAACTTTCTGGACTGCAAACTGTCTTGGAAGAGAAATACTCAGGAGAGGATGAGAAGGGGACTCAATGCATACTACACATGCAGGAACTCCATTGGTAAGACCTGGGGTCTGAGGCCAGATATGGTAAACTGGATTTACACATCGGTTGTTAGGCCTATACTTACCTATGGATGCACTGTCTGGTGGGGTGCGTTGGGAGTGGATAGCTATAGGAAGATGCTCAGCAAGGTTCAAAGAAGTGCATCTCTTGGCATTACAGGCGCTAGGAGAAGTACTCCGCAGGCAGCGCTGGACATCCTACTATATCTGTCCCCTATTGAACATTATGTGAGGAGTGTGGCCGCTAGGAACTTACTTAGACTTTACGAGTCTTCTTTAGTTAGGCCTAGGCGGGATGATCACACGAGAATTTTGTACGAGATGGGTCTGCTTGGTCAGGGTAATACTCTTGGGGGTATTTCGGATCATAGGACTATGACCCTGGACTTTGGTGCAACACCACCGGTAGACTTCCCGGATAGGGAAAATTGGAGTGGGTCCAACGGACTGTTTGAGGGGTGGGCAGTGTTTACGGATGGATCCAAGATGGAAACCGGCACTGGTGCCGGTGTATATATTGCGGACACCGATGTGAAAAGGTCTTTCAGACTCCCCGATGAGTGCAGTGTCTTCCAGGCTGAGATCCTAGCGATCTGGAGGGCGACGGAGGCGATACTGGAACACATCGTGGGTGGATCTGTGGTGACAATTTACGTCGATAGTCAGGCTGCGCTTAGGGCATTGACAAATTATACGGTGCGATCGCGCCTGGTCGCTAGGTGTAGAAATGCTCTTAGGGAACTCATGGAGGCATTCAATGTAAGGCTGTGTTGGGTACCCGGACACTGCATGGTTGATGGAAATGAGGTGGCGGACGAACTGGCAAGGGCGGGTTCGAATATGGACTTAGTGGTAAGGGACATGGGGGTAAAGCCTCCCCTATGTTACTACTTTGGTGTGATAGGGGAAAAGTTCCGTGATGACGTTAACCGATCCTGGGGGGACAGAGTGGATTGCAGGGTGTCTAGGGCACTTTGGCCCAGATTGGACGCGGGGGCAACCAGGGTTCTACTGGGATTGGATAGGGGTGGTCTTAGAACGCTTATAGGGTTCTTGACGGGTCATTGTCCTGTTAGGGCCTTTACGGGAAAATGGGACAGCACCATACCGGACTTCTGCAGATTATGCGATGAATCAGAGGAGCTGGAGACAGTCGAGCATGTACTGTGCCACTGTCCTAGGATGCAGGGTCTCAGACAGAAGTGGCTGGGAGAAAGGTTTCACGACGAACTGGGGTGCATCGCTGGATGTAATCCGGCTGATCTACTAGGGTTTGTCAGGGAAATAGTGCGGTTGTTTCTGTTGAGGGGACTGTAGAGAGGGAATTTGTTTTGCACAGCACCTACTAATTTTCTAACTTTCTGGTTTTCTATCATCCTATACTTCTTTTCTTTACTTCTCTCTTTTCTACATTCTTTATCTTTATCGAAGGGATTCACAATGGACCGTACCGGTCTCCGGGTGGAAGTGTGCCCTTGGGCACATAACCCTTCTTAACCTAACCTAACCTAACCTATTAATCGGGCGCGCTGGTTGAAGAAAATTATATACATATTTTTTAAACTTATACACTTTTTGGAATCGCTGCAATCTTGCAAGGACAATTCAAAATTCGATGCCTTTTATTTAATACGCTCCTCTCAATTATCTTAGTTTTATAAAGCAGTTGGATAACTACAAAATTAATAATTAAGCAGTTAAACGCGCCACGTTAAAAACATTTTTATGTCATCAGTGGTACTTTATCCCAAAATTGGCTACCTTAGCGTTTTTTTATGAACATACCGACACCAGAAATTTGAGTTGAATGGCAAAAAGTCTACATACGCCAAGTAGCGAGAACGAAGTAGTAAATTTTAACATAAGACAACCTTAAAAATAACGAAATTCAAGGATTAATTTCCAAACCCAGTCTTATTTGCTTTTGAAGCTTGCGATATTTCAATTGATCTTTAAAAAACAAATCCAGAAAATTGAGAAGCCAACAAGTAATTTCAAGGTGCAGAGAACAAAGTTCAAAGTTTACAAGTAGTAAATGATGTGGCAGAACGAGGTGTGGCTTCGGTTAACACTTACTTCAATGTCACAACTTCTGGAACAGGTTTTCAGGACCCCAATAAATAATTAAAAAAAAAGCAAAATAAAACGTTTAATTTTAATTTGTTTGTTGGGTATGAGTAATAATATCATAAACTGGGTACAAATCTGAAAACCGGTATAACTCAGGAACGCTAAAAGTGAAGTCAAAAATATATGTTTCTAAGTTTTTTTTTTTTTTTTTGGATTTAGGTGCAAGATATGTTAAAAATCATATGCTTGCAATGGCAAAACCTTAGGTTTATATGCCAGGACTAGAAGATTTGTATGCTATTCCTTCACATACAGTTGCATACTATAGAAGGGAGGTGCTACAAGGATTTCACAGAACGACCTATACCGTCGTATAGGAAGATGGAAATCCTGAAGTCCACTCCACGGATTCTCTCCAATTGAATTTTGAATGGTCTTCCACCAGTAGCTAGTTTTTTTTTTAATTTAAGAGTTTTGACTGGAACTCTACCAGTTAGTTAAAGAGTTTTAAATGGTCCTCCACCAATATCTATCAATTTAAGTTAAAAATCGTTGGCCACTTATTTCCACATGGTCACCGCCAAGCAAAATAAGGTTAAAACGAATGCATGTGATTAATGCCGAAAACACGAAAAACTGTAAATTATTACAGTTACACGACGCCACGCCATCAACCAATGCTGTGAAACGCAAAACGCAAGAAAGACAGACAAACAAGAACGACCTGATTGTCCTTAAAATTAATGACAACGAGCGCGAGCTGCTTCCCCGTCCAGAGCAGTTTTACGAGTGTGTTTCTAAGTTATTAAGAATAAATTGATCTTTCAAACTGCATTAATGGTTTGTTTCATTTTCACAAAAATTTTAAAAGTTATAAAGCGTTGTTTACAAAATTTATGGAAAAATTACGAAAAATTTTAATGTATGGTGCATAAATAAGCAAATGCATTGCAAAAACTTATAGTCTTTGTACACTAAAATAAAGCTTGGACATTTTTGTTTTAAATTTTTTCCTTAAAAGTTAAAAAAATCGTGGTTTTTTGAGAAAGTTATGAAGAAAACTGAAAAAAGGCCGGCACACACAATTTTTTGCAAAAATTCGACTTGAGCGACCTCTTAACCTCTTCCGAAAAATATGAAAAAAAAATCTCAAAAATTCGTTACCCATGAAAATCCAAAAAAAAAAAAAAAATTTTTTGGGACTACTAGTGAACATTGCTTTTCATGATTTTAAAAGCAATTTTGGTAAAGATAATACAAGAGAACAAGGGTTTGGTTGATTAAGAACTGAATGTTGTTTTTAAGGTTATTTGGGACGCTGAATTCAAATCTGCACTCAGTTTTTTCTATCAGCTCGACTTTTCAAGATATTCCGTTATTTTTAAAATTAAGACACTTTCACTACATACATATATTGCAATAACTTGAAAACGGTGCACCATATTCATTAAAAAAAAAAAACAAAATTCCCTAACAATATTATCTTTAAGCCGTGCTTTCATTAGTTGCGTTTGACTGCTTTTACAGTAAATTACAGTAAATGAGTAAACAGAAAAAAAGTACGCGAACGCAAAATTTTTTAAAATTCCTTAAATAAAGGCAACAGCTGATGGCAAATAATTGAAGTGTTGAAAAATGTTTACAGTTTTGACTACATACTTAACTCGTTTTCTTATCGGTACTAGATTAAATACTTTGTATAACACGAACATTTTTGGGAAATACAAACAAATTATTTTATGTAATCTTTTATATTTGTTTTTAAACCCTTCACCGAAGGTAAGGGGGTATATATAACTTTGTTATTCCGTTTGCTAGTTCCACAATATTGATCCTTTTAATTTTTTTGTTTTGTTTGTTCTATTAACTAATAAAAAGTTTTAACTGAAATATGAAAGATAAACTCACAATTTGTTGTTGTTTTTGTTTAAGCTTTGATACTGTTAAAGGTATAACTGTTGCTTATGATTCTTATTCGCTTAACAGTTTTATTTGTATGAAGTTTCATGATGATCTGGCCTAAGCAACCAGTGAAATACGCATAGGAATAGCTTATCCCATCAACAATAAATTTCAGCATTTTTATAAAGAACAAAAATTGGGAATTAAGCACGACAAACAAAATCTTGTTTTTGATTTTATTTTAAATCATTTTTTAATCTCTTTTTTCCCTAAGCTTAGCTCTACGTTTATCTGCAGGAGAAAGACCAGAGTCTATGGCGGGAATAAAACCCGCAACCCCGGCACTGATAGACTAGCTCCCTACCAGCTAGCCATAATGGGGCACTCGTCATGTTTTTAATTTTTTTCTCCGATTAAAGCAACATCATAATGGCTTTTGAATTTTTGAACAAATTTTCAACTCAGTTGAGTTGTAAAAAAAAAACAACCCGTTGTGTTGAGTTGTAATTTTTTGATGTTTTTGTTCGACGCAATATAGCAAAGTTGTAAACCATAATACAAAAATTAATAAATTACAACTCAACTGATTAAGTTGTGAACCGTAAAAGTTGTCTTTATTTTGTATTAGACTAAAGTTATCGGGTTCTCGCAAAGAAAAGAAGAAACCACTCGCACTTTCATTAATCAATCATTTTTAAGCTTCTTTTTGAGCCAATGTTTTTATTCGTTTGGAAATTATTCATATATGAATCCGTTTTCAATCGCTAAAGTGCTAAGTCAGTTTTAGTAATCAAAAGTGATCTGAAAAGACTCATTTAGGTGATTTTCACAAAAAATTATCACCCAAATGCTAGCTGAGAACACTTTAAATAAAATGTATATACATTAATACAAATGGATTTATTTGAATTTATAATTTTTCATTTCAAAGTTTTAGGAATTTTTGCAGAGACAATTTTGTGATTGTTCGGGCTGCGTAAGGACATTTAAAAAAAGTTTATAACATCACTGCTCCAGCCTAAGAATTAAAAGAAACTATTTGTTATTCTGTTTGATTTCTCTGCATTAAATTCGCTATTGCTCTTAGTTGTTATGCAACAAATAAGCATTGAAAATTAAACTGTATAAAAAAAAGTATCGTCGTATCGCCAGTAAAATATCACCGATACCGATATATTTTTTTTTTTATTATTATTTAAATTTAGTTGTATTAAAATCAAGGACCGGAAAACGTTTTTTTTTTATGTTTTTAAAAATATATTTATCATTGCTGTTCGAAAAATATTTTAAACTGTACAAAAAACAAAAAAAGAAAAAAATATTTTGTTTGATATTGTTTCTTTAAGTTCAAAAAAATAAAGTTCTCAAAAAAAAAGTTTTAATTTTTCGTACAAAATAAAATTTTTTCCCATCAGTTTAAAAAAAAAATAAAAAACAAACCAAAAAGATATTTATTTTTTCAGTACAATATTATTTTGTACATGAAAAGAAAAAAACCGAAAACTTAAAATTGAACATGACAAAGATAAAAATTATGAGATAAGATTATGAAGATATGTATATTATTTTTTACGCTGCTAAGCTATTTTTATTGTTTTTTTTTAACCGATTTAACGATTTCAAATAAATTTTAGAGTTTGTTTCTGATGTTGATTTTTTCGTGAATTTTTGCCATGTTCGCGATAGAAGCGATTTTTTCCTGTAAGTTTCTGGTTGTTAACAGCTTTAACGATTTATAATAAATAGTAGACTCAGCTATCATGCCGCTGTTAGCAAATTTTTGCGAATTTCCGCTAATTTTGCAATTTTTACCGAATTTTTGCCATTCCTTATAGTTTTTGGGACTTCCAATTAATTTTATGTATTGTTTGAAATATTAAAAATTTTCGGAAATTTTCGCTATATAGGGGTGATTATAAATTTAATTAAAATTCACAATTTAACCTACAAAATTTGAGTTCTCAATGTAAGTTTCTAAAAACAAAAAAAAAATATTTTTCTTTAAAACGTTTTTTTAAAAACTTTATTGTTTTTTTAACTTTGAAGAACAATTCAAACAAAATATTTTTTTTTTTTTTTTTTTTTTGTACGGATGAAAATATTTTTTGAACACCAATGATAAATATTTTTTCATGTACAAAATAAATATTGTACTTCAAAAATAAATATCTTTTTTTGTGTTTCTTAATTTTTTTTAAACTGATAGAAAAAAAAAATTATTTTGTACTTATGAGTTTTGAATTTTTCAAATGAAAAACTTAAATTTTAAGTTTTCGGTTCTTAATTTCTGATGCCTGATTAAAATACTTTACAATATTCTACTTTATTTAATTTGAAAATAATTATTTAAAGTAATCAAAACCTCTCAAAGTTATTATTTTTTATAAAACAGGGTATATTTACACAAGGTAGACTCATTTGGGAGTGTAGACATTTTGCTCTATAAAAGGAACCATGTTGTCAAAATTGTCTTCATATAAAACAAAAACAATTTAACGCACACATGTACAAATTTTGGTTCATATACACGCAATTTGACGTTGTGGTTCCAACTATGGGTAAACAGTTGACAAACATATGGGCCAACGAGTTTACCTTGTGTAAATATACCTTGTTATAAAAGATATAATTATTCTTCTAAAAATATTATTGTTTTCCTCTTCTTACATAAAGTTGGAACCTCGTTGTACATTTGTAGTCCTTTATAGAATAGTGACCTTTGTGTTGCAGTGGTTGTTGCCTGTGGAAGCCTAAAATTCCCAGCATTTCTTAATTGATTGGGTTGCGGTAGGTATTGCGGCGCGTTTCCCATTTTCATTTTTTGTATAAATATGAGTGTGTTAAATTCAAGTCTTTGTTTTATATTAGGCCATTTAAGAGTTTCTAGCATATATTCTATTGGTGTATAACTATTACATTTTATGATTGATCTCATTGCTTTATTTTGTAATTGTTGTGGTCTTTCTATTTGTGTTGTTGAACAGCAGGTTGATAGTATTGTTTAACCGAACTAAGAATGCGGTTTTATCATTGTGTTGTAAATGTTTATAGCCGTTAGTGTTGATACTTTGTTTCTTATTCGTTTAAAACCCCCGATTTTTTTGTCAATTTTTTTGCATATATATTCGATGTGTTCTTTAAATTTTAGTTTTTTGTCGATTATGAAGCCCAGATATTTAATTTGATTAACTTTCTCAATTATTTCGTCATTAATTTTAAATGTTGATGCACTATTCATATTAATTTTCATCAAGTTTGTTTTACTCTCATTAAGTTTAAGTTATATTCATTTTCAGCCAGTTATTTACAATTTTCATGTCATGCATCAAATTATTTTCACAGTCACTATTAGTATCGCCTTCTGTAAAAATTAGTGTGTCATCAGCATATAGCACAGTTTTGCATTTTTCCAAGATATTCGGCATGTCGTTTATATATATAATAAAAAGCAGAGCACCCAATATTGATCCCTGCGGCACCCCATACTCTTTATATATATGCTCTGATCTTACATTATTAATTCTCACACTTTGTTTTCGATTTGTTAAATACGATTTAAACCAGTTTAATTCATTTTCGCGTATTCCGTATTTATATAATTTCTGTATTAATAACTCTCTATCTATAGTTTTAAAAGCTCTTTTAAAATCAAGGAAAATCGCCATTATTTTTTTCTTTTTGTCTATGTTGTATATCGGCAAGTCCAAAGTATCGTCGATATATCGGTATTCGTTACTTCCCTAATATTTACGTTGTTATACATATCACCTATGCTCTAAAAAAATTAAACAACTTGTACTTCATTTTAAGGAAGGTTTTTACTGAATATTTGGGAAGCATTATATTTGCCAAATAATGAGCTAAAGTAAGTACGCTTTTCATTCGCTTTTTAACAAAATTCCGTTTTGACGATAGTATTTCAACGTCCGTTGCAATTGTAGCAGTCACTTTGTAAAGCATTCTGAGCTTTTTGAACTTAGAGTAACATTTGTTGGAGATTTAAAGCTTCATTATATAAATGAACGTTGTTTTTAATTCGATGAATGTCGTTGTCAAATTAATTTAAATGTTCTGATCTTATTTGGGTTTATTCCCAATTCCACTCTACATCACTTGGTAGCTGAGGCATATATATATGTTGTTAATAGAGATAGAAAAAAGAACAGCCATTTTATTAGAACTTCAAATTATACAATGACATATGATAGTGATATAAACTTACTGACTACTTTGTATAAATAGGTTATTCAAGTATTCACAACAATATAAGAACTTACATAAGTCCTAGCTTTTCATCTATGTGTTTGATGGTGATCCCATAAACAAATATTGAAAATTTTCTTGCTAAATGATTTCTTCAAAATGAATCTAACGCATCGCTCTTAATCCATACCAAAAGGATTTAGTTGACAACATTGCTTAGCTTTATTATTAGATCATTACACAAAAAACCCATTAAACCCATGGAAAAACAACAACAAAGGATTTTATGTAAAAAATTAGCGGTAGTCATAACTTTTTTGTTTTTTTTTTTTCATGTGTAGACCGATCAATCTAAATTTCAATAGCAAAATTTAACGGATTATATGTGACATAAATATTTATCCACCAAGTCCCCATCATATCTGGGGTCTTCGGAAAACATATTTCAACAGACAGACGGACATCGTGATTTGAAATTTTCTTCTCATAAGGATCCAGAAAATATATACTTTATTGGGTCTAGGATCAATATTGTAGAAATAACAAACGCAATGACAAAAATATACCCTTTTACTTCCTCGAAGAGTATAAAAATATGTTTAACAAGTGTCCTTGCATTTTGAAATTTATAATATGATTTACAAAATTTATTGATTCCTAAAAGTATGTCTTAAATTTTGGATAAATTACATTGCAGTGGAAAACATATATGCAAACCAAATATATTTTTCCTTAGATTTTCAGTCTGACATTCATTTGTAGTAACCATTATTGTATGTTTGTATGTTAAATAGTAGTCATTGTATTTGCAACAAATAGTTTTGTCATTGAACTTTTTATTTAGTAAAATGACCTCTAATATATGGAATCATTCTAGTGTATTCAACAAACTGATTCAACCTTCATTAGTAATTGAATTATAACAAAAAGAAAGCGAGAGAAAAACAATTTCAAATAAATTGAAATATTACAATTATTTGTAAAGAGGCAGAGATTGCAAAGAATTTTTTTTATAATATGTAATTCTTAAAATATTTGCCAATTTTTCATCTAAATCTTTAATTTACTAAACCAAATATTCAAAATTATAACAGGATTTTAGTGTGCAAATTCAAGCATTTTTGCATAATTTTCTATTTTATTTGAAAGGTTTATTTAGTATTAAAAAAGGGACAAATTAAACCGATATGTATACGTATGTCATAGACTCTATACTAATGTCCACCTGGAAAGAGGTTATTACCATAGATAAGAACGTTATTACGGTTTATGTTATTAATTTTGTTAAATAATTACTTGCAATTACTTTACCAAGTACGTGTAATTGGCATTTACTCATTACAGGTATTGGTAATTTCGAGTTGCCAATTTCAAAATTAATTGTAATTGTAATGTTTTTTCCTTAAAAAATCACTTCTCAACACAAAAAACATTTACATATATAAAATGGTAAATTTTTACAAAAAGGTTATTTATTAAAAAAAAATTTGCAAAATTGCAATACAAAATATTTTATTGCAAAATCACAAACTAATATAAAAAAATTGTTAAACTAGTATTTTTCAATAAAATTTCTAATGAAATTTACATAATTAACTTATTAAATTAAAAATAAAACAGGCGAACAAATTATAACCAACAGACCAGAGTCAACCTTTCCAAACGTTTGAGTTGAATGCGAATCTGTACTTTCGAGTTAAAAAACCTGTTTTTCGGCATATTGGCGACGTTTCAACTGCACGATTTCATCTTTATTTATAAAACTGATATGTCGTCTGAAAGGCTTACCAATTACCTTTAAAATAAATCAGCCTTATTACGGTTGTCGTTATCGTAAACGACTAAGTCGTTTTTGTAGTAGATTAAACAAAAAAACAGGTTGAGTGTTACTTTAATCTTTTACAACAAACGACTAAGTCATTTACGACAACAGAGATGCAAAACAGTTCACGGCCAACGAGGACTTCACTTCTAAAGAAGATAGTGCTCTGGAGCGGCCTGGTTATCCGACATTATAAATATGTATTCTCAAGCCTCTGCCTTCCTCCACAAACATTCCCCAGCGCATATGAGGATAGCGTATATCTCCGCCATGTGACCCACAAAGTCACCTCCCTTGTATTCAGAAATGCGTGGCATCATACTTGCACACCTTCAGGTTTCTTTTACAGATGTGTATGTGTAATGGAGGAAAGTGCAGGATCGCTCCTAAACCATGGCGCCCGTGATCGATTCGCAGATCAGGCGATACACTTATCGAGTATCACTCTAGCTTTAACCTTCAATTATCGTCACAAAAGACCAGTAGATCATTCTTTATGATGTCTTCCCGAATGGTTTTTGGCCGGCATATATGCCCTTCTGGTGACATGGGATAACTGAGCGTTCCAGTTAAGGAATTTATCCAGAATGATCCCCAAGTATTTCATCTCGTTAGAGAATCCGATAACCGTACTGGTCAATGCCTTTTCTTTAAGTCTCAGAACTCTACGTCTGCTAAATGGTACGAGAGTAGTTTTCGCGAGGTTAATATAAAGCTCCTTTTCTCTGAAGGTCAGTCGTCCTGTTTTGATAACTTGCGTCCTATATCAATACTTTTCATTCTTTCTAAAGTAGTTGAGCATATTTTTAAAGACCAAATGATTGAATTTCTGGATCAGAGATCGTTAATTCACTCGGCAAGTCGGGATTTCGAAAAGGCTATAACACAACTCCACTGCTATTGTCTCTTACAGAATCTATTAGACAGTTTTTAAATAGCCGTAAGAACGTGGTTTTACTTTCTATAGATTTCTCAAAAGCGTTTGATAGAGTAGTAAACTCTAAATTACCATTAAAATTGTCTTATGAATTTAATTTTTCACGTTACGCATTAAAACTTATTGAAACAGATAGCAAGTGGTATTCCACAAGGATCTGTAATTGTAAATGGCTTGTTAGAGACATTTAATGGCGTCTCATGTAAGCCCTGCGTCTATGCTGATGATGTACAATGTGTTTGTTATTCTGATGCTGAGTTTCTCGATGTATTGGAGGAGAGGGTTGATTATGTGATTCGTGAGGTGGTTACATGAGCTTATGATAGGGATGGGCAAATTGAAAAAATATATCGATATATATCGAATCAATGTTTTTTAAGAGTATCGATATTTATTATTTCAAAAATATCGATATATTTTTTTTTTCATTATTTATTTATTGAATCTTCATATATTAAATATGAACTAACAATAATTAATCAAATAAAAAAATATCGATATATCGAACGTATTTTGCTGAACGTATTACCAGATTAAAAAATTTATTATACCTTTGTACATACATATTTATGAACAAACAAATTATATGTAATTAAATTGTTACTTTTTATTGTTTAATTTTATTTCAAAAAATTAATAAGAACAAAAAATTCAATTATAACAAAAACAAAAGGCAACAATAAGCTATGGAAGTACCGACTTACCTTAAAATTTTAATTGCACCCGAAAAGTACCAACTTTAACTAGAAATGTTTTTGATTGTTTAAATCAAACCAGTAATCATCAGATATGGACATCAGCAGCACTCTCTGTTTTATGTGCTCTCCTGTCAATCTGCTTCTTGTATCGTGCACTGCTTCTTATAAATGCCAATCATTTTAGATGATGCCAATTATTAAAAAAACATATTGTTTGAAAAACGGCTAAAATTTTGAGTTTTTAATGAAGACTGACTTTCAAAAATATCGAATTCGATAGTCGTATTTCAATATCGATATATCGGTATTTTAAATATCGGCGATATATATCAAATATTTTTTTTTAAATATCGATATTTTGATATATCGATATTTGTTGTCCATTCCTAGCTTATGACAATGGATTCAGCGTGAACCGAGTAAAAACGAAAGTGATGGGATTTGGATTTAAGACAAATAATATAAACATTACTATTGACGGTGCTCCTGCTATTTTTGTCGACAAAATGAAATGTCTAGGGGTTGTTATTGATGAACTTGTTAAATTTTTCTCCTCATATTAATTACCTTTTGTCTCTAAATATTTACGTGCCTTGTTCAGTGAGAAGGCGGGTTGTAATGGAGAAACTTAAGGTTATATTTAACAGAATTAATCCTTTTGTTTTTGGTTTGAGATTTTGGGATCATATTAATCGGCACACACTTACCTTTCTACGGACATCTTTTGAAAATTTTATTGCCATTAGAATATTTTTATTTTTCTATAAATGCATTGTAAATGATAACCCTGGGGGCTACCGCGTATTTCAATTCGAAAATCAAAATTTTTCGAAAGCAATTTCCGATTCGAAAGTAACTGCCTGTTTGTAGAACGCGAGCGCAAAAGTGACTCGTTCAACTTACATTTAAACAAAATTTCAAAATTTGTTTTTGTTTTAAATGTAATTTAAACGAGTCACTTTTGTGCTCGCGTTCTACAAACAGGCAGTTAAACCGCACTACGTAACTCGTTTGAAACGATGACAGAGTTGTATTTATAAACAAATGGGAAATTTGGTTAAAAGTTGGTAGCACTGCTATTTAAATAGCTTAGGAAATGAAAAAAAAAAAAAAAAAATTTGTTGTGCGTAAATAATTGTCTTTGTGGTTGTTGTTATGTTTTTGCACTTTTGCTTTTTTGCCAGGGTGCAACTTGTGACGTGAATACCCTTATAATAAATACTATTCGATGTGTGAAAAATATTATAATTGTGTTTTTTAATAAAAATTTATTGTATTTCCCTGTGGTTTGAAAAGTCAACAGAAAAAACCAACCATTACTTTACACTGCTTTTTGTTTGTAAATGCAATTTTTTTTTATTTTTTTTTTTTTTTAAATTTCAAGACCACAAATATTAAAACATTTTCAATAATAACGTTAGTAAACATTTATTTAATATTCAATTATAATATTATAAGGTTTAATTTGTTTGTTTTACTTTATTATTTATCTTAAACTTTGTCATTTGCACTTTGTCACTAACAAAATAGCTTTCGAACAATTTCCTAACGCTTTTTACATAACTGACGCTCGTTTTCGTAATACGGAGTTGGAGTTTCGAATGGGATTTTTATTGTCCGTAATAAAGAGTTGCCGTTACGAAAGGAATTTTTTGTTTTCGAAAAGGTATTAACAACTTCCGTTCATTCGAAACAAATAGTACGAAAATCGTAATACACAGTACAAATTGTTCGACTTCGTAAATTATTTCTTTCGAATCGAAATACGCGGTAACCCCCCTGATTATATTGTTTTTTTTTTTTTTTTTTTTTTTTTATTATTTATTTATTGAATCTTCATATATTAAATATGAACTAACAATAATTAATCGAATCTTATCCTAATAATTTATTTTATGTCCTGCCAGTGCCCGACAAAAATTTTCTTCATCACGGGTTCTGTGCACATATGTAGGTGTTTATCGCTCATCTTAATTGGTAAGTGCTGCAGTGTCTCTTCTTCTTAAGCGAGTGTGGCCACTATCATTTAAAATATTTCGAGCTAGTGGATTAGGGTGCAACTCTAGCCTTTTTAAATATTTTACCGCATACTTCGTAATAATAGTCCTTACCAGTGGCACATTGAGATCCTTGTGGATATTTGAGTTTTTAACATACCAAGGGGCAGCTGTGATTATTCGAAGAAGTTTATTTTGGCGCCTTTGAATTTTTTCGATATTTGAAGCCGAGGCAGTGCCCCATAGTTGAATACCGTAGCACCATATTGGCTTTAAAATAGAGTTGTAAAGTAGTAGTTTGCAATCGAGACTAAGAACAGAATTTCTTCCAATAAGCCAGTTAATTTGAATTGCTGTTAGTTTCATTTGGGTTAATTTTGCTTCTATATGGCATTTCCATGTTAAACGACGATCTAGATGAATACCGACATATTTTACATGCGATTGTTGAGGCACTAGTTGATTATTGATTTTAATAGGGGGGCAAGTTTCCCGACGCAAGGTGAATGTTATATGTACGCATTTTTGCTCATTGACCTTTATTCTCCATTGCTTTAACCACAGTTCTAGTTGAAATATATGATCCTGCAGGTATCGAGATGCTTCACGACTGTTCTCGTGTACGCTTAGAAAAGCTGTATCATCAGCAAAAGTTGAGGTCAGGGTGTAATTATTTGTTGGCATGTCCGAGGTATATATAAGGTAAAAAAGTGGGCCCAGGATGCTTCCCTGAGGCACTCCAGCTTCAATTGGCTGAGGAGAACTTAAAAAATCACCTTCTTTAATAATAAATTTTCGACCGACCAAGTAGCTTTCTAGCAGCTTGTGTGTGTTGACCGGTAGGTTTAGCTTCAATTTATGTAACAAGCCTACATGCCAGACTTTATCAAAAGCTTGAGAAACATCGATGAAGAGAGCGGAGCAATATTTTCTTTCTTCAAAGGCTTTTCTTATGGCGTTTACTATTCGATGGGTTTGTTCAATTGTGCTATGTTCTCTTCTGAAGCCGAATTGATGGTTAGGTATACACCCATTATCATTTAGAATTGGGGTTAATTTTGAAGCCAAGAGCTTCTCAAATAGCTTTGATATATTAGACAATAAGCTAATAGGCCTATATGACTCAACTTTTGTCTGATCTTTTCCTGGCTTTGGTATCATCTTTACTAAGGAGACCTTCCATTCTTGAGGGTAGTATTCAAGGCGTAAAATAGCATTAAAAATATAAAGAATAATTTTCTTTGCTATGCGAGGTAGCTCCAAAAGCATTTTGTTGCTTATCTTATCAAAACCAGGTGTTTTCTTGGGGTTTAAGTTACAAATAGCCTTTTCGATTTCTCTCATCTCAAATCTTAGGGGAACAGCTGCTCTAGCAGCAACAGGTGGTAACTCGTCCGCTATGTCGTCAGATATATTTGGGGTAAATACGTTTTTCAAATGATTTACAAACAGGTTTCCTTTCTCATTATCATTTCTTGCCCAACTTCCAATCAGGTTTCTTAATGGTGGTTTCATGATAACTGGCCTTTTTAGATTTCTGGCTGCACGCCATAATGAGTAGTCTGATTGTGGTGTTGCATCCAGGTCCTTAAGATATTTTTCCACGGAAGCCGTTTTTCGAGACTGCAGTAATTTTCTTAGCTTTTTTGTGCACTCTTTTAATAAGTTCTTAAGTTGGGGGGATCTGTGCAATTGCCACTCTCTTCTCACTCTCCTTTTTTCATTCAAGAGGCGCTCGACATCTGTAGAATATATTTTATTATTATAAGTTTTTTTGAGGGTTTTGCAGGAATGTTGAACCGCTAGTTTAAGATAACTGTCAAAATTGGCAATAGAAAGATCCACATTCTCCGGTGTGCTAAGCAGAATATTTTCTGTGCAATGAGTACTGAGATATTTTTTATATTTTAGCCAATTTATTTGTGTAGCTGACGTCGCTATGTAACTAGAGGGAGATACAATTCTATTGGTGTTTGTTATAGTAACAATTGTAGGTGTGTGATCAGAGGATAATTCTAATGAGGCTTCAACGTGAATCGTTTCTGTGGGGATGTTTTTAACCACGCCGAAATCGATGACATCTGGAATTTTTTGTGGATCAGCAGGCCAATATGTTGGTTGTCCGCTCGCGACAACATCTAAATTCATTTTAGAGATTGTATTAAACAAAACACGACCCTTTGGTGTTATAAGTCGTGACCCCCAGAAGGTATGTTTAGCGTTATAATCGCCAGCGGCCAGGAAACAGGGTCCTAGGGATTTATAATATTCACAATATTGGCTTTCTGATATTGAAAATCTAGGTGGAGAGTATAAAGATGAAATTACTATGTTTCGATTAAGCTCTTCAACACGAATATTTGTTGCTTGCAGATAATCCTCACGATGATCACACATTAAGTAGTGTTTGACTCGGGTTTTTATCAAAATGGCAGAACCTCCACAAGCTCTATCTCGAGGGTCCTTGGTATCATATAGTATGTAACCATTGATTTTAAACGTATTTCTTGAGGTCAGATGAGTTTCAGAAACCATCATAACATCAATTTGATTATTTTTGAGAAAGTATTCTAGTTCATTTTTATGTTGGCGGATGCCGTTTGCGTTCCAAAAACAAATTTTTATACAGTTCATGGCTTATTAAGTACAGCTTGCAATAACATCGATTGCATTCTTAGAATTTCCTGTAACATATTACCCATTGTGTTTGTAAAATTGTTTACTGTTTGCACTAATGTTTCCATGGTTTTTTCTAGACGACTTATATTAGAATCTGGAGTTTCGTCATTACTTGGCGAAGCACCTTGCATTGGCACATGGTTTGATTTTAGGACGTTAGCATAAGAGGTTCTGTTATTACTAGCCTGGGGGGCTTGAATTGCATTTGTGATAACTTGATTTGCAACCTGCATTTGAGGGGCATTTGTTTTCGGTCCAACCGTCTGCTTGACGATATTATATACAGGGCATCCTCTATAATTGGCAGTGTGATTACCGCCGCAGTTGCTACATTTTTTTACGTTGGGGTCGGTTTTAGACTTATCGCAAGAAACTGTACCGTGTAACTCACCACATACTACGCAAACAGGGGGTAAGTAGCAGTATGCCTTTGTATGGCCAAATTCTTGGCAGTTTAAGCACTGAACAGGTCCATTTTTTTTGTGCGGCTCCTCAATTGTGATTTTTCTGTATAGAATATATTTTAAACTATAAATGGGATGCGTTTCGTTTTTTTTTAACTTAATGTCGCCGGGCTCTAATTCTACTCGAAATAGTGGTTGTGGATTTTTGTCTCTATTTCTAATATTTACCACGTGTTTTATCTTGAAGCCTTTTTCTTCTAAGAAAGTTTTAATTTCCTCTGGGTCTACGCATGAATCAATTCCCTTAATCACCACCTGGAGACCTTTACTGCTCTTGAGTTGGTATGTATAAAAACTTTTTTTAAGTGCCTCAAATTTGTTAATAATTTTGCGAAAATCATTTTCATGATTCACTTGGATTTTCGTTTCATTTATGCTACCTCGCTTTATTGCGGCTACATAAAACGAATTTTCCCCAATCAACGAAATTAAACTCTTTATTAGATCATTTGAGTTATGCTCCCTTAGATATATCGGGGGAGGCTTGGACGATCTTATGACGTTTGGTGCTTCAGAGGATTCATCCTCCAGAATTGCAAAGCGATTTTGGGAATTTATTTTATCAAAAGATGGCACTTTTGATGCCGAAGCAACAGCTGAAGAGGTAGGGCTGCGACCCCGCTTAAGGACTGTTATATACCTGTCCATACCAACTTGGACTTGAGGCTTTTGGCAACTTTTTACAGGGGGGTTTTCCATTGCATTTGAGTTTTGGTTCATGGTATCATTTCCCACTAAATTTATTTTTGACGTCGCGGCAATACTTGTTGGCCTGGCAACACTTGTTACCAGATCTAGTTTTAGTTTTTTTAATGAGTCACTATCCACCGTTTGTGTAAATAAAGAGGGTGAGAGGGAACGTGTACGAAAAATTGGCTTAGCCGTTAGGTAGTTAATATTGTTTTGTTTTGTTTTATTTATTTCAACATTATTTTCGTTGGCATGCACTGTCACATAAGCATTTCTATCATTTAATTTTATTGTTGTTACATTGTTTTTACTCATGCAAGAAATTGTTTTTGTTTTTCACCGTTTTACTGTGCTTTTAATGTTTTTATTATTTATTGTATTTTACAACAACGCCAAAAATAAGAAATTTAAACTAAAATGTTTGTGCACAGAATATGTATACATACACATGTATGAACATTCATACGTACATATGTATATTTTTTTGCTTTATTTATCCTTATTTAATTTTTCGTTTTAATTGTTCACTTTTATGTTAAATAATTTAAATAAAAAATATCATATATTTTCTAGCGTCCATTCGCTTAGTATTTATATTCCAAAATCAAATTTAATTAATAATAAATTAAAATCGTATGCGGGGTTGAAAATACACGTCCGTTTCACAACAAAGCACAAACTGACATCGATTATATTGTTGAAAATTTTAATTTCTCTCGGTCAACAAGGAATCCTCAAATTATTTTTCCTATAAGATGTTTGATCACTTTTGGACAATCATATCCGATTCGGGTTTCAAAAATCTGGAATACTTTGCCAAGAGATTAAAGAAAATTTTCTTATTCGCTGCACTTATTTAAATCTAAGTTGTTGGAATTTGCTAAATAACTTGTCAGTTCACTAAAACGAATAATTGCGTAATATGGAAACAGAATATATAGCATTCTTTACGTTTTTTTTATTTAATGTATTAATTTTTTTTAACTTAAGTTTTTTTTCTCGTTTGTAAGAATATTACGTTAAATTTTATATAAATATGTAAGTAACATTCTGAAGAAAGCACTCAAAGGTGTGCCAAAATATTGGTTAAAATAAATGTTTAAAGTTTTATATAAAATTAAAAATAGACCTCAAGCTTGATAATTTAGTTATGTTATAATAATAAAGGTCAAATAAAATACATATAAGTATTTCCACAGAAAAGTCTACTTTTTGTCACGTTACGACACCAAGCAATTAGTCTTGTATTTTAGAACCATGTTGTTAAAATTGTTCCTCTCTTTCACTTAATGTAAAGCTAGTTGCGCTTTACACCAAAATTCAAAAAAGTAAATAATATTTTCATTATTCTTTGAGAAATCATTTAAAATGGTTGGTGTCGTAACGTGACAAAAAGTAGACTTTTCTGTGGAAATATAATATATTTTATTTTTATTAATAACTGAAGTTTGTTATTTAATTAGTAGCTTTTATTAACCATAAAAGGCCCTAAGTGCTCGGTTTTGTAATTATAGAAAATAAAATAAATAAAAGTACACCATACAGCAGAGCTACATACCGTAGTCGGGCATAAGTTACGACCGATACATTGCCAGAGTCCGGAGGCCACCGTTATAAGACACATAAGACGCAATGCCATTCATCGGGAATTTCGGGGTTTTATCGAGCGTCCACTTTAGATCCGCCATGTTCTGCTGTAGCAGAGGCACATCGAGGATTTTGTGATACTGGATCACGTATGGACGGTCATTGGTGTACTGAAGAAGGCTGCGGCTTTATCAATTGACAAGCTACATATATTTTGCCTCCTGATAAACATCTTAAAAAAAAACATACATAAATGAAGTAAATAAAAAAAACATAAATTAAATTTATTTTTGACGTGATGCTGTGTTCGTTGTGAGGACATCTCAGAAGAAAAAAAATTTTAAAACCAGAAAATAACATGTATTCTGCCAAAAAATAAAAATCAGAAAAAAACAATTCATCAGGCCTGTTCTGAAAATCACGTGATTTCAAATCACATGTGGTTTTGTGGTGTTCTGTAAATTACACCGTTTTTGTGTTTTTCGGTGTGATTTTCAAATATCGAAGGCACAAGTGAACACAAAAAGTTTGTTCTACAACATTATACCTCATTTGTTAACACTTTTTGTGCTATTTTTCGGCATTTTGTTTTTTTTTAACCGATTTAGAGACCTCAAATTAGTTTTAGGTTTTGTTTAAAATTTTGCAATTTTTCGCGAACGATAGAAGCGATTTGTTCCTGTATGTTTTCTGATTCTTTATAGCTTTAACGATTTATAATAAATAGTAGATTCTGCTATCCTGCCGCTTTTAGCAAATTTTTGCGAATTTCCGCTAATTTAGAAATTTTTTCCGAATTTTTCAATTTTATGGCTTGTTTAAAATATTAAAAATTTTTGCGAATTTTCGCTATTTTTGGAAAAATTTTTTTTTTGTTATTTTTCTGACCTTTTGTTTTATTTAAACCCATTTAGTGAATTCAAATAAACTTTAGAGTTTGTTTAAAAGTTTGCAATTTTTCGCGAAAATGTTCGCGATATAAGCAATTTTTCCTGTGATTCTTTACATCTTTTACGATTTTAAATAAATTTTAGACTTTGCTATTATACCGCTGTTAGCAAATTAGCGATCTTTAATTCAACTAAAAAACAATCCTGCAATCACAACAGAAGTCACAAAAGCAAATATCGTTTTTGTAGTATAGTCGAATTTTTTAATTTTAAATGATATGTGGTAAATAAAACAGCTTATTGCAAAAAACATTAATAAACAACACTTTGAATATTTTATTTAAGTAATTTATTATGATGGTCATCTTTGAATAGTCGCAAAAATAACAAAGTGATTTCAAAAAGTTGTTTACGTAGCTAAACGTGTTGAAATCGCAAAAAATATGCCCAGAACACCTTTCTTGTGATTTCAAAACACTTTGATAAAATGTGATTTTCAGAACAGGCCTGTATATTTTGATTTTTATGATAAATGTCAATTGTTACCGTCCCTAAAAAAACTAAAAATGTTTAAATAAAATGTTTAAACACAAAAATGAAAATATTCGACAGAATGAATTTTTGTCATCAATTGTGTCGTCTCAATCATAGCCAAAGATCGGTACTTTTAAAACTTTTTCATTTTCGAGTGTTTTTAAAAATGTACGGATTTACGTCCTACGTTCTTACGGCGTTCGACCCAATTGTGTTTCTAGCCAAAAAAAAGTTAGAAAATAACTGTTTTTTTACCTTATCAAAATTAAAAATACGGACATGTCCTAGAAATCGATATTATTTACAAAGTGAAATTTTGTTTAATAATAAAGAAAAACCCCTGAAGAAGGTACACAAAGAAGTGCCGAAATATTGGTTGGTTGGTTTTTTAATTATACACGAACATTTTTGAGTTTAAAAAAAACTTTTTATGAAACGTTAATTTTATTTAGTTACATACATATTTATTTATTAACTAGCTGTTTGGTCCCGGTGCTGCTCGGGATTTTCTAAATAAAAATAAAAAATGAAATACTGAATTTTGTTAATAACTTGACCCCGGCGCTATCTACCATCAATAAAAAATTTAAATATCACTACAACAGCGCCACCTATCTGGAGTTTTTTTTATAAACCATCAGTGAAAGTACCCCTTTCCAACGCATGTACTCGTTTAAAAATCGGTTGAGTGGTTCTCGAGTTATAAAATCACAATATATGACAACTTATTTTTATATATATATAGATACCAATACAGAGCAAGCCTCCAAATCCAATTATTCCCGACGGTAAATATTGAAGGGACCGCAAGTGGCAAGCCTTTTTGAAGGCCTCTATACACTCTACTCCCTTCTAAAAAATTTGCTTCGTATCCTGCCTTCAGAAGTATGCCTTCTAGAAGGTATAAATTTTTGCTTCCAATGACAACCTATGTAAAAAATAATATGTATGGAATGCGGCGAGGAGGGCTTGTGTCTGCTAAATAAGGCCTTCTATTAGGCCTATTTAATCATTATTTACTTAACCGCTGGGTTTATATATTGTATATAAATAACTATGTTTAGTAATATAGCACTAAGGGTCATTATTATAACTTGGCGTTAGCTGTTATCCGACAGAAAACAGACGATTTTTGACAGATAACACATTACTATCCGTCTACTTAATCTTTACTTTAGCTTACTTCCCTTGGAAAACTAATAAAACTGAAAGGAAATTTTGATGGCCTTTGGGCTTTTTATTACATAATGAACTCTTAAATAAGGAAATAAATAAAATAGAAATAAAAATTGCTAAATTTGACACTGTATTGTAAAGAGCTGCCCGCTCACTATCCTTTGGTAACAAAAACAAATTTGTATCACAAAATCACACTTTGTGTCTTACAAAAATACATTTTTGCTACAAACCCTTATTTCTGTCTCAAAAAGTCGCATACATTTTTTTTTGTTAACTTAAAAAATTATAATTTTCTAAATTTAATAAACAATTGTTTTGCAGGCCTTTTTCGAAAAAATTGATTATCATCCATATAATTATGTATATGTATGTATATATTGTTTTGTTCACTTTTTCACTCTCTTTTCCCACGGAACAGGTGCATTCATTGAAACTACTGGCTGCTCACTGCTTAATTTTTTCACCTAAGAATCGTACAATGTTTTCGGAAACTGTTATAGATGGCATGATGCAAAGATACAATCGTCCCGATGTTGTAATGGCCCACATTAATAATAGAATAGAAGAGGAAATTGTACAACCACAAAATCTTGAAGCCGGTCCTTTAACGCCCGAAGAACAAGCCGAACCACAGCAACAAAAACAAAAAGTTTCAAGACTTACAATCAGAGAATACCGTTTATTGGATGTGCCATCGGCCGATAAATTGGAAAAGTTTGTGGAAGATGTTAAATTTGGTGTTTATCCTTTGACAGCTTTCAGTGGCAAAAAACCCCCACACTTTCGTTCAAGAGCTTCGTCCCCGGAGCGTGCTGATTCTGTTAAATCAGCCACTCCGGAGCCTGTAGATATTGAATCGCGACGCATTGTAAATATGATGTGTAGTGTAAAGAAACTTAAGGAAGGTAGCAGTGATATACTTATGACGATTTTATTGCGCATGGACGATAAAATGAATCGTCAGCTGTCTTGTGATGTTACTGAAAATGATACTGCATCAGATTTGACACAGGAACTGGTGCGACTGGGTTTTGTGCATATAGACGATCAAGACAAAATACAGGCACTGCTAGAAGAAACTTTACGCAGTACATTCTCCGAGGGAGGAGCAGCATTTGGTGAATTTGGAGCTCAAGAGCGTACATTTAGTGCTACAATCAATGAACCCAGCATCTCCACAAATGCGACAAGCAATAATAACAATATTAGCAACAAGAATAACAACAATGCCATAATGATAACAAAAACATTACCAGCCAATCCTAGTGTGACATCATTAAATCAAATGGAAAGAAATTGGTCTATAGCCGATTCAGATGCTGCCGCTGCCACGGCAACGCTAATGCTGCAAGCACAAAATCAAACACAACAACAAATGGCAACAACGGCTTTAACTTCGCACATGCCTCCCACTGCGGCAGCAGCCTCAGCCTTGGGTCTAACAGGTTCTGTAACAGTTCCTATGGTAGATTCATTGGCGGGTCATGTTATGTATGTGCCACATGAGCACATACAGCAACAACAATTGCAACAGCAACAACAACAACATTTGCAACAGCAACAACAACAACAGTTGCAACAGCAACAACAACAACATTTGCAGCAGCAACAACAACAACAATTTCAACAGCAGCAACAACAACAACAGTTTCAACAGCAACAACAACAGCAGCAACATCAACACCAACAGTTGCAACAACAACAGTTGCAACAGCAACAACAACAGTTGCAACAGCAACAACAGATTCCACAACATCAACATTCTCCTCCCCAACATCTTCAGCAGCACCAACAATTACATCAACATATAGATCCATCTATGGTGTCTATGGATGTGGTTGATAATACGACTAGCCAACATCAACAACAACATTATATAAATCCTGCTGTAAATGCGACTTCTATTACCTCTCCTCAACTAACTAACTTTTCAGCTCCCCTTTTACCTTCTTCTACTGTAATACCATCTACTAACAGCACCACCTCTTCAACTACAACTTTCAATTAATAGTATTTAAACAATTAAAGCAAAACAAATCGATTATTTTTCTTTTCTTTTTTATCAATTATTTGTAGTAAAAAGAATAGCAAGTTGAAATCAAAACTGTAAACAATTCTAATAAGAAGTTGAATCAATGGAAAGGTCAAAAGGATTTAATCAAAGACATGGATATGTAGTTATAAAACTCAAAATAAAAACACAACTCTAGTCCTTTATATGGTTCTCTTTTTTAAAGCTCTGTGCAAAACATGCACCACACTTTTTTAAAAATGCGTCCTGGAAATATTCGAGAAAAAAGGCAACCAGCCGTTTATTGCCTACAACAAAATGCCATGTTTTTTTAATGAACAACCATAATGATTCCTAATTTTAAGCCATTAAATGTTTGTACTCGTATATACATACATATGTTTAAAACCTCTCACTCTGTCAGCAAAAACGAATGATTTCAACAGCAATAACAGCAAAAACAACTGAAATAAATATATATGATTAAGTTAAAAGGTAAGATTTATTTAAAAATTCTTCTTGTAATTACTAATAGTAATTTTTATATATTTGACTATATAATGTGTTGGTTGCTTGAATTAGCTTAAATATTTTTTTTATTAATTTTTATTTAATAACCATTTCTCACTGGGAAAACACTATTAAATTTAACTGCACTGTGCTATAGCAATAAACTGGGTGAATTTGTAAAATTTTGCTAAAATATTCCAATGTGGCCAAATAAAAATTTTGTTTAAATAGAATGTTTAATGAAACAGCTTAATTGCAGCTATTGACGACCCGCTGACCAAATTTCATCATTTAAAGTTTTTAGTTTACCTATATCTAGATTGAAAAAAACCTTAAATGCTTGAAATTTATGTATGTATATCAAATGCTACTGTCTATTATAAGTCACTTGAAGCACAGTGTTATTATTTGTTTGTTAAAACGTTTAAAAATAGTAAGAAAACTAAACAATTCCAATTTTTTTTTATTTTAGTTGAAAAACTGAACTTAAAACGAATGCTAGCCTAAAAAAATAATCCTTTGCCTTTTATTGATAAAACTTTGTCAACTTAATTTATTTATTTTTGTTTAATTAAAAAACTGATATTTTCAACCAAAAATTTTTATATATTTTCTTTAAGTTTGCAAAACAAACATAAAAAACGAAATGACTCAATTTTCTTAAAAACTCTTAAAAATGAGTAAAAACTTTTAATTTTTTTTTATTTTTAATATATAAATAAAATATTGAGTCCAGTCACGTATTTTACTCTTTAACCATGTTTTATGTTTTTTTTTTTGTTTTAATTTTTTTTTTATTATTATTTTATAAATTTGTAACTAAAGGGAGAGTAAGAGAAGAGGGAAAACAGTCCTTCATTATTTTATTTAATAAGAGAAACTAAAATTAAAATTTAACATTTAAAAATGTTAGGTATATAAAAATGTTTTACACTAATTCATACATACATACTTTTTGATATTTATTGTCAGTTTTTAAGTGATTATAAAACAAATGAAAGTGTTTTAAGGGAATTTAAAAAGAAACACAAAAAATTATTAAAAACATTCAAATCAAGGCTTCCAAAAAGCAAAATTACCACATCAACATTTAAATTTAACAAAATTATTAAAAAAAAAAAAAACAGATAGATACTTAGATGGGTAAACGTAAATTTAACTAAAAATTAAACAAAAAAGCATTAAATAAATAAAGACACACTTTAAATTAAGCTCTCCAAGTAAGTTTAAATAAAAAACAAACAAAAAACATTAATAAATATTTGTCATATGTTTTCGTTTTATTATTATTTACGCTGTGTAAACTATTTTAAGTATAATTTAACAAAAAAAAAAAAAATTGAAAAAATAAGATTTTATTTAATGACTGTGACTACTCATATTATACATTTTTTAAGCATACACAAAAAATCCATTTAAATGAATAACGAGAAAAAAAAACAAAAATGTGCGCTTTATAATTACTAAAAGTTATTATTATTATTGATTATGGATCCGTAAATAAATCTATATACCTATATAGTATATTTAAACAAATCAGCAACAATTAAAAACATAAATATTATTACGAAAAAAGATTGATGCTTAATGTAAAAAATAAAGAAACTATTATTTTAAAACAACAACAGCAAACTCTACAGACTTACTCTTGCAAATTAACCACAAAAGACTAGACAAAAACACACACAACCCTTTTCTCAAAAATTAACTTCAAGTCAAACAAACAAAATCTTCTCCCTCCCCTTAACCGCTACACAGCTTATTCAATGTATTTATTATAATAAAAACAAAGCAACAAATGATTAAGCAAAACAAAAACAAACGAACCACAATGACAAAAATTAAATTAAAAACTCTTTTATTACTTCATTTAAGTTAAAAAAAAAAAGAAAAATTTAAAAAAGGAATTTGAAAAAAACTTCTTAATTACAATAGTTTCATTATAAAAGCAAATACAAAAAAGTCATCAATCGTTAAACTAAAAACAAAATAATATTTAATAAAGTATTAAAAAAAATATGTTCATATACCTATATGTATATATGAAAATCCATAAATAGTAATACCAGGCATCATATAACAAATAAATGCATGTTAAAACAAACAATTATTAAATAATAGAATAATATAAAAAAAAACTCATAACAAAAAACATTTCGAAAATAAACGCAAAAAATTTCATATAATGAAGACAAAAAAAAAAGAAAAAAACTTCATTATTTAAAGTGTTTTTATTTCCCAAAAGAACACGATCTCAGAAAAGGTTACATACAAAACTTCCCTTTTTAAATAATAATGGCATGATTTTTAAAATGGGGAATATAATAGTCGCTGCAGTACAACGTTACGAATAGCGATGCAAGCTGTCAAAAGTTTTTTTTTAGAACAATTGTGATTTTTTTAGAAAAGGAAGAAACATGTAAATAAATTGAAAAAATGATAATTAATTACAGCAAATTTCGAACCACCAATATTATTAACCCGAGTTCGATCCCCAGCTCAGCCAAGAATAAAAATTATCAATAAATTTTAATAAATTTCTTTCCTTCAGTAAAATAACTGATTGTTTCCAAAAAAATTGTTTTCTATGTAGTTGGACGTCTCTCTTCAGAAGACTAATAACGATATATGTATGTATGTTAACTCTATAACAACAATTCCTGACTATATGTGACCTGGTCCCCATCATATCTGGGGTCTTCGGAAAACTTATTTAAAAGACTGACATCGTGCCTTAAACTTCTCTTCTCATAAGGATCCAGAATGTATGCACTTTAAAGAATCTAGAATCTCTTAATAAGAGAAACGCCAAACATCGTATACAAAAATTATGGAACAAAAATATTGTTCGGAAACAATGAGTGAATTTACACTAATATAATGTCTTGTTCGCAAAGAAAAAAAAAAAAACAAAAAGTGAAAAAAAAAAAATAAATATATTCTGCTTTAATTTTTAATGTTTTTGTGAATTGTTATTTATCTATTATGCTTACACAACATATGTAGTTGTTTTAAACTACTTTGCTTTTTTCTGTTTATTTTTTAATTTGTTAAGTTCACATTAAACACGTTTAGCACTGCAACGTTAATGTTTAAATTTTTTAAAAGTGAACTGTCTTAATTACTGTCTGGACGCCTACCTTACGATGGCAGTTAGTAGAGTTTTTGATAAATTATTATTATTTTCTTGTTTTTAGAAAATGAAAACAAAATTTCGTGTGAAAAATTATATTGAAAACAAAACCACTCAGTTTTTAAGTGTTTTCAACATACGTTCAATAGCTTCTGTTTTGAAAACAGCATATTATCCTTGTTACATGGATTACCTTAAGAAGCATTACATTTTATTTTTTAAATGTGCTGTTTTCACAACACAAATGATTGAACATGTAGTAAAATTAAGGCCCCTATTACGGTTCACAACTCAACTTAATTTTCTTAATTTTTGTACTATGGTTTACAACTTTGCTATATTGCGGTGAACAAAAACAAAAGTTGTCTTAATTTCAACTCAACTGAGTTGAGTTGTAAACCGTAATAGGGGCCTAATACGAAAAAACACTCAAAAAACCCGTGCTTTTCATATAAATTTAGGCCCCTATTATGGTTTACAACTCAACTCAGTTGAGTTGTTATTAAGACAACTGGTTGTGATCAGTTGTAATTTTTGTTATGTTTTTGTTCGCCGCAAAATAGCAAAGTTGTAAACCATAATACAAAAATTAAGAAATTACAACTCAACTGAGTTGAGTTGTAAACAGTAATAGGGGCCTTAACTACACGTTTAATTACTTGTGTTGTGAAAACAGCACAAGTTTAATTAAAAAAAATTAATTTTACCGGTTTTTTCTTGAGTTTTTTTATTTCTTAGAAAATAAAAATAATTTTTGAGTTTTATTTTTAGCTTGGAAAATAAAAGGTTTTTCTTGAGTTTTACTGCCTGTTTTTCAAAATAAAAAATCGCTTGGAAATTTATATTGAACAACAACAAAAAAAAATTCAAATTTGTTTTTTCAATATAAATTTCTAAATGAAAATTTTCATTATCAATAAGATTCCCTTTGATGTGCTTAATTCCCAACTTCCCTTCCCGATAAATACAATGAAATTTATTGTTGAGGGAAAGCTAGTTTCTATGCGCATTTCACCGGTTGCTTAGGCCAGATCATCAGGGAACCTCTTCCCAAAGGTTTAAGAAAAGCTAAAAATATTATACAAATAAAACTGTAAAGCGAATAAGAATTATAAACACTCTAAATTCTACTTGTAACAATATTAAGCCTTAAACAAAACACCAGCAATAAACAAATTGCTTAATTTTATTGTTTTCGTAAGAAACTAGCTTTCCCTTAATAATAAATTTTAGTGTATTTATAGGGAATGGAAATTGGGAACAGGGTTTAAAAGCACCCATCAGCTGGATGCTTTTTTGAAATTTCTACAAAAACTATTGCACGTAAAAAACACAACTCTGCATAAAATCAGCAGGCGTTTCAAGCAGACCTACTAATTGGACCATGATTCACTATGGTTATTTTAAACCAAAGATGCCCAAGGTAGTAGTATTGGTGAGAGTGACGAAATTACACTGGAAGAAAACAATTTGCTATTCATTTTATTTAGTCGTCAACGAGATTGCGACGAAAGCATATGTGTGGCGGGTGTTGTCATTTTTTTCTGTTTCTTTGTTTAACAAAAGGGAAATGTAAAATTAATGAATGTACATATTTTAGTAATACTCTTGATGAATGTATTTATTTTAGTAATACTCTTGATGAATGTATTGATAGGTATATATATATCTATAATACATACATATATAATTTATATATGCGGACATCTGGATAGTATGATATATTTCGAAATAAAAAGATTCTTCGAAGTGTTTATAAATTTTCCCTCAATCATTGTTCAATTTGCAATTAAAAAGTAATAAAATCTTCTAAGTTGATACTCTTATTGCAGTTACGCAATAAAAGTATATTTCTCAAACTAGAAGAATTCAGCTTGAGCAAATATAATTCAATATAAAATGGCCTTCCTTTTTTTACAATATATAAACTTATTAAGTAAGATAAACCCATTTTTAAATTCTCCTTCACCATATCTTTTTCATTTTCTTTATATTGATTTACCCATTCCTTCAACTTTTCAATAAAAATTTTCTTATAAATTTTAAATTGTATTTCTTTTTCTTCCCCCTGAAAATAATTCATGTCTTTGTGAACATCTTCAAAATGTTTTTGTAAATTATATTTCTTAGTTTTTTTAAATGTCTTATGACAAAAAAGACATTGCATGTCATCAAAAGCATTTTGTAACATAAAATAATTTTCGACTGACATCATTAATAAATCGCAATAATTTCAATTTATGTGTTAACTCACAGCAGTCTCGATGACGATTAAAATGTAAAATAAGACACAGAAGTTCTGCAAGTGTAGTTTGTCTCTCCCACTCAACATGCTGATTTCCTATTGGTTGATTGACGATCAAACAAAAGAGCGTAAGTATACGTGTGAGTTTAATTTGCTGATATCAGCCACTACTGGGCATCTTTGTTTTAAACTTTAAACCTCTTATGCACAAAATATAAGAGGTTAACGAAACGAATTTTCTATGAAATTTTGTTCAATAAACCTTTTATAAATCAAAATTTTTTTTTATGAATATGGGGGTAAAATTTTATGTACCGGGTTTTCCAATAAGAACTTGACAACTTTTTTTTAAATAAATCGCAAACCATTTGAGATATTTCCAAAACTTTATGACCGACTTGAAGTACAATCAAAATATTTATGAATGGAACTAAACTTCGTTCATATGGCCACCGCGGGCACATCGGCAGCGGTCCATTCGTTCGACCCAATTTTCGATGACTCGGTCACACATTTCGGCCGTAACGGCAGCTATTTCGTGTTCAATGTTTGCTTGCCCAAAGAAAAAAAGTGTAAAGGCGTTAAATCGCACGAATGTGGTCCATTTCTTGAGATAACACGCTCACCAAACTTACTCCTCAATAAATCGATTACAACGTGTGCTGTGTGGCACCGTCCTGTTGAAACCACATGTCGACGAAATGAGCTTTGTCACTGAGCCCAATCGGAGAACTTACGTCGCGTCAAATGGTCCATCGGCTTCAATTCTTGAGTCAGCTTGATCTTGTATGGGTGTAAACCAAGACCTTTACGCAAAATTCGCCATAAAATGGTTTTGGCGATGCCCGTTCTTAAGAAATAGAAGCAAATAGTGTGGGAAAGAAGTTAAGTTTGTGAAATTGTAGTAAAAGAATTAAATAAACACTGAAATAAAATTGCAAAAATTATTTTAATTAATATAATTTGTTTTAATCGATCTTTATTATTTAAATTTATATTAATTTGTTTAAGCTTGTGTTCTTTTTTATATGAAAATATAAATTTTATTTTAACAAAAAAAAAAATTAATTTAATAAAAATTATATTTTTATATAAAAAAATAACTCAAGCTTAAACAAATTAATAAACATTTAAAAAATAAAGTCGAATAAGAAAGAATTTATTTTAATAGGTATGTAAATATAATTTTTCTATCATGGCGTCATTTTCACATTGCACCTTCTTTCTTGATTTCTTCAAAATTATGAGTTAACATAAATACATACATTTTCCCATGCCTTTAACATAAGCTGAGCAATAAGAAATATTGCTGTTATTCTGCCGACGTTATTGCCAACTTGCTGAGATATTTATCTTTAGTGTAGATCTAGAGGGTCACTAACAATTATTGCAACATATATTGCCGGCAATAAATATGTACAATAAAGAGCTGTCTGCATTTAAGATAACATAATTTATAAATTTGCTGCAATATATATCGCAACATTTATCTCTTGTATAAACGGGCAGTAAAGCCGCCACCGATTTTTTTCTTCGAGCCGCTACCAATTATATTTCGGCTTGGTACTCTATATCAGTGATGCCAGTAGTAGGAAATTTTCCCTTTTTGTAGGAATTTTTTCGGAAAATTTTAAGAGCAGGGAAAAAGGACAGATTTTTTTATTTTAAGGCAAATGTAGGGAATTTTGAAAATAATATTTCATTTTCAATATATTGTATAAAACTACTAAATATTCGTATCATTCTCATAAAAAATTAAAAATTTTCATATACAATAGCATTTAAGTACAAATGTAGCATTTTTTAACAGAACCCTATGCTTTGAGTCCTAATAGCCTGGCAATCTTCAAATATCACTTGTCTTTGTGCTGCTATTTTTTCCTTTTTTGCGGCTATTAGCATACATTGGTTTTTGATATTGCGGCTTTCTGACAGAAGCTGTTTGTATCATTCTTTTTCCTACATATTTTTTCCTACAACATAAAAATTATTGCCGTTGCTTTTTGGGTTCCATCAAATAAGAAATTTTTGCTTTTGCCCATTAAAAAGTTACTTTTCAAAAACAGTGTGTTTATTTTGCTACTGCTTTTGAAAAGTTTGGGCTTTTTTAGCAGTGGATCTTGTCGGCTTTTAAATTTTGATTTCTTTTTTTAATTCGCTTTTGCTAATATCGCGATAGCATTTTAAACCCTGTGTGTTAAGCATGTACATAAATATTTATTTTAGGTTTTTTTCTTGTTGTTAATAAATGCTTTAACTATAAATGTTTAAATTATTATATTTACAAATTTTAAACAAAAGATGTATTTGTTAGCCTGTTGCTAAAAACAATACATTTTTAACGTATGGAAAGTGTATGGAATTTTTTTTTGGTGTATAGAAGAAAGGGATTTTTTAGACACGTAGGGATTTTTTAAATTTCTACTGACTGGCATCACTGTTCTGATCTGGACTTTTGTTTTTACTAAACATTGTGCTCTGTGCTAAACATATTAATTGTAAAACATTTTTAATAATAATTACTTTATTACAATGCCTGAAACATCAATCAATAACGAAATTGTTACATTAACAGAGGAATTAAACAAAAGTGATGATGAGAAAACAACAAGTAAGATGGCAATTGCTGAAAATGAAAGCAACAATCAGGAATCCCCTGAAGCGGCAATTTTAGAGGAGAAAGCCAATTATGACTTGAAAAAATTTAGTTTTCAACGTATTCTTAACAATAATACTCGTAATAAGAGTATAGTTTTATTAGGAAGTTTTTCTGATTTGTCCGAAAGTGGTAAGGCTATAGTAATATTTGAAAAAAAAGCGTTCCAAGAAAGTGATGTGGACGTAAATGCCGGTCAACAACAAGAAAAAAGTGACACAGAAGCTGAAAATGGTAACCAGGAGCACATGGAGGAGCTTGAGCCAACAGTTAAAAAGCCTACATACTTTTGCGATGATTTAAAAGTACAAACTGAATTTATTAATAATATTTATGGCAGTTATCAATGTATACCACCAGCTCATTTGAGTAGTACGTCTTTTTTAATAGTCAAAAACTTTTTTTGTTTTATACTTATGTTGTTTGTGTTTTAAGGTGTTAAAGCTACTGTGGTGTATCCAGCTACTGATAAGCACATTGAAAAGTATTCTATATGCAAAAAATATGTTATAAGCGAAACGCCAGAGATGTACAAAGAAATCACACTTCCATACATTATTTCAAATCAATTTTCCTTAGAGGTAAGTAAGTACATACATAATAATTTTATTGAAACAGATGCGACTCGAGTTGATTTGTTTGATCTAATATATTATTTATGTACATATTTAGTTTCCTTTAAGTTTAAATATTACTTAAAAGTAATAATATGCCTTTTATAAAACCCAAATGTATTTTACTTTTATCCGCTGAAACATATACATCAAATATTTTATTATTACAGTGGGTTTACAATATTTTGGAACATAAACAAGAAGAAGATCGTATTATATTTGAAGATCCTAATCCAGAAATAGGTTTCATACTTTTACCCGATCTTAAATGGGATGGTCGTAACATTGAAAATCTCTATATTCTGGTCATTACTCACAAACGTGATATTAAGTCTCTGCGTGATCTGAATATTTCACATCTTCCTCTGTTGCGCAATATACGTACGCGTGCTGCTGAGGCTATAGAATTACATTATGGCATTCTATCGTCTCAACTGCGTATGTATTTCCATTATCAGCCCTCGTTTTATCATCTGCATGTACATATTAATCCTATAGGCAATGATGCACCTGGTATCTGGTGTGAAAAATCGCATATGTTAGATACGGTCATTAATAATTTAGAACTTTTATCGGACTATTATCAACGGGCTACTTTGCCATTTGTTTTATATGATGGTAATAAACTTTTGGAATTATATGAAGCTAAAATGACTATTAGAAAAGTAATCAAACGTCCGGCGGAAGATGGTAATATGTTAGACAATGAGGACAAAGTCAAAGCTAAAAATATACCAAAACTTCAAGAATCTAATGACGAAATAAAGGCTGTGACTAAATAAGATAAAGAACAATTAGACTGTTTAATGTTAATTGTAACTTAAAAAATGTAAATACATTTATGTATTTTTATTTTACTTAATTAACATTTTAAAATCTTACTAAAACTATTATTAAACCCGAAAGCAAATCTCTGACATAAAAACTTATTATCTTTAACAAAAAATGTTTGCCTCACAAACCAAAAAATATTTTTTTTTGCGCTTAAAACTTGTTTAATTCATAAAACAAATTGTATTTACATTGAGTCACTCAAGCAGATAGTCGTACAAGTAATTTGTTGTTATTAAAATTCGAAACTGTAGCAAATTTGAAAAAACAATATTATTATTCTTAAAAAACAATATTCAAAATTTTTAAGTCAAAATTGATTTTGAAAACGAAATAGTTTCGAAAATTTCGTTTTCGGTATCTTAAAAAATTGGTTTCCAATAAGTTTTTTATTTCCTTTCTTATTCTTCACATAAAAAACACTCAACAGTTACGTCTTATGAATGTGCCCATTGTAATTATGGATGTAACGAATACCGATATATCGGCGATACTTGAGGTTTGCCGCTATATCGATTTCGGCGATTTTTTACTGTCGATACGACAATACTTTTAAAATTTTTTTCTTGAAAGTTCAGTTTTAATTTAATTTTATTTTTTTTTCTTGCGTAACAATTTAGAGAACTAAACCATTTAAAAGCACAGCATAAAATTGTTTCTTTTAACTCTTAGCCGTTTTATTCTAAAATATAAATAAAACTTTCTTTAAGGCTAATGTTGTTGACTAGAAGAGCTAAAATATTTCCATATGTATATCAAATTCTTGTAAAATGTTTTTTAAAAAGATAGTCATATGCAAACCAATTACATTTGAATAAATGGGCTTGAAGGCAAACTTTGAGGGGCGGACGCACCACCTAAAACACAACAAATAAAACTGAACCGATTTGGGGGGAGAGAATATAAGAAATAAAAAAAAAATCTCCATACAACTAACGGCCACGCTAATGTACAACACCATGATTGAACCACATTTTGAATTAGGATCAACAAATTTATATACTTTCTGCACAACAACACGACTACAAAAACTTCAAAACAAGGATATGCTTTCTATGTATGTATATTAAAATACAACAGGTTTACACCTAAAAAATTATTGCTCGATGCGCTAAGATGGCTAAATATTCAACAGAGACTGGAACTAAATACAATAACCTTTGTTAAGAAAATGGGAAACGCTCCTGAATACCTAATCGATCAACTTAATTACGTAGGAGGGGCTCAGCCATATAATCTAAGTAACTCTCACAACTTTAGACTGCAAAGGGTGACAACAATAGCAATGCAACGATCGATTCTCTTTAAAAGATTAAAATTATATTCATACATAATGTTAAATCAGATATAAATACATACTAACATCCTTAAAAAAATATTGCACAATTTGTTAAAAATAATGGAAATAATGGGGCAAGTTCTAGAAATCGAAATGAAGTGGAATTAAAATTTTGATTTTGATTTTGATTTCAAAAACAGTGTGTTTATTTTGCTGCTGCTTTTGAAAAGTGTGGGCTTTTTTAGCAGTGGAACTTGTCGGCTTTTTATTTTCGATTTTTTTTTTAAAGGAAAAAGGCAAAATTTGGCTGCTTTTGCTAATATGGCGATAGCATTTTAAACCCTGATTGGGAATTTAGCACATCATAGGGAAATCTTAAATCTGTGGTTTTCACGAATAATCGCGTAAGTCGGTTTTTACCGAAATTGAGATAATGATGTCAAAGTGCTACATTTTGCATTAGGTTTTTATAAGTATTAAGCTTTTTAGAATATAATGTAGTATTATTAATTTTTTACTGCTAAAAACAACTTAAGTTAACTGTTTAATAAAATATTTTGCTATTATAACGATTTATGTCGACATACATCGCCAAAAATTGTAAAATTGCTGAATATGTTTCCAAATAAAAAGCATATGTGATGTTATGTTGTTATTCGTGCAAAAAATATGAAAGTATTTTTTGAAAATTTTTCTATTAATAACAACTTATATGTATGTACATGTGCGTTTATTGCTGACTTCTTTAGTTGCAACAACAGCAGATGAGCGGTTGTTTGTAATTTTAAGTCCATACGTTGTGCTATAAGTATCAAAAACTCTGAATATGTCGCCAACTTGTGTGCTAAAAATAACAACGTAAGTCGTCATGTGTGATTAAAATGATAACATTTATTTTCACAAAAAAGAACTTATGTGGAGATATGATGTTATATTGCACACACTTAATGAGTCAATCAAACATATGCATTTTTAATCCTTTTACAGATTGTGATCCTGTGAGGATTTTTTAATGAAAACTATGTATAATACGTAGAAAGTCACTGTTAAGAGGATAGTAAAGAAAAAAGTTTAAAAAAGCATCTACAGAAGCCGCAATTGAAAAAAATAATTGTTTTTGCTCTCCTGAAAAGTTTGGTTTTATAACTTACGCGATTATTCGTGAAAACCACAGAAATAAATTTTGTATTTTTATTTATTTTTTTGCTTTTACTACTTTTTTTACGGCAATGAAGCAGAGCAAAAGTTAAATTAATTTTCTTACTGTAATTTTATTTTAATTTTGCGTTTACTACTTGTTTTTCTTGCGGCAATGAAGCAAAGCAAGAGGGAAATTAAGTCCCCATTTACATATACGATTTTTGTCGTTGCGATTCTTACCTTATAGCCGAGAGGGGAGAGAGGTATTAAAAGGGGTACACAAGCGAGTGTACTTTTCGATTCTTTTTGTTCGCTCATTCGTTCTCACATTCACTATGGTTATTTTAAACTTTAAGCCTCTTATTCACAAAAAAAAAAAAAAATCTGGTTTATAAGTGGTTTACGAAACGAATTTTCTATGAAATTTTGTTCAATAAACCTTTTATAGGTAAATCAAAATTTTTTTTATGAATATGGGGGTAAAATTTTATGTACCTGGTTTTCCAATAAGGACTTTACAACTTTTTTTTAAATAAATCGCAAACCATTTGAGATATTTCCAAAACTTTATGACCGACTTGAAGTACAATCAAAATATTTATGAATGGAACTAAACTTCGTTCATATGGCCACCGCGGGCACGTCGACAGCGGTCCATTCGTTCGACCCAATTTTCGATGACTCGGTCACACATTTCGGCCGTAACGGCAGCTATTTCGTGTTTAATGTTTGCTTGCCCCAAAGAAAAAAGTGTAAAGGCGTTAAATCGCACGAATGTGGTCCATTTCTTGAGATAACACGCTCACCAAACTTACTCCTCAATAAATCGATTACAACGTGTGTTGTGTGGCACCGTCCTGTTGAAACCACATGTCGACGAAATTAGCTTTGTCACTGAGCCCAATCGGAGAACTTACGTCGCGTCAAATGGTCCATCGGCTTCAATTCTTGAGTCAGCTTGATCTTGTATGGGTGTAAACCAAGACCTTTACGCAAAATTCGCCATAAAATGGTCTTGGCGATGCCCGTTCTTAAGAAATAGAAGCAAATAGTGTGGGAAAGAAGTTAAGTTTGTGAAATTGTAGTAAAAGAATTAAATAAACACTGAAATAAAATTGCAAAAATTAGTTTAATTAATATAATTTGTTTTAATCGATCTTTATTATTTAAATTTATATTAATTTGTTTAAGCTTGAGTTCTTTTTTATATGAAAATATAAATTTTATTTAACCCTGCTACTACGTTAGGGTCTTTTGATGACCCAAATCGAATTTAACATTACCGTATTTCTAACTGGTGGAATATATTTGAAAGTTCTTACTACTCAGTGCATTAATTGTTGAAATATATTGAATTCAATTAGTTTTATCACCATTTTAGGCTTAGAAAATTTTTAATTGCAAGTGTTTACACATATCATGTTCGGGTCATTTTATGACCCTCAATCATTTTTGTAAAACGAATAATAAATATATAATATAATATGTCTATATTATATGTTTTTTGCATTTGTCTTTTACCTCTTTGGCGCTTTACAAGACAACAAAACAAACAAAATAACTTGAGTTCATTGACCGTAACTAATGGCACATAATTTTTTGATAAAGATCGGATGATAAAGTGGACAACAATACCTTATTTGCAATGTCTGCGTCGTGCAGCAAGTGAAATATTCTTCACGCAAAACCTGGAGTGACTTCTTATGCTATTCATTGTATTTCGAAAATTCGTGATACTTTTGATGTATGCCTTACAGAAGCTATGAAAAGGGATATAATTCACTACAGCAATTTGCAAGGTAGTGCTGTTTTCGAAAATTTTCAAGCTATAGATGCTATTGAGTTGATGCTTACCTGGGACTTCTTATACTTATTGGTATTTATTTACAACATATTTTTTCTATTATAATTGTATAACGGACATATTATTATTTTAGGAGTCTATCGGTCATACGGTGAAAGTCTTAACTCCCTGTGGAACGAGTTTCATGGACGTCCTTTTTTAAGAGCAATCATGTCTATGGAGCGATTTAGCAATATTTCTCGTGTACTAGCATTTGACGATAGGCAAAGAAGAAGGTCAGAACAAAGAGGAGATAAACTGGCTCCTATTCGCACATTTTATGAGCAATGGACTCTGAATTTGCAACTGCTTTACGTTTTAAGTGCTAATATAACGATAGACGAACAGCTTATTCCGTTCCGAGGTAGATGTCCTTTCAAAGTATACATTCCAAGTAAACCTGGGAAATATGGCATGAAAGCGTGGATAGCAGCGGATTCTGACACCGCGTTTTGCTTACAGTTCCAAATATGCTTGGGCAAAGTGGGAGACAATGCTGAAATGAACCAAGGCGAACGGGTTGTTCTAGACTTAGTGTCTTCATACCGTGGACGAAATGTGACTACCGATATTTTTTTTACGAGTCATAATCTTGCATTAGAACTGCTAAAGCAAAAAATTACTATTGTTGGCACAGTGAGGAAAAACAAACGTTTTTTGCCGGTTCATGCAACAACACAAGAATTACGAAAGCTTCCATTACACTCAAGTCAATTTTTTTTTCATGAAAAAGAAACTGTAGTTTTGTATGTGCCTAAAAAATACAGAATGGTTTATTTGCTTAGCACTCTTCACCATAACAGCGACATTTTGGAAGATCATCCAAAAAAAATTCCTGAAATAATTGAATACTACAACTCGACAAAAGGCGGAGTCGACACATTGGACCAAATGGTTCGTACATATTCGTGCAAAAGAAAAACCAATCGGTGGCCAGTTGCCCTGTTCTCTAATCTATTAGATATTTCTGCTCTCAACGCTTTTATAAAATGGACCGAAATAAATCCTGAATGGGAAAAAAATAAACTGCACAAAAGGCGCCTATTTTTAGAGCAACTCGATGAAGTTTTAGCTCAAGAACATATCAAGAGGCGTAGTCGGCTTCCTCGTGCTGAAGCCTCTGCATCATTGGTACGAAGAATTCGAGAAGAAGACAGTGTATCACCATTTACGTGTTCGCCTTCTCCAAAACGACAATGCGCTAGTGAATGGAAAAGGTGCAAATTTTGCCCGTCGAAAAAGGAAAAAAAGACCTTTACTGAGTGCATAACTTGCAAAAAACCTGTTTGTCCCTCACACCGACATACAATCACTCTAACGACAACATATTGCATTGATCACAAGCCTTAAAAATAATTTTAAAATGTATAAATTTGTGTTTTCTCAATAAAAAAAATGTGGGTCAAAATATGACCCGAACATAACAAGTGTATTTTTTTTCTAACCTAGTAGCAGGGTTAAACAAAAAAAAAATTAATTTAATAAAAATTATATTTTTATATAAAAAATTAACTCAAGCTTAAACAAATTAATAAACATTTAAAAAATAAAGTCGAATAAGAAAGAATTTATTTTAATAGGTATGTAAATATAATTTTTGCATCATGGCGTCATTTTCACATTGCACCTTCTTTCTTGATTTCTTCAAAATTATGAGTTAACATAAATACATACATTTTCCCATGCCTTTAACATAAGCTGAGCAATAAGAAATATTGCTGTTATTCTGCCGACGTTATTGCCAACTTGCTGAGATATTTATCTTTAGTGTAGATCTAGAGGGTCACTAACAATTATTGCAACATATATTGCCGGCAATAAATATGTACAATAAAGAGCTGTCTGCATTTAAGATAACATAATTTATAAATTTGCTGCAATATATATCGCAACATTTATCTCTTGTATAAACGGGCAGTAAAGCCGCCACCGATTTTTTTCTTCGAGCCGCTACCAATTATATTTCGGCTTGGTACTCTATATCAGTGATGCCAGTAGTAGGAAATTTTCCCTTTTTGTAGGAATTTTTTCGGAAAATTTTAAGAGCAGGGAAAAAGGACAGATTTTTTTATTTTAAGGCAAATGTAGGGAATTTTGAAAATAATATTTCATTTTCAATATATTGTATAAAACTACTAAATATTCGTATCATTCTCATAAAAAATTAAAAATTTTCATATACAATAGCATTTAAGTACAAATGTAGCATTTTTTAACAGAACCCTATGCTTTGAGTCCTAATAGCCTGGCAATCTTCAAATATCACTTGTCTTTGTGCTGCTATTTTTTCCTTTTTTGCGGCTATTAGCATACATTGGTTTTTGATATTGCGGCTTTCTGACAGAAGCTGTTTGTATCATTCTTTTTCCTACATATTTTTTCCTACAACATAAAAATTATTGCCGTTGCTTTTTGGGTTCCATCAAATAAGAAATTTTTGCTTTTGTTAAAAAAGCAAAAGTTGGAAAAAGCCAGTGCCCATTAAAAAGTTACTTTTCAAAAACAGTGTGTTTATTTTGCTACTGCTTTTGAAAAGTTTGGGCTTTTTTAGCAGTGGATCTTGTCGGCTTTTAAATTTTGATTTCTTTTTTTAATTCGCTTTTGCTAATATCGCGATAGCATTTTAAACCCTGTGTGTTAAGCATGTACATAAATATTTATTTTAGGTTTTTTTCTTGTTGTTAATAAATGCTTTAACTATAAATGTTTAAATTATTATATTTACAAATTTTAAACAAAAGATGTATTTGTTAGCCTGTTGCTAAAAACAATACATTTTTAACGTAGGGAAAGTGTATGGAATTTTTTTTTGGTGTATAGAAGAAAGGGATTTTTTAGACACGTAGGGATTTTTTAAATTTCTACTGACTGGCATCACTGTTCTGATCTGGACTTTTGTTTTTACTAAACATTGTGCTCTGTGCTAAACATATTAATTGTAAAACATTTTTAATAATAATTACTTTATTACAATGCCTGAAACATCAATCAATAACGAAATTGTTACATTAACAGAGGAATTAAACAAAAGTGATGATGAGAAAACAACAAGTAAGATGGCAATTGCTGAAAATGAAAGCAACAATCAGGAATCCCCTGAAGCGGCAATTTTAGAGGAGAAAGCCAATTATGACTTGAAAAAATTTAGTTTTCAACGTATTCTTAACAATAATACTCGTAATAAGAGTATAGTTTTATTAGGAAGTTTTTCTGATTTGTCCGAAAGTGGTAAGGCTATAGTAATATTTGAAAAAAAAGCGTTCCAAGAAAGTGATGTGGACGTAAATGCCGGTCAACAACAAGAAAAAAGTGAAACAGAAGCTGAAAATGGTAACCAGGAGCACATGGAGGAGCTTGAGCCAACAGTTAAAAAGCCTACATACTTTTGCGATGATTTAAAAGTACAAACTGAATTTATTAATAATATTTATGGCAGTTATCAATGTATACCACCAGCTCATTTGAGTAGTACGTCTTTTTTAATAGTCAAAAACTTTTTTTGTTTTATACTTATGTTGTTTGTGTTTTAAGGTGTTAAAGCTACTGTGGTGTATCCAGCTACTGATAAGCACATTGAAAAGTATTCTATATGCAAAAAATATGTTATAAGCGAAACGCCAGAGATGTACAAAGAAATCACACTTCCATACATTATTTCAAATCAATTTTCCTTAGAGGTAAGTAAGTACATACATAATAATTTTATTGAAACAGATGCGACTCGAGTTGATTTGTTTGATCTAATATATTATTTATGTACATATTTAGTTTCCTTTAAGTTTAAATATTACTTAAAAGTAATAATATGCCTTTTATAAAACCCAAATGTATTTTACTTTTATCCGCTGAAACATATACATCAAATATTTTATTATTACAGTGGGTTTACAATATTTTGGAACATAAACAAGAAGAAGATCGTATTATATTTGAAGATCCTAATCCAGAAATAGGTTTCATACTTTTACCCGATCTTAAATGGGATGGTCGTAACATTGAAAATCTCTATATTCTGGTCATTACTCACAAACGTGATATTAAGTCTCTGCGTGATCTGAATATTTCACATCTTCCTCTGTTGCGCAATATACGTACGCGTGCTGCTGAGGCTATAGAATTACATTATGGCATTCTATCGTCTCAACTGCGTATGTATTTCCATTATCAGCCCTCGTTTTATCATCTGCATGTACATATTAATCCTATAGGCAATGATGCACCTGGTATCTGGTGTGAAAAATCGCATATGTTAGATACGGTCATTAATAATTTAGAACTTTTATCGGACTATTATCAACGGGCTACTTTGCCATTTGTTTTATATGATGGTAATAAACTTTTGGAATTATATGAAGCTAAAATGACTATTAGAAAAGTAATCAAACGTCCGGCGGAAGATGGTAATATGTTAGACAATGAGGACAAAGTCAAAGCTAAAAATATACCAAAACTTCAAGAATCTAATGACGAAATAAAGGCTGTGACTAAATAAGATAAAGAACAATTAGACTGTTTAATGTTAATTGTAACTTAAAAAATGTAAATACATTTATGTATTTTTATTTTACTTAATTAACATTTTAAAATCTTACTAAAACTATTATTAAACCCGAAAGCAAATCTCTGACATAAAAACTTATTATCTTTAACAAAAAATGTTTGCCTCACAAACCAAAAAATATTTTTTTTTTGCGCTTAAAACTTGTTTAATTCATAAAACAAATTGTATTTACATTGAGTCACTCAAGCAGATAGTCGTACAAGTAATTTGTTGTTATTAAAATTCGAAACTGTAGCAAATTTGAAAAAACAATATTATTATTCTTAAAAAACAATATTCAAAATTTTTAAGTCAAAATTGATTTTGAAAACGAAATAGTTTCGAAAATTTCGTTTTCGGTATCTTAAAAAATTGGTTTCCAATAAGTTTTTTATTTCCTTTCTTATTCTTCACATAAAAAACACTCAACAGTTACGTCTTATGAATGAGCCCATTGTAATTATGGATGTAACGAATACCGATATATCGGCGATACTTGAGGTTTGCCGCTATATCGATTTCGGCGATTTTTTACTGTCGATACGACAATACTTTTAAAATTTTTTTCTTGAAAGTTCAGTTTTAATTTAATTTTATTTTTTTTTCTTGCGTAACAATTTAGAGAACTAAACCATTTAAAAGCACAGCATAAAATTGTTTCTTTTAACTCTTAGCCGTTTTATTCTAAAATATAAATAAAACTTTCTTTAAGGCTAATGTTGTTGACTAGAAGAGCTAAAATATTTCCATATGTATATCAAATTCTTGTAAAATGTTTTTTAAAAAGATAGTCATATGCAAACCAATTACATTTGAATAAATGGGCTTGAAGGCAAACTTTGAGGGGCGGACGCACCACCTAAAACACAACAAATAAAACTGAACCGATTTGGGGGGAGAGAATATAAGAAATAAAAAAAAAATCTCCATACAACTAACGGCCACGCTAATGTACAACACCATGATTGAACCACATTTTGAATTAGGATCAACAAATTTATATACTTTCTGCACAACAACACGACTACAAAAACTTCAAAACAAGGATATGCTTTCTATGTATGTATATTAAAATACAACAGGTTTACACCTAAAAAATTATTGCTCGATGCGCTAAGATGGCTAAATATTCAACAGAGACTGGAACTAAATACAATAACCTTTGTTAAGAAAATGGGAAACGCTCCTGAATACCTAATCGATCAACTTAATTACGTAGGAGGGGCTCAGCCATATAATCTAAGTAACTCTCACAACTTTAGACTGCAAAGGGTGACAACAATAGCAATGCAACGATCGATTCTCTTTAAAAGATTAAAATTATATTCATACATAATGTTAAATCAGATATAAATACATACTAACATCCTTAAAAAAATATTGCACAATTTGTTAAAAATAATGGAAATAATGGGGCAAGTTCTAGAAATCGAAATGAAGTGGAATTAAAATCGAACGAGATTTTGATTTCAAAAACAGTGTGTTTATTTTGCTGCTGCTTTTGAAAAGTGTGGGCTTTTTTAGCAGTGGAACTTGTCGGCTTTTTATTTTCGATTTTTTTTTAAAGGAAAAAGGCAAAATTTGGCTGCTTTTGCTAATATGGCGATAGCATTTTAAACCCTGATTGGGAATTTAGCACATCATAGGGAAATCTTAAATCTGTGGTTTTCACGAATAATCGCGTAAGTCGGTTTTTACCGAAATTGAGATAATGATGTCAAAGTGCTACATTTTGCATTAGGTTTTTATAAGTATTAAGCTTTTTAGAATATAATGTAGTATTATTAATTTTTTACTGCTAAAAACAACTTAAGTTAACTGTTTAATAAAATATTTTGCTATTATAACGATTTATGTCGACATACATCGCCAAAAATTGTAAAATTGCTGAATATGTTTCCAAATAAAAAGCATATGTGATGTTATGTTGTTATTCGTGCAAAAAATATGAAAGTATTTTTTGAAAATTTTTCTATTAATAACAACTTATATGTATGTACATGTGCGTTTATTGCTGACTTCTTTAGTTGCAACAACAGCAGATGAGCGGTTGTTTGTAATTTTAAGTCCATACGTTGTGCTATAAGTATCAAAAACTCTGAATATGTCGCCAACTTGTGTGCTAAAAATAACAACGTAAGTCGTCATGTGTGATTAAAATGATAACATTTATTTTCATTTGGGCGTTAACGTGCGTGCTCGTTGAATGCAGACGTGTTTTTTTTAACTCGGCTTACGGTTTTTTTTTTTAACATAAATAAGTGTATATTTATGATATAATAATATTATTATTTTTTAATAATATAAAATCAGCGAATGAATAGACGCTTTAAAATAATTTTTAATAAGTGAACATAAAATTTTTAATACAAATATTAAAAATTACAATTAACAAAAATATATGTATGTACACACATACATATACATACATACATTTTAAGCAAAAAAAAATTCTTGTTTTCTTTATTCTTTTTTTATTCTCGGGGTTTTTAAACAACAAATAAAAAGAAGAGCACAATTAAACAAACAGTAATATATATAAAAAAAAAAACTCTTATGAATGCATATAATGCAAAAACAATTAAACATAATGAAAGAAATGCGTATGTTACATTGAGTGTTGACGAAACAAACGCAGAAAAAAGAATCGATGATAGCAATTATTTAACGGCTAAACCTATTACTCGAACTCGTTCCCTCTCACCCTCTTTGTTTAAAAATACGGTCGATCGTAATACAATAACAAATTTATTAACTGCAAGTGTTGCCACAGAGCAAAAAATAACTTTAACAGGTGATGAAACGGTTAACCCCAAAACAGCCGCTATGGACAACTCAATAACGCAAGTAAAAACTTCTCAAAAGCCTACAGTACAAGTTGGTATGGACAGGTACATAACAGTGCTTAAACGGGGACGCAGCCCTACCTCTGCAGCAGTTGCTTCGGCCTCAAAAGTACCATCTTTTGATAAAATAAATTCTCAAAATCGTTTTGCAATTCTGGAGGATGAATCCTCTGAAGCACAAAACGTCATAAAATCGTCCAAGCCTCCCCCGATATATCTGAGGGAGCAAAATTCTAATGAGCTCATAAAGAGTTTGATATCGAATATAGGTGAAAATTCGTTTTACGTAGCTGCTATCAAGCGTGGTAGTATAAACGAAACAAAAATACAAATCAATCATGAGAATGATTTTCGAAAAATTGTAAGCAACTTTGAGGCACTCAAAAAAAATTTTTATACATACCAACTGAAAAGCAGTAAAGGTCTTCAGGTAGTGATTAAGGGTATTGACTCATGTGTGGACCCAGAAGAGGTAAAAACATTCCTTGAAGAAAAAGGCTTCAAGGTAAAACATGTATTAAACATTAAAAATAGAGAAAAAATTCCCCAACCACTTTTTCGAGTGGAGTTTGAACCCGGCGACGTTAAGCTTAAAAAAAATGAAACGCATCCCATCTATAACTTAAAATACATTCTGTACAGAAAAGTAACTATAGAGGAGCCGCACAAAAGAGGTGGTCCCGTTCAATGTCTGAACTGCCAAGAATTTGGCCATACTAAGGCATACTGCTACTTACCTCCTGTTTGCGTAGTATGTGGCGAATTACATGGTACAGTTCTTTGCGACAAGTCTAAAACCGACCCCAACGTAAAAAAATGCAGCAACTGTGGTGGCAATCACACCGCCAATTATAGAGGATGCCCTGTATATACTATCGTCAAGCAGTCGGTTGGACCGAAAACTAATCCCCTTCAGGTAACAAATCAAGTAAACAGTAATGACCATCAGGCCCCCCAGCCTAGTAGTAACAGAATTTCTTATGCTAACGTCTTAAAATCAAACAATGTGCCAATGCAAGGCGCTTCGACAAGTAATGACGAAACTCCAGTTTCTAATCTAAGTCGGCTAGAAAAAACAATGGAAACATTAGTGCAAACAGTAAACAATTTTACAAACACAATGGGTAATATGATGCAGGAAATTCTTAGAATGCAATCGATGTTATTGCAAGCTGTACTTAACAAGCCATGAACTGTTTAAAAATCTGTTTTTGGAACGCAAACGGCATCCGCCAACATAAAAATGAATTAGAATACTTTTTAAAAAATAAACAAATTGATGTCATGTTGGTTTCTGAAACTCACTTGACCTCAAGAAATACGTTTAAAATCAATGGTTATATACTATATGATACTAAGGACCCTCGAGATAGAGCTTGTGGAGGCTCTGCCATTTTGATAAAAGCCCGAATCAAACACTACTTAATGTTTGATCATTGTGAAGATTATCTGCAAGCAACGACTATTTGTGTTGAAGAGCTAAATCGAAACTTAGTAATTTCTTCTTTATACTCTCCACCTAGATTTGCCATATCAGAAAGCCAATATTATAAATATTTTAAATCATTAGGACCCTGTTTCCTCGCCGCTGGCGATTATAACGCTAAACATACCTTCTGGGGGTCACGACTTATAACACCAAAAGGTCGTGTTTTGTTTAACACAATCTCTAAAATGGGTTTAAACGTGGTCGCGAGCGGACAACCAACATATTGGCCTACTGATCAGCAAAAAATTCCAGATGTTATCGACTTTGGCGTGGTTAAAAACATCCCAACAGAAACGATTCATGTTGAAGCTTCCTTAGAGTTATCATCCGACCACACACCTACAATAGTTACTATATCGAACCCAAATAGAATTGTATCTCCGTCATGTTACTTAGCGACGTCAACCACACAAATAAATTGGTTAAAATATAAAAAATTTCTCAGTGCCCATTGCACAGAAAATATTCCGCTCAGTACACCGGAGTACGTAGATCGCTCTATTGACAATTTTGACAGTTTTCTGAAACTAGCTGTTCAACATTCCAATTTTGCCCCAAAAAAAACAAAAACTATTAAAATATATTCTTCAGATGTCGAGCGGCTCTTGACTGAAAAAAGGAGAGTTCGAAGAGAGTGGCAACTGTACAGATCCCCGCAACTTAAGAATTTATTAAAAGAGTACACAAAAAGGCTAAGAAAGTTACTGCTGACTCAGAAAACGGCTTCTCTAGAAAAATATCTTAAGGAACTTGATGCAACTCCACAATCTGACTACTCATTATGGCGTGCAGCTAGAAATCTAAAAAGGCCAGTTATATCTAAGCCACCATTAAGAAACTTGAATGGTAGTTGGGCAAGAAACGATATTGAAAAAGGAAATCTGTTTGTTAGTCACTTGAAAAACGTATTTACACCAAATATATCTCACAATATTGCGGTAGAGTTACCACCTGTTGCTGCTAGAGCAGCGATCCCCCTCAGATTTGAGATAAGAGAAATCGAACAGGCTATTTGTGACTTAAACACTAAGAAGGCACCTGGTATTGATAAAATCAGTAATAAAATGCTTTTAGAGCTACCTCGCACAGCAAAGAAAATTATTCTTTTTATTTTTAATGCTATTCTACGCCTTGAATACTATCCTCAAAAATGGAAGGTTTCCTTAGTTACCATGATACCAAAGCCAGGTAAAGATCATACAAAAGTTGAGTCATATAGGCCTATTAGCTTATTATCAAATATGTCAAAGCTGTTTGAGAAATTATTAGTTTCAAAATTAACACCGGTTTTAAGTGAAAATAGATGTATTCCAAACCATCAGTTCGGATTTAGAAGAAAACACAGCACAATCGAACAGACTCATCGAATAGTTAATGTCATAAGAAAAGCATTTGAAGAAAAAAAATATTGCTCAGCACTCTTCATCGATGTTTCGCAAGCTTTTGATAAAGTCTGGCATGAAGGCTTATTACATAAATTGAAGCAAAATTTACCAGCAAACACACACAAGCTGCTAGAAAGCTACTTAGTCGGTCGTCAATTTATTATTAAAGAAGGAAATTTCTTAAGTTCACCTCAGCCCATTGGCGCTGGAGTCCCACAAGGCAGCATCCTGGGCCCTCTATTATACTTAATTTATACTTCGGACATGCCAACAAGCAACTACACCCAAACTTCAACATTTGCAGACGATACAGCTTTTTTAAGCGTCCACGAAAACCGTTATGAAGCATCTCGTTACTTACAGCATCATATATTTCAACTAGAAATATGGTTAAGACAATGGAGGATAATGGTCAATGAGCAAAAATGCGTGCATATAACATTCACCTTGCGCCGGGAATCTTGCCCCCATATTACAATCAATAATCAAATAATTCCTCAACATTCGCATGTAAAATATCTCGGTATACATCTGGATCGGCGATTAACGTGGAAATGCCATATAGAGACAAAATTAACTCAAATGAAACTAAAAGCCATTCAAATACATTGGCTTATTGGTAGAAACTCTGTCCTTAGTCTCGACTGCAAACTTCTTCTTTACAACTCCATCTTAAAGCCAATCTGGTGCTATGGTATTCAGTTATGGGGCACTGCCTCGGCCTCTAATATAGAAAAAATTCAAAGGCGCCAAAATAAAATTCTTCGAATAATCACAGCTGCCCCTTGGTATGTAAAAAACTCAAATATTCACAAGGATCTCAATGTTCCATTAGTCAAAACTATGATTACGAAATATGCAGTAAAATACTTAAAAAGGCTCGATTTGCATCCGAACCCACTAGCACGAAATATTTTAAATGATAGCGGCCACACTCGCTTAAGAAGAAGAGACACTGCAGCACTTATCCAATTAGATGAGCGATAAACAACTATATAAGTGAACAGAACCCGTGATGAAGAAAATTTTTGTCTGGCACTGGCAGGACATAAAATAACGTATTAGGTTAAGATTTGATTAATTATTGTTAGTTCATATTTAATATATGAAGATTCAATAAATAAATAATGAGAAAAAAAAAAAAATTTATTTTCACAAAAAAGAACTTATGTGGAGATATGATGTTATATTGCACACACTTAATGAGTCAATCAAACATATGCATTTTTAATCCTTTTACAGATTGTGATCCTGTGAGGATTTTTTAATGAAAACTATGTATAATACGTAGAAAGTCACTGTTAAGAGGATAGTAAAGAAAAAAGTTTAAAAAAGCATCTACAGAAGCCGCAATTGAAAAAAATAATTGTTTTTGCTCTCCTGAAAAGTTTGGTTTTATAACTTACGCGATTATTCGTGAAAACCACAGAAATAAATTTTGTATTTTTATTTATTTTTTTGCTTTTACTACTTTTTTTACGGCAATGAAGCAGAGCAAAAGTTAAATTAATTTTCTTACTGTAATTTTATTTTAATTTTGCGTTTACTACTTGTTTTTCTTGCGGCAATGAAGCAAAGCAAGAGGGAAATTAAGTCCCCATTTACATATACGATTTTTGTCGTTGCGATTCTTACCTTATAGCCGAGAGGGGAGAGAGGTATTAAAAGGGGTACACAAGCGAGTGTACTTTTCGATTCTTTTTGTTCGCTCATTCGTTCTCACATTCACTATGGTTATTTTAAACTTTAAGCCTCTTATTCACAAAAAAAAAAAAAAATCTGGTTTATAAGTGGTTTACGAAACGAATTTTCTATGAAATTTTGTTCAATAAACCTTTTATAGGTAAATCAAAATTTTTTTTATGAATATGGGGGTAAAATTTTATGTACCTGGTTTTCCAATAAGGACTTTACAACTTTTTTTTAAATAAATCGCAAACCATTTGAGATATTTCCAAAACTTTATGACCGACTTGAAGTACAATCAAAATATTTATGAATGGAACTAAACTTCGTTCATATGGCCACCGCGGGCACGTCGACAGCGGTCCATTCGTTCGACCCAATTTTCGATGACTCGGTCACACATTTCGGCCGTAACGGCAGCTATTTCGTGTTTAATGTTTGCTTGCCCCAAAGAAAAAAGTGTAAAGGCGTTAAATCGCACGAATGTGGTCCATTTCTTGAGATAACACGCTCACCAAACTTACTCCTCAATAAATCGATTACAACGTGTGTTGTGTGGCACCGTCCTGTTGAAACCACATGTCGACGAAATTAGCTTTGTCACTGAGCCCAATCGGAGAACTTACGTCGCGTCAAATGGTCCATCGGCTTCAATTCTTGAGTCAGCTTGATCTTGTATGGGTGTAAACCAAGACCTTTACGCAAAATTCGCCATAAAATGGTCTTGGCGATGCCCGTTCTTAAGAAATAGAAGCAAATAGTGTGGGAAAGAAGTTAAGTTTGTGAAATTGTAGTAAAAGAATTAAATAAACACTGAAATAAAATTGCAAAAATTAGTTTAATTAATATAATTTGTTTTAATCGATCTTTATTATTTAAATTTATATTAATTTGTTTAAGCTTGAGTTCTTTTTTATATGAAAATATAAATTTTATTTAACCCTGCTACTACGTTAGGGTCTTTTGATGACCCAAATCGAATTTAACATTACCGTATTTCTAACTGGTGGAATATATTTGAAAGTTCTTACTACTCAGTGCATTAATTGTTGAAATATATTGAATTCAATTAGTTTTATCACCATTTTAGGCTTAGAAAATTTTTAATTGCAAGTGTTTACACATATCATGTTCGGGTCATTTTATGACCCTCAATCATTTTTGTAAAACGAATAATAAATATATAATATAATATGTCTATACAGTAGTTTTGACTTAACTGCCTTTTATTTACGTGCACTTTTGACTTAACTGCACAAAATTGATAATTTTTGGCATTATTCTTTATAATCCCATACAAATTCCTTTTTTAAGTGCACTTTCTTTACCTGCACATTTAAGATAAGTGCCCAAAATTTTTGGCATTTTAAAATTTTTTTCATACAAAAAATTTAAGTTAGCTGCACTTTGACTTAACTGCCCAAAATACTTATTTTCTGTAATTATTCTTCAAAATCCTTCTTTACGTGCATTTTGTATACCTGCACATTTTTCATATTTTTGGGCAGCGTTAAAATATTTTCATATAAAACATCAAAGTTAGCTGCACACATGAAAACATATGGTGGCCACTTTTTTACATAAATATCCAATTTGAGCTGTTTCTAAAAACAAAAATCGCAAACAAGTCAGACTGGCATCATTATAATTCATTTATTTTGTTTGCATGTACCTACATTTATGCATATGGTTTGTAGTTATAGCAACTTTACCACGATTATATGAAATGAATAGCAAATCCTAGACCTGGAACAAAATAAAGTAGTTATAGTAGTATTTGAAGTTGGCGAATGCTCTGTAGCGCAACAGAGTTCAAAATTTCGAATTTTGCGCTTCAACTTCAAAGACTACTTCAACTACGTATTCTGTTGACACTACTTTGAAACTGCCGTTTTTAACTTCTGACAGCTTGCAGCGCTATTCATAACGTTGTACTACAGCGACTATTCTGTTCCGCACCTTATTGTTACCATTTTGGGTATCTCGTTCTTTACAAAAATACATAACAAATGACTACAGGTTTTTTGAACGTCATTGTTATTATCAATTTATTAATAAAAACGTTGTAACTCCTCTTTCAAACACTTTACTTTAGCTGCATTTTTATGCAGGTAAACACAATTGCATACCTGCACATTAAGGCAGCTAAATACATTTAAGATAGCTGCATTTTTGATTTACCTGCACAAAAAATCGTGCAAAGGAGATTGTGCAGCTAAGTCAAAATTACTGTATTATATGTTTTTTGCATTTGTCTTTTACCTCTTTGGCGCTTTACAAGACAACAAAACAAACAAAATAACTTGAGTTCATTGACCGTAACTAATGGCACATAATTTTTTGATAAAGATCGGATGATAAAGTGGACAACAATACCTTATTTGCAATGTCTGCGTCGTGCAGCAAGTGAAATATTCTTCACGCAAAACCTGGAGTGACTTCTTATGCTATTCATTGTATTTCGAAAATTCGTGATACTTTTGATGTATGCCTTACAGAAGCTATGAAAAGGGATATAATTCACTACAGCAATTTGCAAGGTAGTGCTGTTTTCGAAAATTTTCAAGCTATAGATGCTATTGAGTTGATGCTTACCTGGGACTTCTTATACTTATTGGTATTTATTTACAACATATTTTTTCTATTATAATTGTATAACGGACATATTATTATTTTAGGAGTCTATCGGTCATACGGTGAAAGTCTTAACTCCCTGTGGAACGAGTTTCATGGACGTCCTTTTTTAAGAGCAATCATGTCTATGGAGCGATTTAGCAATATTTCTCGTGTACTAGCATTTGACGATAGGCAAAGAAGAAGGTCAGAACAAAGAGGAGATAAACTGGCTCCTATTCGCACATTTTATGAGCAATGGACTCTGAATTTGCAACTGCTTTACGTTTTAAGTGCTAATATAACGATAGACGAACAGCTTATTCCGTTCCGAGGTAGATGTCCTTTCAAAGTATACATTCCAAGTAAACCTGGGAAATATGGCATGAAAGCGTGGATAGCAGCGGATTCTGACACCGCGTTTTGCTTACAGTTCCAAATATGCTTGGGCAAAGTGGGAGACAATGCTGAAATGAACCAAGGCGAACGGGTTGTTCTAGACTTAGTGTCTTCATACCGTGGACGAAATGTGACTACCGATATTTTTTTTACGAGTCATAATCTTGCATTAGAACTGCTAAAGCAAAAAATTACTATTGTTGGCACAGTGAGGAAAAACAAACGTTTTTTGCCGGTTCATGCAACAACACAAGAATTACGAAAGCTTCCATTACACTCAAGTCAATTTTTTTTTTCATGAAAAAGAAACTGTAGTTTTGTATGTGCCTAAAAAATACAGAATGGTTTATTTGCTTAGCACTCTTCACCATAACAGCGACATTTTGGAAGATCATCCAAAAAAAATTCCTGAAATAATTGAATACTACAACTCGACAAAAGGCGGAGTCGACACATTGGACCAAATGGTTCGTACATATTCGTGCAAAAGAAAAACCAATCGGTGGCCAGTTGCCCTGTTCTCTAATCTATTAGATATTTCTGCTCTCAACGCTTTTATAAAATGGACCGAAATAAATCCTGAATGGGAAAAAAATAAACTGCACAAAAGGCGCCTATTTTTAGAGCAACTCGATGAAGTTTTAGCTCAAGAACATATCAAGAGGCGTAGTCGGCTTCCTCGTGCTGAAGCCTCTGCATCATTGGTACGAAGAATTCGAGAAGAAGACAGTGTATCACCATTTACGAGTTCGCCTTCTCCAAAACGACAATGCGCTAGTGAATGGAAAAGGTGCAAATTTTGCCCGTCGAAAAAGGAAAAAAAGACCTTTACTGAGTGCATAACTTGCAAAAAACCTGTTTGTCCCTCACACCGACATACAATCACTCTAACGACAACATATTGCATTGATCACAAGCCTTAAAAATAATTTTAAAATGTATAAATTTGTGTTTTCTCAATAAAAAAAATGTGGGTCAAAATATGACCCGAACATAACAAGTGTATTTTTTTTCTAACCTAGTAGCAGGGTTAAACAAAAAAAAAATTAATTTAATAAAAATTATATTTTTATATAAAAAATTAACTCAAGCTTAAACAAATTAATAAACATTTAAAAAATAAAGTCGAATAAGAAAGAATTTATTTTAATAGGTATGTAAATATAATTTTTGCATCATGGCGTCATTTTCACATTGCACCTTCTTTCTTGATTTCTTCAAAATTATGAGTTAACATAAATACATACATTTTCCCATGCCTTTAACATAAGCTGAGCAATAAGAAATATTGCTGTTATTCTGCCGACGTTATTGCCAACTTGCTGAGATATTTATCTTTAGTGTAGATCTAGAGGGTCACTAACAATTATTGCAACATATATTGCCGGCAATAAATATGTACAATAAAGAGCTGTCTGCATTTAAGATAACATAATTTATAAATTTGCTGCAATATATATCGCAACATTTATCTCTTGTATAAACGGGCAGTAAAGCCGCCACCGATTTTTTTCTTCGAGCCGCTACCAATTATATTTCGGCTTGGTACTCTATATCAGTGATGCCAGTAGTAGGAAATTTTCCCTTTTTGTAGGAATTTTTTCGGAAAATTTTAAGAGCAGGGAAAAAGGACAGATTTTTTTATTTTAAGGCAAATGTAGGGAATTTTGAAAATAATATTTCATTTTCAATATATTGTATAAAACTACTAAATATTCGTATCATTCTCATAAAAAATTAAAAATTTTCATATACAATAGCATTTAAGTACAAATGTAGCATTTTTTAACAGAACCCTATGCTTTGAGTCCTAATAGCCTGGCAATCTTCAAATATCACTTGTCTTTGTGCTGCTATTTTTTCCTTTTTTGCGTCTATTAGCATACATTGGTTTTTGATATTGCGGCTTTCTGACAGAAGCTGTTTGTATCATTCTTTTTCCTACATATTTTTTCCTACAACATAAAAATTATTGCCGTTGCTTTTTGGGTTCCATCAAATAAGAAATTTTTGCTTTTGTTAAAAAAGCAAAAGTTGGAAAAAGCCAGTGCCCATTAAAAAGTTACTTTTCAAAAACAGTGTGTTTATTTTGCTACTGCTTTTGAAAAGTTTGGGCTTTTTTAGCAGTGGATCTTGTCGGCTTTTAAATTTTGATTTCTTTTTTTAATTCGCTTTTGCTAATATCGCGATAGCATTTTAAACCCTGTGTGTTAAGCATGTACATAAATATTTATTTTAGGTTTTTTTCTTGTTGTTAATAAATGCTTTAACTATAAATGTTTAAATTATTATATTTACAAATTTTAAACAAAAGATGTATTTGTTAGCCTGTTGCTAAAAACAATACATTTTTAACGTAGGGAAAGTGTATGGAATTTTTTTTTGGTGTATAGAAGAAAGGGATTTTTTAGACACGTAGGGATTTTTTAAATTTCTACTGACTGGCATCACTGTTCTGATCTGGACTTTTGTTTTTACTAAACATTGTGCTCTGTGCTAAACATATTAATTGTAAAACATTTTTAATAATAATTACTTTATTACAATGCCTGAAACATCAATCAATAACGAAATTGTTACATTAACAGAGGAATTAAACAAAAGTGATGATGAGAAAACAACAAGTAAGATGGCAATTGCTGAAAATGAAAGCAACAATCAGGAATCCCCTGAAGCGGCAATTTTAGAGGAGAAAGCCAATTATGACTTGAAAAAATTTAGTTTTCAACGTATTCTTAACAATAATACTCGTAATAAGAGTATAGTTTTATTAGGAAGTTTTTCTGATTTGTCCGAAAGTGGTAGGGCTATAGTAATATTTGAAAAAAAAGCGTTCCAAGAAAGTGATGTGGACGTAAATGCCGGTCAACAACAAGAAAAAAGTGACACAGAAGCTGAAAATGGTAACCAGGAGCACATGGAGGAGCTTGAGCCAACAGTTAAAAAGCCTACATACTTTTGCGATGATTTAAAAGTACAAACTGAATTTATTAATAATATTTATGGCAGTTATCAATGTATACCACCAGCTCATTTGAGTAGTACGTCTTTTTTAATAGTCAAAAACTTTTTTTGTTTTATACTTATGTTGTTTGTGTTGTAAGGTGTTAAAGCTACTGTGGTGTATTCAGATACTGATAAGCACATTGAAAAGTATTCTGTATGCAAAAAATATGTTATAAGCGAAACGCCAGAGATGTACAAAGAAATCACACTTCCATACATTATTTCAAATCAATTTTCCTTAGAGGTAAGTAAGTACATACATAATAATTTTATTGAAATAGATGCGACTCGAGTTGATTTGTTTGATCTAATATATTATTTATGTACATATTTAGTTTCCTTTAAGTTTAAATATTACTTAAAAGTAATAATATGCCTTTTATAAAACCCAAATGTATTTTACTTTTATCCGCTGAAACATATACATCAAATATTTTATTATTACAGTGGGTTTACAATATTTTGGAACATAAACAAGAAGAAGATCGTATTATATTTGAAGATCCTAATCCAGAAATAGGTTTCGTACTTTTACCCGATCTTAAATGGGATGGTCGTAACATTGAAAATCTCTATATTCTGGTAATTACTCACAAACGTGATATTTAGACTCTGCGTGATCTGAATATTTCACATATTCCTCTGTTGCGCAATGTACGTACGTCTTCTTTTTTGTTGAAGACTCTTGAGAGGCTAATAGATTACTATCTCAGGAGTAATATTGAGACACGCCTTATAAGCAACGCTCAACATGCTTACCTGAAGGGTAAATCTGTTGAGAGCGCGTTACATGAGGTGGTGGGTTATATTGAGCACGGTCTGAGGCATAGGGAATATACTCTGGCCGCGTTTCTGGATATAGAAGGAGCCTTTAATAACATTAGGATTGAGGCGATTAGAGATTCGTTGTTGGAGTTGGGAGTTGAGGACTTTCTGGTAGAGTGGATAGTCTGCATGCTTGGCAGTAGGATTATAAACTCGAGCCTGGGGGATCATGTGATAAGGAGGAGGGTTACCAGGGGGACACCACAAGGGGGGGTTTTATCACCCCTACTGTGGTTGCTTGCGTTCAACGGGATTCTTAGATCATTTGATTCCATGGGCAGGAAGATTGTTGCCTATGCGGACGACATAGTTCTGCTGGTCAGGGGAAAGTTTCTGTCCACGGTCGGGGAAATTATGCAGGTGATGCTGGGCGAACTCTCGGCATGGGCAAAGGATAGGGGACTGGGTGTTAACCCTGTGAAGACTGAGCTGGTGTTATTTACCAGAAGGTATAGGATAGAGGGATTTAGGGGGCCAGTGCTAGATGGCGTCGAGTTACCGCTATCGGGCGGAGCAAAGTATTTGGGTAACTTTTTGGACTGCAAACTGTCTTGGAAGAGAAATACTCAGAAGAGGATGAGAAGGGGACTCAATGCATACTACACATGCAGGAACTCCATTGGTAAGAACTGGGGTCTGAGGCCGGATATGGTAAACTGGATTTACACATCGGTTTTTAGGCCTATACTTACCTATGGATGCACTGTCTGGTGGGGTGCGTTGGGAGTGGATAGCTATAGGAAGATGCTCAGCAAGGTTCAAAGAAGTGCATCTCTTGGCATTACAGGCGCTAGGAGAAGCACTCCGCAGGCAGCGCTGGACATCCTACTATATCTGTCCCCTATTGAACATTATGTGAGGAGTGTGGCTGCTAGGAACTTACTTAGACTTTACGAGTCTTCTTTAGTTAGGCCTAGGCGGGATGATCACACGAGAATTTTGTACGAGATGGGTCTGCTTGGTCAGGGTAATACTCTCGAGGGTATTTCGGATCATAAGACTATGACCCTGGACTTTGGTGCAACACCACCGGTGGACTTCCCGGATAGGGAAAATTGGAGTGGGTCCAACGGACTGTTTGAGGGGTGGGCAGTATTTACGGATGGATCCAAGATGGAAACCGGCACTGGTGCCGGTGTATATATTGCGGACACCGATGTGAAAAGGTCATTCAGACTCCCCGATGAGTGCAGTGTCTTCCAGGCTGAGATCCTAGCGATCTGGAAGGCGACGGAGGTGATACTGGAACACATCGTGGGTGGATCTGTGGTGACAATTTACGTCGATAGTCAGGCTGCGCTTAGGGCATTGACAAATTATACGGTGCGATCGCGCCTGGTCGCTAGGTGTAGAAATGCTCTTAGGGAACTCATGGGGGCATTCAATGTAAGGCTGTGTTGGGTACCCGGACACTGCATGGTTGATGGAAATGAGGTGGCGGACGAACTGGCGAGAGCGGGTTCGAATCTGGACTTAGTGGTAAGGGACAGGGGGGTAAAGCCTCCCCTATGTTACTACTTTGGTGTGATAAGGGAAAAATTCCGTGATGACGTTAACCGATCCTGGGGGGACAGAGTGGATTGCAGGGTGTCTGGGGCACTATGGCCCAGATTGGACGCGGGGGCAACCAGGGTTCTACTGGGATTGGATAGGGGTGGTCTTAGAACGCTTATAGGGTTCTTGACGGGTCATTGTCCTGTTAGGGCCTTTACGGGAAAATGGGACAACACCATGCCGGACTTCTGCAGATTATGCGATGAATCAGAGGAGCTGGAGACAGTCGAGCATGTACTATGCCATTGTCCTAGGATGCAGGGTCTCAGACAGAAGTGGCTGGGAGAAAGGTTTCACGACGAACTGGGGTGCATCGCTGGATGTAATCCGGCTGATCTACTGGGGTTTGTCAGGGAAATAGTGCGGTTGATTCTGTTGAGGGGACTGTAAAGAGGGAAATTGTTTTTCACATCACCTACTAATTTTCTAATTTTCTGGATTTCATCCATCCTATACTTCTTTTCTTTACTTTTCTCTTTTCTACATTCTTTCTTTTTATCGAAGGGATTCACAATGGACCGTACCGGTCTCCGGGTGGAAGTGTGCCCTTGGGCACATAACCCTTCTTAACCTAACCTAACCTAACCTAACCTAACCTAACCTACGTACGCGTGCTGCTGAGGCTATAGAATTTACATTATGGCATTCTATCGTCTCAACTGCGTATGTATTTCCATTATCAGCCCTTGTTTTATCATCTGCATGTACATATTAATCCTATAGGCAATGATGCACCTGGTATTTGGTGTGAAAAATCGCATATGTTAGATACGGTCATTAATAATTTGGAACTTTTATCGGACTATTATCAACGGGCTACTTTGCCATTTGTTTTATATGATGGTAATAAACTTTTGGAATTGTATGAAGCTAAAATGACTATTAGAAAAGTAATCAAACGTCCGGCGGAAGATGGTAATATGTTAGACAAAGAGGACAAAGTCAAAGCTACAAATATACCAAAACTTCAAGAATCTAATGACGAAATAAAGGCTGTGACTAAATAAGATAAAGAACAATTAGACTGTTTAATGTTAATTGTAACTTAAAAAATGTAAATACATTTATGTATTTTTATTTTACTTAATTAACATTTTAAAATCTTACTAAAACTATTATTAACCCGAAAGCAAATCTCTGACATAAAAACTTATTATCTTTAACAAAAAATGATTGCCTCCAAAACCAAAAAACATTTTTTTGCGCTTAAAACTTTAAGCTGTCCTAAAGGAGGAACCCTCAGGAGAGACTAAGGAGGGGTCTTTATGCCTACTATGCTTGCAAATCGTGGATAGGTTTGAGCTGGGAACTCCCGCCGCACAGTGGGGCCTTTTGTCTTTTTTCGTTGCAAAAATCATAACTTTTTAACTGATAAAGATATTTAAAAATTTTAAAAAGCATTTGAAAGGAAACTCCTTTAGCTTTAATATACATTATTTGCAAGGTCATAGGTTAGGCGCGGCACTGTGCAGTGTCTGCTTTCGACTGTTTTTATTACAAACATCATAACTGAGGTAAGAAAGATATTTTAATAAAAATGAGTATCATTATTGGCCATAGCTTTGTGGAGGCACTGTGCACAGTGGTTTTTTTTTGTTGAAAACATCATAATTTTTGAAGTTACCAAGAAATTTGTAATGGGGGAAAAACACTTGATTTTTAAATCTTTTAGGATCAAAATAAGTGCTCCCTTATTGTGATAGGCATCGGACACGATGACACCTTTGACCTTTCTAGTCGCAAAAATCATATATTTTGAAGTAATGATATTTTTAAAATCTCTCACAACTTTTTGTGCTTTAAATGACATTCTCATAGGGAAGTCTAGAAAAAATGCTACTCTAATATAACATGTTATATTAACTCTTTTTATTTATATTACAGATAAAAATTATTGAAATATTTTTAATACTAATGTTAATTTATAATATTATTTCATAGTATGATATATTATAATATGATATTGAGTTATTTTTATTAATTTTTTTAATAGTTAGTTTTCTTCAAAATAGTCATTAATATTTTGAGCGATTTGTAATAGACTTAACATATCGGAGCTACAATTATATTCTTCCAAATCCTTTCGAGATCTTACATGTCTCCGCGATGAAATCAGTGGGTCTGAAAAGGCCGCCAACATATTAAAAAGATCCTCATTCTGTCTACTCCGTGAAATTTTGCAAGTATTCGCATATCTAAAGTGCTTGTAATCTTTGTTTTTGCATTCCTGGGCTTCTTCTGATAACTCTCCAATTGGTAAGCATTGATATTCAATTAAATTTTGGCCATGAGCCAAAATCTTATGGACCGTAGGAGTAAGTTTCTTCTCAGGGTACTTTTGAGCCAAAAGCTGGGCAGTTTTTGATGCATAATCCTGAAACTTTGGGCCATTTACCATTTCTCTAGAGTTTATAACATTTAAAATAACTGCCAACCTTTTTATAATATGGTTGTCGACACCAGTAATTTGGGCTGTTACCTCATCATTTTCAAAAAACGATCTGGACATGTTACCATCGTTAGTATTTCCATATCCCTGCTTTGGGCAGTCTATTTTTAGTCCAAGGTTCTTAAGAAATTCATTTTGTATAATATTTTTTCGAGCAGTTTGTTTTTCTTTTGGTGTTGCATTCTCATGAAAACTCGGAATTGTATACGCTAATTTTAAAATAAACTCCATGCACCTTATTCTGGCATGTAACGGAGAATTCCATATTCATAGTTTTGCTCATCACTTGAATCATTCAAATTTTGAAAGTCCTTCTGTGACTTTTTGCAAATTGCACACTTCAAAGTTAAAGAAGTATCTGTTATTACATTTACAAAATTATATATACAAAATTCATAATTAATGCAAACCTTTTTTCCATTCTTCATTTCAATAACAGAAGGCTTTAGTTCGGAAATTTTCTTTTTTATATTGTTTACTGTAAACTTGATTATTTCTGAAGACTCCTTTGCATATTTAAAAAATATCGGACGGCAAAAATGGACTGACGATGGGCGAGGATTTTTCCAATGCTCAGAGATTTCACTTCTAAGTCGTAAATGAACTATAGAAGCCATAAACATATTTGCATCTGTAATAGTTATGTCAGTTGTCGATATTGTTTGTTTGTAAGCACTTTGACCAGATGATCCATCACATCCCCACTTGATTACCAATGTAAGCCTATCTGGAAGTAATGCTCTTTCTTTTTCAGGAAAACTTTGAACTAAGCGTTTAGATGTATTAACCATTAAGTCTTGCAGTTCAACTTCTGCTGATACTTCAGTAACTTTTACAATAGATGGTACTCTTTTTTGGCAGAGGTAACCTTTTTATATCCAGGAAGAACATTCACATTATGATTCTTTAAAGAGCTTCGTAAAATATTATATTTCTCCTTTGACAATCCCAAGTCCATAAATAACGCTAAGGCTTCTTCTATGCTGTACTTTGTGGGTAATGCATTCAGAGGAGTTGGAATACTTTCTTTAATCCTTCGCAGTCGATCTGGGCTAGCAAGCTCCACAGCTTTTGTTACATCAGACCTTGATTTATCTATATCTTTTACGTACTTAAGACATAATGCTTCTGACAGATTCGGTGTAGATATATCTTTTGTAGCATTTTAAAGTTTACGTTTTTTCGTGTACTCCGAACATTCGTTTATAGTTTTAGCAGGTCTTCCTTTTCTGCTGTCCAAAGATGTATGCGGTTCTTCGATGTTTTCAAAAGTTGTTACTCCATTTAGCCAGTCTGAGTACTTTTCCATAAAGGTTTTTGTCGTACGGTTTGAGGCAAGCCATTTTCTACGAATATCCAAGAAAACGAAGGGAATTTTGTTTTTAACATCCTTTCCCTGGTATCCTGGTAAACCGTGCAATTTTTCCACAATAGCCAAATTAAAATAACTCGAACAATTCCGAATTTTGAAATGACATTATGAGTTCTGGTACTGATCACTACTTTTGCAAAGTAAAACTTTAACTGATTGCATTACACAATTGCAGATTAATTTATACCCAAAAACAAAAAGGTTCAATGATGAAACAGAACTGGGGCTGAACGATGTTTTTCATATAGTTTGACATAAAATTATGCCAGAGAATGCGGTCGAGAAATAAAATCAATTTTATTTTGAGGACGTTTTTTCTAATGCTCTCACATAAAGACGCTTATTCTCTTAACAATGCTACCATACTTTCATTCAATTTCATACAATTTGTAAACAAAGAAAAATAAGAACAAAAGAAAAAGAAAGAAATGAGAGAGATTTTGAAGTTACTGCCGACGTTTTAATTATGGGCTTTAGAATTTTTGCCTGAAGTTGAAGACTCAATTCTGTTTCATCATTCAAGCTACCTGATTTGCGAAACATAAATCTAGGCCACAATTAACTGGATTATATACAACTGCAGTTTTTATTTTACTTAGTATAAAAACCAAGTTTGAAAACTACCTGCCTATTTTCATAATGTGTTCTTAAATTTAAATAAATAAACAAATTCTAATAATTATGCCTACCTAAATGACACAGCAAAATATTGTTTATAAATATGGCTACATATGCACATATTTATAAGTATGCACATATGCATACATTAACAGAAATATGTCAGTCAGTTCCACTTATATTTACATTTTTGTACTGTAAGATAACATAAAATATAAAAAATTTAAAATTTTGGTAGCTTTTTTCCTTATTTGGCAATTTTTTTTTTAATTTTGGTTGCAAAAATATCTTGGCTGTGGTAACGCTGGCTATAAGATTGTAACATCTTTCTTCAAATTTCAAGAAAACCTGTCATTTTTTGTGGCCCAATTTAGCTAAATTATTTAAAGTACTGTTTAGTAAATATGCTAAGAAAATATGGGCGTGACCATTTTTGCCCATTTTTAGATATTCTCTATTTTATTTGTAAAAAGTACCTAAATATAGGGTGTCTGAAAACGGCAACTGCCAAAAAGTAGGGTATCTGGTGGACATTTTCTTACTTTTTTTTAATAAACAATAAATATACCTTTAAAACAATACCAAAAAAGTAGTGATCACATGGCAATATTTCTGACACTTCTATTCTAAAATGTCTTTTTTTTTTTCTCAAAATCACCTTTTTTTGGACTTTCTAAAAAACTGTCGACTTTAAGCAGCTCCACCAGCTATTATTCTTATCCAATTAAGAAAAACCGTTTTCGAATTCTGATAAGTAAAATGGTATTTATACGATGCGCTGGTGGTTATTAGCTGGGCTCATCCGGCTCTTAGCATTATGTGGGCACTTAGGTCGATTTTGGTCGTTTGCCAGAGGTAATGTTCAGCCTGATTGCGGTTAACGTTGCCTTTTACGCCTGAGTCTGATTACTGTCTAGGGAGAGCTTGCCAGGTCAGAGCAGCTTGTATAGGGGATTTGCTATTTTTACTGATGGCTCGTAAATGAAGGGCACGTGTGCGGGGGTCTACATTGAGGATCTGGACATCTAAAGGTCATATAAACTTCGTGACGACTGCAGTGTATTTCAGGCGGAGGTTCTTGGGATTTTTAGGGCCGATGAATTGTAGGGAGCAACATTTCCAGGGGCTAGGAGGTCACTATATCTAAATGTGGACATCCATGCGGCTCTTACGGCCTTGATGGGCTGTAACGTGAACTCCAGTCTAGAGGATGATTGCAGAAAGGCTCTAGGAGAAATCTTAGGGCAAGACTGTGCTTGGAAATGGAGGATCCTGACTGTTTGGAGGCGGTAAGGCCTCCAATGGGCTTCTACTTTGAAAGAATCATGGAATGGCTTCTTAGCGGGACTAAACGAGTCTGGGAGGAGAGGAACAGACTGCAGGGTATCGCGTGCGCTGTGGCCGGTGGTTAGGAAGTCCGATTCGGATTCGCTGCTGGGTAGGAGCAGGGTCTGCGTCAGGAACATGAGAGGTTTTATCACGGGCCACTGTATGATAGGCAGGATGTCGGTTATAATGGGATCTGACTTGTCGGATATATGTATGTTGAGTGAGGACACACAGGAGTTGGAGACAGTTGAGCACTTTCTGGGCCATAGTCCCAGGCTACAGAACAGTGGGCTAAAGTGGCTGGGTAGAAGATTCCTGCGCGAAATGGGAGATATCTCGGCTTGCGGGCTCCAGAATCTGACGGATTCGGAATGGGAATGAAGACTGGGTACATGAAGGGCAGTTTTACATTTAGTAGGGTTGTTTTTGCCTGTGTTGTCCGTTTTTTATCTTCCACTACTTTCACTTTCCCTGTGCTTTCACTCTTTACTTCTCCTATTCTTTTCTTACTAGAGTTCTTCTAATAACTAAGGCGTCAATGGACCATATTGCTCTATGGGTGAGGGTTTTAAGTTTACTTCGCACCAGCCTTTCTAACCTTACCTTACCTAGATCTCTTACGGCCAATTTCACCAAGTTTGGTTATAATTAACTATCAGTTATAGCTGTCAAAACATATTGGTAACCGGAACTTTAATTAGAGGTTAGTTTTAACCGAACTTGGTGAAATTGGCCGTTAATATTTTAAGAGACGCAGATCCGCTTGTTTACTGGCGCAATGACAAGTTATACGTAAATTTTAAGAGATTGGCGCGTAAGTTTTCAAATTACATATTTCTGTCGCATTTACGCTGGGTCTCCACGTTGCAATATTTATTGCTAAGTACAAGCAAAAACGTCGGCAGAACAATGGAGCAATAATTGCTGAATTTATTGCTGGAGAACACTTGAAATTGCTTTGCCATAAATTTGCAATTTTCACCGCGAGTAGTCGTATAAAGTTTTGTGGCTGTACATATTTATAACAAATGTTTTATGTTGTGTTTTGAAGTGGTTGTGAAATTTTCTTTTTTAAATTAATAAAATAATTAATTGTAATTGTCGTAGCTGTGTTTTGTATTACTTTTTTGTTTATTTGCGTTAAAAAAAAGTTGAATTGTTCTATTGAAAAAATAAAAATATACAAAAAAATAAATTCGTCGTTTGCTTTTGTTGATCTTGACGTTTATTAAAAAATATAATATATAATAATATATTTATTTATTTATTTTTACATTACCAATAACCTAGCCTTAAAGGCCATAATCGGTTTTTTAATAAATAAACACAAACAAAAAACAACCGTACAGAGAAATGAAATGTCAGATAAATTACAACTGATTTGACAGCATATTGCTAAGCAATAATTGTTCAAGCAATAAGAAGAGCAATCATTGCGCAATGGATTGCCACTCATGGCAATATGCGGTCTATACGTCGCAAATTTTATGGAGCAATGAAATTTGACGTTTGCCGCAATAAATATTGCTACGTGAAGACCCGGGGTTAAGAGACTGTATTCTACTGCAGGTCTATTAAAATAAAAATTACACTACTTGAATTTTGTTAACTTAAATTTTAAATTTAATATGCTTATAGATATTGCCATTATTATTTTTTTTTGAGTATCGTCAAAAAGGAGTATCGCTACAGTTAATGTGCGGTTTCCACATGACAGGCGATGGAGTATTTTGAGTGCTGGCAAGTTAAAAAATGTTGAAGTGTAATGTGCATATAAAATGCAACTCTGTTTAACAATGCTAATATTTTACTACTCTGATTTTATGTTTCTTCTTCTTTTGCTTTTTATATTCTTTTTGTATTGTACATACTTATATTTTTAAATCTAACTGAAATAACCTCACTCAAGAATAAACGTTTGAACGGTAAGAAGTGTTGTCTTTTTATTGAACAAGAGGATTGAATTCTAACAGGTTATGTGCCCAGTACCTTTAGAAAATTTTTTGGTTGCGAACTGAAATAATTAATTGGACAAAAATGGCCTCTATGTTTAACACACCGAAGTTGGATGACACGAATTATGATTCCTGTGGCCTTCAAGTTAAAAGTGTGCTTATTCACCAGGATTTGTGGTCGGTTGTGTTAGGAAGCTTTACAAAGCCTGAGTCAAGTGGGGCAAACGGTGCTGAAGTAGCAGAATGGATTGCAAAAGATGAGAAGCCAACAGCTAATAATATTGTGTTCAACCCCAATGCAAATAGCCAAATAAGAATTGTGTAACGTCTAGTGATACCTGTAGAGCACTAAAGGAGGTACACCGTCCAAAAGCACCCGTACGTAAGGTGACATTGTTTAAACAGCTTGGCATAGGCCCCTATTATGGTTTACAACAAAAATTAAGAAATTACAACTCAACTGAGTTGAGTTGTAAACCGTAATAGGGGCCATAAACTGGTGTCGCCCTTCAGGAGGAGTTATACGTACTTATGTTACTCGCTAGCCTACCAAAGTCTTATGAAAACCTGGTAGTGGCTCTTGAAGCAAGAGCACTTAAGGTGAAATTAATTGAAGAAGGTGAACGTAGAAAAGCAAACAAAAATATAACAACAAGTGCAGACAATAGCGTGCAAGTTTTTATGGCGCGAGAGAATAAAGAGAAAAAGCGCAATCAACGAAACGGTTATAGCAAAAACAACAACAATGCTAATGGAAACAACAGTTATCGAAAAAAATCAAATTTTAAATGTTTTGCGTGCGACAAAAATAGTCACTATGCGGCGCAATGTAGAGAAAAAGGTTCAAAGGCAGGGCAAAAAGATGATCAAACACATCGTGCTTCCTCGATATCAAATGAGGGTGCAGTGCGTCGACAGCGGGGCATCGTCGCATTTGTGTTGCGACGTAATATGTTTGAAGAATTTGTGGAACATATTTGATTTAACAATAAAGGATGTGCTGTATGTTTCGTGTTTGCAATTTAATTTTATTTCGGTTGGTAAGGCTGTAAGCAATGGTTGTACTGTCATTTTTAACGACACAGAAGCTTTAATTAAAAAAAGGCGGTAAGGTGTGGTTAACGGCTAAAAGAGTCGGCGGTTTATTTTTATATGGTGCAAAGACTAATGAATGCTTTTTTAATGTGAATCTACTGAGGAGGCGTTGAGATGGCATAAACGTTTTGGTCACATTCATTTTTCCAGCTTGCGACAACTGAAAAATAAGGAAATGGTTTGTGGCATGAAACTAAATATTCCTGATAACTTAAGCTGTAATATTTGCTTGCAATGTAAATGCAGTGTCAGACCATTTAAACATTCGGAGAATAGAGCCAATGAGTTGCTGGAAATTATACATACTGACGTTTGCGGCCATATGAACACAACATCCAGTGGCGGTGCAGAATACATGCTTACGTTTATCGATGACAAAAGTCGATATGTTTTTGTTTATTTTCTAAAAAATAAATCTGAGGTGATCGAGAAATTTAAAAAGTTCAAATCTATGGTTAAGCGTCAGATTGATCGAAAAATTAAAATATTGCGCAGCGATAACGGTACCGAATTTGTAAATGGAGCTTTTGATAACAGTTGACCGTTGACCGTTCTCTATACGATCCAACAAAACGGCGTTGCGGAAAGATTAAACCGCACTTTAGTTGAGATGCCAAGATTCATGCTGGTCGATGGGGGCGTTAAAGAAAGTCTTTGGGCAGAAGCAATTAATACAGGTTTGGTTTGGGCGTAAACCAGAAGTAAAGCATCTAAAAACGTTTGGCTCAATTGCTATAGCTCTTGACAAGAAACAACACAATAAGTTTAAGCCGAAGGGCAATGAATACATAGTCGGATATTTCAAAAGCTTATCGATTATATGAAAATGCTACCGGTAAAATAATCATAGGCAGAGAAGTTTATTTTATAGAGACAGAGCCAAAGGAATTTGTTGACATTAAACTGCTGCAAAAAAGTGTCGAACAACAAAATAATCACCAGGATATAATACAAATGGTCGAAGTGAATACTGAAAAATAAAGTGATTATGAATCAGCAGACGAGTTTTATGGCTTTGAAGAAGTTCAAGAAAGAAAGAGATATGGAAAGCCAAAAATTATTCGCGCAGGCGCACCAGGTAGACCTAGAAAAATATACAACTCCGTTATTTTACCGTGTTCTGAAACCATTGACATTCCCGAAACCGTTGATGAGGCTCTATCTAATAAATATTCGGGTTTTTGGTGGAATGCGATGGAGAGAGAGTGAATACGAAGCACTTATAAAAAATAAAACATGGGAACTGGGTGAGCTTCCCCGTTAACAAAAGGCAATCGGTTGTCGTTGGGTGTTTTCACTTAAAAGAAACAAGCAAGGTGTCGTTCAAAGATTTTAAGGGTGTGCTCAGGTTTATGGAGTTACTTACGAGTAAACGTTTTCAACGGTCGTAAGGTATGAGACTATAAGAATGGTATTTGCATTTGCAGCAGAGTACGAATTACACCTACACCAGATGGATTTTTCGACAGCATATCTCAACAGCGAACTGGAAGATGACGTTTATATCACACAACCCAAAAAATTTATCGATGAAAGGCGGCCACAACACGTATTAAAGTCAAAGAAGGCATTGTACGGCCTCAAACAATCTGGTCGTCAGTGGAACCGTAAGTTGAACTTTACTTTAAACGAAATTGAATTTTATGCGTGTGAAAGTGAGCCATGTCTGTATGTAAGGAAAATTGAGAATAAGATAAACATAATCGCTGTATATGTAGATGACATTTTGATTGCGTGTTCTGATATAAATGATATGAGGTCTATAAAGAGTGAAATCGCTGAAAGAGTTAAAGTTGTCTATAAAGGGCCAGTAAGTAATTTTTTGAATATCGAGATAGAAAGAGATAGACCAACGGGCTCAATTGCAATAAGTCAAAGATCGAATATAGAACAACTACTAAGGCGATATAATATGGGTAACTGTCGGCCAGTAGCAACACCTTTAGATTACATGCAGTAACGAAAATTGTGAAAGGGTTCATCAAGTTGAATATCACTAGTTAGTTGGATCCCTTATTTACAATAGACTCTATTTCGAAACTATCTTAAAATAACTGTGATCCACAAAGGGAGCATTTTACTGCTTTAATAAGGGTGTTGAAATATCTAAGCAAGACCAAAAATATGCAATCAAAGTATTATAAAACTGGCCGACCAATTGAATGTTATGTCGTACAGACTGGGGAGGTGATGCCGTTGACCGCAAGTCCTATACAGGATACACTTTTCTCTTTGGAGGTGCAGCTTTTTCGTGGGAAAGCCAAAAACAACAGCCAGTAGCATTATCAAGTATAGAGGCTGAGTATATGGCTTTATCTTCTGCAGCTAAGGAAGCAACAGACGTTGATAAATTACTGCTGGAAGTAAAATTATGCAATAGTGCTGTCATTGAGATCCAGGGCGATAATATGGTAGCATTGCAACTCGTAAAGAACCCTATATACCATGCTCGTAGTAAACACATTGACATAAAGTCCCACCACGTAAGAGATTTGTATGAAAGGAAACTGATAAGTTTGAAATGTTGCAAGACAAGAGATATGGTTGCAGATATATTGACCAAAAATCTACAGAAGGTTAACCATGATAGTTTTCTAAAACTTTTGGGTTTGATTAATTGATGCTTATTGGAGTTTATATCGTATTTAAATATAAAAATTAGCATTGAGAAGGAGTGTTGAAGTGTAATGTGCATATACAATGCAACTCTGTTTTACAATGCTAATATTTTACATACTTATATTTTTGAATCTAACTGAAATAACCTCACTCAATAACCTCAAGAATAAACGTTTGAACTGTAAATAAGTGTTGTCTTTTTATTAAACAAGAGGATTGAATTATAACAAAAAAACTATAACGTGTATTTAGGGTTCCTATCCGGGAAAAATTTCGCCTTTAAATTTAAGGTTGTGTGACAATTGCCGAAAAACTTCAACAATATGAAAAAATAGCTTTTTTCACGTTCTTTTCACTTATGTATTAAAAATTACTAAAATCGAATAAAACTTTTGTTTTTTTTATTTTTTCCTTTTTTTTAATTTGTTTTTTCTGTTTTAATAGTACATACAATGTTATGTTATTTAATAATAATGAACAACATAGTTAAGCAAAATTTAATTTTTTTCATTAAAACATCACCAAGAGAATTGAACGTTGTTTTTCATGTTAAATGAGTAAATTTGGTTTCTTTCTTCCTTCCGTCATTCTGCATATGTTTGTTGTTTGTATATTAATAATAGTATTTATATAAATTTGTTAATATCTTGGTTTTTTTAAAAATATATTTTTTAAACATTGAAATTTGAACTTAAAAATTGCATTAAATAAATATAAATATTACTTCTCTTGCTCTAATTACTAATCAAAGGTAATAACTTTAAGCTCTTAACCAAAAAAAAAAAAAAAAAAAAACAACATAAAAATGTGTATAGCGTTATGCCCCTATATTATGTACGTACTGTTTAAATATTAAAAAAAAAAACTTAAACTGGTAAACAGAAACATAGTTATGAGCGGGAGAGAAAAATGGTCTTAAAAGCTAAAAGTTTTCTTTTATGTATATGTATAACTTATTTCTTTTTAAGGATATGAAAGGTTATAACGATGACAGCAATATAGAGAGTGATATATGTATGTATATATAGTTTAGAAAATAATGTCTTCGTCTTAATTGTTAAATTCTTATACGACAATACCAATTGAAGGTTCTGTTCCCAAAATATCTGATAATCTTTGTTGATAATTGGCCAAAGTATTTGAATCTGTAATGCCACGTGCTTTGCACGATAATTGTAAAGCATTTAAATATTGCAATTCTGTGAATTGTAAACCTTGCTCAACAAGTGTAGTGAGTATAACCTTAAAAAGTTGATCATAATATGAGTAAAAAAGAAAAGGAATTAAAAACGTTGCAACTTACATCAGGTTCCATACACAACAATTCATAAAATTGTTTAGCTTGATCCAGTGCTATCTCTCTAGATGCTGTAATATTACTTAAGGTTTGTTGTAATGCCAACGCATTACGACACATACGTTGAACGGTGATTTGATCGATGTGTTCAATAGTATTTGATGCTTGAATTAAAATACGAGCAGCAAAATGTGCTAAACCCTCAAAAATGTACTGTAAACAAAAGTTATTTATTTTATTATTACGTTGAGTCAAAAAACATAAGTATTTGTATTTTTGAAAAGAAGAAAAAAAATTACACTCTCGTGGTTGGCGTATTTAGTTTTTTCGCTAACCATGATAACCTTTTTTGTAATAGATTTGTAAATAGTGTCGTATTTGTTGTCGTTTTTGCCAACCACGTCAACTACGATAATAATCAGCCTGATTGCGGTTGGCGTATACGCCTGAGTCGTTTTTTGTAGTAGATTAAAGTAACAAACAACCTGTGTTCTTTAATCTGCTACAAACAACGACTCTGGCGTATACGCCAACGCCAACCGTAATCAGGCTAAATGAATGTTAATATTAAGTTAAGAGTAAATTTTTATTCCTTTTTTTCATAAAATCGAAAATAAAAGATATTTTATGGGTAATTCCATGTCAAATCGACCAAGAGTGGGACCCGACCCCTTTCGATTTGAATGAAATTTGGTGAGAAGGTTCCTTTTATCCTATAAGGAACATATATGAACGAAAAAAATTTTTAAAATTTTTTTTTCAAAAGTTACGTCATATTCAAAATGGCATAATTTCGCCGAATTAGCCGAATATGTTGAGTTTATTTTTTCTATATCTCAAAAACTACTGCACATACAAAGATGATTTGTATGTCATTTTAAAGAGAATACTTGGGGCTATAAGCAATATATTGAAGAAAAAATTTTTTTTGGAAAAAATGTAATATGTGCAAAATATTAAATTTTTAAAATGGACTAAGTCAAAAACCTAATTTTTTTTTTGCCTAATTTTTTTTTATATAATACCTCAAACTGTTCTTTAAAAATCCTAAAACTTTGAAGGAGGTGTTTTTTTTGTTTTTTTAGATATGAATTTTTTTCTTTCGCAACCTTTAAAAAAATAACCTAAAATTAAAATTTTAAAATTTTAATTTTGAGCAATAAGAATTTATAAAATCTGATTTGTTTGAAAAATTAATATTATTGGTAAGGTTGTTTTTGTTTATTTGTTGCATCTTTTGTTGGGGCTCAATGTGGGCATTTTTTTAAGAAAAGTACACCTTTTGTCACGTTACGTCTTTGAAAGTCGTTTTTTCTTCGTCTCTTTTCCTACCGATAATGCCGGGCTGGTTTCTACAGTTAATACAGTAAAAAAATCGCTGTGCTTAATGCACTTTCAGTCGACACTGATTTAATTGTCAACCATATGTAAGTCTGAAATCAATTATTGCAATTATTCGTGTTTGGAATAGCAAAAAGTGTGATTTTTTTTATTTAAAATAAATAATAGTCAAAACGGTAATCATGGAAAGTAATAAGTGTTCAATTGGCATAGTTAATAATGAGGTATGCTCTGAGGGAAAATTCATTAATTGTGTAGATCTTCCTGATAAATAACGCATTACTCTTAATGCTAGAAGTGGTATTGTGGTCAGTTTTGTTTGCGATAAGCATGATAGACAATTTTGTGAAAAATATACCTTAAACCAAAAAATGTGTGCTGATCCGTATAACATTCATGTAACTCGAGTACAAAAATCATTGAAAGTCGTTACTTTTGAGATTTATACTCATGTTAAGGTAATTTTTCCTTTAATTGCACCCGGGAAAAAACTGTGTATTTCGTGTTGGAAAAAAATTAGTATTGAAGTGGAAAAATATCAACAAGTGATGCCCCCATCTGAACAAGATGATGTGACATCTGAAATTTGTAGTTCAACAAGTGAAACTGTTTGTTCAAAAACAATTAATCTTGATCGTGTCAATGCTGTTGCAAAAATACTCGGGTTGTCTCCTCTTAAAAAAAAATACTTAAATCGATCAAAAACTTATGTCCAGCAAAAATATTATGAAATTATATCTAAACTACAATCATGCTTTAAGCATGTTACGGATAGTTCTTTTGACTCAATTGACGATGACAATTTAATTGTTGATGACAACCCAGAATTAACTGGAAAAGAAATGATAGTACAGTTGAAGAACAAATTTGATAATACTAGCAAATTGAGTGAAAAATTACAAATCCTGTCAGTCTTACCATCAAGTTGGTCAACCCAAAAAATTGTTGATATTTTCGGAGCAACTTCGTACATGGCTAAAAAAATTAAAGAAAACGTAAAAAAAGATGGCATTTTATTCATTCCTGAAAAACATAAAGGTCATCCGTTGTTAAAAACCACGGAAGAAAAAATTCAAGAGTTCTTTAGAAAACAAGACGTCAGCAGAGAACTACCCGGTAAAAAAGAATATAAATCTGCTTATGAAAACGGTCTGCGAGTGCAAAAACAAAAACGGTTAATCTTGGGTAACCTAAGTGAAATTTTTCACATGTTTAAAGAAAAATATCCATTTGAAAAAGTTGGTTTTTCAAAATTTGCAAGTTTAAGACCACCCGAATGTGTTCTAGCTGGTGCATCTGGTACGCACGTAGTATGTGTTTGCCGGATTCATGAAAATTTTAAAATGCTATTTCAAGGTGCTAGACTTGAAAAACTAAAAATGAAGGATGGATCTCAACCATTTTCTTCATATAAAGATTGTATGAAAATGGTTATTTGTAAAACACCTACGGATGACTGTTATCTTGGTGTATGCAATGCTTGTCCCGGCTCGTCCAAATTAAAAAATATTCTCGAAAATCTTTTTACGGAAAACTGTTTAGATGACATTACATATAATCAGTGGATTCAAGTAGACCGCTGCTCTTTGGAGACAGTTATAAAATCAACTGAAGATTTCGTTGATTTTGTTGTAGAATATATTCCAAAATTACTTTGGCATGACTTTGTAGCTAAACAACAAGCCGAATATTTTAAAACTACGAAAAATAATCTTGAGATAGGGCAAGTTCTTGTTGTTGCTGATTTCTCTGAAAATTATTCGTTTTTACTTCAAAATAGTGTTCAAGGAGTGTATTGGAATAACAGACAAGCGACAATTCATCCATTCGCTTGCTATTATAGATCCATTGCTGAGAATGGAAGTGATATCGTACCTCTTAGCTTGGTAATAATATCAGATAACTTAACTCATAATACTACTGCAGTTTACAGCTTCCAAGAGACATTAACGACGTTCCTTAAACATAAGATTCCAAATATTTCAAAAATAATTTATTTTTCTGATGGTGCTGCATCCCAATATAAAAATCGTTACAATTTAGTAAATTTGATACACCACGAAGAGGATTTTCAAATTCGAGCAGAATGGCATTTTTTTGCAACTTCTCATGGAAAAGGGCCAAGTGATGGTTTGGGTGGAACAGTTAAGCGATTAGCTAGCCGAGCCAATCTACAATTGACACCTGATCAACAAATTCAGACACCCGAGCAACTGTGTCGATGGGCGAAAGATAATATTCAAGGAATCAATTTTAATTTCGTCTCAGATCAACACATTCAACGTACTGAAAAAAAACTGGAAAATAGGTTTAAAAATGCTTCACCAGTTCAAGGAGTACGTTCCTGTCATGCCGCCATTCCTATTTCGAATAAATTTATTAAAATAAAAACTTTATCTTCATCTAGCGAAGGAGAGGATGGTAAATTGAACAATATCGACAAGATTCTGAGCGAACCACGCTTTAAAACCAGGTAAAAAATAACGTTTTAATTCTTAATATTGTATTTACATTGAATAAGGCTTCAACATTCATAGCATTTTCATTTATTTTAGGTTAAGAAAAAGCAGCCCGGCATTAACGGTAGGAAAAGAGACGAAGAAAAAACGACTTTCAAAGACGTAACGTGACAAAAGGTGTACTTTTCTTAAAAAAATGCCCACATTGAGCCCCAACAAAAGATGCAACAAATAAACAAAAACAACCTTACCAATAATATTAATTTTTCAAACAAATCAGATTTTATAAATACTTATTGCTCAAAATTAAAATTTTAAAATTTTAATTTTAGGTTATTTTTTTAAAGGTTGCGAAAGAAAAAAATTCATATCTAAAAAAACAAAAAAAACACCTCCTTCAAAGTTTTAGGATTTTTAAAGAACAGTTTGAGGTATTATATAAAAAAAAATTAGGCAAAAAAAAAATTAGGTTTTTGACTTAGTCCATTTTAAAAATTTAATATTTTGCACATATTACATTTTTTCCAAAAAAAATTTTTTCTTCAATATATTGCTTATAGCCCCAAGTATTCTCTTTAAAATGACATACAAATCATCTTGGTATGTGCAGTAGTTTTTGAGATATAGAAAAAATAAACTCAACATATTCGGCTAATTCGGCGAAATTATGCCATTTTGAATATGACGTAACTTTTGAAAAAAAAATTTTAAAAATTTTTTTCGTTCATATATGTTCCTTATAGGATAAAAGGAACCTTCTCACCAAATTTCATTCAAATCGAAAGGTTTCGGGTCCCACTCTTGGTCGATTTGACATGGAATTACCCTTATAATAGATGAACTTAAAATATAAAGTCAAAATAATACCCCTTTTATTTGAACCCAAAAACAAAGCATCGAGCATAACTTACAAATAAATATGTATGTATTAAAAAAATAGGAAACTAAGCTGTCGTTACATGCGAAGTAAGTGAAGTTTGTTGATTTGTCACAAAATTATTTAGAAATCCGGTTTAAAACTTTTTCTTTTCCCCCGCCATCTGAAAGTTTAATTTACGAACGAATATGCAAAACTTATGCTTGCTGCTTTGACATTTTTAAAAGTTCAAACAAATACATACATATAAAAGGAGCCCATAATATCATAATAAGTTAATTTCGTTAAATTTATTTTTATTGAAACAATATAACTTGGGATCTAGGCCCAATTGTTATGGTTTTTGTTTGGTATATTAAAGGTTTGGAGCTTCAATTGTATTAAAGAAATCGAATAAGCATACCAAATTTATTAAGCTATAAGTCACGAACACGAGTACGGGCACGTTGGTAAATGCATCACTGCGCTGCTCCAGAAAAGCAAACTTTGGGTACGTTCGTAAATGAATCAAAACTGTACAACACTGCTGCAGTGATGCAAAATTTTGTAGCTGATGCGTGATCACCAGTTGCACTTGTGATGCTGATGCTTTTTTATTGCACAACAGCTGTGAAAAGTTTGAATTTTTGAGCACATAAAAATAAAAATAATAAAAAAATATGTTATCAACAATAGCGATGGCAAATTTTATTGAAAATATTTAACCAAAAGTAATAGTTTTCTTATAAATTACAAGAAAAAGCATCAACAAAAGAAGAATAAAAAGATTTCTTTTATGTTAAAAGTTATGGCATCAGGAAATTAACTGATGCAATAACTGCCAATATTTGCTGAAGAGCTGCGGCATCACTGCATAAAAAAACTTTTGACATATCGTCGGCTTATTATTTAATTGTCGTATGTAATATGCATCCACATATAATCAACCGACGATATGAAAGTAATGCCAAGTTTCTTACAAGAGATGCATTTACGAACATTCAACTTTACTAATGCGCAACAACTGCATTTACGAACGTACCCTCTTTTTAATGCCTATAAAAAAATAATTATAATTTTTTTTATTGTGTGACTATTATTATTGTGGAGTATTTGACAATTTTTTGGTCCTCATCTACTTCACTTTCCCTTTCCCTCCTTCTTACACTAGTTGACCTCTTTATTAACGAATATGTAAAAGGAACCTCCATAATTTAAGTTTTATAAATATAATAAACAAATAGAAACTGGGAATTATCTCCTTTCGTAGGTTACTTTATATTATATTCAACATTTTTTATTTTTCGAATTTATTCTATGAGTTACATTTCAGTTATGTATTCTATAAAGCTTTTTTGTAATAGTTCTATTCCTTAAATTTTTAGGAATGACTTTTATACACTACCAGACTATTATATTGTATTTTCTTGTTACATTTTACCTTAGCTATCCTTTTGATAGCAATGAAGTATATTGTATGTACAGAAAAATTTACAATTATTAGACACCAGCAGAATGTAATGCATTTTCTGGCCCGCTACGGCCTTCGTCAGCATTCTTTGTGTCACACTGGATAGTTATACTTTGTAAATTTTTCTGTACATACTATATACTTCATTGCTATCCAAAGGATAGCTAAGGTAAAATGTAACAAGAAAATACAATATAATAGTCTGGTAATGTATAAAAGTCATTCCTAAAAATTTAAGGAATAGAACTATTACAAAAAAGCTTTATAAAATACATAACTGAAATGTAACTCAAAGAATAAATTCGAAAAATAAAAAATGTATAATATAATATAAAGTAACCTACGAAAGGAGATAATTCCCAGTTTCTATTTGTTAAAAATAGTTGAGTTAAATACATTCAATTTATAAAGTATCACTATACAGTGTGACACAAAGAATGCTGACGAAGGCCGTAGCGGGCCAGAAAATGCATTACATTCTGCTGGTGTCTAATAATTGTAAATTTTTCTGTACATATGTACTATATACTTCATTGCTATCCAAAGGATAGCTAAGGTAAAATGTAACAAGAATATACAATACAATAGTCTGGTAGTGTATAAAAGTCATTCCTAAAAATTTAAGGAATTGAACTATTACAAAAAAGCTTTATAAAATACATAACTGAAATGTAACTCATAGAATAAATTCGAAAAATAAAAAATGTTGAATATATAATAAACAAATTTCGATTTTAGTTTTTATCAAGAAAATAGGAGTCCATAATCTAATAGTATAAAAACTTTATTCTTTAACTAAACAGAATTTTGACTTAATCTTTTCTGCACATTGTAGGTTTTTAGAAATATGCAGTTTATATCCTTTATAACTTTTAAACCCATGAAGCCCTGTTCTATATTTTATTATCCCACATTCCTATTAAAACTTATTTGATTGTTGCTTACTTTAGTTTTTCTTGGATGCAAAGTTGTTCTGAAAGCTTCATCCATTTCCGATAGACGTTTGGTAAATACTTGAACTTGCCTATCGGGTTCTAAAATGTCGTCTTTCGAATCAATAAAACTATCCACGCGAGTTTGTTGACGTTTTGAACGCAAATAGTGGAAACATTGCACACGGACCTTTAAAAAATAAATTTAAATTTATAAACAATTTTTAATTGTCTATTAATTACTAATGATAGTTACCTCTAAATGTAAAACTAGTAAACAAGTATTAGCCAATTCATCGAATTCCAGGGCCAAGTTTGTTAAAACCTTAATTGTGCCATCATTAACAGGAACACCAGTAGTTAAGCCATTACCCAATGGCCTTCTGAGTTCATTTGCAAATTCCGAAATACGACCAGAAAACCAATCCATACTTTCTTGCAGTATGGCCAATTCTTTAAGCACACTAATGTCAGCCAATATCTCTTGCTGGGATATACCATCTTTACCCAAATTACTTATAAGCATTTCGGCTTCTCTAACGTTACGTTGTTGAATATCGACAGGACTTTCTTCTTCCGATGTCTCGAAAGTGTTACGATGCAGCTTCTTGCTGTGTTTGCTAGGAGGTTGAGTTGAATTTTTTAAATCCATCCAATTAGGTAAAGTTCTAGAGGGAAAATAAATTAATATATATAGATTTTGTTTTCGGATTTGAACTTACTTTAAAAATCTACTTATATCCTCATCTTTTAACCAAGTCACACTGTATATTCTCTTATCCTCGGTATCCGGCTGCACAATACCACGATAGGCAGCTTGGCATATTTCTCTATAATCTTTTAAAACCGAACAAACAGTTTTCAAAAGTTCTTCCGAATAAAAAGGTAAATCTTGTATAAGTTGCTTCGTTTCCGTTAGACACCTTTCAACTCTACCCGTAGATTGTAAAATAGGTCGAGATAAATTCATTAATTTCATTTCTTCGGGCATTATAATGGCGCGCCAAACGTCTTGATTTTTGGAAAAAGTATCAATAGTCATTTGTAATTGAGAATTATGGCCTTTAGAAAGGAACGTATCTTTAATGTAATTATCTATGAAATCGTGAAGACTGCAAGGTTGTCTAAAAAATAAAAAGATGATTTGATAACAATTCGATAAAATCCTTCGATTAACTTGACATACCCTGGTTTGCATTTCATAAAACTTTCGATTTCTTGTATATAACCCATTAAGGGCAAATATACTTTTGTTATAACATTTTGATCTGGGGTACAAATCAATAGTTTCTCACGTTGCTTTTCATATGGAAAAGTTGCTTTGAAACTAGCACCGCCTTGCTTACCACCACTGGCATTCAATGCAACATTCAAATTTTCATTAGAAACATCAGAAATATTGCGTCGATGTTCTTTAGTTCCATCGGGAGCTTGAGTTTTTGTAGATGAAGATTTTTCAAATTTAAATAGGGATTTTTTAGTACTAAAAAAGAGAAAAGTTATTAGTATATATGTACATAAAAATATATCGAGAGCCTATATGTATTCAATTAGTGCTAACTAGTGTTTTTTATACACATTTTTCGGGAAATTTGTGCGGGAATTCCCGGGATTTTATTATAAATAGGTTATGCTTGTAAGTAAGGCAATGTTAAATGTTTGATGCTCTGAAATTTCAAACTAGAAGAGAAGTTAAAATGTATACAATTAAAAAATTTTCAAGACACAGATTAATTTTATAAAAACAAAAAAGTGTTGTTCCCACTTGCTTCAAAAATTTAATGATTTTATATGCGGAGCAGCTGCATAAATTGCTTTGTGTTTTCCGTAAGCACGGGAAAACGTTTTTTTTTCTTTTTTAAAAAATATTTATCATTTGTGCTCAAAACATATTTTTAACTGCACACAAAACAACAAAAAATTATTTATTTATTAAAAATATTTTGTTTTATATTAGGTATGTGTATTTACTATACTGGCAGCAAGAGAGTCAATGTACAAAATTTTTCTCCCAATTACTCCAAAAAATAAAAAAAGTAAATAGACACTTTACCAGTAAAAACTCGGAACTGTGGGAAGTGCTTCGTAAGTTTACATAGCCCACATACAAACTTCTTTCCAGAATAGTGGAATAGAATAGTTATTTTGTTGGTACTTAAGCTTCGTGCAGACGGTGGTCGGATCTTACAATGTTGTCATTTTTCTGACAATGGTGTCATTGTCAGATGAACTAATTTTACATATCTGCCAAATGAAATGAGCTTACAATGTTCATACAGTTGCAAGACATTTTTAGGAAATTTTAATGACAACATTGTAAGATATGACCACCGTCTGTACGAAGCTTTAGGATTAGTTTCAAAATATTTTGTGGCAACCTTAATCATCTTATCCAATTTTATTGGAATCAGTCTATATTTGTTCATAGCTCCCATACAAATACGCTCCCGAAAATAGCTTGAAATCAGCAACTTATATTAAGTAAATAGCTTCTACGTCATTTCTTAGTAGTAATGCATGTGCCATGCATTATAATGCATTGCACAAAAACTGTTATATGAATCTGTACCCCACAACATACTTTTTAGGCTGAACCATAATTACCCATGGGCCCCAAATAGCTTGATCAACTATACTTTCTTCCTTTTTATACCCTCCGCCACCACTAGTGGTCATTTGTCATTCCGTGTGAAACTTTTTTATTACACATCTAAGACCCCATAAAGTATGTATATATATTCTGTCTCATTGAGTAATTCTAAGTCGATTTGGCTGTTAAACACGCTCACCTTCGAAAAACTCAAAAGAAAAGAACCCACTTGGTGTCAAATTGCTTGTAGTTATCTTAAGCAGTTTGGGATTGAAATCCAGCAAAATCGGTTCAGTAGAATCAGAGCTATGAATCAAAATGTGGAACTACCACCCTCAAAAATTGATAATTTTGTTACAATCAGTGTTGCCGTTAGGATACGAAAGATACATTTTTCGTATCTTTTTACTACTTCAGGTATCATGTATAATCCTGACATTTTTCGTATCTTTTGAATCTGTACGCAAAATGTACAGAAACAAAACATTCGAGAATTTTTAGCCAAGTAAAAATTGCAGCCAAGGTGCATTGACTAGAAGGTGAGGTCAACTCTACAACAACACTGCTTCTGTGGTCGGATTGTCAAAAATATTGCTGGTAAAAAGGCTAGTTTACAAAAAAAAATGAGTTTGCATACACACTTTGACAAGTCGACCACCGAAAAAAAAACAGAATATGTTGCCTTTACCCCACCTTCTAGTCAATTCGCCTTGATAGCAGCTTCAATAATGGTGAAAGAAAACATTAAGGGGTTGCAACATACGATCCACCTAAATCGATGATTACTAATAGTGCGAAGTTGTTCTGAGGGAATATGAACATCTTTTTTATCCAAATTTTTAATAATTTTTTTTATATTCAGGCAATTTATATGAACGTTGATATAATCGCCATAGTGTAAACGCCTTGACTCGTATATTAATTTTTACAAAAATGAATTACATATAATTAATTTTAAAGTTTGATTACCGTATTTTTTAAAAATTACAAATGTACCTAATATTTATGACTTAAATAAATATAAAAATGAATTTATACGAAATCATTTGTTTAAGCTTTGATATGGTTACAAGTAAAACTGGGGCTTATAATTCTTATTCGCTTAACAGTTTTATTTGTGTAGTATCTTTAGTTTTTCTTAAATCTTTGAATGAAGTTTCCTGACGATCTGACCTAAGCAACCAGTGAAATGCGCATAGGAATAGCTTATCCCATCAACAATAAATTTCAGTTTACCAATAGTATGAAATGGGAATTTAGCACGTTTAAGCTAAACATTGGAAATCATTTTCTTTACAATATTCATTTAAATGTGAAATAAAAATGTAATGTTAATAATTGTTAAACGTTAAAAATGGATTTTCAAATTTTTTTCGAAACGTATCTTTTTGGGAAAAGGTGTTTCTTTTTGGAAACTAAAATGTATCTTTCTCGAAATTTCGCTGGAAACACTGGTTACAATCACCCCTATCGTGAATAACAAGTGGAATTTTTGTTCTCATGAAATTTTCATTCCCCTCGAAGGGAAAAAAGCAATCGTGAATCTCATGTGAACAATTTTTCATGCTATCAGTTCCAGTGAATGTAAAAAAGAAGAAAATTAGAAGAAAATTAAAAATCATTGAAATTTTTGTTTAAAAATATACACGTATAAATTTAAAAGAAAAGTTAAAATAAGGGATAGGTGGATTACAACGTTAGTTTTTTGCACTTTATAAATTTTATGCAGTAAAATATTTTCAAAACTTCTGCCACCACGTCTTTCACAAATCCGGCGGCAATCAACATGATGTTTTGCATTTTGTTGACCAATATATCGGTTTGTGCCTTATTAACGGATCTAGCCCTTAATATTCGATTTATAGGAGGAACTACTAACATACACGTTCTATTCCCTAGCAAAAATAAAGTGAGCAAATATAAGGGAAATGTGAACAAATTACGAGGGAAAAAACTTTTCACGATAAGGGAAATTTATTCCCGTGAACATTTTTTCACGTTATTATTCTCCTTTGAATTACATTTTTTTATGGGAGCTGTTCATGATCGCAAATATGTGAAAAGGGGAAAAATTACGAGGGAAAAATTATTCACGATAGGGGTGAATATCTAACATAAATGGTGGAATAATGCACGGAATTATATAAGATTTTGCACAAATTTATGCGACTGGAAATCATACTGTTAAATTTCGTGAAGATAGGTTAATAATTTACCATAGGCCCCATATAAACCATTTTCCCGGAAAACAGTTTAGTACGTCTAAACCCTTAACAATTAATGCTATCATAATAAAATTTAATACTTCACAGTTTAATAGGACTAAAAATCACACTAATAAATTTACTGTAGGCCCCATATAAAACCCACTCTGGTTAATTAATTAAATACATACACCTGAAGCCGTAGCAGATATTGCGGTAAAATTGCTTTCAAATTAGCTTCATGTGGCTAGAAAAAATGTCATGCATATAAGGCAGCCTTCTGAAATTCGCTGTAAACGGTAAAACTTATTTCACCGCTGCACAGTAGCTGAAAATTTTATTTCATTGGCCAAAAGTCCAATTTTTGTTTGTCACCGATTTCAAAAATTTTAATTTTATTTAATAGAAAACATTAAAACTAAGGTAGCCAAAAAAATAGGTCAAAATATTGGTAATTGTGGCTGTGCCATGTTGTTAAGCCCAACTTTTTTTTTTAATTCAGAAAAGAGTTTTTTTTAAATATTTAATCCGAAAGAAATTATCATTGCACAAAAACTATCAGCGATAATGACCTGTCTGCTTTTTTGCTAGGTTGGTAGTCTTGTTACCTTTAAAAAATTTAAAACAGCGATACAGGAAAGTTGATTACAGCAAAGATAGATTTTATAAGAGCTTTGCAAACTGGTTAGAGAACGAACTTTCTGTCCAGATCGCTTCAGAAACTTCAAATCAAAACACACGTGGGAGACCACAAAAATCGCTGGACAATTGTTGCGATAGATCTAAGAGGCGGAAGCTTAAGTATATAAATGAAGAAATCGGATATGAAAATATTCAAAATACTTTCCTACATCAATTAGGATCACAGAAACAATTGACAAAAGTGGATATCATTGAAAAAGTTGTTAAAGCTAGTCCATTGAGAACAAAACGGTTTCTTAAAAGTATACCAACTCCGAGCGATGCAAAACAATTCACAAATGAGGAGGCATTAGCAATATTTCTGGATTTGAAATTAACTAAACAGCAATATATTCAGCTCTGATTGCGTGCGATTGAAAAAGGCTCAAATCTGTATCCAGCATATCATCACATAACAGCTGCTAAAATGGACTGTCTGCCATTAAAGGACACTATTACAATCACATCAATTTCGGCAGAGGTACAACTACAATCTCTACTTGATCACACAGCCGAACGCTTGCTACAATCAATAAAAGGAAATGAGTTAAAGAAATATGGAAACACAAAGTTAATTCTTTTTTGTAAATGGGGATGTGATGATTCTTCCGGACAATAACAATACAAACAAGTAGTATGTGAAAATATTTCGGACTCAGATATGTTCATGGTATCATTTGTACCATTGCGATTAAAAAAGATTTTGGAAAATTCAGAGCCTTCGACTAGTACAACGCAAACAAAGAATATTTGGAAAAATGAGACACCATCTTCTACGAAATATTGCAGACCTATTAAATTTGAATTCAAAAAATAAACTCATGATGCCATTAACAAAGAAGTTAGTGATATCAAGGCCCAAATTGCAATACTACAGCCATTGCAGTTAGATTTAGAAGCGCAGCAAATTTAAGTTAGCTACCAATTAGTGCTCACAATGATAGATGGAAAAGTAGGCCAGGCTTTGACTAACACGAAGGCTGCATCCAGCTGCATAATATGCCATGCATCATCAAGCCAATTAAACCAAGTCCCGACAAAATCATTAGATAATACTGATGCATATGAATTTGGATTATCACCACTACATGTAAGAATACAACTTATGGAACGACGCCGTGCAATAAAGCCGTAGGATATAACGCCATTTCCTTGTAAGGAGTGAAATAAAGCCACAACTCACTGTTTATTGTTGGTGTTTTGTTTAAGCTTTGATATTGTTACAAGTAAGACTAAGTGTTTAAAATTCTTATTCGCTTTGGGGTTTTATTCGTATAATATTTTTAGCTTTTCTAAAATCTTAGGAAAAGGTTTCCTGATGAGCTGGCCTAAGCAACCAGTGAAATGCGCATAGAAGCTAGCTTTCCCTCAACAATAAATTTCAGTGTATTTATCAAATATGAAAAATTGGGAATTTAGCACGTCATACAGAAATCGTATTAATGATAAAGCCACACATGGCCTTATTTCCCATTAAAATTTTTATTTAAAAATTGTTTTGTTGGTTTTTCTCTTGGTGTTTATATAAAAAATATAAGGAAAACACTTTTGGACGCAAGGATTTTCTCCTCTATGGTATAACAAAGACCGGCTTCGCTAACTAAAGCTTCTATGCATAGCCGGCCTTCGGCCGGGCGCAAGGATTTTCTACTCTATGGTATAACAAAGGCCGGCTTCGCTAACTAAAGCTTCTCTGCATAAGAAACAACGAAACCAACAACGAGTTAAGAAGTTCAAAAAGGAAACATGGTCAAGATGAATATCGCAAATTTGGGTTGATTATAGATCAGCCGAAACAAGGGTCAGGCAATACAAATGATGGCAATACCGCAAGAAGATTCTTTTCAGATCCAGAAACAGCATCTGAAATAACAGGTGTTGATTTTAACCTAATTTTAAGATTTAAAATAATCCTAGAAGTACTTGCGTTCAATGAAGAAATTGACTCTAGAAAATTTGGAGATTTTGCTAAGGAAACTGCAAAAATATATACAACCAAGTACCCATGGAGAAATATGTCTGCTACAGTTCACAAAATTCTTTATCATGAAGAAGATGTCATTAAATATCAGTTGGTGCCACTTGGAGATTTATCAGAGGAAGCTCAGGAAAAAAGGAATAAGGATTACAGATTTTATAGAGAGCACAATACTAGAAAAATTTCACGAAATTCCACTAATGAAGATCTATTTAATATATTATTGGCAACGTCAGATCCGTTCATCTCCAGTATTCGAAATCAATGGAAAGTGGAACATCGGGATTTAGATGAAGAAGTCAAAAAACTACTAAAGATCAGAAATAACACGGAACAGAACATGGAATATTTACAATCAATCTTTCAATTAAATGAACAATAATTATAATTCATTAGATCTAAGACAGACATTGTATTTGTAAAAAATAATAATAAACAGAAACTCACATTGTTACAAAAGCTATTAAAATCTATTGCTGCTATTATTTTTAAAAGGTTTTTTTATCCACATATGTATGAAATGTTTTAATAAATAAATAAGAACAAATAAGTGTAAACAAATTTGAAAGCAAAAAATTGTTTATTTTTCAGCAATAATAGCAAAATTTCCAGTGGATTTTACTATTTTTTTTTTAATGTTAAATTTTTTTTTATAGTGTAAACATTTAATTTTTTTGAGTGTTCCATTATTACAAAAAATGTTAATGATTATTATTTAAATCTAAAAATTACATTTTTAAATAATTAAAAGAAATAAAAAAACCATATTGCACGTTAAAGTTAAAAAAAAATCTAAAGTTCCAATTTGCCCTTAAATTCCCCAATAACTACTCAACCGATATCTGGCGATTAAAAAAAATTTCACTAAAATATCTCCTTCGGTTCAAAAGTTACAGATTTTTGGCCAACGAAAAACGATTTTCAGCCACTGTGCGCTGTATTGAAATTAATGTTTTTGAATATTAGAAATCACACTACAGAATTTTGGGACGATTGATAACACAGGCCAACACTCAATTTGCTTATTTGAATTTATCAACTGATTCTAGTTAATTTGGGTGCGCTAAAATGAAATCTGTAATCAGTTTGTCTCTATCAGCTCTAGTTTTCATGATATAGTTTTGTTATACCCTCCACTTATGACCTCCAATTATGACCATCTGTCCGTCAGTTGCAAAAAAAAACCTTTTTTCCGTAAAAATTTACTGTAAATAAGAAATTTTGATGAAAAATTTTTTTTGAAAAAACCAACAGACGGACAGACGGTCATAATTAGAGGGAATAAAAAAGCTATATCATAAAAACTAGAGCTGATAGAGACAAACTGATTACAGATTTGAATTTAGCGCACCCAAATTAACTAGAATCAGTTGATAAGTTCAAAGAAGCAAAAATCTTTTTTAATTTTGTCGGGCTGTGTAATTTACCATGGCTCCAAAATAAATTCCCCTTCTGAAAATCATTTAAGGTTGGCTAAAACTGTTACGAATCATGGTATTTTACTCAAGCCAGTTCAAATTTCTAAAAAGAAAAGCATAAAACTATCTGATTGTCGGTCAATAATTTAATATACGTATAAATTTATTATATATAAAGGATTTTCCAATAGGTACTTGACAACTTTGAATTTAATTTGTGAACGCACTATTTTACAGATCATCTAACTATTACTTTTCTTTTTTTCAGTAAACTCGAACATTTTGATCATGGTAAAGTACACGAACGAACAACGTAAGCAAATTATAAAAATGTACTATCGAATTTCGAAGTCGGCGACCGCAACTTTAAGAGCGTTAACTCCAATTTTCGGTCATTATTCTCGCCCTAGTAGAGAAGCAATCACACAATATGTAGACTCAAATGTTTGCACTAAAATTGGGCCCCTATTACTGTAACAGGCTATGCTTTAACGTTTTATAAATAAAACAACTTAACCCATATCGTCCCAATGTTCGATTTTTCGAACAGTAAATTTTACGCGTTTTTATATTTTTTTTAACTTTTTTTAGGTAAGACAAAGAACTCATTTGTTCAAACAATTATATATTGTAAGTGGTTAGCTACAAATAAAACAATTAAAGTTCTTACCCACTTCACTCCTCCCTTGTATAACTAGGGGGAAGAAAAAACCTTAATTTTGGCATAATTTTAAAAACTGAAAACTTTGTATAAAATATAAAAAAATGAAAAAAGTAGAAATGTAGTTCCATTGAAAAACGATTAAACTTTTAACAACAGCAAAAACATTTCCGTGTTTTTCAATTGTGTTTTTGTTATTTGACTTTAAAAAGCAGTATTCGATTTTTCGAACACTGGGCACTATTTAGCACTTTTGTTTTTTCTCGGTAATATAAATTCCATAATATAAATTTTTCACTAATTTGAACAAACGGAAACATATTTATTTTGTTTTTGCTGATCAATAAAAAGTTTATGCACAATCACCGTTCTGTGAGAAATGTTTTTCGTGCGATTCGAGGAACTTACGGTGCGGTGCGCATAATGAAACCACTATTGCAAACATCATCCGCAATATTGAGTCCCAGTTTACATTGGTGGATGATACTCGACCGGTTAGACCACATCCAGCACGTAGTGAAGTAAATGTAGCAGCTGTAGCTGAGAGAGTGTTCATTGGTCCAAATTTTTCCAAATTGAGAAAAATCAGAGCACTAATGCATTTCATTGGGTTGGAACTAGGAAAAAAGGTTATAGGAAGGAGAGGAGGTAGTAGTGCCTGTGAACATTCGACTAGAATTTATTTATGTTGACAGTGAGAAGGAAGACTCCAGCAGGAAGGTTATTCCACATACGAACAGTCCGACCTAAAAACGAATTTTCCCTGTAATGCATTGTACGATTTACCGGCTAATTGACCACAAAAGGATGGGCTCTTGAGGAAAAACTTGTATTACGAACAAACATACGGGTTTCGGTCTCGGCGTATCAATCATGTTCTATGAGTCAGCACCAACATCGGACACGCTTGGTCCATAATCAAATGATTACGAATGGCAAAGGTTGCTGTCATTTGCCAAAGAGTAGATAGGGTTGGAATTTTAATATAGGAGGTCATTTAGAAAAATAGGAAATATAAATAGTAGAAGAAAGAACGGAGCCGTGCGGCACCCCTAAATGAGTTTGGAACTCGTTTGACGAAACTCCATCTTTAACAACTCGTATAGTGCGATCTCTGAGACAACTCGATATAAATCGAGAGAAATTATCACCGACACAATGAAACAAGCTTTGACAAGAGTGCACCATGTCAGACTATGTCAAACGCCTTGGAAATATCTTAAGCAATTCCCTTACTTTCGCCAAAACGGAACAGCCTCATATTTCCGATAACAGGGACAGTAGGTCTCCAGTAGAGCAACCTGAAAATCAAGCGCATGGTCTCGGTGAGATCTGGTTTTAACAAGACGGTGCTACGAGCCATACATTTTGGTGAGCACATAATTTCATGATTTGCTATGGTAAATTGCCTACCTAGATCGTATGACATCACACCGTAGACTATTTTCTCTGTGGATATGTGGGATCTTCAGAAATAAGTCAGCTACGATTGACGGTTTAGAAGCTAACATTACTCGTGTTATTCGCGAGATACCATTCGCTATGCTCGCATGAGTCGCCCAAAATTGGACCTTCCGAATGGACCACCTCAGACAAAGTCATGGCCAACATTACCATGATATCATTTACATACAGTTGCTGCCATTTTAATTTAAACCTCACGATGAATCACCCGATATATCTATTAACCCGGTCCTGTGCGAGTCACATAATCGAGGTTCACCTGTATATTTTTAACTTTAATAAATCCCTTGTTCTATTTTTCTTTAACTAAATAAAATTAATTATTTCAGTTTATAAAAAACTTTTTTTTCTATATTTAAAATCTATAGGAGCAATAAAACAAAAATGCTTAATAGTGCCCAATGTTCGATTAATCGAACAACATTTTTCTCAAAAACAAAAAATCTAAAAAAAATTGGGCTTCAGATTCGTGTTTTCTAGTCCCAAATTATCTATCAACCACCAAGTTTTATAAAGTTACTCGAAAAAAAAATCGCTGGGACGAAATGGGTTAATTAATATTAAAAATTTTTTGTATTTTTATTTAACCACGTTTATTAAAACACGTCTTCTATGACCAACAGTAAAGAAAAAAAAAAAGTACGTCTTTTTCTTTTTAACATATATCATATCAGCTGATTACAATGATGCTGCGACTTATTAAACAGCTAGAATTATAATAAAGGACATTATCATTACATGCTTTTTTTTATATATATTTTATATATAAATAGTATCTATCTTAAGCTACTAGCGTTTGGACCAAGATTCGACACAATAATCCCTACCATAATGGCGTGGTGGCCTTACGGCACGACCACTTCTAGTTACTACCGGTTCCCTAGCCTGCGTACCTATCATTCCAGATCCACTCGCATCTGAACCAGCTGCTTCGGGAATTATTTGTCTGGACGAAGTCCCGCATTCAACCAAAAGAACTGGTTCATTTACGTTACAATCCCCGCTACCGCTTGTGACCTCCACCATTATTGAGCCATTGTCCCCAACAACATCATCGCCCAGACTTCTCACAGGTGGATGTACAATTCTATTCTGCTCCGAACCTATGGCAGTCTTGTCTCTAATATCATCCCTTATATCCTCCTCGAATAACAAATCACTCGCACTAAAATCCTCATTTCGAGTCCTAACAATAAAACGTCGATTGCGTCGGAAATAATTATTAAAACTATCCCTAATAACATAGGATCTGCCATTATGTGATAAAATAATTCTACCGTAATGCCATTCATTCCAGCTTTTCTTAAAAACAACCAAATCCCCCTTATGTAACATTGCCATCGACCTAGCATTTCTATCGTAGTAACATTTCTGCCTCTCCCTTTTTCTTTCAAATCTTTTCTGAATCTCCCTTTCATTAATGTTGTTTCGTAACAAGAGCGAACCTGATACTGGCAATTTGGTTTTTAAAAGTCTACCGAAGAATAATTTCGACGGAGTAATATGCATACTTGCTAAAGGCTTTGTGTTATATTCTACTAAACGAGCGTTTAAGGATGTTCTTGGCAATGGCCACACCTTTTTCAGCCAGGCCATTACTCTGGGGATATCTTAGACTTGAGAATTTAAATTGAATATTATATTTGCCCGAAAACCGTGCCAATTCCGCCGATCCCAAAGGACTATTATCACATTTAATTACCGAGGGATAGCCTAGCTTATTGAACACCTGGCACAATGTATCGATTACATGGCCTGACGTTCTGTTCCGAATACTAAAGGAAATGAGGTAGTTCAAATACGCTTCAATAAGGGAATGTAATCCCGACCAGCATATTCAAAGATATCCATTGCCACTATATGAAACGGATACTTCGGAACTTCCTCCTGAACCAATAATTCCTTCTGATTGACTTTTCGCAAATTTTGCAGGAGGCTACCAACTCCCTAATCTGTCCACTCATTCCGGGCCAATAATAAAGCATCCTTGAACGAGCAACCGTTTTCTCTATACAGAGATGTGGAGTATGCAGCCAATTCGACATCTGACGTTGCATACCCGAGGGAATTACCAATCTGTGATTTAAAAACAACAATTCGTTTTCGGCATGCAACTCCGATTTCAACTTATAAAATTGTTGACTTAGTACATCAAGTTTATGAAAGCTAGGCCAATAATTTTCAACATAGTTATAAATCCGTGAATATTTTTCGTCTTCCCCTAATTTTTCCCGATAAAAATTATAATTTTCCCGAGAAAGACAAACCGATTTTGTCACCGAGTGAATGACCCCTGAAAGTTCTTCAATTTCAGAAACTTCCGGCAACTGTGCTCTAGACAAGCAATCAGCCAATAACATCTCCCTATCCGGTTTGTAAACAACAGTCATATGCGGATATTTCAAAAGCCACATAAACATGCGTTGAAGCCTCACTGTCACATCATCAATATCGCGCTTGACCAGGGTCTCTAAAGGTTTATGGAAACGCTGGCACGCGAACACAATGGATAGAAGTTCCTTCTCAATTTGCGCCCATTTCTGTTCACTCCTGCTTAGTGTTCGAGATGCAAATACTACAGGATGGCCATTTTGTATCAATACGCAACCCAATCCATCCTTTGATGCATCAGTCTGTATGACCACGGGAATTTTCGGATCATAAATCGCAAGCACTGGCTCAGATGTTACTATACCGAGCATATTTTCAAATTCCCTATCATGTTCCACTGTCCACTTAAACTCTACATCATTTCGAGTTAGATTTCGCATGCCAGCTGATTGCCTTGAAATATTTGGAATAAATCTAGCCAGATATTTGAGAAGACCCAAGAATCTCAATACGTCCGATTTATTTGCCCGTTTTTTCATTCCTAATATTGCATCCCGATATTTTAAATCCGCTTTAATTTTCCCTTCTGATATTATATTTGTTTGATTTTTTTTTTTTTTTTTTTTTGTGGAAGAAATATTCTTAGTATATATATGAAATTCCCATCAATTTCACTTCGCGTTTCCGATATTGAATCTTGTCCGGATTAAATTTAATATTATTAATACGTGCCCTATTCATCACTACACTCATCACCTGATCATGTTCCTCCTCACTATCCGCGCATATAGCCACATCATCAAAATATATAAGTACCCCCTGTATATCGCCGAAAATTCTTATCATCTCCTGCTGAAACATCTCCGGGGCACAGTTAAGGCCAAATGGCACTCGAATAAACCTGAACCTCCCAAAAGGTGTTAAAAACGTTGTAAGTTACGAGCTTTTCCTATTCAACTCCATGAGCCGAAACCCTCGCTTTAAATCGAGAACCGAAAAAATTCGTTTACCTGCTAGTTTAAATGTTAGGTCATCTATTGTCGGAATTGTCGGAAAAATATTCATGTTTAGTACACTCATTTAGTGCCTTTGGATCCAGACATATTCTAAGGTCACCGTTGGGCTTCTCAACTATCTGTAAATTGTTCACCCAATCAGTTGGATAATCGACAGGAATAATAATTCCGTTACCTACCATTTTCCCTAGTTCTGATTTCAATTTTTCCGCCAATGAGTCCGGTATCCGTTTTCTGTAGTGAAGCACCGGCTTCGAATTTTCCTTCAATGTGATTGAAAAAGTTTTCGGAAATTTTCCAAGTCCCCGAAACACATCCCCATATTCGCCCAAAAACGATTCCTTCGACTTGCATACATTACTACTCACGTCTAAGCGTTTAATTAACCGAAATTCCTCACAAGTTCCCAATCCGAGTATAGGTTCACATTTGTCACTAACAACAACAAACTCAGCTACCTTTACCGACTGTGAATTAGAATCCACACAATTAAGTATACAAGTACCAAAAATTTTTATTCTGTTCTCATTATAATCAAACACTGGAAAGTTATTCTCCTGATCGTACATTTCAATTCCTAATCTTTTCACCAAGCCAATTGGTACGCAATTTACGTCCGCCCCAGTGTCCAATTTGAATGTGACGACCTCATTATCTATTAAATAATTCTTGGTTCACCGATTATTTTCCACTGCGATTGAATTTAACCTAAGAATACGTTTAGAACTTAAAAATATACTTCATTTTCTAACGTTATTACAAATAGTACCGCGTCCATCACCCCAATTAAGTTCGGCGACTTTTTGTTTATTGCTGTTGTTGCTGCTATCGTTTCCGCTAAATTGTTTTACATCCGATTATTGTTTTCTAGATTTACGGCACATTCTTAGAAAGTGACCCTTCTTTAAACATGACCGACATACGACATCCCTGGCTTTGCATTCATTTATGTGGCCGACTTTCCATGGGCCTCCACAGTAAAAACAAAACCGATTAATTGCACCAATTGTTGTCAACTCTAGATTTTCACTTGCTTTAACGGCATTAATGACTGAGTGTTTTGCATCTAATATGCCCTTATTTGCATTTGCCGCTTCATATGTTTTACAGATTTCTATGACACGTGATAATTGTTCATCGCGACCGTCCAACAATTTCACAATTTCCCACAATGATTCGATCACGTAACATACGATCCTCGTACGATTTTCCAAATTCACATTCAAACTCACAGTAGCGTAACTGTGTTTGAAGTTCAGTCTCAAATTCCATAAACGTTTGGCGTTCCTTTTGAGATATTATGTTGGCATGGCAACATTGCGCTGTGGTAAACAGTTTTGATCAAATCTTTGCAAGACATCATTTTGTGTACGCTGTACCACCGCATCTCCTGCTCTAACCGTACCCAACAACGAATTTTGTGTTCCATCATTTGGAAATAGCGTATTATAAATATTAGCACCACCTGTGCCAATCAACCAAATGAAATTTGCAATTTTTGTTGTTTCAGGTTCGGTTGCCTTGCCACTGGCGATCATATAAACCATAAAATTTCGTTTCCAGTCGGGCCAGTCGTTTGCTAGGTTCGAACAATCCAATTCTGGTGGCAGACGGTCGTTCGTTGCCATGTTGAAAAATAATTACCAAAGTAATTTATTTGAGGATAATGCTTTTAAGCAAAATTAAAATTTTTTTTCGATGCTTTTTTCAATGCTGGATTTTTTCCGATTGTATGATGTCGCCTTGCAGTGTCACAGGGTCTGCTATACGTTAATTTTAATGCTCAAGTCCTTATTAGATTACCCGTTAGATATCATATAGATCCCACTCCTAAAATATTCGAACTGTCGGTGGAGTAGGAATGGGCAAAAAATATCGATATATCAAAATATCGATATTAAAAAAATAATCTATACATATCGCCGATATTTAAAATACCGATAAATCGATATATCGATATTAAAATCAGACTATCGAATTCGATATTTTTTAAAGTCAGTCTTCATTAAAAACTGAGTTGAGTTGTGAACGGTAATAGGGGCCATAGTATATATACATTTATTATCGTTATTTTTTAACAAGAAGTTTTTTGTGTCGTTACAGAATACCTCTTTACGACAATTATCGTTTACTAACGATAACGATAATTTTTGTCGTTAAAATTTCAGAGAATTTCAGTACAGATTAAAAATATATAGTAAAGAAGTAAATTTTTTATACAAAAAAAGTAAGAAAGTAAAGTAGAATAAGCCCGACCCTACAGCACAGTATTTAGGACCCATGTGCGATAATGTTTTCGCAAAAAAAAAGTATGTTGTGAGGGTTAGATTCATATAAGATGTTATCTAAAAATCTAAAATTACCCATTGTATATTATTAATTTTATTTTAAATTTTTTTTGTTTAAAAAATCAAAATTTTTTTAAACATTTAAATAGCCGTAATGTGATGAATTTATGTAACTATAGTTTTCGAATTATTTTAAGTACGGATCAGGGAATAAATACGGCTAAACTTAAGTATTTGGAAAATTTAATTGTAGTTAAGATGTCAATCGGATATTAACATAATTCAAACTGAAGGGTCACTTTCATTCTTATATACATAACTAGCGGACCCCGGAAGTTCGCCTCGCCCCAATTTTAATTTTTTCATTTGGAAAGCCATTAAGGAATAATTTCACACAAAATTCCATACAGAAACTCGATTTTCTAATTTTCCGACTTTTCCGAAGGAATTTTCTTCTGTAAAAACCTTCTCCTCGAAAATACGAAAAACTGAAAAAAAGTTTTACAGAAATCGGCCCAGCCGTTCTCATTATAAGAATTACAATACATTTTTTACACCATTTTCATATATGTATATAGATTAGAAAACTTAAATTCAGATATAAGCCAAAACCTGTTGACGACTATTAAAAAAAAGAATTAACCAACGCCAAAATAAAGAAATTCTTGATTTGGCAAAGTATATTTTAAATTCGATTATTTATCCATCTACGAAAGTTTTTAAGCTATCAGCAAATTTATTAAAGCATATTTATCCGATTGAGAATGAAACGTCCGATTCCGAAGAAGATAAGTTGAAAGCTGTTTCTTTGCAGGATGAATTAAATAAAAAAGGCATTAATGCAGCCTAAACCCAAAGGAGACTTTTATATGCTTCGCAAAGAATTAAGTTTGTATAAAAATATCAAAAATAAACCTAAAAATATTTTATTACTTTACAAGCAGTGTTACCGTCGGATATTTTCAAAAAGTACCAAAAAAAGGGGATATCTAGAAAAAAAGTGGCACCAAAAAGTGGATTTTTCTAAAAAAAGGGGCACATCTTTTAAAATAAGTACACCACATTATGTATTTTTTACGTTTTTTTTTTTTATTTATTATAATTTTAAATGGTATAAAAACTTTGTAAATATTTTTCTCGAGAAGTAATTTTTGTAAAATATTTACTCTAATGTTTTGGTAATTCAAAAACGTTAAACTTGTTTTCTGCCAAACATGTTTTTTGGATTATGACATTGTTGCAGCAAATAGAAGGTATTTATGTAATGTGTTTTATATATACATTTAGTAATATATTTCTTGTACTATTTCTTCTGAATACATTTTCTTTGATTTGTTTAATACACTATATTGCACAGGTAGACATTTAAAAACTTTTTAGAAATTTATTTGCCCATTCCACCAGATTCTTATGTTTTTTGGAATGCTATGGCCGAATATGAGCACAGTTTTCTCCCATCACGTCACATTTATCAGATACACCAATAATTGTAAATTAATAACAAACTCCATAGTCTTTTAATTTTATTCTACAGTCAACCTAATTACAAAAGTTGTAGGCCCAGGCCCACGATGTCGACAATAAAACTTCTTTCGTATATTTGTTTTGAAAACAAAAACAAATTTTAGTTTTTATTATTGTTTTCAATATAAATATGCGAAATAAATGTTCTTGTCAACACCGTGGGCCTGGCAGCTAAGCTATAATCGGATGAAAACAAGAAATCCTATAACAAAAAAACGAAAATATCACTTTTTCAATTACTTTATATATAATCAGTTCCTCACTTTAATACAAATAAATGCACGGTATGCATACATGCCACTAAATTTAAGTGCTAGTGTTTTAATTTCTTGACTATAGCATATTCAGTTTTTATCCAATTTCATCTATTATTGCTTAAAATTTTTGTAATCAGGTTTATAGAACAAAACTATAAAACTGGATTTTGCTATTAATTTTGGTAAAAAACATCTTCCGAAATTACAATAATTGGTGTATCTGATAAATGTGACGTGATGGGAGAAAACTGTGTTCATATTTGTCTTTAGCATTCCAAAAACATAAGAATCAGTTGGAATGGTTAAACAAACTTTTTCAATGTCGTCCTGTGCTACATATTTATTAATGGTCAGTTTCATAAAAATTTTACAATTAATTGTTCTTAAAACGACTTCCATACTTTCGTAAAATGTCTTTAGCCTATTTGTTACTTTATTTCATTAAAGCTAACTTAGTAAAAACACGCTCAGCAGAAGCACTACTATGTGACAATGTAAAAATATGGGAGATCAATTTGTACAAGTTTGAATACATATACAGGTATATTCATCAAATCTATTTTTCAATGTTCCTATTTCACGCCAAAAATCTTCAGCATTCGAAATTTTAAATTTGTGTTCATAATTCGTGTCATTTACTTTACTCGCTAGAAGTTTTAATTCATGTATAAATGCATCTGAGTCAGTTATAATATCTATAAACTCTGAAACTAATTCGAAATAGTTTATATCTTCATTAGACACTTTAAATATTTGATCTAAAAACTTCAACAAATTGAGCTTTTTGTTTTTTATATCCATTCTTATTATCAATTCATTACACAATTTTTGGTAAAAAATTAGATTTTACTTTTAATGTCAATTACACAAATTTTAGACAAGTTTTCTGTACACAACAGTTCGGTTTCTGGTTCATCACTTCTAAGGAAATCCAAAATACTTTTTTTTACCAAATATTTAAAACTTTTTGCTATATATTCTTTTAAATATTTATAGGAATTTTCCTAGTTCTTGATTTATAAAAGAATATATAGCAAAAAGTTTCAAATATTTGGTAAAAAAAAAAAAAATTGTATGTCTTCTGAAAAGTAGCTGTTTTTGAGTTACGAGGTTGCGGAAGAAACCATCGATATGTGAAATACCTTTAATCCCCTTATTCATAATAAATAAAACAGGTTTATAGAAAGTTTTTTAAACCGATTTTCAGCTAACCATGCATGACAAGAAAATAAATTCAAATAAACTTGCTTAAATATACATATATTAAAACAGTTTTACATATATTAAAGCTGTGGGTTATAATAATAAAACAGAAAGAAAAAAAGTATATTTTCCTAGCGTAAAAAGTATCAAAAAAGTGGCAAGAATGGCAAAAAGTACCACATTTGGGTGCATTTTGTAAAAGTGGCCAAATAGTATCCAAGCAGTCGAAAAAGTGGCAAATTGCCACTTTAGTGGCACCAACGGTAACGCTGTTTACAAGGCAACACAAACGATTAAGCTGGGATCACACGATTGCCGCAAATGCACCAATATGACACAATTTTTATTGTGCTTTATTGACGCACAAAAATGAAATTGGACCAATAAAATATTCTGAAATCACACGATTGCGCTGTTTTAAACAAATTTAATTGCCGCTAGTTGGTACAAAGCGAAATGGTTACAACAATTGCCGCAGCACAGTCACACGATTGTTCTTACTTGACAACTGCGAAAACAGCTGTTGTGGTAGCTTTTTTATTTGTTTGAAAGTTCTTGTTGGTTTGTTAATTAAATAAAATTTAATATGTATCATATACTTATGTATGTACTTAAACAAATTTTTGTTGAATATTTTTATATAAATTTTTTAAGAAATTCCGAAAATTAAGTCTGTTCAACAGTTTCGTATGTTAAGGTTTGCTTAGAAACTTAAATAAAAATATTCGCACTGAACAGCTAAATATGCTTGTGAACATACATACATACATATTTTGGTAATAGCAATAATTAAAAAAAAATTAAAATGCATAATAAATAAATAAATATTTATCTTCATTAGCTACTAAAAGAAACACAAAAAAGTAAATTTATTAAAAAAAAGGCAAATATTGGTGCGTATTGTGTTGTTTGATTGCCGCACAAGAACACAATAAATATTGGTGCATTTTTGTTATTTTAATTGACGCGCGGTTGCATAGAAAACAGTCACACGATTGCCGCACCAGGGTTGTATTTGATTGGTAAAAGTAAGCACAATACTGTCCTTGATTGGTACATGAGCCAATTGGTTGTGCAGTCACACGATTAGGGTATTAAAATGTATGAAAATTGGTGCATTGCGGCAATCGTGTGATCCCAGCTTTAGACCATTAAACTGAATTAAACTGAATTTAACTTTTAATACAATAACTTATTTTTCATAATAGTTAAATACCTTAGCAATTTTTTTTAATTAACAAAAAAAAACCGAAACCGCGGTTTCCAAAATTGTCGGTTTTTACGAAGCTCTATTTCTTATTCTCCTTTATATTGCTAGTGCTAAAATGTGGAGCATATGGACGTAAGTCAAATTAATGGACATCTTAAAGATAATCAACCGTGTTCAAAACGAAAATTTGTGTTCTCCGATTATACTCCGCTCATCGAGTGAGCAACTAAAATGTTAATCCAGCTTAATCACCATTTAGTCATGAGTTTATTTAAAACACTTTTAAATCGCCCGATTAAGAAAAAATTTTACATCTCTGTTTCAATTGACAGAAATAGCAAATTGACAGCAGTTAATTAGGATTTAAAAAGTCTATGATCATTCGATAACACTACGTGACAAAATTTCAACAAAGTTGACCAAATGAATCTGACAGCTAATCTTTATGTAAAATTTTCTGCTGAATCCGGATATGAAGTCTGAATTGTCAAAAGTAGAACAGATATTGTGACTTAACCGTAATTTGTGTTTTTAAAAAAGATGATGTGACTAAAATGCAAATATCTTAAAAAAATGTTAACGGATTATGTATTTCTTTCTTTTTAGTAAAAGGTTTTAACATTTTTCGAATAACCATGGATTGCTATTGAAGATTGGTCAAGAAATGGCAGAGTTACAGGGGACAAAAGTTCACGCTTCATTTAAAATTTTATGATTTTGTTCAATTTTGCTCTTTTCAAGTTATTTTTTTTAAACCAATGATTTAAAATATAATATTATTATATCTTTTGTAATTAATTTTCTAAGTAGAAAAGGCTAATTATCGCTTGAACTCTTTAAATTTGTATTATTACTTTGTAAATATATATCCATGTTATGTAAATAAATAAATTGAATTGAATTGAACTTAATGTTTTATTGCATGCGACATTAGACTATTTTAATATAAACATTTTGCGCCCAACAAGACATAGATTGGTACAAAAATGACAAAGCTACAGAAGATTTAGTAAATTAACCCACATAGAAATTCAATAGTTTTAAGCTATTTTTAATATTTATTGTTACTAAAAATTTTGCTTTGTATATTTATTTATTTGTTGTGTTTTTCTTTGATTTGATACAAAGAGAAAAATTAGTTCAATTAATCTTCTCTAACTTTGTCATTATTGCACCGATCCGGATCCTATTGGGCACAAAATGTTCGTATTGAAATAGGCTCGTAAGTGATAAAACTTAAAAAAATGATGGTTTGGTTTAAAAAAAATAACTTGAAAAGAGCAAAATTGCAAAAAATCATCTAATTTATAATGAAATTTGAAATTTTGTCCGTTTTAACTCTGCCATTTATTGACGCATCTTCACAAACGACCCATGGTTATTTTAGAAATTTTATAACCTTTCACTAAAAAGAAAGAAATACATAATCGTTAACATTTTTTGAAGATATTTGCATTTCAGTCACATCATATTTTTAAAAAACACAAATAAGAGTTATTTTGGAATATCTAAAAAACTGTTCTACTGACAATTCTGACTTCAAATTCGGATTCAGTGGAAAATTTTACATTAAGATTAGGTGTCAAATTTATTTGGTCAAAAAACTGTCACGTAGTGTAATCAGTTTATTTAAAAGTGTTTTGAATAAATAATCCTTAATCAGGGTATATGCAGTAACTAAATTTTTGTTTTGAATACGACTGAATATGTATATTGATGGAACAATCAGCAGGGTTTATTGAAGGCGATGGAATCAATCTGATTCCAATAGAGTAGCTTACATTAAAATAATAAATGAAGTAGATATACCATTACAAAACATTATGTCTGAAATAAAGTCATACAAAATTCATTGAACATAAGATTAGACAAGGGAGGGTAATCAAAAAGAAGTCTTAATGCTGAACAGAAAAATTTGCTATTAATTTTAATAGGAATGCGTTGTTCGAATAAGAGAATATACGAAGGTAGACTGCTAAATAATTCGAACAGCGAATGAAATGGCCACTCCCCCCTTTTTTAAAGATGTTCTGTTTTGGTATCAAAGCTACTTTTACCAAATGAGGACAATTTTGCTCTTACCATTCCCCGGATATAGAGAAATCTATTTTGTGTCCCGTCCATTTCTTGTCAAATGTAGTGCATTAATAACAAAGCTACATATTTGTATGAAATATGGTGCCAAGGCCTCTTCCCTATTCCCACCCACCCCATTTAAAATAAAAAAATGTTGTATATTTTAACATGACCTGCGTTTCCTAATTTTGCTGCTGCAACTCAACTTCAGTTATGTTAGCATTAAAACCAAGTATAAAAAATCAGCTTTAAAATTGGGAACGTTGCATTTTTTTTTAATTATATTAAGGTAATTCACGTCACAAGTTGCACCCTTGCGAAAAAGCCAAAGTTGAAAAACATTACAATAATCACATAGACAATTATTCGTACGGTCTACGTACCGGAACAACTCGGAGCATCAAATACACCGAACAAAGTCGGTGGAGATTGCTATAAAAAGCCACCGAGAGAATATTGTTGCAAACGAAGAACGGGACTTACCACATCGGACGAGAGTAGTATTGAAGTCACAATGGTGCACCAGTCTAAACTCATACAAATTTTTTTACTGATTCAATTAATATTTTTGTTTGATTTTTATTTAACCAACAAAAATGTTGACAACTATTCAAAAATATAATATACGCGTTATTGGTTTCAAGTTTTCATAACTTTGTATGAAATATTCAACGCTCTTCAATGTTGTCGTTTTTTTGCATTTTTTTATTTGATCGTTAGCAACACTTCTTTATGTGAAATATAAATACAACAACAAAAAACACCTACAGTCTATTTTTTTACGCCTTAAAAAAGTACAACAATAAGAAAGATGATAAAATAGCGTGACGAGGTTTGTAGTTAAAAAAAAAAAAAAAAAAATAATAAAGGGTCCGCCAAATAACTTTTTTTTTTGAAAATGCTATAAAAAAACTACTGAATATTTTCTCAAATTTCTTTTTTTATTTGAAAGTACAATCCTTCCGGTTAATTATGGAAAATAATTTCATTCAAATGGCTGCATCGGCTGGCCATGCAGTAGCCTACACGATTGGTCCAATTTTTAAGCACATTATCGATTGTGTGCAGCTGTATTTCACCAATGGCTGCACGATTATTGTCCTTTAAAGCGACAATTGTCTCTTGCTTGTCGGCATAACACTTATCTTTGACGGCACCCCACAAATAATAGGCCAACGGTGTCAAATCGCAGCTCCGAGCTGGCCAAACAACATCAGCTCTGCGGCTGATAATGCGATCTTCAAAAACAGGGCGCAAAACATCGAGTGTAGCTTCGGCTGCGTGGCACGTAGCGCCGTCCTGTTGAAACCAATTGTTGCCAATATCCTCCTCTTCAATTTTTGTGAACAAAAATTCTTTCAACATGGCCCGATAACGATCGCCATTGACTGTAACAGCCACTCCTTGCTCATTTTCGAAGAAAAATGGCCCAAAACAGTGACTCGTTTTGGGTGCATCGGCTTTTCAATGTATGCGTGCGGGTTTTCTGTGCCCCAAATGCGACAATTTTGCTTGTTTACATACCCGCCAAGATCAAAATGAGCTTCATCTGAAAATATGATATTTTTGGCAAAATCGGCATCTTCTGTAAGTCGATCGCAGGCCCACTTAGCGAAGCGAAAACGCATTGGTTGGTCAGTTGGCTTTAACTCCTGAACCAATTGGACTTTGTATGGCGTCATACCAAGGTCTTTATGCAAAATTCGTCTCAATGATGTCTCCGAAATGTTCAATTGTTGAGAACGACGGTGAATTGATGTTGATGGCACTTCACGCACACTTTCTGCCACAGCAGCAATATTCTCGGGTGTACGCACTGTTTTTGGCTTTTCACGCTTTGGTTTATCGATGAGGATGCCAGTTTCTTTTACTTTTTTCACAAGATAACGAACATACGGAGCTGACGGTGCTTCTCTTCTTCCAAAATCCGTACGCAATTTTCGCACACATTCTGCAACATTACCATGATTTTCAAAGTAATGTCGCAAGATTTCCCAGCGTTGCTCAAGCGTATACACAACCATATTTGTTCAGCGGAAAGATAAAACTAATTATCTGTCAAATCAGACATGAGCTAAGTTAGATGGCGGACCCGTTAGCAGGTAAAAAACGTTTCACTCTTTTTAAACAACAAAATAAATTTTTGGTTGTTTTCAAAGTTGGTAAAAAAGAATGAAAAATAAAATTTACATGAATTTCAGTAAACTTTTTGTTTGATTCAGCAAAATATTTGTTTGAAAAAATCAGTGTTTTTTTCAATAAACGAAATGCCCTTGAAAGCCTGCATATAGGAAACTATATAAACTATTTAGAAATGCAAATAAATTGTTGGAATATGCTAATTTGTTTGTAGGACCGATTTCAGACAAAAAATGTTTTGATTCCACAAATTTTTTGTTTGAATTTGAAAAATTATTTTTTCTGTGTATTTTGTTTTCTTTTAAAAATAATATTAAAAAATTCCAATATTATTCAAATTATTGTTCACTTTTCTATCGTTTTATTTTTTTTTTTTCAAATATTTAGTTTAAAAAACAAAAATTATTTGTTTTTATATTTTTAATTTCTTTTCTGTGACAAAACGCTTGTAACCGGCGTATGATAGACAGCGTTTAAAAAGCAGCAGTTAACTAGAGGGTTACACGATCAAGTTTTGCTTATCATGTTTTAACCCCCCGTTTCCACATGCAAGTGCAAGTTCGAAAAACTCAATACACTTACACTTTTTCACTAACATTCACACAATTTTTGTACTTTCAGCCAATCGGCTGTTTCCTTGATTTTTCGTTGATAATACGTATTCTCTACTTGTAATTTTAATTACTTGCATGTGGAAACGTAGGGTAATACACACACACACACACTTTTTTACCAATACACTCACACTTTTAAAAATTGAAACGAACTTGCCTTTAAAATTCTCTTTTCAGTGAGTGTTGCAATTTACGTTCAAGAAAACAGCTGATTTCAAGGTTAGTGAGCAAATTTTTCGTTTGAATTTATAAATAGTTTTCTTCATGCCATATTGAAAGTAAATTGCTCAAAAATTGTGCAGCCTAAGCCACAGCTTTCAATTTGTGGAAATTTTGACAGTCAGTATATGTAAAAGACTATGTATCAAGAAAAACGTGAGAGTGTAAGTGCAGTGTAAAGTAGCAAAACTGTCATTTCTTCCACTTATTCATTTGCCATTCACAAAAGAAAAAACTGTTGCTTTTACTTCTGATTCATTAAATATAAGCAGCCGCTGTCAAACTAACTCAAACAGCGAGAAGTTGTACACAAATATTCGTTTTTTGTTCAACAGTTTTTGGTTTCGACTGCAGTTTTTAAACCCTGTACCCATGTTCTGTAACTTTAGTGAGAACTTTTATCATCGAAAAGATGTGAAACAAAATATTCCATCGTTTTTCGAAAAGAGAGAAAAAACTGCGTCTGTAACTCATGTCGAAAACTATTAAAATAGATTACGTCGTTACGTTATAAATGTCATAACATTGCACCCGAAGCCGTTGTGATGTTGCAGAAGTTGAGAACGTCAGTAACACATATCGTTGACGGCGACCAAAATTTACTGAAATTTAAAATTTTTTAATGACGGCAGCAAAAATACAACCGTCGACTATACCAAATAATGTTAAGTGCGACTTTAATGTTTATTGTTTGCAAAGAGCTTTGAAAAAATTCGTATACATATTTTATAAAAATATTAAAAGCAAAATAATTAAACAATAAAAAATGTGCCAAGAACAAAATTTTATTATTGTTATTCTTTGCATTATTAATTGTTTTTTAGTGTTAAAATTTTTTCTCACCCAATTTGTATTCGTGAGTTTTTTGAAAGTTCAAAGCGGGAACTTTTCTCACAAAAATGTTACAGACACACTTTTTCTGTAAATTGGCGAGTAATTTCCTTACGAGACAGCTAGTACTCGCCAAAAAAGTTACAGACACAGCTTAGTGGGAAAAACAGCTGTTTGTTTCAATATATGGCATTTTTGTTTAATTTCACACATTTTAATCGAAAAGTTTCTCGACGCGAGAGTTACAGAACATGGGCACTGGATAAAGAATAGGATGCGCATGTTTTACCGTTTGATGACGTAGAAGTTCCCTTGTAAAGATTACCAAGTATGTTTTATATGTGAAAATCGTAATTTCTTACAAAAAATTTATGTATTACATGATAGTTGGCAACCCTGCAATTAATTTACTTAAACTGAATTCACACGGGTACTTTTACGACGTCGCTTTTTTGATGTCTCTTTTTGTTTGATGGCGAACGGTGTAGGGAAGAAAGAGGGGTAAACAAAAATACTCGGTTTGTGTTTTTCATGTCGTTTTTTTTCTTTTTGTTACTTTGAAGTGTCAGGTTGAAAAAACAGTGAGACCTCGATTATGGATAACAGACGGGACCGGCAGCATTCTTGATTATACATTTTTTTTTTGGTGTTTCTTGTTTTATGTAAATATATAATGTATTACTATGTAAATATTTAAATATGAGGAAAATAGTAATTTTGGCAGAACATGCTTTCAGTACGTTGGGAAATTTTCTTTCTTCGTTTATTTAATTTTTTTATTGTCCAGTAGTAAACGAGTGCTATATTCGGCTGTGCCGAATCTTTGATAACCTCCACCGACAGTTCGAATATTTCGGAAGTGATATCTATATTTATCTTTATAAAAACAGACATCAGCATTAAAATTGGTTGCGGTTATGACCTATATTAAATTATTGACCGACAATCATAAAGTGTTATGCTTTTTTTTAGAAATTTTAACTAGTTTGAGTAAAATATCATGATTCGTAATAGTTTAAGCCGAACTTAAATGATTTTCAGGAGGGGAATTTATATTGGACCCATGGTAAGTAATGAACCAATCATACCAAAATTCTGCAGAGTGATATCTGGTATTAAAAAACATAAATTTCAATACAGCGGTGAAATTAGTTTTAGCGTTTACAGTGAATTCTAGAAGGCTGCTAAATATGGGATCTAAGGTAAATTATTGACCGTAAACCACAAAATTGCATGACATTTTTTCTGGTCATATGTTGGAATAAATTTTACCGGAATATCTATATCTGCTACGGTTTTAGGCGTATTTAATTGATTTACCAGAGTGGGCTTTATATGGGGCCTACAGTAAATTATGGACCGATCATCACGAAATTTATGAGTGGCATTCCTAGTTCTATAAAACTGTGACGTACAAAATTTTGTAATGATAGCATTGTTTATTACGGTTTTAGGCATACTATACTGTTTTCCGGGAGTAGGGTTTATATGCGGCCTAGGGTAAATTACACTGGTTCACAAATTTGTAACTTTTTGCTATAACTTAAAAAAAAAAAAAAAAAATGTTTTCTAAGATAAATCGGGGCTGCTGATCACGAATATGGCATTCATTTATTTTTCTCATGAAGCGTTTTCGAGATATACGCGAAAATCGTGTTTTTTCTGTTTTTTAAGGTATTTCGAAAAATCTCGAGAACTTTTCAACTGAAAATTTAAAATTTTTTTTTATCTGAAATAATATTTTGTTTCAAACGTAGCAAACGTAAAATTGTTATCGTCGGACAAAGAATTAAAAAATAACGACATATTTAGTGAAAACATCCGAATTTGAATTTTCATAAAAAATTTTTTTTTTAAGAATGATACTATTGCACTGCGGAACAATGTTGCCAATTTAGCCATTTAGTGGCTAGATTTAGCCATTGGCACTTTCACTACATATATTGGAATAACTTAAAAACGGTTGACCCTATTCAGTTAAACAAAAATCAGGAACTCGGCAACAATATTGTCTTTAAGCCGTGCTTACATTGTTTTTAAATTTGCCCTGTAGTTTCAGAGATTCGTAGAATTTTTTAATTTTGAATTTTTGTTCATTTCTTTGGAGTTTTTCGAAAATGAGCGTGTTTTCAACAGACGTACAGACAGACGAACATGGCTTAATCGACTTAGAATTACTCAAGGAGCTAGAATATATGTACTTTATGAAGTTTGAGATGAATAATAAAAAAATTCACACGGAATGACAAATTTAAGCTTCGTACAGACGATGGTCAGACCTTACAATGTTGTCATTTTTCTGACAAGGGTGCCATTGTCAGATGCATTAATTTAACACATCTGCCAAATAAAAATAGCGTGCAATGTTAACACAGTTGCAAGACATTTTTAACCAATTTTAATGACAACATTGTAAGATCTGACCACCGCACAGTGGCGCCCGTAGAGCAAACGAGGTTGCAAAAATCAAAATTTTCATGAGCGCCGACGAAGTTTTGAATAAACCCATGTTATAGGAAACTTTTCAACGATTTCAAATATGCCACTCTTAATAATATCACATTTTTAGTTTAGAAGATATAACCGTTTAAAGTTGACCGACTTTCGGTTTTCAAAAAAACACACAATTTTTAGTCAATAGATAAAAATAGATAACGAATCGCCTTATTTTTTGTTTGTATTGATTGATGTATTTGTTAAATGTATAATGATAAAAAAAAATTAAATGTTTGCTTTGTGTTTCTCCTGGTAAATCACTATTTAAAAACTATCCGTTTTTTCACTATTTTTCAACTTTGACGGAAAATAAAAAAATCTATATTTTTCTATATTTGCCATATTTGCAAAACCTGTTCTTTGATTATTTCTTAACATAATTCAAAAGGTTTTATCTGCCCGTACGTGCCCGTTTGGCTTCTAGAGGTAAAAAAGGTTAAAAAGACATGGTTGCAGAAATTGTATGGCGTCCATCCCTTATATGTTTTGACTGACAGTAGTTTGATCTAATCGTTTGAAAAAACTACTCATTGAAATTAGCAGGTACGTACCTCACTTAAACAATACTTTGGAGTACAAATGGTCAAGAACAATATTGACTTACGGTCTCTACAGGTAGGCACAAATCTTATTTGGACACGTGCATAATATCAAAATTGCATTATTCAGCCTAAATCCATATGTAAGGAGGGAACAGGTAAATTTTTAGGCATGGTAGCATAAGCCTATATATTGCAAAATAAGCATAATGCCTGGATTAGTCTACGACTGAAAGTTGGCGCAACAATTACTGAAACCATTACACAATTTAAGTACTGAAAACATGGCGTTGAACAATTTAAAATTATTTGAACTGTTTAGAAAGTCAACCACACCAAAGTTTTTCACGGAAGCTGCTTTAGAAGAACTTGATAGCTTATACGGAAATATTGAGAGAAGCGAAATTATAAAAAATAATTTTTATCTGATATATGCAAATATTAAGGCAAAATGGGTGAAATCTAATCGAACCATTCAGAACTTCAACTCCAAATACGAGGACTGGCTTAATGAAGACACCATCCTGGATATATTGGCAGTAGATAAACCCACCACATCAATCAGAGGAGCAAAAGGAAGGAGATTTTTTGAAAATGATGAGGCAGTAACTAGAATCACTGGAATTGACAATCAAATCGTGAAAAGATTAGGAACGATCATGGATGTTTTAAACTGCAAAGAAAATGTCAATTCTACAAAATATGGAGAATATGCGTCGAAAACTGCATCTCTTTTAGCAGAAATGTATCCACAGAAGAAGTTGACCCGACCGTCCATAAAATAGTGGCGCATGGCAAAGACTGGTACTCAATTATATCTTTGCCATGCGCCAATATTTTATTTTGGAGAGCTTTCTGAAGAAGCACAGGAGTCTCTTAACAAATTTTATAAAAAATATAGATTGCAGAACACATTCAAAGCATCAAGGGTAAGGCAAAATGAGGACCTCTTCAACATGTTGGCAGCATCTTCCGATCCACTTATTTCTTCCCTGCGGCATGTGAAGTCACGAATAGAGTTAGAAAATAATTATAGTTTAGAAATGGTTAGTCTTTTAGATATACCTTCTCTTACGAATTGTGATGAATATTTTACAGAAAATTGAAAAAATAAATTTAAAAAAAAAATTATTTTTTTTTTGAATTTGTTGGGTAATAATTTAAAACATAAAAAAACCCTAAAGAAAAAAAATAAAAACAATCTAAAAATGTAAAAATAATTTTTTTTAGTTACCATAAAATAGATTTTTCTACTAATTTTAACTTTGATAACCCATAAGTAGGCCCCTACAAAGCGTAGCACCCTTTCCAAACGCTCATTTCAAAGGCTGAACAGTTATCTATCATATGCTGTTTAAACTGTTCAATTATCTTATTCGGTCCAAAAGATATGATTTTTGCAACGAAAAAACTCAAATGGCGCCACTGTGCACCGTCTGTACGAAGCTTTAGTATACCCTCTTCACAACTAATTGTGGTGGAGGTAATAAAAAGAATTATTTGTTTATAATTTAGGATAACAGAGGTAATACCGGATAATAGAGGTAATCGCTGCAAAAAAAAAAAAATGTAAACCAATGCAAAAAAATTGTTTTTATTTTTTGGTTAATTGATGCTGCCGGTTAATCGAATTACTGAAAATCAAGACCCTACTGTAAATAAAAAAAAGACATGCAACCAAAAATAAAAAACTACGTCGAAAACCCCTGATGTGAATTGAGTGTTAAGTTGGATTTATTCATGCGTTCCAAACAATATTTAGAATAATTTTTTTACTGAGAGTTTTCTGCAGAAAGATTCACCCATTTCGGAAAGTTTGTCAGGAAAACTAAAGCTACCAATTAAACAAAATGGCAACACAACTAGCAAACCACTTTTTTTAATTGTTTTCTAAAAGCATTTTAAAGAAAATGGACGGAAGGAAGAAGGAAATTGATTTGTTTTTATTTAATTATTCAGCAAAAAAACAATCATTTTAACCTTTAAGTACAAATTGAATAGAAGTGGCAACTCAGTTCGTTTTGTTCTGAACAAAAATTAAACCAATTCAAGAAAAAACTTGCCGAACAAAATAATTTCTGTCTTTTAGAAGTAAGAAGTCAAACTTTAATAAAAAAATTTTGTCTGGACAAAAACATTGTTCGGAACGCATGGGTGAATCGAGCTTTAGAGATTTTAAATAAAAAAAAACAGTATGTATATTAATTTTCAAAAAACGAAGAACTTTGCTTAATATTTTATATTGTTACAATTAAAATTAAAAAAAATAAATGTTCAAACGTGTGTTAAAAGTAAAATAAATGAGAGCAGAATAACAAAAATTTATATTAAACGTGAACTAATAAGGGCTTTCAGTTCAGTTCAGATTTAGTTTAGTTTTACACTAAAAGTAGCAATTTAAACCAAGTATAAAAAATCAGGCTTAAAAGTGGCAACATTGTAATTTTTATTTTCATATACAGTAGACGCTCGCAAATTAGAACCGCTTTGTTTTTGAGGCAATTCTAATTTCTGAATTATTCTAATTTCTGGACGTTTTTATTTCGAATAAAAAATAAAAATTACTAAATTTTTTTTTAATTCAATTTTATTTAATAAAAAAAAAAACAGGACGAAAACAAAACGTAATTCACTCCAATACATTAAATGTATTTTTTGAAATTAAAAAAACCGTGTCGTTTCTTATATTTGGAAAACTATCCATTGCTTCCACGGAATGCATTTTCATCTTTATAGGGATATTCCTCTCTAAATATTTTTTTAGCTTTCTCTTTAAACCACTCATACAGACGACTTACCAAATTTGGGTATTCAGCGCTGTGCAAAGATTTATTGCTTGCTTCCTGATATGTGTTGAAAACAGCATTTAATATTGCTGTTCTATGTGATTTGATATAGCTGATCGAAGATGTCGTAACATTAATATTCCCTTCAAACCCTTTGTTAAGCTTTTCTAATATTTTGACCTTCGTTTCCAATGATAAAGTGTTTTTTTGCGTTTATTTGACATTTTGAATGATACACTTTCACTTTTTAATAGAGACTTCCAAAATATGTACACATGTTTCAAATTTCACAAATAAACTAGCCACAAATAAATATAAATGCGACAAAAAAACAACAAATAAGGAAACACATCTAAAATTTGGTAATTCCCCTTTTTAGTTTTACATGTTCAAACAGAATAAAAATAAATTGCGGATTTCTTGTGTTCAAATAACAAAAAAAAAAAAAAACGCTCTGAAATTAGAACTATAAATTCGAATTTTAGAGCGTTTAATGTATTGCAAACACTGATTCTAATTTCTGGACGTTCGAATTACTGAAAGCTCTAATTTGTGAGCGTCTACTGTATATATATTCAACTCAGTTCAGTTGATATGAAAGCAACTGCTAATGATGAGTTGCAATTTGTTGTAAACCGCAATAGGGGCAAAAATATTTGGAAGCTAGCTTTTTCTCAACAATAAATTTCAGTGTATTTATTAAATATGAAAATTGGGAATTTAGCACGTCATACAGAAATCTTATTAATAATAAATTTTGTATCTCCAGAAATAGCTTTGATTTGGCATTTGATTGATAGGTTGTTTTACCATATTTTTGACAAGTCAAATATGTAATAACTTTACACTTTTAAATTATAATAAAGACCATTTTCCATTTTCCCTTTTTCGCAAAAAAAAAAAAATAAAAAAATCCGAACTGAATACACTTAGTATTTACATCAAAGAGTTTTATTACATTTGGAAGCTTTTTTCCATCAAAAACTCGTTTTTGCCAAAATTTAAGATAGCACATTTTGAATATAGACTCTCGATTTACAAAAAATAAGGTGTGTAATGTACAATATAATAAATTAACTAGCCAGATTACTAGGGACATTTAAAAATTATTAAAATGCATTTACCCTTTGTAAACAAACGGAGAACGTTTTCTTCATAATACATACAAGAGTTTAAAAATTTATTAATATTAAAATGTTTTTAACCATTTTATAAACAAATTAAGGCACTTTTATACGATATGTATTTTACAGTGGCTTTGTCAGATATAAAATCCATATGTAATTTCACATGTCTGTTAAAATTAACAAATACGGAAGGTTTATTATTTTTGATTTCACACGTTCTTTTTTGGTTTCATCTGACATAATCTTAAATCGTTCATAACAGCAAATTGTATACTGATTTATATTTCTATTCACTCTTAATGGTATTTCAGTTAATCAAAACTGTTGTTTTTTAAAGAATTTCTGTAAATATATATTAAAAATTAGTGTGTCCCAAAAAAAATATTATTTTATGCCCCACCTTTTTTTAAAGTATTTAAGTAAAGTATTTTTGTGATTTTTTTCAAATTTGGCTCATTACTCGGCCCATTAGCACGATTTTCTTTGTTACTAAGTAAATTTTTTTAAAGAAAACTTCTCAAACTTTACTTCTCTGTGCAGATATTATAAGTTTCAGTTATTTTTTTGCTCATTTGGGTCCTCTTAATGACATTTTTTTTTTTTTGTAAATTTAGCATAAATTTGAAAAATAATGCTTTTTTAACTTTTAAAATTTATATTGAAGTTAAAAAACTTATGATTCAGTTTAAAAGGTGGATTTTTTTTTCATTTTTTGTGTCTTTCTTTTAAACTTTTTTTGCGCAAAATTGTTTCGCGTGAAGTGACAACCGTTATATATTTTTTCCAACGCAATCTTTGTTTATACTTTTCTGTACTACAAATGCATAAATCTCCGCAAGTACCGAAAATGTAATGTACTTTTTTTTATTTTAAAATGTTTTTGGCTAACTATCTTTAGTTATGTTAGTTTATGTTGCTAAGGTATCACAAGATTTGTTTGGAGCCTTAATAACAAGTCCTCGGTCGACCTTGAACTTCGTATAGGAAGTCGAAGAGCTTCCAGAATCCGCTCCAGAGTAATTGGTCTCCACCAGTAAAACGTCTTTAGTTTATTCATGGTACTCCACCAGTCACTCAAGAGCTTTTTCTTGGTTCTCCATCAGATAGACACGTTAAAATTTCTAGGTTATAAACGATTGCATATGGTTAATACTGAAACCGCAACAACTGTTACAGTAGTGGAAATAGTACAAACATTAGTGACCAAGTAAAAAAGTTTCTACCGAGATAAAAAATTTGCTTAAAAAATACACAAATTAATTATTAAAAATGTTTATTTTTTATTTTTGATAGGTTATGTCAAATGTACGCAACATACCAACAACTGAACATGTAAATTATAAACCTTATGTAAAACTCAAATTTTGACATACACATGAAATCAAATGTGGGTAGAAAAGTGTCATTCCACATGACAAATACACATAATGTGAACATAGCTTTACAGAAGAAGTTTTTTTTTTTGCTTTTACACATGTATGCAATTTGCAGTGGGAAATTTAACAACTACACTGCTAAATACATATCGTGTAAACATGCCCTTAAAAAGAAAAAAGTTTTATGATTAAACTAATTTAAAAACTCACCTTGGAACTTTGCGTCTTAGGAAAAATATATTAATATTGTTAGTGGGCTCACTGTACGCAGATTGAGAAGCATCATCAGCGGAAGCATTTTGTATGTCTAGATAATCAGTTAAAAGCAGTTGCAGCTAAAACAAAAATAAAATAAATTAAGAAAAACTGATACAATTTGGGGGTATCAGTACAACTGTAATTTTGGTTTTAAATACCCAAGGTATATTTACACAAGGTAAACTCGTTGGCCCATATGTTTGTCAGCTGTTTACCCCTAGTTGGAACCCAAACGTCAAATTTCATGTATATGAGCCAAAATTTGTACATGTGTGCGTTAAATTGTTTTTGTTTTGTATGAAGACAATTTTGACAACTCGGTTCTTTTTATAGTCAGCATGTCTACACTCCCAAATGAGTCTACCTCGTGTAAATATACCTTGTAAATACCTTAAAAAAGAACATTTTTATGTTTTAAAAAAATTTTTTAGTTAAAATGCCGTTTTTTTTGTTGTCAGAAATTAGAATTTTAGAAAAACAATTTTTTGTTAAAATGAAAATTTTCAGTGTAGAACTAAAGCATTTTGTTATCACCAGGGAAACCAATAATTTGTTAAAAAAAAAGTGTTTTATGCCCATTAGAAATGCAGTAAAAACTTAAAAAAAATATGGCCTAACAGTTGTCAAAAGTATGATCCAAAAACCAAGAAAACATTAAACATTAATAAGATTTCCGTATGACGTGCTAAATTACCAATTTTTCATACTTGATAAATACACTAAAATTTATTTAGGGAAAGCTAGCTTCTATGCGTATTTCACAAATTGCTTAGGCCAGATCGTCAGGAAACCTTTTCTAAAGATTTTAGTAAAGCTAAAAATATTATACAAATAAAACCTTACAGCGAATAAGAATTATAAACACTCAAGGTCTTACTAAGCAACCAATGAAATGCGCATAAAAGCTAGCTTTCCCTCAACAATAAATTTCAGTGTATTTATCAAATATGAAAAATTGGGAATTTAGCACGTCATACGGAAATGTTATCAACCCTGCCTTTACACATGCAAGTAATTACTTGCAAGTAGGTTATACGTATTAACATCAAAAATGGCGACGAAATAGTCGAATGTCATACAACCAAGCCAGCAAAATAGTCCGACGTCTTCTAGATATCTAAGAGAAACGTCGATAAAAAAGTCGTAATCGTATAAGAATTCTGTCAGATTTCTGACCCAAAAACATATAAAGTGGTTGACACGAATTCTGACAGACATGTCGTGGGAAATTCTGGTTTTTTTGCCGACATTTCTGATAGATATCGGACAGAAATCTAATGAAAAAAGCATGGGAAATTTTGATGAGTTAGCCGAGATTCTTATGGTTTTTAACTGATAGCTAAAAGAATTCTCTTATTGCAAAATATTTAAAAGTATATACATAATTATAAATTTTACACGTAAGTGCCTTTTTTTTAATCCTTTTGTCTTGAAACAATAAAATAAAATTATACTTATTTTCCACTTAATGACAATTGTCATTATTTTCACGAAAAAAATAATAATAAGTCTCGTTAGACACATCTGTAAGAATTCCGTCGGAATTCAATTAGACATATCTGTACATAAATTTCCCCCGATATATCCATTCGAAATCGATCAGTAATCGTCCAGACAGTAAGTATATTCAATGTCGGACAGAAATCTGAACGAAGTCTCTAAGACTGAAGTCAGACATTTGCAAGAAATGTCTAATTCAGACAACGTCGGAGTATTTTGCTGATCAGAGCTACCAAGTGCGAAACAGAGCTTCATTTTTAAATAAACATTTGGCATTAATAATTATTATTACTTTTTCAAATTAGATTGATGTTTAAAAATTAAATTAATCGTCTTTTTTATGTATATATGCAAAAAATTCAAGAAATATTTTAAATATACTTTAAAAAAGTTAAATATACAATTATTATTGCCGCAATTAAGTAAATTTGGTAACACTGTTTATGTTTTTGACATTAACTTGTTGCAAGTATCAAAATATCACTGTCTTCAGAAATTTCTTGCAAGTTGTCTGCAAGTACGAAAAATGTGATGGTTTTAGTAAAAAAGTGTAAGTGTATTGAGTTTTTCGAACTTGTACTTGCATGCAGGCTTGCCAGCTTAGCACTTTAAGTGCTAGTTTAGTACATTTTTATAATTATTTAGCATTTTTAGCACTTTTTTTAGATTCCAAACCCACTTATAAACTCACATAATCAATTCAAGAAAAGCATAAATTCTTTAATTGTATCAAGAAAAATACATACATATTAGGCATATAACTTTTTACAAAGTTTGCAAATAGGAAAAATGGCATAGCATAGTCGAAAAGAGCATATATTTTTTTTTTTAATCACATAAAAGTTTTCGCATCAAACGCAATTACCAATTAGCAATGGCACTTTTGTCTTTTATACCTACTTATTCCGAAATATCAATTGCAATTATTTTATATTTGTAAATTTGTATGTGATGCTTAGAGCGAAGTTCAGTTTTCTGATCATACTATTAACAAAAATAATTTCGCCACACTACAAAAATCATTGTCGGGCTTTAGTAGGTCAGCGAGGCAACCTCCTGTTGCACCAAAGACCTATTGGATAGATTTTGCTAAGAACTAGAATGAAAACAGAACTGTCAGTTATACGCATAAGAGAAGGTGCAAAATTAGACGTTTGTTTCCACATTTTTAACATATCGGACGAATTGTAAGAAAATAGCTTCATCTGAAAAGTACCACAATGAGTTTGTATAAAAGGAAGATGAAAATGGCATAATTGAAATTTTAAACAGTTGTAACAACTTTATTTAATGGCGATTTATTTTCTGAGAAAAATATGTTACATGTAATACTTTCTAATGCTACCTATAATCACTCGAAGTGTTACATGTTGTGCAACTTCTATACAACAAAATTAGCTGATTTTATTTACAACTATTACACTTTTATCATTAATTTACTTCATGAGCGATTTTTAAGCCTATTCGAGCTGTTTCTGCATGCTATTACGGTTTGCTTAGACAAATTAAAACGATCATAATATACATTGACTTTTTTTTTATTTTAATATGTCAATATTTTTATATTTTGTTCTGAAACAATCTTTTTACAAAATTATGAGCGGTATGAATTACGACGAAGAAAATAAAACATTGGTTCTGCAAACAAAGTAAGTACCAAAGTTGTATAACAGGGCAGTATGAACACATTAAATAGAAGTAAGGGTAAAATATTCAACTTATTCACAAAAGAACTTGACAATTTTTCCCACAGTTGTATTTTTTGTACATACGAACACAAAAATGTAGAACAGGTTACATTAATGCAACATATTTCTCAGAAAAGAAATCATAATGAAATATTTTATAATGTAACATTATAATAAGTGTTTATATTAAACAAAATGGACATCAAGGCGAATTTACACCAGGTGAACTTATCTTGCTACGTAAGCAACAGCTGATAACTAACCTTGTGTCAAAATGGTATACCGTTCTAGTGGTTCTGGGGAATCTTTACTAAATTCTATAATTTTCGCTTAAAATTATGAAATTGAAAACTTTTTTAAGTTATTACATTTCAAAACACACAATAAAAAATTACAAACAAAATGAAATATTTGCTTGAATTTTTGACACAACGTTGAAATATTTTACAGTGTTGTAAAACGTTTTCAAAATAAGACCACCTTGGATGAATTCGCCTTGATGAATATGTAAAAAAAATTTCAAATGTTAATTTTTTATTGCATATATTCATAAAAATTAATGTTACAAAACTAGCACTTTTATTTTTCACTGTAGAACAATTTAGCACTTTTTTTGGTCTATTTGCACTTTTAATTTGAATTCTTCTGGCAAGCCTGCTTGCATGTGTAAAGTACAGGTAATAGTAAATTTTGTATTCCCAAAAATAATTTTGAAAACATTAAACAATTTAATAAAAAACAATTAAAAAATTATAATCGGTAAAGCCTGACCATACACCACAGTATTTAAATTAGCATCCTAAAAATAATTATGACATTTTGAGCTATATCCGGCAGACATATTTGCAGTGGGAGCTATGGTAAAGTGTATTACAATTTAGTTTGCAGTTTAATTTTTTGGGCCGAATTTACTGCCTAAAAATTGGACAACTGCCGCGCCCACCTACCATACAAATATAACTTTTTTGGTCGGTTATGATTATAGTTTACATTATGCAATTAAAATCGTTAATATATGCTGTTTTAAGAACAAAAAAATTGCGAGTATCATAAATTTTAACAGTGCACTGAAACTAGGATTGGCAGACGAGACGGTCTTGATTTTTCTTGATTTACAAAAATTTTTAGTGTCATCAAAAATCTAGAAAAAATATGTTTTATCAAGAATTTTTAAGGTAACCAATCAAAAAATTCAAATAAATATTTTATAGTTTTATTTTAGTGTTTTTATTATAAAATCTATCAATATTCAACACTCAAAAATTCTGATTTGAAACAGAAACCCTTATCAACATTGTATCTATTTTCCTCTATATTTAACACATATAATTGAGGGGTTGAAAAGCAAAGGTGTTCAAATGCCAAAATAAAATTTCTAAGTAATTAAGCTTTTAACAATATTTTAGCGCTAAATTTAAATGATTAAAAAACTGAATTAATTAAAAACGGACTAAGTTAAGTTATAAACAATATTCATCCTTAGTTTCCTCAAAAGTGAAGTTATTTATTGTTTGTCAAAAATGGTTTTGATATCATAAACAGGGGTGTTCTGGAAATCAAAAACATAAAACGCAAGAATTTTAAACGTCGTTTTTTAATATGATTTCTGCAATAAAAGAATTTTATGACAAATATTATACAAATATTGCTCTATTAAACAAAATTTTATAACAAGAATTATAAAAATTTGATAAAAAGTGTGTTAAAAAAAACTTCCAAATTCTTGCGTTTTGCGTTTTCGATTTCCAAAACAACCCGGAAAATACTTTTTGCGTTAAAAATTACTTTTAGTTTATGTTGTGAAGAATCACATTTTGCGTAAAAAATTTAGTTTGCCAATAAAATGATATATAAATGCAAAGCTATCTGTTAATAAATTCTATTTTATTTTATAGAAAAATTCCTCTTTAAAAATAGTATTTTCTTTGTTTTAAATTTACATTAAATTGCTTTTAGTAAAGTCTACATAGCATTGAAACCACAAATTATGCAAAAGTCAATTAGTTTGCAATAATAATTTAACTGCCTGTTTGTCGATGTGGAACAAAAATTTTCCCTCAACAATAAATTTCAGTCAGTATATTTATCAAATATGGAAAATTGGGAATTTAGCACGTCATACAGAAATCTTATTAATTAAATATTTTGTTCGTTTAACTTATTTTTTTTGCTTTTGTTTTAAATGAATGAAAGAACATTTTCTTTCATTTTCGACAAACAGGCAGACAGCAATGTCTAAAAAAAGTTTAAAACAATTGAACTATGGAACACAGAATCTGCTATTCTAACTTGAAAATTATTGCAAGTAAAGCGTCAATTTAATTTTTTCCTTTTTTTCCGTAGTTGGGACACATTTTTAAAATTTAAGTTTTACTCTTCCGCTCTGGTTTCTGGTAGTAAAGTATATTAACCGACCTTTTTTAATTAAAAATAATCACCCTTATTGTGTTTGGCGTATTTAAAATACGCCTACGACTGTTTGGTAATAGATTAAAGAGATCGTGAACTTATTTCCTTTAATCTGTTACCAAACAGTCGTAGGCTTATTTTAAATACGCCAAACACAATAAGGGTAAATAATTTTTTTAAGTTATGCAGCTGCCAAAACTATTTGTTTGTGCGAATACAGATATTTTGTAAATTTGTTTGCCAAACATGAGAATTTAACACAACAATGACATTTAAATATAAATTTTATTTTTAACAATTTTTTCACTTACCACTGACTGTGCCTGCGACCAAAAGTCAGTCAATGTATAGTGCTGTGGTCCCACAATTTGGAACTTTTGTACAACAGCCAAAAAATTCTTCAATAATGTTGCGTGAGTACGGGCAATGGCCTTAAATTGTTTGTAGATGACATCCAACAAAGTCAGCAGAGGATAACGTTCATTCGATGTTATCGAATTATCTATCATTTGTCTAGTTGTGTTGCGCACCACATCTAGCAACTCAGTTTGTATGCCTACACGCAATTTCTCAATGGAGTCGGGTACCTTTTGCAACATACCAAAACACTCCACAATTATGGCAATAAAATATGTCATACTTAATTCAGGATCTATAAGATCAGCATCTTCAATGATTTCCGTTTTCGTAACATCAACACCTTGGGCCATTTCTTGTAATGCTTTACGTACTCGGGCATTGGCCTCTATGCGATCTGTCGAACGTCGTGCTGTTATATTACGAGAAAAGCTAGTGTTTAAACGGCTAGAGTTTGAACGCTGAAGATCGGTAAGAATGCCACTGGCTGAGTTATTGTAAACCTGGGCCACTAATTCCTCGTGCAAGCGTTGATACAAATGCTGACGCCGTCCCATTAAATCGGAGCGTATATCTGCTAATCCTTCTACTTCTTTTAGAGGACCATTTACTAAATTTAAAGCATCGGTTAAGACTTTACTGGCATGTAAATACTGGCGCTTAGATGTATAGCTAACCACACTTTGAGGCACTTTACGTAAATCGTTGCTGGAATAAGTGATAAAACAAGTTAGATTAGAAAATTAAATAGGTAAATATTGTGAAGGTGTTTACTTACATTTGTTCCAACATTACTAAAACATGTTTATGCTGAACGGCATCTGTCCACATTTTCTTTAACTCCTCCCTCCTACATTGCAATAATCTTTTGCAGGCACTTAAATTTTCCTTAACTGCATGTATCTTTTCCCTACTATTATTTACCTCTGTGGATACTTTGGTAAACAAGGGTATAACTTGTGATAGTTGCTGGTCATGTTTCGAAACCAAATCATTTAATCTTTGATCAGATTTTTTAAATTCTTTTTCGATTTTAGACTTTTCTTTTTGACGTTCTTCATTGGTCTCACTAAGACCCAATGATTTAATAACATTAACAATTAGACCACAGCCTGCCTAAAAATATTAATAGTTGCATTTTAAGCACAAACAACGCCCATTAAATTGGCAATATCAATAAAAGTTTAAAGTTCTTTATTATATATAATTTTCTGTTATAAATAAATATAAGGGAAAGTTTGACAGCTGTCATTACGGGGACGATAACACTAACATTGTTAAATGTCATCATCACTGTGAAAACTTTGTCGCTGGATTTTTTTCCCAAATTTCCACTGCTAGTTGTTTTGATTCTTACAAAACTTAATTTGTTTGTTGTAAAGGACACTTTTAGCAATATTTTCATGTATTTTTAAAATTTTATTATTAATATTTACCTCATCTTTTCCATATTTTACACCTCTAGGAGGTTTTGTTGGTGGCGGCGGTGTAGCCATATTGCTTAACACTAACATTGCGGTAGAGAGATGCCATAGGTATGTTGCAAAAACTACAACAGATTGGCTTTTTGCTTGTGTTAAGGTGCCCTCTAGATGTGAGAATTGATATAAGACCAGTTAAATTAAATTTTAGTTATTGTGAATGTCTCAATAAATCAGTGCTGCCACAAGAAATGGTAAATTACACATGGATTAGCCAAAATTACACATGAAAATTCGAATAAATATCGTCACCTAAAATGCAAAAGGGCGTAACAACACTTTATTTTTTTACAGAAGAAGCAAACAACTTTATAAAATCAAAAAAACAAGGTGTAATTGGCGTTTGAATTTCTTTAATAAAGTCGCCATTTTCGATCTAAAATTTTTTGTGAACATAAAGTTTAATAAAACGAACAAAACTCAATCAAAAACTCTTATTTCGATTTTTTTTTGTTGTTTAGCCCTTTTGCATTTTAGGTGACGATATGTAGCATACATTTCATAAAGGATCTGATGCATCCCTATAAATGTCATCGACGCAATTTTTCAACGGAATGTTAATTCAGTTCCTATATTCCTGCAACATTGGATATGCCGGACATTTTTATATTTTTTACTTATGAAACACAAAAATATTTTTCAAATGTCTCTTTATTTGCTTTTTGTTTACAACAATCGTATCGTTGCTATATTTAATGCAAAAAAATAATATTTTCATTTTACCATTTAAAAGATTAAAACAAAAATAAGTATTTGCAAAGTAGGAAATAGTCTGTCTCCAAAAAACCTTTTCAAAAACCTTTTTTCAATAATTTTCTGCCTTCAAATTACTATGAAGCTAAAATTTTACAAAATGTAAGAGTGCATGTTGTCGCGAAAATATTCTTGAAACTCCTTATTTTTATCTGCAGAGCATTACTTCTAATAAAACAAGATCTAATATTACAAAGTAAATCTTCCAAATATGTTGGAAGGTTCAGACAGGCCTTCGACGCTACCAAATGTATTAGGTGGCACGAGCATTTTAAAAAAATAATAACTGGCTTTTCGTCTTTTAGCAACTTAACTTCTAAATTATACTGTCCAAACATAATATTAGGTGTATCTGAAAAAAGAATAATGTGCCCGGGATGTTTCGTCGTTATAATAAATTGTGGAAAAAGCTATCTAAATGCCAAATGGTTAGTAGTTAATGATGCAACCATTTTTAGTTCAGATTTTTTAACACTTCCATTTTTTTAATTAAATTTTTAAGTTTTGCTAAGAATAATAAACCTTTTTATTTCTTATGAAAAAATAAAAACAAAAATCAGTGCTACAAAACGTTAAAATATAAAATTACACATGAATTACACATGCAGTCAATTACACATGGGCTACACATGAAAAAAAATATTACACATGATATGTGTAATAACACGTACGGTGGCAGCAATGCATTAAAATTTCTTTACTCATACAGTGAAACTTCGACAAGTCGGACACATAAAGTTTTAGGCTCGGTCGGATTATCGAAAATTATTAAGAATTAAAATATGAATTTACTATTTAAAAAACTTTGTCACCACAAATTTTTAGATAATAAATACCATGTATTAACTTTAATTTATCTTACCCTGAGCTCGCTGAAAATCATCCTACCCTGTCATATTTTCTGCTTTGTATTATTAAAATCGTTACAACATTATTTAAGTTTAAATATTTCCGGATCCATTGTAGGTATTCGAAACAAATTTTTTGATCCTATCCTTATTTTTTTAATGTCGCAAGTCGTTGATTGAAGACTATAAAATTTTTCGACAACTTGCCTAATAGTTGTTCCCTCATCAAGACTGTAAAATATTACACTTTTTCTTTTAAGTTAGCGTTTTATAATTTCGAAGCACAAGTAATGACAGTGTAAATATGAATCAACGTGTGAATAACAAAACATGCGAGCTAAACACGGTTAAACAACGGCATTTAATTTTTGTTCTTGCATAAAAAAAAAAATTGTCCGGATTGCAGAGGTAAAAATTTTAAATTGTCCGAAATGTAGATGCGTCCGAATTATTGTAATGACCGGGACTGGCGTATGTCCGGACTATCAAAGTTGTTTAAAATTACAAAATCAATAAAAACCTTTAATTTTTTTTTACTAATTTATTTATTTTCTTTTAAATTGTTGTTTTTTTTTTGTAGTTTTAAATGTAAAGTTATATATTTTTTATAAACATGTTTAATTTCTTGTTGGTTTTTTAACTTTATAATATAAATTTCTCTAATTTCTAAAAATGTTAAAGTTTGTTTTTCTTCTTTGTGATAAATCAAAATTGATTTTTTGGTGCATTATGTAATACATATATTTTTTTGCCAACATAAAACTATAGGTGGCTCGTTTTTTGCTTTTTATTTGGGTTTAAATTTAATTGTATTCATTGTTTAAGCCTTTTTTCCTTAATAAACATGTGCTGCATTATAAAATACAATTAATATATAATTTCTGTTTTAGTTATGATGTGTGCTGTTTCGTTTTCATAACCGATATAAAATTGTAAAAATTTCAAAATTTTTTTGAAAAAAATAAATAACATTTAAATAAAATTTCGATTCTCTTTTGCTTTTAAAAGTTCGGGGGGTAAGATAAGGTAGTTTGAACGTTATTTCTTTTAATAATCGGAGGTATTTTAAAATTACTAATGATTGTTTTTTTATAAAAATGAAAATAAATAAAGCAAACGACTAAAGTAGTATCTTAAAAGTTGGAAACCTGACTTATAACGATATGTATAAAATTCCTTTTTGGGTATTTTTAAACAAATCTAAAATTTTGAAATTTTTTTTTAATACTTTTTTACTGCTTTAATCGTTTGCCTATAACAAAATTGCTTTGATTAATAATTTTTTCAAAAAAGATTTTTAATAGTTTATAAGGAATCACTTAAGAAAATAATAAAGTTTTACTTTAAAAAAAATCAAATAAATACCATTAAACAATTAATAATAGTTTAATTAATAAATTATTATTTATATAATTTGTAGGTGTGTTATTTATGGCTACTTTTTTTTTAATTATTTTCTTTCTAATTTTTTTTTCAAATAATCTTGGTAATTAATTTTAATTATGTTTAATAATATAAATATTTGCGTTGTTTTTTTTTTGTTTCTTCATTAAGATAAATCTAAATATTTTTGCCATTTTAGTTTAAGAAAAATTCGTAACAAATTTATTTTTTAATATCATTGTTAATGATGCTTAATCGGCGAATATTTGGCTTATCGTAGTCCTCCATAGAAATACCTCTTGACAGTTTGCGAGTACCGTTGGTGCCATCAGAAGAACCGGAACTGGTGGAAAATGCACGGCCACGATCAACGCCAGGCATGACAACGGATGTTAACAGACCTTGACCTTTGCAGAACAACAATATCGATTGGGCAACTTTAGCAGGCTGGTAAAAAGAAAAATATATACACAGAGAGTTAATAAAAAAATAATAGTAATATTGATTTTTATGATTTTTTTTTTTTTTTAATCAATTGTTCTCTAAAAGTAATAAGTTATTTTGGCTTTAACCGATTTCTGTGAAAACAATGACTTTGTAATTTCGACGACGTTATTAGATTAAAACGATTAAAACACTGTCCAACAAATGAAGACTTTTTGATTAAAACAGAATAGCGATCCTATAATTCTGAAAGGGCATGTTAAGTAGATAATTTTTGTAGAATAAACTGAGTTGGTGGTCACGTTACTTGCCGGCAACAACAGTCTGTACAAAATTTTTTTTTCTTTACGCCGACCTTACGCTAACGTTTAAAAACCAAGAGTTGCGCAAGATACTTGCGCAAGTTACTTGCCGAGTGTGAAAGGGGTCTTACTGAGCCTTTAGTCAAAGTTTTAATTTTTTTGTTCATATCAATAGTTTGACCTCATGTTTGTTGGGTGTATTAAAACTTGAAAGGCAAACTTGATTAAAATAGTGCCGGTTCACACACTACAGCTTTGGCAAATGGTAAATTTTAAAAAGTTAAAACAGTTAGCAATGCTGTTTTCGGGATGACGTTACATATCTTTATTTCTATCATGCTTGGCAAAATACAAACAATTTATTTTATGCAAATAAAAGCTGCGTTCGATAACACAAAATTTTTTACTATTTTTTACTGAACTTTACTGCATTTTACTAAATTGCGTTCGCGTATACAAAATACAGTAAATGAGAACACAAATTGAGAGCGAAAAGTGACAGTTCTTGACTGAGTATTTACAAATTTTTACTGCAGAAATGTTTGCAGTAAAATGTAGTAAAACAAAAAAACATATGTTTCAAAAGGTAAACAATCATAAGTAACAAAGAAAAAGCATACAAATTGTGAAAAAATTGTTTAATAAAAGAAAAGTGGAAATAAAAATGAAACAAAAAATGAATAAATATTAATTAATAAAACTTGCTTGTGAAGCATTTATATGGCTAAATACCAACTTTTGAAAATTTTTTTGTTATGTTAATTTTTAAAGTCGTAAAAGTGTGAAGTACTTGGGTACTTAAGTAAATAACAGCAAAAAAATTATTTATGTTCTTTTGAATAAATTAACCCGCAACAAATTAGTAAAATCAAATTAAATAAAAAACAAACAAATATGAAAGATTACATAAAATAATTTGTTTGTATTTTCCAAAAATGTTCTTGTTATAATCTTTTTAATTGAATACCGATTAGAAAACGAGTTAAGTAGTCAAAAGTGTACACATTTTGTTTGTTTTGTCTGTTACCTTTATTTTACGAATTTTTTACAAATTTTGCGTTCGCGTACTTTTTTGGACAACAGCTTTTTGTGAGAGAAAATTTTTTAGTTTACTCATTTACTGCATTTTACTGTAAAAGTACTCAAACACAGCTAATCTATCATTGTTTTTTTTTTTTTTATTTTATTTGATTTTGGTAAATTGTATCCTGTTTCATTTTTTCAAAAGTACATGAATACTGTTTTTGCTATTGATTACTTAAAAAACAAATGCAGTACTAAGTACTAGGGTATTCATTTAATCGGTCTTTTGCTTTAATCGGTTAATCGCTCGAATTATTAACCGAGGTTTTGGTTTAATCGGTTAATAATCGGTTAATTTGGTTTTTGATCGGTTAACCGATTAATAAAGTTTTTTTTAATAAATAAGGTAATTTCAATAATTAAAAATGCATAAATTATTTATTTTTTGGAGTTTATTATTAAAAAAAAAAAAATAACAATTATTGATCTAAAACGAGCAAACAAAAAAAATAATTCATAAATATGTGATATGTATTTTTAAAGTAATACATCATCAGGGGTGTTCTGGAAATCGAAAACGCAAAACGCAAGAATTTTAAACGGCGTTTTTTTTTAATAAGATTTCTGTTGTTAAATAATTTTATTGACAAATAGTTCCCTATTAAACAGAATTTTATAACTAAATTAAAAAATTATTATTTATTTCAATAGTTTAAAGAGATCTGATTAAATAAATTTTGAAAAAAAAAAAATTTTGTTTAAATGTTTAGGATTAAAGCGATAATTTTCTTTAGTTTTGACAACACTTGACTTGTAAAATTTTTTTTCTCTAATTTCTCAATCCTTTTCCTGGATTTCTCTTCACATATAAAATCTTCCATTATGCCATTAGAGTCCTGATTTAATTTTAAAAAACTTTTAACACTTCTAATTGTTTCGAGAAATTCTGTTAATAATGTTTTGCTAGAAGGAAATATACATCCCAATTATGATTAAAAATTCCTCGAAAGTTTTTTACCTTTTCCCATTTTTACAATTGAATTAACATAGGAATAAAAATGGGAGAAGGGAGCAAACTCCCGTGGAATTTTTATTCATAATTGGGCTGATATTGTATAAAAATATATTTTCTTAACATGTATATGAGACGAAACAATTAATTAAAACACAAAAAATTTGTTATATTACAAAAAATTTAAAATTATGTAACTCGGTTAATCGACTGAAATTAACCGGTTTAATCGTTAATCGAAAATAGGCAATTTTAAATTAACCGATCAGTTAATCGGGTAGTAATTAATCGGTTAACCGAATGAATACCCTACTAAATACCCAAATATATAAACAACTCCAAAAAATTTTAAAAGTTGATATTTAGCCACATAAATGATTCACAAAAAAGTTTAATTAATTAATTAATATTTATTTACTTTTTGTTTCATATTTATTTCAACTTTTTTATATTTAACAATTTTTTTTTAACAATTTGTATGCTTTTTGTTTGCTTACCTTTTGAAACATATGTATGTTTTTTTTATTTTACTTAGTTTTACTTCAAAAATTTCTGCAATAAATATTTGTAAATACTCAGACAAGAACTGTCGCTTAACGCTCTAATTTTGTTTTCTCATTTACAGTATTTTGTGTACGCGGAGGCAATTTAGTAAAATACAGTGAAATTCAGTAAAAAATCGTAAAAACCGTTGGTTTTTCTAATGCACCTTTTTCTTTATTAAAAGAAAATTTTGATTGTGTGTGTTTAAAAAAAAAAAAACTTACCGCATCAGCTAAAACATCACCAGCTCGTTCAATCTTCAACATAGTCACTTTTTCCTTTTCAATATCACGATGTAATTTCTCCACCATCGAAGCATAAGGACTCAACATGCCAGTGATTAAAATGACATCAACTTTGCAGCCCTTCAAAGTTAAATCTTTGCGACTAATATTTTATATTCGAAATAAAAAGAAAACAATAAAAATCTGGTACTCAAATATATTTTATATTAAGGAATGAATTACTTACTTCATAAATGCTTTGACATAAAGACCCACATTTTTACTATTCAAAGAGCCTCTTAAACGTTTTTGGTATTCGCTTACAATCTTCTCCTTGTCCGGATTATCACCGACCAATTGCTATAGCATTTTTTTTTTGTTAGGTTTTGTTTGTTTTTTTTTACAAATAAATTAAAATAATATAAAAAACATTTTTGTATGTTTTTATTGTTGTTTGGATAGGGTAATAGGTGGATGTGTTGATAGTTTTGGTTTATGATGTGGGTAGATAGATAGCAGAGGTTTTCCAAGAGTTTTTTAGGGGGTGTTTGAAAAATATTAAAAAAAAAAAATAATAATAAAAACATCAATCAAATAAAATTAATTATGTAATCTAGTTAAAAGGAAACATCTAGATACTTCAATACTTATATTTACATAAAAACATGCTGAATTAATTCAAAGAAAAAACACTTTATTTTTGGTAAGTTCCATAAGTCACTCTTATGGCAAATTTCACCAATCTATTTATGTTTAAAGTTCGTTTTTCATGTCAAATAAAAAAATAAAATTATATGTAAACAATATTTTAACATGAATTGATATTAAAATATAATTGGTGAAATTGGCCATTAACGCCATATAAAAAAAATTAGATAAAAATTCTTATTAATTGATCTTAAATCTTAAAAAATGCAATTTTTTTTTTAATTATAGTGATATTTAAATGGTTTTATATAAAAAATTTGCAAGTGATTGTTTTTTTAATCACGACCGCGCACGCTCATTAACAAGTTTTTTGTCATTACGCACGCTTACTCATGAATAATTTTCGAAGTTTAACAAAATTTCATTATTTGTTTTTGTTTATAATGCTAGTTTAACGAGTCACTTTTGTGCTAGCGTTCTAAAAACAGGCAGTAAGTTTAATTAAATTTTTATATACTTAGTGCCGGTTTACACACGTCAAGTTTGACTCGTCAAGTCTTTGAGAATGCCATTTCTTTTCCCCTCTCTTCTAAAAACTCAAGACTTGACGTGTGTGAACCAGCACTAACATATATTTGTAGCGACAAAAATCGCACATAAAATAACGGAATCAATAATATCAATGAAGTAAACTCGGCTTTCGAAAAACTTAATTTCTTGAGACAAAAATAAAAACTATTTGTGAGTAAAAAATTATTTACAATGGGTAAGAATGCGAATATAGCCTTGACAATACTCAAAATAAAAAGGAACTAAGTATTTCGTCTTTTCAAGAAGACAAAAAGAACGCTATTTTATCTTTTAAAAGCAACTATGGTGCCGAATGTTTAACTGACCGTTTTTATGATTTATAATAATGATTATAAATCATAAAAATAATGATTTTAATAATGATAACGTAAATAATGATTTTAAATTTTAAAAAAAAATTTTCATTTATGTTCCACATTGTTCTACAATCCACATTAACAAAACATTTGAGAATAACGTTAGAAAGCGTGTTGAAAATACATTAATTTCTCAATTTGGAGATAAATCTTCCTTTTTTGCGAATGCTATGATTGTTAAATTATTTTTAAACGTTTGTCGTGTGAGAAAAGGTTTGATTTCAAATCATTTTCAAAATTATAAATGTAAAAGCTTGTGAATTTTTGATTTTCTATGTTTGTCACGCGAAAACAGCTTAATGGATTTCGATGAAATTTGGTAAAAGGATAGCATATGACCAAGATTTTGTTGTGCGTGAGAAATCGTGCATGATTTTTAAATTTAAATCAATTACGCTCACGCACACCTATTTTATTACTTCAATTAAGCACTTAATTTAAAAAGAAATGATTCCAAAATATATTAGAAATAAGCAGGGAGCGAGGATATTGAACTATTCGAAAATGTTACTACTTTAATATGTATATGAATAAGCGATTACTAAAATTAAAAAATGTAACTAAAGTAGGTTTTATGAAATTGGCAAACATTTTTATTAAAAACTTGACATGTATTAAAAAAAGTAAGTTAAAATTGTTAATTTTTTAAGTGTACATTATTTATTAACATTATTTCCATTATTAATTTAGAGATTTTTTCGCAAGTTAAGATTTGAGTTAAAGGTGGAAAGAGAAGTTATTTTTTTAAACTATTTGAACGCGAGCTTAATTTAATTGCTAAATTCTAATTTATTTGCTTAATACTAATTTGTTTGTCAAACTTTGTCTTAAAAAAATCACTACATTTCAAAAATTCTCGAATTTTAAAGAAATTATTTACAATAATCAAATTATAGACCGCAATTTAGACAATATTTGTATTTTAGTTAATTGTAAAAAATTGTAAAAAATTAACAAATTTCAAATAAAGTTTGTACAACTAGCGTTCCTGTTCCAAAATGTTGTTAAAAACTTTTTAGGAAACGCAAATCTTGAATTTCCAGCCAATAATACCGTAATACCAGCCAAAAAAGCCGTAATACTCATGGTGGAATAAGCAGGTGGCATCGTTACGGCAACAAATACAACATTACAACAAAAATGGAAATTACATAACCGCTTACGTCAAAAAATACATTAAACAAAAATCAAAGCATGCCGCTAAACGTGATGAAATAAATAAATTTTTAGCCAATTTTTATTTAATTATGGTCAATATCTTATCAAAATTATCAAAAACTTTAATAAAAAACAAAAATCACAGCACAAAACGTGGACTTTTTGTAAACATAAACAAAACTTTGACATAAAAGTGCTGCCACCTGTTTATTTCACCATAGTAATACTTGTCATTTTCATATAACATTGCATTCACACTATTTTGATATGTATTAATACAAAGTATAATAGTGTTACTAGCCTTTTAACAACATCTATCTATGCAACAACTTTCTGCAAAAACATTTATAACACGCTTGTTTAAAACATTTTGTTTGATATAATGGAACTGGATGTTTAACTGCAGGTTTGTCTTAGTCGAAAACCCTAGGCAAAAAATATTGAGAATTTTTTAAAATTAAAAAAATTCAGAATAAGCTTGAACATTGGCAATTTTACGCAGTTATTCTGACGTCGTTATTGCTTGTTAAGTTAAGTTATTATGTTAAGATATCAAAAATTGCTCGTGTGGTCGGGGGAGGTTTGCGTTAACAAATTAATCTGCCAACGTTTTGTTCTTGTTCACACAAAACAATTGCTCCTGAAGAAAGATAAGATCGAAGTCGATGTAAAAGCAAATGTTTTTTAACATTTAAAACTCGGCAAATGCTATGTATTAAAAACTTTTAATTGCAAAATGAGAAGATCATAAATACAAATGTAAAGAAATTAAGTTTAAACTAGGAAAACCAGCAATGTTTTATTGGAAGGATATGAATTAATGAAAAATGTTTTGAATCTAGTACATACATATAAAAAACTAACTAAAAGTTTTAAGAGGAAAAGTGTTTTATTATAAAAAAGGAATTTAAAAAAAAAAAAAATTACAATACCTCAATAACCTGTGTAAGTTGAGGGAAAAAACAAATTGTTTTTTAAGGCAAATTTCATAACCACATTTAACAATAACAATGACGTTAAAAACAAAATAAATAAAAAATATTTGTTTTGTTAAAAAAGAAGAGAAAAAGAAAAAAAAAAGAATAAAATACACAATTATATACACACGAACATAGATCACATTTAAAAAATATAATAAATAAATAAGTAAAGCGTTTCAACTAAAAATACCTGTTAAAAACCCAAAATTTAGGTTTGTAAAATTTTAAGGAAAATTTACCGTAACCTGGTACGCAGCTAAAAAGTAATGCACGGAACTTTTGCTTTTTTTTTGGCGCGCAAAATGTCCACAACAGACATGGGTTGCTGTTAAAACATAATGTTAAGACTTCATACTAAATTTTTAATATGTTAAAGGTGGAATACCGTACTTATGTTAATGTCTGCCTAATAAAAAAAAACCAGAAACAAAATGACCGCTGTTAAGCTTAAACGTCATTTCATGTTATAAAAAAGTTGTTAAAACACATGTTTTAACAACCGCGTTGAAACATTAGAAAAACTCTAACATTCATATTCAACACTAACATCACAATAGTGTTAATGTTAAAAATGTAATGCGTGTTATGGAAGGGGCCTGAAGGACATTTTTATTTAATATTTAGACGCAGGAATTGAAAAATAAAGGAAGAAAAATATGTATACGAAGAAATTAATGAATAATGGATAATTGGCTTTGATCGGATAAAAAAAAGCCTGAGTTGTGGTGTATCAAAGCTAAGATTTTAAGAAAATTTTAAAGGTTTTCACCAATTATTGTCGTTTTGGAAGAAAATGGACAAAATCCAATAAAAACTAAAAAAAATCCTATAATAAAAGACGATAAAACTCATTTTAATTGAACCAGCAGTTATATGGTAAATGTGACGTGGTACATTAAAACGAAGTTCATATTTCCAATAAATAGGCCCACATCTACATGTTTTATATGAAATTATGGTAAGAACTTTTGTATCACAAGCATGTGTGGTTCATAACTGTGGCAGCATTTGTTTTGAATTTTAAATAAGACGGAATAAATAAAATTACAAACGGAATGACAAACTTATAAAAATAAATGAAATAATACAACTTTACCACAAATAAATTTATTTGAATTTAAATTAATACCGTCTTTGCAATATTGCAATTCTTAGTTTTGTTTTGAGTAAATTCATTTGACTGAAAAGTTTTTCTACGTCAGCGTTTGAGAATTCTATAAATTTATTGTTTTCTGCTGCATACCTTTTCAGATTATAACTTTAAATTAAAACGGCTACGACAAAATAAAATGGCTATTTCTTGCGGCTAGATAAAATAAAGCCAATTTGTATGGCTAAATGAAAAAATCGCTGGATCTAGCCGAAAAATGGCTAATAAATGGAATTGTGTGTACACAATTGTTTTTCTGTATACAGTGTACTCTTCCTTAACGGACACCTTTCTAAGAAGTCGCCCCTTTTCGACAGACAATGTTCCTGGTACTGCGGCATCATTTCATTCAGTTCTATTGAGAGGGCATTCCTCTTGTACGGGCACTTTTTAATGCTCCCTTCGGTGTCCGCACATGAAATACTCCACTGTACACATAATTGCAAAATGTCTAACCTTAAATTCAGGCAGTGCTGAGTACCAGACTTAAAGCAATAATATAAAATAGTAAAATGAGAAAAGATCAAAATAAAATCGTTTCTCATAAATGAAAACTTTTTTTTATACAAAATTTTTTAATAGAACAATAATTAATTTCACTAAAAGGTGTTTTTAAACAAATTTTTTAATAACTGTTAATTGAAAATAAAATTTAATTAATTTTATTAATATTTATTGTTCCAAACGCTTTATTTATATAATTTAATCAATTTTAACCAGCTGCATCAATACTTGATGATTTTATTCATAATGTTGTTTTTAAAATATAATAAAACCACAAATAAAAATATTAATTTTTAATTAAACATTAATAAAAAACACAATATTAATACAACAAAAATTACACTCTCTTTGTACTTACATGGCCAAATTTATGATACATCAAGAAACTTTCAGCAGATTGGGCCACCTCATCGTTTTTCCATTGTATGAACTAAAGTTTTAAAAATATTAAATAAAATTGCAATATTAAAAATCTTGTTAAGTTAATACTCTTAAAATTGCTATTAGTCTAAATGTGGCCTATTTTGTTTTTTTTTTTTATTTACCTTCGATTTGAACGATTGCATGACGGTGGCAGCACTTCCGGTAGCATTGATCAAAATCAAGCCTAATACGCGTGTAGGATGTGCCAAGCCAAAACGGGCCAAAACATTTGCACCAGCACCCTCACCCAAACCAATCACATATTTAACATGTAGAAAGTCCAATACTGTTACTAAATCTTCACCCATCATTTGCAAAGTGGGAAATTGAAAACTGCATAGTGGCGACAATGATGGTTGGGATTTACAAATGGAATAAGAAAAAAATATGTGGTTTTATTTATTTATTGGTGACACATAAACTTTTAGATTGTTTTAAACGGATACACCACAAATCTATGCCAGTGATTAGTATGTAATATTTAGTTTAATAATAATCGAAATGTGTATGTACATAAGCCGTTTATTCCTAGAGTGACTTATGCTAATTTATAAAAATTCTAAAGAACATAATTTTTTCAGGGAAAGTTTTGTGTTTATATTGTAAAAAAGCGGTTTTTTTTTGCTTAAACTAACAAAAATTTATATAAATTCAAAAATAATGTCCGCTCATATAATTTTGTCATGAAGTGCTTATTTTCCATATTTTTCTAAGGGTTTGCTCACCTTTCAGGCAAAGCATCAGCATTATCGGCGTGTCCTGGTACATCGATGTGTATGAAACATGATCGTTCCTTGATTTCTGTCATACAGGGACTACTTACAAATTCCTGAAAGGAATTATCTGAAATTAAGAAAATACGTATTAAAATATCTTTAGTAAATTATTTATTTAAAATTTAAATTAAATTTTATTCCTTCGACCTTCTTTTGATTATTAATAAGAATATATAGTTTTTTCGAGGCCAATTATTGGTAAAAATGTATATAATTTTTATTAAATTATTTGTTCCAATATTGTGACATCTAATTCAATATTGAATGTGGAGACAGTATTACGCCTCTTACGAATATACTTGTAACTCATTCCTTGATAATGATATCCGATGGATGTCGAAATATTGGAACAAATAATTTAATAAAAATTATATACATTTTTACCAATAATTGGCCTCGAGCTCGAAAAACCAATAAATATTTTTATTAATATTTAAAATTATATTTAACTATTCCTTATGTTATAACTTTAAATTTATAGTAATAAAAATGTAAATTCTTGATATGATTTGATGATAAAAATACCGAATCTTATATACCCTTTAATAGAGTTTCGTACCAAAACCTTAAATTTTGGAGCTCTTCTATTTTCTCTACTACTATTCTACTAACCAACAAACACGGAAGTTTGATTTCAAATTGAAAATGATTTGAAATCAAACGTTTTGTCAAACGACAAACGTTTGATAATGTTTTGAAAATCATAGCGTTCTCAACATAAAGGGGAAATTATTTTTAAATTTAAAAATGCCTTTATTTTCAACTTGCTTTCAAACGAAATTCTCAAATGTTTTTTAAATGTGGATTATAATACAATGTGAAAATATTTTATTTTTTTCATTCATTATTCATTATTTATTTAAAAAAACTGTGAGATAAACATTTGGCACCATAGCTAAAAGATGAAATCATGTTCTTTCCGTCCTCTAATTCTTGCAAAGACGAAATAATTGGCTCCCCTTTATTTTGATTCGTATTCTTTATCAATGTAATTACTTACAAATAATTTTTATTTTTCTCAAGAAATATATCGTTCACTTGTAAAACACATTTAACCACGAAGTAAAAATTTAACTTTAATCGCCACATTTACATTTATTTTTCGCTTTAGTATTGCCAAGCTTAGTTTTGATTTAAATTAAACATTTGATACCAATTTGACATCAAATTGATAAAACATTTGATGTCAAATGCTTATTTTCAAATCATTATCAATTTGAATTTAAATGTTAAAATCAAATAATTGAAAAACGTTTGGGAATTGTGTTTGATGTCAAATGATAAAGTCATTTCATATCAAAGGTTTGACCTCGTGTTTGTTGGGTATTTAAGATGTCAGTGAAAAAATTGGTTTTTTCTTCATATTTAGCCAGACAAACCGACGGAAGGAAAGTCGGGCATCGTTAGACTAACTTCGCTATTTATAACGATCCAGAATATTTACATATATATGCATTATAGCGTCTAATATCCATATTGTACTGATATAAAAAACGAACTCCGAACCACCTTAATGCACATGTAATTTATGCTAATAAAGGCTATTTTGAGTTAATTTATTTAACTTAAATGTTAATTTTCTGATCCTTTTCCTAAAATATAATATTTTACTCGACAAAAGTGCAATTTTGTCTTACAAGTACACTAACATATGTATGTTGTATATGTAATAAGTAGTTGTTAACCAAATTAAACACACTTTATAAATTAATTAAAGAACGTGCTTTATAAAAGTACGCAGTCAGCTTTTGTTTAATAGTAAAATAGAACAATAAGGTCTATTTTACAAAATATGTACAATTTTTCGTCTGCATAATTAATACAAAGAAAAAAAAAGGTTACGTATGATAATCCCAATTTATGTATTTTATGTATACAACATTTAGGGAAAAGGAATGAGAAAAGCTTTAAATTATTTTATTCAATTTTTTAAAAGATTAGTTAAGTAACCGAATTTAAAAATAAAAAAGCTGAGAAAAAATACGATTTTAAAAGCCTAAAAGTTTAAAAGAAAAATAATGTTGCAAAAAAAACCCTGAAAAAAATATTAGAATTTTTTAATATAGACTTTGACATTTGGTACGACAAAAAATTGTCAGGTGAATACACCATGTAAGGCAATGTCAATCATTTTAATCTTTTAATTAAAAACGTAAAAGTTGATTAAACTTAGATTAATTTTGTTATAAGATTTACTAATCTAACTGAATCTGAATTTTGGTTTAATCTCAAAGTCAGAAACTTACTATTATGGCTAACAAGTCAGTGAATGTTAAAACGCTGGTTTAGCTGAACTAAACTAACATATACATTTTATGCAATGTCCCATTTATTATATGTAGTTAAAAAAATAATATTGTGGCAACACAACGATAAATGTTGCCAAAATTTATATGGTCTGTATTGGTAGTTTAAGCGGCCAATTTTTATGCGTTTAGAGATGGTTCATATATCGCTGTACCGAAGTTATCTACACTTTTATCTCAAATTTATTTTGGGAAATTGAATCTATACCATATAAAACTTCTGCAAAGGAAGACAAACTTAAAACATTGAATTGTAGAAAACAAGCCAGTAGAGAAATTCCATAAGAGAAAGAGACCTACGGATTGCGCAGATCGATACATCTCATTTTTTGTGATATACGTAAAGATAACTTGGGAACGACGCCATTTCCACTGATTTGAAGATTTGCTGGTTTAATCACATTTCAAACCAAAAACAGTGTTTAACTTGCACTGATTTAAAAGACCTTACAATTTTCGACAACCGGTCATATAAATCGCACTTTCAGAAAACACTTTTACAAATGATGAAATGTATCTATTATTTCACCATGCTTTTAATGATGTAAAATTTTAACAAGCAATAATATTGTCCTCAAGTTGACAGAAATAACTAGCATATGATGTACTACCAATGAGTGTAGGTGCAGGTCTTTAATTTAACATACCCATTGAAAATACACCCCCGGAAAACACCTAAACGCGCTTTAAGTCTTAACAAAACATATATACAAAAAACATAAGTTTATTTAAAATTGGTTTAAATAAGTTCTATAGAAATTAAATTTTGTAAGTTTCGGTTTATAAATAAGTCGAATCAGGGATGTTAAGGAGTCGGTATATACGCATATATTAGCTAAGATTGTTTGATTATTCGTCTAAATATTTGACTTGTTTCATTTCCTTTTTTTATTTAATAAGCCGAAATGTACTGAAAAAAGTACTTACGATTGCAACCCAGATCATGGACAGTAATGAAAACAGCACGTTTTTCTTGTTGTGTCAAATCTCCCTGTTTTTTTTTAAGGAAAAAGAGAAATATTAAAAGTTTTATCTATTATTAACCAATACATAAATATGTGTATGAATAAATAATAATAAGTAGTTCTTAAAATCTACACCCACTAAAGCCCCTTTCACACTATTCTACAAGTCTTAAGATTTTTACTCTCACAAAATTCAATGACTTTTGTCTGGTTGTCAATAAATTAAAAAGAAATATTTTTAATAATATTTGCGTCTACAGTATCATACTTAAAATAAAATAAAAAACTTTGTAGAATAACATTAAAACATTTATATTGTTATTTTAAGTACGGCTTACATTTTGGTTAGAGCCGTACGACTGTCAAATTTCTTTTAGTTATTTTTTGACATTTCATAACAAACTGTTTTTACACTAGTATACATTTTAAATTTATTTGAGTTTTTGTCATGTCGAATTTTCAGTATTATAGTGTAAAAGGGCATTAAGTAGTAAAAAATTATTCAGGCAATATAAATAAAATATACAAATTACAACTTACCTGCACCGTTACAGTAAGCTCACCACTTTTATCCGTATTAACGATGTATTTCTAGAAAAATGTGTAAAACGAGAGAGGAAGAAAAAAAAGGAAAGAAAGTATGAATACAGAACAAAATACTAATCATCGTAAAAAATATTCATATACAAAAATATACAAATAGGTTAAGTAGGATTATAAAGGATAAAGAAACAAAGTGCATACGTAAAATAAATAAGATCATAGTTTTTTTCATACTATTTTATTGATTTTTTTATGCATTAAAAAAAAAAACTAAAAGCTAAATGTGGAGGCAACAACTATTTATGTATATCAAACCAAAAAAGAGGCTATGAAATGACCAAGATGAGTTACATTTTTTACTAAAGTTTGATGTTTGATTGAAAACTAAGTTTGATTTTGTTGAAAACGATATTTTGTAAAAAAATAGATGGGTCAATTATGTATGGAAACCGAACTCTAGTTGAGTTGACAGTTGCCGAAAATATATTACATATAACAACTTACAGGTCGATTACGGATGGCAACATTAATGAAGTTGTGTTGCCACTTGCCAAATTTATATTTCGTATAGCAACTGTCAACTAACAGCTTGTTATTGCAGTTACCATATTGTTAACATACTCTCCCAAGTTAGCAATAGAACTTGACAGTTGCCACGGCAATATTTGCCATCTTTATGGCTCGTGTGGTGGGGGGCTAAAAACCGTAAAGTTTTGGTTGCTCTGCAGATTTTTTTAAGTAAAAAGGCGCGCCAAAATGTAAAAATAAGTATATACGTTCTTTATTTAATTTGGAACATTTCATTACATATTTCTTATTTTGTTTAACAAAATGGATAAAACTACAACGGGAAAACCATTGGAATTGAATCCACTAATATAATATCGCAGCATATCCTAAATGTTGAGTTTTCTTTCTTATTCTTAATAAAATGACGACGTTAAATAGTCCTACAGAGTCCAAAAATAGCTGATTATTATGTTAGTTAGATTCAATCTCATTATTATCTGTATTTTACACCTTTCTCTTATTTGAGCTTTTGAAGCAAAAATGGCACTTGCGTCGATATTGCACCGAATGTGAAGACGAAAATAATATGCTCTAAACCAAGAAAATTTTAATTATGTTGTTACACAGAAAAAATTATTTTTCCAATTCAAACAAAAAATTTGTAGAATCAAACAATTTTTTGTCTGAAATCGGTCCTACAAACAAATTTGCATATTCAAACAATTTATTTGCATTTTGTTTACTGAAAAAAAAACACTAATTTTTTCAAACAAATAATTTAACTGAATCAAACAAAAAGTTTACTGAAATTCAAAATCAAAAAAAAAAAAAAAGTTTTTGCACAAGCAATGACGCGCACACAAGTAGCACTGTATGAGAAGGTGACGGCAAAGCAGAGCCGCCGACTGGCTTTGAAACACATTTTTTTGTTGGAATAATTTTTGAACGAAGTCTTGTCTTATTTACACACACAACACAATGTTTTTCTTTATCACTCTCTGTTGCTGTATCCTTTCCTTTGCTAAAGAAGAAATGTAACCAAAAACGGCAGCAGACCGACTCGATATGTTTTTCGTCATCATTCTATTTTTGTATTTGATGTATTTAACCAAACAGTTTTAAAAAATTGAATACGGGATTTTGTTTCTTATAATGTCGTGTCTGCTATTGTTTTTCTTATAGTTGCACTTTTTTAAAGCGTCCAAAAATAGACTGTGTGTGTTTTTTGTTGTTGTTCTTATATTTCACATAAAGAAGTGTTGCTTACGATCAAATAAAAAAATGCAAAAAGACGACAACATTAAAGAGCGTTAAATATTTCATACAAAATTATGAAAACTTGACACCAATAACGCGTTTATTTTATTTTTGAAGAGTTGTCCACATTTTTGTTGGTTAAATAAAAATCAAACAAAAATATTGATTGAATCAGTAAAAATATTTATAGAAATTAAAAAAATTTTCAAACAAGCGGTTGTTTGAAAATAATTCGGCAATAATTTTTTCTGTGTAGTACAGACGGTGATTCTGAAGGATTAGAATTGCTTCTCAACTGTCGACCAACAGATGCCACGTTTAATTCTTCTTCATATTTCTTTTTTTTTATCAAATTTCCTTTTTTTTATTTGGCAACAGATAAAAGTTGCCACACCTAATATAAATATTTTTTTCTGTTCGGTTGCCATACATTACCGACATATTAATTTAACTTCTTGTTTATGTTTTTCTACTTAGAAAGTAAAAAACATAAAGTGTTTGAGGCAAAATTATGTTAAATAATAACTTACCCTTTTTTATTATATAATTATTTATTAATAGTCATATTTTGGAAATCGAATTCAAGTGAAACTGAAATCGAACAAATTTTCAAACAATCCTGTTTTAAAGGTTCATAAGCATATTCGTTTTTGTATATGTACCTAATACTTTGAGTACAACTTATCTTTGTTAGAACTCATAAAATCATAAAAAACTAAGGCCTTAAAAAAAGTTAACTAAAAATTTCTATTGTTTTCAATTTCGCTTTTGTCACCTATTAAAATAGAAACCCCTTTAAATGTGTTTATTGAGTTTTAACCCGTATTTTTGCAATTCTTAATTTTACAAAATGAATTTGGAATATACATACATACAGTTAAGGACATAACTATTCGATCATAGCATATAATTCAAATATTTTTTAAAATGTTATGAAAAATCAAAAAAATTAAATGCTTACTAATTGATGTGAAGATTGGAGGTAAATTTATTTCCACTTTTAGCTTATCTGTGTGTGGTAGTCATGTTACCCCACTTCTTTAAAATAATAGTGGGATTTTATCAAAAAGAATACACACAAAATCAATGTTTTAATAAAAATTTGAATAGAAAGCTTTTTTTTGCATATTACACAGTGTTGCCAGACTTGATAGCAGGCTGCAACTAAACTTAACGAAGAAATGCATTCAAAACTTTTAAATTTAAACGTTAACTTTATATAAAATTTCACACAATATATATGCGAACTTTACGTTTGCACGGCATTTTGAATTAAGTTGTTCGCTCTTTGAATTACGAAAGCAAATTACGCTGTTCACACAGTATACTTATAATTCTACAACTCTTTTTCTTGCATTTGTGAAAATTTTTTGTTCTTTGAAAATTAATATTTACAAAAGCAAACAACAATTTAAAATGTCTCATTTTTTTACCATTCCTATTTTGTTTATTTGTTTTTTGTCATAATTTTTACAATTTAATGTTATTATTTTGGCTCCTCTACAAAAAGATGTTCTGTCCCAAAATTCGTCTTCGGACCCTAAGGGGTTTTCGCGTGTCTATAGGGGGTTAATTTTAAAGACCGACTCCAACTATTTCCATATAGCTAACATTTCTTTTAAAGGATTCAAAGCTCTATCTCTGCTCCAAATACTAGCCCCCATACAAACCGTAAAGTTTACAGAAAAATATGAAATTTGTCAAACAAGAAAATGTTCACGCTGCGATGCATAAAACATATTTTTTTTGAAGTTAAAAGTCGTAATCTTGAAGATATAGAAATTGGAGAACCTGATTTTTTTTTAACAAAAATAATAAATTTAAAAAAAAATTTTAAATATATTTTAATTTGCAAATTGCAATTTTCGCCAAAAACATGTGATCGACAAATTTAGCTACAGTTACATGTAAGTAACAAATTATGTTTTTTTTTTTTAATAGTAAAAAGTTATTAGGCTTTTTCTTTTTTTGAAAAATGAGTTGTTGTAGATTACGTGGTTAAAGAAGAAACGCGAAGATATGTATCAAACCATATTGAACTTAAGGAAACTTTTGTCAATGACTTTTTGGTCTGAACCGGTGAATTGGGATGGCAACGCTACGATCTTAAATTTGCCGGGCTAGGCCGGTAGAGGCGTGGATTCGCCATCTTAATCATCCACTAGCCATTGTCCAAAAAGAATTAATTTAATGTATTTAAAAAAAAAACCTACTAAAAAAACTAATAGCATCAAACCACTAAAATAAAAGAAAATAATTAAATAAAAATGAAACTAAGTAAAACGTAATGTAAATTAAGTGAAAAGGAAAACTAACCTCCTACAAATATTCCCAATTCCCTGCGATAATTTAATTCCTAGCTATCCCGACCCATCGCTTCCTTGGCGGGCAGCTGATGTTTTGCTGCCTGACCTGCCTTCCCACTACCTTGGCAAATCCTTGGCCCATATTTGGATTTGCCCTTTAATAACGAAACTACCTCAACAAATTTAAATTTAGCTCACTTACCTGTTGATTTTCTCACTCCATATTTTTTCCTCCTCAGGACATTTCCATATAGAGCAAGCTCACCAAGTAGAAAGTCCGAAAAAACCTGTCATAACTGTCCGCTCAAGTAAGAAAAAAATATTAGGCTGTCGCCTACCCCAAGGCCCAACTCAGTGCCCAAAACCCTAGTCCGAGCTCGGTCTGGTGTACAAAAATTACGGGTAGGATTACCAATTATTCGCTTTTTCTTCGTCGGTCTGGACCCGGTCCCGTCTGTTTATAGGTAAGTGGTGTGTCGAATGCTAGTGTGTGGGTTGTGAGAGGGTGTGTATGTGTGGTGAGTGTGCGTGTACGGATGGATGGTGTTTGGAGTATGTGCTGTGTAGTGATGACAGTTGATGATGGTGTCTGGATGCGGGATATATGGATGAATGATGGTGTTGTGTGTACTAATTGATGGTGTATGTATGGTGTATACGTAGGTGTGGATGTTTATGAGTGTATGTTTAAGAGCACTTATTGTGTTTATCTTTTTTTTTTGTATAAAATCACTGAATTTCTTTATTTATTAATTTACTTAGAAAATTAATCACAAAAACCACAATTTCTTTACAAAAGAAATCCGAAATATAAAATCTTTTTTTTTTCCAAAACTCGACCTTTCACTTCCGTCGCTCAAAACTCAAAAAAGAACTTCTTCCTTTTCTTCTCCCTGTCCTATTTTCCCGCCTTTTTCCTATATTCTCTCGCCATCTTTTTTTTCTTTCCCCGCAAAACTCTTACACCCCCCTGAACAGCTGTAAAATTCTCTCAGAGGCATGACACTTTTTGTTAAGTTTTATGAAATTTGTCATTTGCTGAAGCAAAGTGCAAAACTGAATCATTTGACGGGCTTTTCGCTATTTTTTGACAGTATCTTAATGCATATTATGGTTAGGCATTTTAACATCAAGTAGAAGAGTGTTGCCAGCTCTGCCCCAGGTTACTAAAGATAACAAACAAATGCACCAACAATACTTTAAACTTTTATTTTACGCGACAACTTAAAGAAATTATATTAAATACCCAATAAATGTAATGACAAGTTTAAAATGCTATTTTTTTATTAACCAAACATAAATTTACATTAAGCTTGTTTATTTCAAATCTTACAAAATGTCAAAATTTTCTTAATTGTTCTTTTCTCCTATTTTCCTTATTTATTAATTGGTTATTCACATTTCAATGAAACTGAAAAGTTTCTTTTATTTATTCACTTAAAAACTTTTCTCCACCCTTTTTGATATATAGTAATTTTATTGTTTTATTTTTTTCGCACAAGAAAAACTCAATTGAAATGTCAATAATGTTGTATGTTCAATAAATTGTGAAACAACGTCATAATAAACATTTAAGAAAGACTTGTCTCCTAAATTCGCTTTTTAATTAAACTTAAGCACATACATGTGTCGTTTTATACGGTTTTCAAAGTGACTTATGTGCTAAAAAAAAAAATACAAAGAAAGAGGGAGTGCGAGAACGCAAAGGAACCTATATGATTTTTTTTATTATTGTTTCCAAAGGTTTCAAATTAAAGATGTTTACAAAAAAAAAAAAAAAATATATACATATAAATATATACACTAGGGTGGGTCAAATAAATTTTTTTTTCTCGTATCGACTTCTAATAGCATAAATATGTTGTATTTTTGTCTGAATTAGAACCCTGTAAAATATTATTTATTTATTTTTGGACCTTCAATTTTGTTAAATTTGGAATATAACAACATAGCATATTACTATATTCTTACGACTTTAAAGTTCGTGGAAATAGTGTCAGAAGCATCCATGACTTTATGCAATAAAAAACAAGAGAAGGTTTAATATAGACGAAACTTGAATCGAGACGAGAGATACCCAGATTTGACAGTAAACAAGATTTTGTGACCAAAAAATGAATTTATTGTTTTATGTTGTATAATAACCAAAGTTTTATTTTTTTAAGTTTAATTAAAAATGTTTTCATTTCTAATTAATACTAATTGATTGTAAATAAAATATTAAAATTTAAAAAATGGCTTTTTTCAAAAATACCTAATTCTTAGGAGCTTCGGCGCGGGCCAAAGATGTGACTTTCTTAACTTTTTCTTTAGCAATTTTTACTTGTTTTAAAATAAGACAAAAAATATTGCTATTAGAATATTATTCGAGAGCTTTTATTTTTTCTCATACATCAGTGACCCACCTTTATATACATACATACCTATGAATGTATATTGTATTACAATGTAATGGGCGTTTATAAAATTAAATTGTAAATTAAGATACATACATACATTAAAAATATCTTAAATTTAAACATTTTTTAAGATAATTTGTAATGAATCATTTCTTTAACACCTCTACTCATAAGGATCCAGAATATGTATATTTTTGGGACTGTAGATCAATATTGATCTTTAAGGGATTTTTTTTGGGTGTCAATTAAGGGCTTGTATTTTATTTTATGCTTTGGGTTTGGGAAAATGAAAAGAAAAATTAAAAAAAAATTTAATATAAAAAGTTAAATTTTGCAAAATTACTAGGTATAAAACTTCTCTTCATTTTTAAGTAAATTCCATTACTTTTTCTAAAAAATGTTAGTTTAACCTATTTAATTTTTATCTAAGTTTATTTCAAATTGAAAAAAACTGACAATTCCCTACGGTTCTAAATAAAAACAAACAAAAAACAAGCAATACGTCCAAATTTTTGGGTAGCGTTTAATTAAACTGTCAAGCCAGACAACAACAAATACTCGTACACATAATGTCTGTTAATTCAATTACAAAAACAAATAATTCAGTACAAGACTCAGCAGAAAAACGGCAGAAATCGGACAAAAAAAGAAAACAATGTATTATATACAGTGATGGCCACATAATTAGAAACGATGTTTAAAGAAAAAACTATCGCATATAACTTTTATGAAGGCCTTATTGTTACCTTAAAGAACCGTTATCCAACGAGTAGACAATTATTATTTTAAACAAGTACACACAGAAAAAAATCAAGTTAAAAACGTAGAAAACAAGGTTGATTTAAAATTTTTCGGTGGTGATTTTGCTTTATACGTTTTTCATGTTAATTCAACCTGGTTTTACAATAACTGCGAACAACATTTTTTTTTATTTTAAAATAACTATAATTCATGTTAATTTAACATTGCAGTAAAGTTAGAGCAAAATGTAATTTATATTGAAATAACAATCCGAATCACTTTGAATGAAAGTTATTTCAAGTTGAAACATCGTGAATTTCATGTAGAATCAAATTGGTTTGAGTGTGTTATAACAGTGTGAAGAAGCCTCAGAGACAACATTTCGAGCTTAAGGTCTTTTTGTTATAAAAAACTTTTAACGTTTATTTAAAAACCAATATTTCGGCAAAAACTGGTAAATATTTTTTTTTAAATCGTTTTTGAACATAAAAATTAAAAAAAAAATTTTTGTTTTTATAAAACCAAGATTCGAACCAGTGGACTCACAGTTGCTAACCTTAACAAACCCCCTAGACAACTGAACCATGAAGGAACATTGTTTGAATATCATTAAAATGAAATTGTAAACAGGGGGGGGGAAGAGGGTCATCACATCGTTAAATCAACTTTCTCTTCATAAGGACCCAAAATATATATACTTTATAGGGTTTAAGATCAATATTGTAGAAATTACAAACGGAATGACAAACTTATATATACTCTTTTCCACCTGTGGTGAAGGGTATAAAAAGAGTAATTTTTGGGATTTCAGTATTTTGATTATAGCTCAGCCATTTTTTAGCCGATTTGACAGATAGATATAACGACGTGTTATTATTTGGGTTATGAATCTTGGACTCGGGAAGATCTATTGTTCCCGAAAGTGGGAATTAAAAAAATTTATTTCGGTCATAACTTTTTCGTATCTGAACCGATTTTTCCGAGTTTTTCAGAAAATATTTTCTACTAAAGATTCCGATCTTTTGATATATAAGGGATAGCCATAGGTCATATGACAGTCCAAAAAATCAGGTTTTTATAAAATTTTTGATGTTTTTGTACTGGAGGTACCACGCACACTTATCCAATCCCGCCCACATTGGGATGCTGTGTATTGATAACCTAAATGTGTGTACATAATTTGGAAACTTTGGCTCTTGCCGTTCTCCAGATAAAAAAAAGAAAAAATAATAAAAATACAACAACACAAGGATTTTTTTTGGAAGAAATTAGAGGTAGTCGTGTTTTTTTGCTCATATCTCAATCATTTTTGGACCGATCTGGCTGAATTGTGACAAAAATGTAAAACAACCTAGCCGCTATCATGCCTGGAGTCTCCGGAAAATACATATCAAACGTAAGACAGACAGACGGACATCGTTAAATCAACTTCTATCCTCATTAGCACCAAAAATATATATACTTTATATTGTCTAAGATCAATTATGTATAAATTACAAACGTAATGACAAACTTATATATACCCTTTTCCACCTGTGGTGAAGGGTATAAAAACAATGAAGTAACTTGAAATAATATTAATACGTTTTCGATTTTGATTTACAGTTAGTTGTGCAGTGTTATCAGGGGCTTAATTCTCGCAGTCGTGATCGAGTACTTCCTCGATTCGAAAGCAATTTAATTTTTAATTCTTTCAGTCGATACTGTACGAATCGAAATAATTTTTTCAGTATTGTAAAACTCAAATTAATGCTTTACAACACCGAAAAAATTATTACGAGTCGTTCAGTATTGACTGAAATAATTAGATATTAATTTTTTGTTTTAAACTAAATGATAATTTGATATAATTTAATATTTATATGTTGAGCTCAGTTTTTAAAATATAGTAAAGCATACACATACATATGTACATAAATGCAGTAAATTCGTTTCTAATTATAAGTACAACACTGTATGTATGTAAGTATGTAAAAATTAAAAGAAAACCACCTACTACTACACAGGTTAATTTTAAGATTAAAAGAAAGCAATAGAAATATATTTTGCAAAAAATGTAAAGAAACCGGAGAATACTTGGAAAAATTAAAAGCAAAACATTACACCTAACCACAAACGAATAATAAAAATTAAAAAACTTTGATGAAACAAGCAGTTGTTTTTTTTTTTGATAAAGCCCCTAAAGCCAAGAAGATGGCATCGTCAACAGGCGAGTAGAATTTTAAAATAGGAGAACAAATTTAGATCATTTTTGTAGAAATTGTATTTCGAATTTAAATAAAATTAAAAAAAAAATAGAAAACATTATAAGTAGTTGGACAACCACTTAAGCCCCTAAATCGCTTTTACAAGGACTGTCATCAGAACTGCAGGGCAATATCTTAACTGTACGTACAATAAAATAAAATATTTGCTTAACTTGTTAATTTTTTCAATATTGAATTTTTATTTATTTTTCGTATAACGTTAGGATAACATTGGGATATTTTTATTGAATGACGCTATCAGTGTTGTCAACCCATATGAATATTTATGGGTTGATTACGGATGGCAACTAAACTGAAGTTGTGTTGCCAGCAGCGAAATTAGGCTAAGTCGCTGATGTTAAAATATAAAAAATTGTTTTCTTATTTTATATCAAAGCGAATTTACACCAGGTGACCTTATCTTGCTACGTAAGCAACAGCTGATAAAACTAACCATGTGACAAAATTGTATACCGTTCTGGTGGTTCTGGGGAATCTTTCATAAATTCCACAATTTGCACTTAAAATAATGAAATTTAAAACGTTATTAAATTATTACATTTCAAAACACACAAAATGAAATATTTGTTTGTGGTATTGTGGTATTATATTTGACACAAAGTTAAAGAATTTTACAGTGTTTTATCGGTTTAGGCGCCCTATGCTCCAATGGGAGTTAAAGGAAAATATATATATATATATTAGTGTGACCGCAAGTTATATGGACAATTTTTTTTTTCGTTTTTTCACTTGGGAAACCTCTTAAATTGATTCCAAATTAGAAAAAAACAATATATATAAAATTTTAGTTCGTTTGCATAGTTATTAGGCGTGCCTTGAGCCCACAAAGTTTGCTAAAAATGCTATTTTTCTCACTATGGGTGGCTTTAAGTGTTCATAACTTCAGTAATATTTATTTTAGAGAAAAACCTTATTCACAAATATTCTAGGGCTATATCTTATGAACAATGTTGCTCTGTATTAGTTTTCTTTAACATTAATATTTAATCCAGAAAAAACCAAATTAAAAAATAACACCGAAATTTTCACATATCTTCGCATTCTTTGCCTGGTGATTAGACTACGTGACAAATTTTCAACAAAGTCGTGACCAAATGAAACTGGCAACTATTCTTTATGTAAAACTTTCCCCTGAATCTGAATATGAAGACAGAATTGTCAAAAGTGGAACAGTTTTTGAGATATTCCAAAATAACCGTTAGTTGTGTTTTTAAAAAAGATGATGTGACTGAAATGCAATATCTTCAAAAATTTTAAACGGACTATGTATTTCTTTCTTTTTATTGAGAGGTTATAAAATTTCTTAAATAACCATGAGTCGTTTGTGAAGATGAGTCATTAAATGGCAGAGTTATAGTGGACAAAAGTACATAGAGCCGCAATCCTATTTGGAAATCACAAATATGACAGAATTAGGTTATATATTCAAAGCTAGATGTGATTAATTGAGTTGAATAGTACAAGGTTTCAGCAAAACAGACCCCGTATATGCTCCTTACGTAATCTAAACGAAACCGAAAACATTATGCATTTTATAGCCAAATGCCCTATCTTAGGACAAATAAGATTCCAAAACTTAAAAAAAAACTATCGTAACAGAAAATGAGTTGATTCTTAATGGTAAGGACAATTTTAAATATTTATCCCACTATATTATAAATGCGATAGGCTACAGGAAGATATTAATATGTAACTGAATTTAATTATTAATTTTTATGTAATATAAAACAATATTTGTAATATATATAACAACCTTTTCTGACAGACGACGTCATGTCATAGTCGTATGTTCAATTTTGATTACTTAAAATGAATTCAAAATAAAGAACAATTAACTAACTAACTACTAACTAGTGGACAAAACTTCAAACTTCATTAAAATTTTATGATTTTGTTCAATTTTGCTCTTTTCAAGTTGTTGTTTTTTAAACCAAAAAATAAAATTTTTTTAAGTTTTATCACTTACGACATTAGCCTATTCAATTCGAACATTTGTGTCCAATAGGATCCAGATCGGTAAAAAAATTACAAGGTTACAGAAGATTAATTGAATTAACCCACTTTACGATTTGTATCAAACCAAAGAAAAACACAACAAATGCATATACAAAACTAAATTTTTAGTAAAATAAATATTAAAAATAGCTTAAAGCTATTGAATTTCTATGTGGGTAAATTTACTAAATCTTCTGTAGCTTTGTCATTTTTGTACCAATCTACATATGTCTAAAATAATCTAATGTCGCATGCACTAAAACATTAGGATTTTTTAATTATTAGATTATAAAGAAAAACTTGAAAAGAGCAAAATTGAACAGAATCATAAAATTTTCAATGAAGCTTGAATTTTTCCCCTATAACTCTGTCATTTCTTGACCAAACTTCTCTAGCAACCCATTCTTATTTTAGTAATTTTATAACCTCTCAATAAAAAGAAAGAAATACATAGTCCGTTCAAAATTTTTAAAGATATTTGCATTTCAGTCACATCATCTTTTTTAAAAACACAAATAACGGTTATTTTGGAATATCTCAAAAACTGTTCCACTTTCGACAATTCTGACTTCATATTTAGATTCAGGGGAAAATTATAGATGAAAATTAGCTGTTAGATTCATTTGGTCACGACTTTGTTGAAAATTTGTCACGTAGTGTAATCACCAGGCAAAGAATGCGAAGATATGTGAAAATTTCGGTGTTATTTTTTAATTTGGTTTTTTCTGGATTAAATATTAATGTTAAAGAAAACTAATACAGAGCAACATTGTTCATAAGATATAGCCCTAGAATATTTGTGAATAAGGTTTTTCTCTGAAATAAATATTACTGAAGTTATGAACACTTAAAGCCACCCATAGTGAGAAAAATTGCATTTTTAGCAAACTTTGTGGGCTCAAGGCACGCCTAATAACTATGCAAACGATCTAAAATTTTATATATATTGTTTTTTTCTAATTTGGAATCAATTTATGGGGTTTCCCAAGTGAAAATACGAAAAAAAAAAATAACGGTCACCCTAATATATATATATTATCCGTTTTCAAAATAAAACCACCTTGAATGAATTTGCCTTGTTTTATATTTTAACATCGGCGGCGTTGCGTGATTTTGCTGCTGTCAACTTAACTGAAGTTTTCATTGCATTTAGCCAAATCGTCGTCCAATTTTTTAAAATTCTATTTTGAAGTTGCATTAGTTTCCAGATTATGAAACTCTAATTTTGCAATTTTCATCTTGTCTTTTCTCTTTTCCTTTTTATATTTTATATATAAATACAAATATACCTACAGTTAACTTCAAGTTAAAAAGAGTGAAAATTACAAAAAAAAAAACAGAATTGCACAGTACATGAAACTGGGTACCCCTCCCCAATCTTCTCACACCTCTCCCCAATAAACTCGAGAATTGCTGTAACAAAAATTGCAAGTCTGGACGATGGCCAAGTTCGATTTTTTTGATTTATGACTATTAAGCCATATGTATTGTGTCTGTTAAAAAGTTAAAACTACATATATACTTTTGCTAAAACTATATCAATTAAAAAAACATAAACGCAGAGGACTTGTGGATGAAGCTACAAACAAATTTATGTCTTAAGTGAAAAAAATATATATTCCTTTAAATTATTATTTAAAACATATTTAAATGAAATTGTGAAAATTTATGAATTTTTAAAGGACAAATTAAAATCATTAAGAAGAAATCGTGATCGGTTGTACACGTGATGGGTACGTTCATGATGGCCGATTCTACATTATACTCAGTTTGAGGTATGTTCAGAGGATTCTTTGTGACTAATGAACTGATTTAGTTGTAATCATGTATATTTGATGTGATTAACAAATCACTTCAATATATGGGTAATGTTCTCGATTTTGATGGGAATAGAGCTGAATAACGTTCGAGTTGCTTTAACGCGTTTAAGAACCCAAGTGTGAACATAGCATAAAATTAACGAAATAGACAAAGAGTTCAAAGAAAACAGTGTAGCCATACGTACAAGTTACTGGTAAAAATACAGAATAACTGAAGCGAATATTTGAAAAGGACTTTTTAAACAAATTAAATATGAATCTGGGAATTTATTTCTCATGGTGAATGAGACTATTAAAGTATAAAAGCTTTTGAGGAATGTATTTGACATAGAATACACATTCGAATAATATGAAAAATTTATAACAAATTAAATATGTTTAAGTAAAAACAAATAATTGTGTGAAATAAAAAACAGTATTTTTAAAAGTAATGTGTTGTTTCCAGGTGACAAACACTTGATTGTGTAGAAAAGTTTATATGAAAAGCCCCCATATTCATACACGAATTTTAAATTTAACAGACGTTTATTAAGAAAAATTTGTTTTGTAAGCCTTTATTAAATTCAAATTATTTATATGAATACACAGGCTAATTTGTTTAAATAAACCTTTTTATTTTTTAGGATTTATATATTTAATAAAAAATAAGCGTTTTTAATTTATTTAAGTGGGGGTGTTACATATTTGTTTATTGATAGTTGCGAATGAAATATAGCTGACTTTCTAAACGTCCGTATGACCCCTATTTCTAATCGGAAATTGAAAGGCAGACAGACGAAGTTTGTTGACAAGGAGACGACGCTGTTTGAGTGACACACTTTACTTTTTTTCCTCTCTCGAATACAAGCTTTGTCTGTCTGCCTTTCCATTTCTAATGTGTAAAAGGTAACTATGCAGCTTTGAGTTACTGTTTAAATCGAGCAATTAAACTTTAAAACACTGCAATTCAAATGCGTTGATATTTTTTTACTTTGTTAAAGCATTGTCAAGTTAAATAATGCGCTAGTTGCTTTTGTTTGTTTGCATATCTGCTGCGAAACATACTTTGTTAAAGTTTGCCTTATTGTGGTTGCTGATTGTTGCACTGCAAAACAACATGCGTTTGTAAGGAGCAAATTTTGACGGACATTTATTACAATCGGTCCAAATTTGACTAGGTATAAATTTGAATTTAAGATTGCAACGCCACCAGCGCATTATTTAAATTGACGATGCTTTTGCAGAGTTAAAATTGACAATGAATTAAATTTGCAGTATTGTAAAGTATAATTGCTTGATTTCACAAAATGCATACAGACGTATTTTAACTTTCATGACAATTTTAATCTTTTTAGATTAACGCCGATACTTAATCAAAAATTAACAGTTTTTTTGACCTCGAAATTTTGCCTTTCACACTAACTAATATTTTTTTTTTAGAGAAAAGGAAACAAATTTCGAGAGAAATTTATTACAATCGGTCCATAATTGACCATATATATATATATATGTACATACTTACATATGTATATAAAGTAATATATATTACTTTTACATCGTTCTAATAAAGTGTCAAATAATTTTTACAATAAATAATAGGTTTTCCAGCATGATTATTTTTTTTAATTTTTTAAATAGAGCAGTTTATTTGAAAAAAGAGACTTCTATTTTTTTTAACAATTTAAATAAATGTTGTGAATTTTTTAGTTAAATCATCTCACCAACTAACTGCCTTTCAATTAATGGTGCCATGTAATTGGTTCGCTTATTGTAGAAGTACTTTTTTCATTTTGTTGTTTTAGTTTTTTCAATTGATGTTTAATGAAAACTGTAACAATTACATAAATACATACATATATATTTATTTATTTATTCCCTTTATAGATATTTATGTATGTATATTTTGTTGCATGATTCTGTATAAAATGAAGACAAATGTTTTTTATAGATATTGCATTGAGTAACAACAATAAAAGAAAAATGTTTTGCTGATTTCGTTTTTTCTATTGTGTTTTTTAATAAAAAAAAACAGAAATCTTGCTGAATTATTTCATTAAAATTTGTTGCTCTTGATATTGCTTTTTAGTTTGCAGTTTCAATGAGAGTACATGTCGACAGATCAATTCCAAAACATACTAAGTTTGGATGCACACTATAAAAGTTTTCTTGCAGAAAGTCTGAGTTTATTGATGAGAGGGGATAGAATAATAGCATGTTCTCCCCTCACATCAATAAACTCAAACTTTTTGAAAGAACAATTTCAAAGTATGAACTTACCCCAAATCGACATAGCAGGTTATTAATTTTTTGGGGTTTTTAAATTTAGTATTATTCAACTTAAATTCTGTAAAATTTTGGTTTGGACAGCTAATCCAATCCAAAGTTATGCATAAAAAAGGAAGCATACAACTTAATGTTGTATTGCCCGTAAATTTAAAGAGCTTCTCCTGCAAAACTCGCTTTTTCGACTTAGCATGTTTTGGAATTGAACTGTAGATATATTAACTTCTTATATAAAAGGGCAAACAACATTTTAATCAATAAATTTCAGTTTTTATTGTTTGTTTTCCTGAATAAATTAAAATTTATGGACTTTAGGGAGGTACCACTTAAAAGAAGTAAACTAAATTGTGCCTGAATGTTTTTAATTTTATTAAAACCTGGATATAAATTATCCTACTGACAAGGTTTTTTTTATTAAATTTAAGCCGTGAAGTTAAATATCTAGCAACACAATGATCTTAATATATTAAGGACTTTATTAAACCTGAAAAGTCATAATTTTGACATACACACAAAAAGTAATGGAAAATTTGCTTGTTCGATTACTTGTTATGTATATTATTCAAATAAAATAAATAAATACTGTTATTTAAAAAAGGCTATCGATATGAAAATAAATTATTTGACTTGAAAAAGTCAAATGAATTAAGTTTTCAATAAAAGAAACTTATTGGATCATGGGAATCCAGGGACAAAACAATTATTTTTCAAATTTAAACTAAAAGAGAAGTGCTACGTGCTTAAGGAATACCCCAAGATATTCCTTGTTACTTTGACAACCTTTAGAGGCATTAATTTCTATTTGTTCAAGGTTTATTAAAAAAATTAACTTTACCGAAATAACTTTTAAAATAAAATTCAAGAAATAAAAATTAAAAAGTAGTTTTTAAAATAAAACTTATAACAGTTACGGTCCCTTTTAGAATCAATGAAAACATTTCCCCCCCAGAGCTGATGATTTATTTTGCAAAGGCTTTTATTATAGCACATTAATTTTTTATTTTTCCAAATATTTAGAAATGTCAAAAAGTCCAAAGAAAGGCATAATTGTAGGCTTATACTTGTACAGAGAGACATATTTACTTATTTCCACACACATTTGTACATAATCTATTAAATAATGTTTAATGTGTTTCATTAAGATTATTATGTCAACATTAAAAAGACATTAATTGGAAACGAAAGGGGGTTTCTTTTTATACTTTATTAAAGAAAATATTGTTTGAATAGAATAGAAATTTAAGAATTCGAAATATTTTATGTCTTTATTAACAGTTTTTGTAGTATGTAATTATTAAAAACATACATATTACAAAAAGCAAATATGAGATTTATGGTGTTTTCTTTTCTACAAAAAATGTGACATTTTATTTTAAAAAAATGCAATTTGGTGTCTGTTTCCTAAAAATTTTGCTTCCGAAAAGGATGAGTTTTTTAGAATAAAACAAGCCACCCTTTTCGGGAACAACATTTTTAAGAAACAGGCACCAAATTGCATTTTTTTAAAATAAAATGTCACATTTTTTTGTAGAAAAGAAAACACTATTAAATTTATCCAGATTTTTTTTTTAAATAATTTTCTAAAAACAGATCGATCAATATTCTACGAAAAAATTGTTAAAATAATCTTTTGTAATTTAAAAGTTATATACAAAACACTGAGCCATAAAAATACCAAATTTTAATTTTCGATGTCGAATATTTCCTAAACTATAAGAGATAATAAACTATGTATATTTCACTGCTAAACAAATTTTTAAGATCTGGCTTAAATAAAAAATTCCGCATACATATTTTTAATTTTTGTAATACCCGAAAACTTAAACTCGAATACAAGTCTATTTAATTCCATCAGAATTAAATTTGAATCGAACTAACCGTTAAGAAAATCGAGAATTATTTCCATTTTTTTATTCAAATTTTCAATTTTTGAAACGATTTTTTAAAAACCGTTAGTCCTATGAAAAAAATTCATCAATGTTTTTTGTAGGCGATTTCTAAGCTAAAAATTTGATGAGTAGTATTTTTTCGATAACTTTTTTTTAGCGGCACATGGATCGACGGGGATTTTTGGGACGTTGTTTGGTACCAAAAAAGGAAGCTTCATACAAACATTTAGCTTTTACTTAATTTTTTCGAAGTTAAATGTCGTTATTCCCTGGAAAACTAGGCTGAACACTTTTTTTAATTCTATGCCAACTCTTTTAAATAATAGACTTTTCACACTTGCATGCATTTCGGAGGCAGGCATGGAATAAACTGAAAATGTGAAACATGCATTCACACTTCGTCAGCTCATTATTGGTTTGACCTACCGACCATTAAAAAAAAATTAGTTAGATATTTGGTATATATATTTTGAATACCCCTCTATTTTATTACAAACCCTGTTTCACGAATTTGTTTATGGTTTTTGAGATATGAAGCATTAATTTTGCTTCATCTAACATCTACTTTTAATCAATATATGTCATCATTTCTGAAAAAAAACTTTCTTTGTAAAAACGTTTTTCTACTAAAGTGCCAAAATTTTTAAAGAGAACACCAAAATGTATTAAAAGTTAATTTTGTTTAAAAATATTAAATAAAAATTAAACAAAAAAAAAAAAATTCGTGTAAAAGGAGGAAGAATTGACAAATGATAACATTACTTTTAAAGCAAATGTCATTTTGTCAGTGATGTCACCATAAGAATAGAATTTATTACTACTTTTGTAGTGATGACAATTATATAATCGAAGATGTTAACAACTTCGCAAGTTGATGGTAAATGTTAGAAGTTGACAAGTGTGAAAAGCTAAACCCCTTTCACACTCGGCGAGTTACTTGCGCAATTCTTGGTTTGTAGACGTTAGCGGTAAGGTCGGGGTAAAAAAAAAATTGTTGTACAGACTTTGTTGTTGGCGGCAAGTAACTTGCGCAACTAACTTGCCGAGTCTGAAAGGGGCCCTATAAATACGAAAAACTATTCATAATAGTTAACAATAAAAAATGAATGGCAATATTTCAAACATTATTTTTTAAAGAATATCTTAACTATTTAAAAAATAGTTTTTTACTTCAGAAAAGTCGTCGATCGACTTAAGCCTTTGCATTTGAAGCCGAAAATTTCCAGAATATTATGGTCTCCACCAAGCAATAAAGGTGACAAAAGGAACTCATAATACAGTTTATAGATTTAAATTTATTAACATTTAATTATTTTGATTATTTGTTTTATAAAGTTGCATTATTATTAAAAGAATTTTAAAGTTAAAATCTAAAGAAGCATTACCCTCCGATGACACGAGTAGTTTGTGATGTCTTAACAAATTACCAAAGCTTATTTGTATCTTGAAGTGGCGAACACGTACATTACGCTCATTTACTTCAATAGTGACAAAACCTAAAAAAAATTATTTTGAAATAAACGCGTTTCAAGTTTTTGATTTGCTTAAAACACTTGGAAAATAAAGGGTGTTTTTTTAAGCTAGATAGAACTTTAAATTGTAAAAAGTAACACAAAAAATTAAATTTTGATGAAATATTTTTTTTTATCGTTTCAGTATACTCTGACAAATCATGAATAGACTCACGCTTGAACAACGCTACGAAATTATCCAAATTTACTTTGAAAATCAGTCGTCGATTCGCGCAACTTATAGACGACTTCGTCATTTTTATGGCGTACATAATCGTCCATCTGAACAAGCCATTCGTCGAACTGTGGATAGATTTCGTACCACATACTCTCTAGCGGATGCAATAACACCAACACGTCGAAGGAATGTGCGTACTGAAGAGAATATCGCCGCTGTAAACGAAAGTGTGGAAGAAGATCCAAATTTATCGATTCGTCGTCGGTCGCAGGAATTGGGGCTCTGTCCGTCCACTACGTGGAAAATTTTGCGCAAAGATCTCGGCCTACACCCGTATAAGATCCAGCTGGTGCAGGAATTGAAGCCACGAGATCATTATATGCGTCGTTCTTTCGCCGATTGGGCTCTAGAGCAGTTGGCAACTGACCCGTTGTTTTATCGCAAAATTGTGTTCAGCGATGAGGCGCATTTTTGGCTTAACGGGTTTGTTAATAAGCAAAATTGCCGCATATGGAGCGAGACCAATCCACAAGAGACCCTACAGACTCCATTACATCCAGAAAAATGCACCGTTTGGTGCGGTTTTCACGCTGGTGGCATCATCATGATCAATGATTTTTTGTTTGAAAATATGGATGACATTGATCCGGAGGAGATGTGGTTTCAACAGGATGGCGCTACGTGCCACACGGCGAACGCAACTATCGACTTATTGAAATCAAAATTTGGCGATAAGTTGATTTCGAGAAATGGACCTGTCAATTGGCCTCCAAGGTCGTGCGATTTGACACCTCTCGATTATTTCCTGTGGGGCTACGTGAAGTCACTGGTTTATGCTGATAAACCAGCAACAATTGACGCCTTGGAGGCCAGCATTGTTCGTGTTATTCGTGACATACGGCCAGCAGTGCTCGAAAAAGTGGCCCAAAATTGGACGTCCAGAATGCGCTTCGTCAAGAACAGCCGCGGTGCCCATATGCCCGAAATCATTTTCAAATGTTAATGTCACGTATTGATCTTTCGAATAAAAAAAAAATTTTGATTACAATTTAATTTTTTGTGTTATTTTTTACAATTTCAAGTTCTATCGGGCTTAAAAAAACACCCTTTATAACGACACATTCTCTTGAAACGGGAAAAGTTGAAAGGATATAAAGATGAATTTTATACACAATATAGAGAAAAACGAAGAATTCTGCACCACTAATTTTAAAATTTCATTCCATTCTATTGAAGTAAATTAGCGATATGTACATACATATATTGAAAAATATGATAAAGAGAAATTTTGCGTTATTTTCATTGCGAGGAAAAAGATGAGCACTTAAAATTCAAATATTAACTGCCGTATTTATAAAAAAATAAAATGGTTTTTAAATGTATTTTAATAAATATTTGTATGAATATTTTGCCTTAAAACACTTTTCAAACTTATTTTATTTTTTTATGAATACGGTAGTAAGCATTTACATGCTTTAAAAGCAAGTTATAGTTTAGTTTTATTTATTTGTAGTGTTTTAAAAATACGTAATTTATTGTAATATTTGTTGCTAAAGGCTAGTTTACACGGTAATACATTGTATTACGACATGATGTATAATGAGAAAAGTCATATAATGTAAAAGCAAAATGTATTGAGCAAGAGAGAATACGAACACAAAATTTGACAAGCGGTCGGTAAATGGTTTTTTTCTAAACCATTTTAGAAACTTATGTATTCTCATCACACCAGAGGTGTATTTTTACAGAGCGTATTGAAGGTTGTAGCATTTTTATACAATTACAAAAACAACTAAAATCAACTCAGGAAATTTTCATGTTGTTTTTGTAAAAACTTAAAATTGCAACCATCTGCTTTTTTGCTATTATATTTGATTTTACTTTTACCATCCGTGTAAACATGAACTATACTTACAACAGATTTTTATATTTTTCTTTTAAGCATATTATTTTGATTCTACAAAGTCGTAATACATTGTATTACCGTGTAAACTAGCCTTAAACAAGTATTACATTAGTAATAGAATTTGAAAGTTGCAAGAAATTCTCGCACATGAAAAATCTAGTTATTAGTTGGTGCTCATTAGGTTTTACAAAGTTGCCACATATTTTGGCAAGATATGCCTGATAATCAGCTGTTTTTTTGAACGTTACTTGAAACACTCAACTAGAAAGAGAATTTTAAATGCAAGTTCGTTTCAATTTGTTAAAGTATGAGTGTAGTAGTAAAAAAGTGCGAGTTTATTAATGGGTTGATTACGGATAGCAACACAACTGAAGTTAACTTGCCAGCAGCGAAATTAGGCAACGCAACGCGTTCATGTTAAAATATACAAAAATAAATTTTTTATTAAAGTATTTAAGCATGAGCGACGTTGCCTGATTTTGTTGCTGGCAACTCGACTTCAGCTCAGTCGTCATCCGTAATCGACCCATTAAACTTGAAATGCAAAACTTCATCGCGTAACCCTCAAGATATATTAAAAAAGAAATGTCAAAACTCTAAAAACACTTCTTTTTAAATAAATTGCCCTTTACTATCAAATTAAAACAATTGGCAACTTAACGGAATACAACCCAGACATTATTTACTTTTTATTGTAATGAATTTCACTGTAAAATTTACAAACAAAATGTATACACTTAATTGTGAAAATTAAGCATCAAACGCCACAATTGAGCGCCAAACCTCAAGGTTTTTTAATTTGTTAATATAATTAATAAAAATTTGAATGTGTTTATTTTGAAATGATGTTCCAGTTTCTATAAATACTCATAAATTTCTTGTTTATTTATAAAAACATATTTTTTAATTTTTATTGAAATTTCTTGGTCATTATCATTAAGATTTTTTTGTTTGTTTTTGTTTATAAAGTAGATTCTGCATTAATTGAAAAGAAAAAGAACTGGGGGATAATTGTAAAAAGAACTTGTATAACTTAATTAAAAAAAACAAACTTAAAATACTTTGATTTTGAGAAAAAAAAAAAACAAAAGATAAATTAATTTTAAGATTAAAGAATTTTTTTTAAAGAGAATGTCTTTAAGTACGAAATTATTATTTTAATAAAAAAGACTACATATTTGTAAAATTATTAGCTGCGTTTGTTTACAACAAAATTTGCAAAAATTTGTACAAATTTTTACTTGATTTTACTGAAATGCGTTCGCGTACACATAATTTGCAAAAGAGAGCATCTACTGAGAGAGTAAAGTGACAGTTGTCAGCAAAGAGCCTGCAAATTTTTACTCAATAAATTTTTGCCTGTAAAATCCAGTTGAAAACAAAAACATACGATTCAATATAGTAAACAAGCAAAAAACATATAATTTGCTAACAAAAAGTCTACAATTTGTAAAAAAAAAACATTTAAAAGAACAAAAATTAAATTAAAAGTAAACTAAAAATTATTTTTCTAATAGGTATTTTTAAAAAGTAAATTAAATTTAATATAATTAACATTGCATTAAAATTTTAGAGATGTAAACCTAATAAATATATGAATACTTCTTACTGCATATTATTCAGGGTACCGAATATAAAAAATCAAGTATTCATGTATTTTCGTATGTTATTTAACTAGAAACAAAATTTAAAGTCATGTAGAAACTAAACAAGGCTAAATAAAAGCTTCAACAAAAGTTCATTTTATAAATACATTTGCTACGAATTTATAATTATGTATTAAAATGCAATGCATCAAGTACCAAAAAACAATATTTTATACATATTTTACAACACTAAGCTTTTTAGCGGTCATATGTTTGAATTAACCTGCAAGTTTTTGCAATTTTTCCATTCGTTTACTTTTTTGTGCAAGAGCCAGTTTTGAGAGTAAAAATTTTCATATTGTCCAAAATTTACTCACCTACTGGATATAACCGGAAAAGTAAACAATCGCAACTATTGTAATTTTTTTGGGGGCTTATAAATATATTTTTTTTAAGTTCTATTTTAAATTCTTAGATACATACATATTTAAGCTATTTTCACATTATGTGTATTTGGTTTGTGGATTGTCACTTTGTCACATGTTAAATTTGTACATATCATCTGAAACCCTCCAAACAATATCATGTATTATTTCTCTGTGTACAGTTTATTTAGAACGAGTTCTATATTCAAAAGGCAAAGCATCTGACATCAGCTGATTTTTATTAACAAAATTGTTTGTGGCGGCAAAAATTAATTGAAAGATAAAAAATATGCAAATTTATTATTGAAAATGTTAAGTATGTATGTTTTTTTTTTATTTTTGATAGGTTATGTAAAATTTACGATACATTCCAATATGTGAACATGTAAACTATAAACCAAGGTATATTTACACAAGGTAAACTCGTTGGCCCATATGTTTTTCAGCTTTTTACCCCTAGTTGGAACCAAAACGTCAAATTTCGTGTATATGAAACAAAATTTGTAAATGTGTGCGTTAAATTGTTTTTGTTTCATATGAAGACAATTTTGACAACTTGGTTCTTTTTATAGAGCAGTATGTCTACACTCCCAAATGAGTCTACCTTGTGTAAAACTCGAATTTTGACATACACATGAAATCACAAGGGGGAGAGAAGTGACATTCCACATGACAAATACACATAATGTGAACATAGCTTTACATATGTATGTATTTTAATTATTTAAAAACAACATATTAAAAAATAAAATTCTTAAATTTTTCCAGAACTTTCGCTCTAATAAGCATAAAATCCTTCTATTTTCTTTAACTCAAACATCAGTGTAATAAAATCTTACTAATTAGCTGAGGCTTTAGTTAAATGTTTCATTTATATTTTTTTAACATAAACATCATTAAATAACTAGTATGTTGAATTAGACTTCTTTTCTAAAAACGAGGGTAATAAAAGAATTTTTTAAAAATTTTGATAACTACAAAATCTTTGATAATAGATCTAAGTTTCGAAAAAAAAGCCAGAAAGTAAAGTGGGTCAAAAGCCCGACCCAACATCATAATATTTAAAAACAAATTTTCGACGGTGCGCCATATTTGAGATCATTGACCCGATTGCCAATGGATTAATAATAGGTATTATACAACCCTTAAATTCAGACAAATCTCATTTAGATGAAGATATCTAAATAATATGCGGCACAAAGAACTTTCACATGAATCTTGACCTCCTATCTTGAATTTGTTCTGGCAGCAATGATTGCCAATAGGTCTCAAATAGGATACACTTACAAATATTTTTTCTTATATACTAAGGCATCATATGATCGGTCTTGACCGAATATACTTTTATACTTAATTTTTTTTTTTTTTTTTTGCTTTTAAAATTTAAAAATTTGTGCCGCTCTCACTGGAAAACGCTTCACTTGAAAAAATTAGCTTGATACATACATTCTTTATATTATATTTTTAACATTTTATTCCATACAACATTATATTAAGTTCCTTTATTTAATATTTTTCATTATTTGAAGAATTTTTATGGAACAATGTGCTTTCACATGAACTACTTACATATATTTTTAGCAAAATGTAAAAGAACAACAATACATTTAGGGATTTTTCTCCGTATTAATGATTTTAAATACGTTAAGACAGCAACAAAACGATGATTTGTAATGAAACTAAGCAAACACACTTACACACATACACACAAAAAATACAGTTACATTTGAAAAACTCACATAATAAACTGGAGAAATTGTACTTAGATTGAGTGAGAGAAGAAGAGGACGGAATTGGATTGATAATTAACAACAAGTACACTATAATAATGATCATCACATTTACGTGAGTTTGTAAAAGTGTCAAAAATTAAAAAAATTATGTTGTGCTTGTTCTTTTTTTCTTCTATTATTTCTGTAGTTCTAGTTTCTCTGTAATTGTTGTCCTTCTTTGTTAAGAGTGATAATAATTTTGTAAACGTTTTGCATTTTCTGGTACATATTGTTATTGATGTTGTTTTATATTACTTTTTAGGTTGAGTGTATTAACAAAGGTACACTAGTGTTGACAATAAAATGGAAAAGTATGACAAGTAAAAAACTGATTAGAAAAGCAAAAGTTATGCATATATATTTATTTAAATTTGGGAAACAAAGCTGTGCATCATATTTGGTGGGTGACAAAATAAATGACTGAAAATAGTCCAAACATGTAAGAGAAGTATGTATGTATGTTATCTCGTTTTGACATTTTTGTACCACTGAACTCATTGGAGGAGAGTTTATTATGAATTTTTTATTAGTCTGCCCATTTTTTATTTAATTTTTTTTTTCTTTTATACAAAGTTAAAAAAAAAGTGGTTTTAAATTTGTTTATTTCTTCTGTCAACATTCAGTTGCTGTTAATTTTGTGGAAATTTTGTAGGTAGTTCATTTATTTTCTGTTACTTTTGTAAGGTTGTAGTTGTTGTAGATTTTGTAAGTGCTAGATTAAATTCGATGAAGAAAAAACCTTTGTTGTGTCCACGTCTTTTATGTGAACTCAAGTAAACATGTCTGTTTAATGATGATAAATCATTTAAATGTCAATTATGATGGGAAAAATTTCGCACGGCGTATGAGTAATTTTATAATTGTTAACTTTTCTAGAATTTTTGTTACTTATACGTCAAGTTAACTTTTATTTTTCTTAAATTTTTATAGAAATTGGTGGGGCTTTATATGCCGCCTATGGTCAATATTAAACAGATCATCAAGTTTATTATTTATTTTTAAAATTTTGCAAACTTATTAAAAATATGTATTAAAGATATTGTGTAATTTACATGTTCTTGTAGTTTATTAAAAATATTAAAAAATATGTTGACATTTATAATCAGAACAAAAAACTTTGCCCAACATACAAGCGTATACTCAATATCATTAAATTTGTTTACTCTTTTCTCGTACCTCCCCCACCCCTCAAGTTCTCTTTCTTCCCGTTTCCAATAACAACAAATTACAAAATTTTATGTTAATTTTATACACTTCAAATAAGTGATTTAAAAAAACGGCTTAAAAACAAATAAACATTTATTTTAGCACCATAAAAAAAATTATACGACTTTTTTTCTTTATTCCTAAACAACAGTTTTTTAAGAAATAACCAGAACTCATTTTTTTAAGTAATAAAAGAAAAAACTGTAATTTCCTACAATTTCTCCATAAAGTTTAAGATTTTCCTTAAGTTTATTACTGAAAATTCAAACGAAACAAAAGGAAAATAAATACTTTTTAATCTAAAGAAGAAGAGTATCAAGGAATCATATTTTTATACGCAAAGATAGATAATTTTTTAAATTTACATACATTTATTTTAATATTTTAAGTTTTGTGTTGTGTTGTCCACCTATACAAAATACTGTGATATAATTTATAAATGATGTAAACTGACGAAAAAGATTATTGTAAGTTAATTTGTCAAAAATTAAGATTATAATTATTGTTATTATTGACTACTTTTTAATTTGTGTTTTTACAATGTTGCCAGATTTAAATAAAAACTCAATCCCTGAAGAAGTTGGAAAGAATACCAACGAAACGTCGGATTTAATTGAGAATGAAATAAATAATCTTTTATTTACATTAAATTAATGACCTTGAAAGCCTGCATATAGGAAACTATATAAACTATTGAGAGTAATCAAAAAAGGTCGATCAACACTTATAATGATAGAAAGAGAGTGTTTTTCGACGAACATACATAGTAATAGCTATCTAAAAATGGACTTAGGGTTTAATTTAGTTACCCAAAAAAAAGAAGAAATATAAAATGCGTATCAAATAAAAAAAGGAAAAAATTGATCAAATAAAAATTATTTTTATAATCGAGGAAAAAAATTTCTTTGTATATTCCAGTTTTTTTCTTAGAAAAAAACTTTTAAACAAACAAACGAAGTGTAAAGACGTTTAATAGTTTAAAAAAACAAAAACAAACAAAATTGAGTTATAGGAAGAAACGTCTAAAACTGAAAAGAAAGAAAAAAGGTATTGCTTAACAAAGTGCCAAATAGTTAAACGTTATGTTTTTGCACCCTTCTCTACAAGTAGAAATGGTGTATACATATGTATAAGTTTATCGCTCTTGTTGTAATTTCTACAATATTGATATTTGACCTTGTATGTGCTATTCTCGGTTCTTATGACTAGTCCAGTAAATTTAACAATGTCCGATTGTCCATCCGTCTGTCTGTAACTTTGTTGAAATTGCTTTTCCGAAGAGTCCAGATATATATGGAAAAAGTGTGCTATTTAAATTGGTATACAAAAGATAACAACTGCCTTTAATGTTTACCGATAAATCTGTAATTTTTTATGATAATGAATATTTTGTATTAACTTAAAAGTGTTGGCAATTTTGACCCATGTTAACAAAATGCGTAACATTTTGGTACAGACATTACGAAAAAGCCTTAAAATTAAATATTATATTAAAATTAAAAATAACCACAATACTAATTATTGTTAAAGCTAGGGCACGGGCTCTATGTATTCAGTTGTCCTTCAAGTTGTACGGAAAAAAGGTCAACAAGAAAAAGAAAGACAAAAAATGAAAAAACAAAAAAATGTACTTTGGACTTCAAGAAAAATTCTTGACAAAAGTACGAAAAAACAGAAGTAAGGAAGAACATGTAAAATCAATTAAAATGGATAATCATTCAAAAAAGCAAACTTCGATCTACCAAAGGTTAAAATACAATTTGGTTTAAGGATTGATGTTTGACTATTGACGTCAGCAGTCGTCGATGGCTGCGAGTGTAAAACGGCAAATCCATCTGAGGAGATCGAGTGGTTGCGATCGAAACATGTCATGGTAACCTGCCGGCCCGGGTTCGAGCCCCGGCCACGGTCAAGAATGAAAAGATTATCAATAACAATTTTAATTAATTTTCATGTTGTAAAATTCCTTTCTTCATAAAAATAATTTAATGAAAAATTAAATTTAATGAACTTGAGCCTAATTAAAATTATTAAAAATTTGGATTAAAAACCATAAATAGTTCAACAAAATAACCACAATACTAATTATTAAATATTATGTATATCGAGCCTTAACAGCAAAAAAGGGGTTAAAACACAATTTTAAAGGAGAAGGTTTTTTTTTATTATTATATTTCAATGGCGCTTAAGCTAAAATTCTTTTTGCTATAAAATCGTAACGGTACCTTGTGTGACCATGACATTTTAGGAGATGATGCAAGTGTTATCAATTAATTAATTTATAAAAAAAAAAATCATAAATTAAAAATGATGTCGCTTAAACTATTTTTCCCGTAAGGGCTCGTTATGTAGTACATATTATATTCTATTCTATAAAAAAAATTATTGTTGGTACATAAATTTAAAAATCATTGACTAGTTTTAAAAATATTAAGCAATAAAAACTTTTTGGGCAATTTTGACGAATGAACACAGGATAAGAGTTAAAATCAATGAATTTTATTTATTTATGTTCAATTAAAATTAACTCCGTTAAATACGGGTAATGAAATTTAACAAAATTGGTTATAGACAAATAACTAAATTTTTCTTTTCGAAATACTGCCTTTGGTACAGATGAGAAAACGATTTACATATTTATCTGCCGCGTAGGCCGACTCTATGGTGGATCTTATCCACCGAGTGACAAACAATTGTTAAGGAACAGGAGCTATATAATCTCCGCTGCCTTTGGAGATATACTAGCAGCAACTGCTGAGTAGAAACAGCACCTAGGGGACAGTCCCGTCAGTGGTGAAAAACTATTCCTTCAATGGTATTTTCAGAATATATCTTGCCGCGACTTTGCGTGTAATCCACAACCGCCACGTGATCCCCAACAGTATCACTTCGTTAAACAAAAACAACATTTGTTAAAGGAAACTTTTATCAGACGGAAATGCAACTTTGCAAGTGTTAATTATAAGAAAGTAAAACTTCCGCTAGACAATCTTTCTAAAAAACAGAAAGCATTTGCCGCAAGAATTTTATTAACGGAGACCTCAACCAATAGTCAGTCCGGTGCCGTGCCGCCAAGACCTACAGACTCCTGCAGTACCAGATAGCATCTCTGGTCAACCGATCGTAAAGACCGAAGCCCAGGTATTGGCTGCACATGATCATGGCCTTAAAGAATGTAAAATCCAAAGGCGAAATATTGGGCCTATTCGGAAATGTATCACTGAGCTACATCTGTGATTAACTTATGATAAACATAATAGCGCCCATACCACACGAGCTAAAGGGATCAAATTCGGCTCAAATATTTTTTTAAAAAAATAAGAAATATTAAATCTGTGGAAATAAGGAAAAACTTGTTTAGTCTATTTTTTATTTTTGTAGGAAAGCAATTTGAAACTTAACAAGTAAGAGTGCTATATTCGGCTGTGCCGAATCTTATATACCCTTCACCATTGTGCGAGCAGAATACAGAGCAACTAGACAAAACCTAAATAATTTCTACCTAAACATACATATATACAATACATAAAACTTCATTATAAATTAATGGTGTTTTCTTTTCTACAAAAAATGCAACATTTTATTTTAAAAAAATGCAATTTGGTGTCTGTTTCCTAAAAATTTTGCTCCCGAAAAGGATGAGTTTTTTAGAATAAAACAAGCCACCCTTTTCGGGAGCAAAATTTTTAAGAAACAGTTAGCAAATTGCATTTTTTTTAAATAAAATGTCACATTTTTTTGTAGAAAAGAAAACTCCATAAATTTAAAAAGTTAAAACTGGTAAATATTTTTTTAAATCGTTTCAGAACATAAACAAATTAAAAAAAAAATTTCTTTTTGAAAAAACAATTCGAACCCCTAGACAACTGGACCATGAAGGAACGTTTTATGAATATCATTAAAAGTAAATATGATCAGTTTACAGTTCACAACTTAACACACGGACAACTGGATTTGAACTTCGCTTTTCATAAGGACCCAGAATACCTTCGGTGAAGGGTATAAAAAACAAACTTAATTATAAAAAGAGTAATTTTTTGGATTTCAGTATTTTGGTCATAACTCTGCTATTTCTTAACCGATTTGACAGATTTATATACCGACGTGTTAAAGAAGAAATTTGCCAGTTATTTTGGTTATAAAACTTGGACTCGGGAAGATCTATGGTTCCCGAAAATGGGTATTTTTAAAAAAAAAATTAATATTTTGGTCATAACTTTTTCGTATCTGAACCGATTTTCCCGAGTTTTTCAAAAAATATTTTCTATTAAAAATTTCCGATCTTTTGATATATAAGGCGTAACCATCCAACAAATCAAAAAATCAGGTGTTTATACAATTTTTGATATTTTTTGTACGGGAGGTACCACGCCCACTTGTTCAATAACGCCCACATTTTGTGGGATGCTATGTATTGATAACGTTAGTGTGTATCCAATTTGGAAACTTTGGCTCTTGCCGTTCTCAAGATATACAGAAATAAAAAAATACAACAACAAGGGATTTTTGGATTTTTGGGCAAAATCTGAGGCAGTCGTGGTTTTTTGGTCATATCTCGCCATTTGTGGACTGATCTTGCTGAATTTCAATAGCAAGAAATGGAAGACTATATGTGACATAAATGTGAAACAACCTAGTCGCTATCATGTCTGGAGTATCCGGAAAACACATATCAAACGTAAGACGGACAGACGGACAGACGGACTTTGTTAAATCAACATCTCTCCTCATAAGGACCCAGAATATATATACTTTATAGGGTCTAAGATCAATATTATAGAAATTACACACGAAATGACAAACTTATATATACCCTTTTCCACCTGTGGTGAAGGGTATAAAAAGGGTTATTTTTGAAAATATATTTTTGTTTAAAAAAAAATCACTTCGCTTACAGTTTTTTTCAAGTTTTTATACCTAAATACTACTTACGTCACAGGTCGGAAGTAAACTTAAGCATTTATTCCAAAATTTTGCTATAATTTCCTAAATAATCGTACAAAATAATTGAAATATTGTTTATGGATACTTTTAAGCATACAGATTACAAAGGTGGCATAGACTCAAATTAAGCTTAAGTCGACTTAGGCATTTTTCCTTTTTGCCACAGAAATATTGAAAACGATCCAAGTCGGTCCATTGTTATGTTTTTCAATACTATGGTGAAGGGTATAGAATATTCGGTTACTCGTTTTTTTTAAGGTTTGTTTAGGCAACACTTTTAAGGATGAGAGAGAGAGAGGGAGAGAGAGAAGATACAGAGAGAGAGAACGGAAATCAACATGATTGAAGCAAAACAAAGAGTAAACAGCAGACAAAAAAATAATCTAAATATATGTACATATTGCCATAAACTTAAGAAGCTAAATTTAAATGAAATTGTGGCTAGATTAAATAAGTTTATAACTTCACATTGGAATTTTAAGACAATTTTTTTAAATGAGAGAATTAAGGCGGTACAATTTATTTTGCATAGCAAAAAGAAGAACACATTTATTTAATTTTCTTTTTTTAAGGAAAAGTATTAAAACTTAAGATTTTTTTCCCTTTTATCAAAGAATTCATTTTAAAAAATTTAAATTGTCGCTTGTTTAAAAAATATGTGATGAGAAAGAAAAATAAAAACTACAGATTTATGGAAATTTTTCTTTTTGCTTTGTAACGAATTTTTCATTAATTCTATTATTATCAATACACAGGATTTTATATCTTTTAACTTAAACGCATTTGCTTTTCATAAACTTCCGTTTCAGCCGTTATTTGGCTGTTTTGTGTGCAAACTTTAAACTTTTGCTTTTAAGAAGGGTGGCTTTTTAGGTGGTTGGTTTTTCTGGATGCTGTGTTGTCACGTTTATCTTAAAAAAAACAAAAAAAAAAGATACCAAATGCCGATAGGTCTTTTTTCAAAAGAAAAAAGAAATTTGTTATTAAAGTTTTAATTTAGTGGCGGAAAAATAAATTTTAAGGAAAAGTTGAATACGAAGAAAAACAACTTGCTAACAAAAAAATAGCAAAATATGTCCTTACATTTCCTATAAAAATTCCTCTAGATTTTCCTAGGAAATAGCAGATTTATTGCAGGACCTTTTCTTAAACACCAAAAACTCCTACAGGGTAGCAAAATTTTCTATAAAATATAAACTTTTTGCATAATTTTCTAATAAAAAAAAATTCTTATAAGAAAAAAAACTTTTTAAAAAATGTCTAATCAAATTGCTATTTTTTACAAAACTTCTATGAAATAATTAAAATAATCCTGTAAAAAATATATTTTTGAAAAAATCTTATAAAAAAAATCCTATAAATTTTAATTTTGAAAAATTTTTCTATAAAATCGAAACGTTCTTTAATAATAAAAAATACCAAATTTTTAGCTCAATAATAAATTTTAAGGAACACTTTCCATAAATTAGCAACTTTTTTTTAATTATTATCTTTAATTTTTATAATTACTTTTAAATTGCTTGTCTCAAAACCCCATAATTGTTTAATAATCTTGCCAAAAAGTCTGCTCTTAAATCCTAAATAACCTTCAACTGGCTTAAAAAGAAAATTCTTTAAGTGCTCTTAAAATCAGAGAAACAAAAATTCATTTTAAAGCTCTTGAACAGACACGAAAAAGAAAGGCAAACAAAAATTTATTACACAATTTAAAGATCTTTCGATACAAAACTGAGGAAATAAAAAATTTTCACACGCACACAAATACAAATTTGTATCCTTAATGGAAAGGGTAACATACACTAAGTATACACTGTAATTATGTATGAGTTCACAATTGCGAACAATATGGTTGACTGTCATACAATCAGGCAATCAGGCAAAGTACTTTAAGAATTTAAAAAATTTTTTGTTTTCCAGAAATTATTCAGAAAATTTCCTTTTCTTAGAAAGAAGACAAAATCAAAACAAAGTTTTAAAACAAATTTTGCCGAAAAAAAAATCACTTAGAAAACAAGGAAAGATTAATGAAAAGAAAAAATTGCGCCTTAACTTACATTGAGCTTGTCATGTGTATTGCCTGCTACATTTATAGGTACAGGATGAGTTGGTGTTACCGATTTTTCAACTTGATTATCTTGGTTTTCCATATTTAAGTTTTTTTTTTTGATATCTTTATTTCTAAATTAATTTTTTTAGACAAAATTAGCACTTTTTATAGATACAATTTTTTTTAAATTTTTATAAAATTTTTTTAAAGGTCCTTTTTGTATAATTTCTATTACAACAATTTTCTCCGTTTTTTCAGTTAAAAAATAATTGTAATAACGCTTTGGCGTCTACCGAGTAACTGACACCGTTTGTAGGTTATAAACCTTCCTAAACATAAACATTGAAATCAACCATTTTCATGTATGTATGTAAGTAGATGATAAAGAAAGCAACAACAATAATAAAAAAAACAAAAACAACAAAGAGCAGTAACTGTAAAAGTACAAATAAATACCAAAAAAAAAAAACAAGCAGCTAACAAAAATGTGGGCCACACACAAAAACAAGTGAAAGAAAACACCACAAAACAATAATAACAACAACACTTAAAATGAACTCTAACAATAGTTAAAAAATCAAAACATTTACTTTTACGTCTTGTGTTTTGTTTCCGTTATTCGTGTACATACAAAACTTCTGATTGAAATGAGAGAAAAGCTTTAACAGAAAACTGTTTTACCAGATTGTTGTACAATGTATGTACATATTTAATAGAAAAAGTTACTTTAAGAAAATTGTGTCGAAAAGTTTTTAGTTAAATATGTGATGGAAATTGATTTTAAAAACGAAACGATTTTTAACTGAAACTATCATTATCCGTATCTTTTAAAATTGTTTTTTAATAAATACATATTCTTTTAACTTTCTGTCTTTATTCTTCTTAATATCACTTTATATGTATAGGTATGCACTGATAGAAAAGGCGTCATAACGCTAATGTATTTTGACTTCAGTACTATGGCAAGTGCCTTTGTTTTTGACCTCATGACACTTTTCATCATTGTGATGTCAGCCTTAAAAAAAAATTATTTTTCCAATTTAATCAAAAATTTTGTAGAATCAAAACATTTTTTGTTTGAAATTGGTCCCATAAAAATTGTATGGATTTCAAACAAAGAATTTAGCTGAATCCCACAAAAATGCCCACTTTTTTCTTTATTACCCAGCAAAGAGCAAAGACGCGCACTCTGCAAGCAGTGAACAGATGACGAGGAGGAAAAGGGTGTAGCGTGTGCGGCTGGCTTTGGGACATTTTTTTATGTCGAAATAATTTTTTTCTTGGCTATCCTCTTATCTTCTTGTTTCTCTCACACTCTATGCTGCTCTATTTCTCTCTTTGGCAACAGAAGAAGAAATCTCAAGTATCAGACAGCAGCAGAATGACACGATATGGTTTTCGTCTTCATTCTACTTTAAGAGTTTGATGTATTTAAATCATAAATTTAAACAAAAAGAATTTGGGAATTTTTCATTCTATTTTATCAACTTTGAAAGCAAAATTTTATGTTTTAGTGTTCTTCTTGTTACTACGCAATCAGTGAATCCTTTTTCTCCATTTTTGTTGTTGTTTCTACATTAAACTACATCACGCTATCTTATCATATTTTTTAGTGTTGTACTTTTTTACTGTATGAGTTTTTTGTAGTTTATATTTTTCACATAAAGTATTGTTGCCTACAATACAAAATAATTGCAAAAAAACGGCCAAGTTTTAGTGCGTTAAATATTTATTACAAACATACCTACATACAAAATAAAAAAAAAATAAATATTTATTACATATGTACATAAAAAAGGTTTTAAAATTTGAAACCAATGAAGCGTATTTTATATTTTTTTAATGGTTGTCAGCATTTTGCTGCTAACATAAAAATCAAACAAAAATATTAATTGAGACAGTAAAAAAATTATAGATACAAGCTTTTGTTTGAAAATATTATAGCAGCAATTTTTTCTGTGTAGAGCATCACGTTCAAAGTGCAAAATATTAATATGTAATTATATTAATTCAAACTTACAAAATGGTCAGCTGTTTTTGCGACTCTTGAAGTCAATTCTGTAGGCTCATTTTAAGGCGTAATTGTATTTCGAATTAGCAAGAAAGCTTTGAACGTGATTCCTCAACATTTAGGAAAATTGCAATTATGTCGATACTGCATTGGAGGAACGATATAGTTTTTAAGACATTTCTGTAAATTTCAGGGTATTTTTAAATCTAAAACTTAAAAATCATTCTGGCAACCTTTTGTTCAACATATTGAAGAAGTCTCTCTTTTTCTTTTTCTTTTTATTATCTTTTTCTGTCCCTCTCTCTTTCTTTAGCAAGAAAGCTTTTACTACCCCTTAAACATGGAAAATAATGCTGAATTTGATGCCCTTATTTTGTTTAGATTTCTTTTTATTTTGATGCCATATTTTATCATCACCTACTTATGTTGCATTACTTGACATTACACATGCATACAGACACCAAGTTCTAAAACCAATTAAGCCTGGCCACTACCATCCAACGCCCTCAAACTACAAACAAATCCCTCAAAGACTTTAAAAACACAACAAATCTCATAAATTCATTCAACATTTTGATGCGTAAATACAAGAAGATGAAAACAAAATACCGAAAAAGAAGGAGAGGATGGTAAGGGAAGGAGATAAAAAGAGTATAATGATAATAAGGGTTAGTTTGGTAAAACAAGTAGATACCGTAGGTCGGAGTTAACTGGGTTGGTTGGTTTTTGCTGCTGGCGTACTTATGTTACAATTAAACACAAACACACGAATACAACACACACAAAATTATGTTTGTAACAAATTGTGTCAATGAAGGCATGTGCGTATTAAAGTGTGTTCATATAAAATAAATGCGCAACCAAATAAAATAAATTGAAAATGAATGAGTTGCCACAATAATTATATTTTTTAGGTTATTAAAATTGTACTCCTCTATTGGTCTTCTTTAATTATGAAGCAAATTCTAACAAATTAGCTGGAATACTACTACAACTATACTATAGTATAATGTGGCAGGGCAAAGTTTTTTAAAATTGTGATGGAAAGCTGGAGAAAATACATACATACATATATTTTTTCCGTAGTTTTTATTACACAACTTTTAAATTGAAAAATAAAAAGCAGTGCAAGGATGCGCAAGTTTAAAAAAAACTTATTCCAAAATTAGGAGGTCCTCAAAAAACTTGCAATGATTGTGCTAGACTGATTCTAGTCAATTTGTAGTATAGTCTAGTTGTAGTCAAATTTTATTATAGTCATAGTAAAGAAAAATTCTTTTTATAGTCTACTGAAAGTCTACTTATAGTCTAGCCTTTATCCTCCTCTTTACTCTACTCCGTAGTCTTTATTTAGTTTTACCAATCTATTGCAATATTAATCTTAAGCTTTACTTAAGCTTAGTTCCCAATCTTATCCTTATTGTAGTGAATGGTTAAACTAGACCTTTATCACAAAGCCACAACCATATTATGGTTGTCTCTAAACATGTTATGGTTAAATATGACAATAATTTGTTTTTAAATTAACAATAGTATTTTCCTCTATTCTAAGAGCAATGGTTGAAAAAAAAACAATCACCCCTATCGTGAATAATTTTTCCCCTCGTCACATATTTGCGATCATGAAAAACTCCCATGAAAGAAGGTAATTCAGAGGAGAATAATAACGTGAAAAATGTTCACGGGATAAAATTCCCCTTATCGTGAAAAGTTTTTTCCCTCGTAATTTGTTCACGTTTCCCTTAGATGTTCGCACTTTATTTTTGCTAGGGATCAGAACATGTATGTAAGTAGTTCCTCCTATAAATCGAATATTAAAGGCTAGATTCGTTAAAAAGGCACAAACCGATATCTTGGTCAAGATAATGCAGAACAACAGGTCCATTGCCTGCGGGTTTGTGAAGCTTTCGAAAGACGTGGTGGCAGAATTTTGTAAAATATATTTTACTACATAAAATTTGAAAAGTGAAAAAAACTAACGTTATAATCAAACTATTCCTCCAATACTAAATATTGGGCTTTATTATTTTAACTTTTCTTTAAAATATATACGTGTATATTTTTGAACAAAAATTTCATTGATTTTTAATTTTTTCTAATCTTTCTTCTTTTTTTTGCATTCACTGGAACTGATAGCGTGAAAAATTTTTCACGTGAGATTCACGATTGCTTTTTTCCCTTCGAGTTGAATGAAAATTTCATGGGAACAAAAATTCCACTTGTTATTCACGATAGGGGTGAATGCCTTTATAAGTATTTTTGTTATTATGAACCATAACATGTTCGGAGGCAACCACAGTATGGTTATGGATTTTTGATGGAGAGCGGATTAACCCATAATATGGTTGCCGATGACAATAATATTGTGCAGGTTAAATGTAACATGTTAAAAAATATCCGTTAAAAATAGTTTTGTTAGAGGTGAGCATATTCAAGTGTTTTTTCTCTGGCTAAAGTGTTTATTCCAGAGTTCACAATAGTCTTCAGTCCAATCTTAAGTGTTTAGACTGAACTCTAGTAATTTAACTAATCTACACTCTACACAGGGAGAAAAAACTTGTAATAAATTTAAGTTTTTTCCAACTTCTTTTAGTACGAGTCGTACTTAAAATTTAAGTACGAATAACACCAAAAAGTACCTTAAAAAAATTAAAAATGGGGTTGATTATGTTGCCCATTGCATTTTCTTTGCATGCATATCCCCGCAGATAATATTGCATTACGTGATCCATTTTGATGAAATGGACTACTCCCTGGACTGGTCCAATGTTATGCAAGCCTGGACCATGTTATTGTTAAAAAGAATTTGTAGTGAAACGACATGTCTTTGTTTTTAAACGAAATATTTTCGTTTTTAAATGAAGTGAAAACTAATTCACTGGAGTATACGGAGTAGTTTCAAAACTAGTCCACTAGAGTATGTATGAGCATGGAGTAGTTTTAAGACAACACCGTTGTAATGAAAAACTGGGTTATAATGTAATGTTAAATCGACCACCTTTTAACCATATATTTGGAGTAGTTTTGGAGTACTGTTACTCCTTATATGCATGTATGGACTAGTCTCGTTAACTGCAGGGACACTACAAAAGTAAATTAAGCTGATTTACAACAAAAACAAGATGTTTGCGTGAATATTAAAACTTTTTTAAGTTCACACAAACATGCTCCCTACTTTTTTCGTATGTTTGTGTAACCGATTGTGTGATTTATTTGGTCCGTTAGTCCCAGTAAAAAGCAAATTCACTTTTTATTTGTTGTGCCCTTCTATTACACACATGATTTTGTGAAACTAATGAGCGTAATGAAAAAAATTCTCGTGAGCGTTAAGTTGCATTGTGTTTATTGTGTGCTTTGTTATTAACTTATGTTTGCTTGTGTGTATAAGGCTCATTATGTGGGGGCTTGTGCTTTTTGACAGAGGGAAAAAAGATGTAGATATAACAATAACGTAATTGTACCTGCATTTAATTTTCTAGTATTAACTGGTGTTTTTTGTTCTGGTTTCTACCATTTATTGTCTTGACAAAAATGAGAAATTAACATACGGTCGACAAACACACACATTTACGTTAAAAACCTATGTATATTAAGGTTGAAGAACCTGTTTAAATTAAACGTTAAAAAACGGTTGATTAAGCTTAAAAATCGAGTTTGATATTAAAAGAAAAAAATGCTAAATGTTAAATGCTAAAATCTATTCCTTAATGGTTGGCTGTTTATTAGAATTTTTAGAGTTTTTGGTTTACAAATGACCTTGATTTAGCAAAAACCAAAAGAAATGTTTGGTTTTAAGAATTTGCTTTTACATTTAATCTTATAATTTCTTTACGGCCATTTATTGTCAATGACAAGTTTTTGTTTGTAAGTATGGGCATGAAAAACTTTTTCCAAAAATTAACTTGTTTATATTCGCAACATTTCCTTTAATTTCCTTTCTGTTTTGATGGTTTCCCTTAAAGATTTTTTTTTCTCATTCACTTAATGTTAAATGTTTAAAATATTTTTTGGAGTATTTAATGCGTGTTGTTTTTGTTTTAATCTTTTAAATTAAATCTGTTAAACTGTCAATCTTGTGTAAGTCAAATTTAATTGTGATTTGCCACAAACAGCAGTCATCAAACTGTCACCCTCCTATTAGGAGATAACAAACAAATCTGAAAAAAAAATCTTCGGAGGCGTATGAAAAATTAAAACAGTTAAAAAAATTTTAAGAAATTTTTATCTCAACAAAGAGCACCATTGAAGAAGGCAAAAATAAAAACATAAATTTGGCAAAAAAATTAATATGACGACTTTAGAACAATTGTTTTTAATAAGTTAAAAACGTGCTGAATATATTTTCAAAAAATATCACACATTCGCCTTTAAATCAAAACCATAAAAAAATTTTATGGAAACAGGTGTTATTTGGTTTTTTTCATCATGCGTGTTTTCAAATATATTTCTATGTTAATTTAAATTTTCTTAAATACATATCGCACCGGCTCCTCTAAAGGGGGTCAACTTTTTATTATATCCTCCCACTGTAACAATCTTACACTATTTTCTCTACTCTTGTGCCCAGTTGTTATATACAAGTTCATACATATTAAACAAATAAACAGTCTTTTGGCTCTTCTAAACGTAATAAATCTAAAGTAAATCCCCTTAAGTTGAACCGGTGCGATAAATATGTATATGTATGTATGTTTATTGCTATTGATTTTTAATCTAAACACAAATTCGCTTAAAAGTTTACTTTAAACAAAAACATTTTTAAAATGAATGCCTCAATAAAAGAAACATTAGAAATTTTTTTTTTTTTTTTTTTTTTTTTTTTAAATAATCATCAGAATTTGTATAAAATTATCATAAAAAAGAACTTTTGAAAGAACCATAGATGCATAAAAATTAAAAACACAGACACACACACCATTAAACAAATACACATAAAATAAAACAAATACACATACAAAACAAAAATTCAAATTTGCAACTACATAAATAAATGTTTATTAAGTGTGAATGACATTTAACACAAACACAAAACGAAATTTCTACTGCTAAAATTGTTCGACAGGCTTTAAAAACAAACTCTTGTTGTTAGCGGCAATTGCGATAAATGGAAGTAAAAGTTTAATAACAAAAAAAAAAAAAAATAATGTGTTTCACTAAATAAAGTAAAGACTAGATTATACTAGACTAGCTACTAGGGTATTCAAACGATTAATCGAATAATTTTGGGCGATTAACTGTTCGAATAATTTAAAATTGCTTATTTTCGATTAAGTAATAACTCGAATAATTTATGCCGATTAATCGAAAATCTGATTTTTCACAGTACTAGTTTTTTTCTTTTATGTAAAAAAACAAGCCGGTTCATTTGAAATGCCCTTTTATTGTTTCTTAACTAACTTAGGAACATTTTCTTGGAGTAAAATTTTTTTAAAATATAGTACAAAAACTAAAACCAAAGAGTTTGGAAATAATTTATTTTTAAGAATGTTTAGTACAGACTTTTACCACAATGGTTCTAATGAAAAAGACGATTTTTTGAGACGAATGAAAACAACCTTCTACCAGACCTTAACAAGACTATTAAATGTATTACAATTGTTAAAAAATCAAAAATAGATTACCAGTTTTTAGAAAAGAAAAGAAAAAACGGAGAAATTTGATATTCTTTATAACGCTTTACTTTCAATCTCTCCAACGTCAGCAATAAGTGAAAGAAGCTTTTCTAACTCAAGTTCCACACGCAAAGAAAAAACATGGTTGTGGTAAACATATTCTAAGAGCAACATATTATGATAAGAATTATGATTGTAGTCACCATATTAAGATTATTATTGAAACATATTATGACTCAATATACTCGTAATATGTCATCATAATATTTTTCCCTTAATCATATTATTATTCTGTTAATCATACTAAGTTAAAAAGTAATCAAATTATTGTCATGTAAATCATAATAAGCTAAGAAGTAATCATACTATCATCATGTTAATCATAATAAATTTAGAAGCAATCATATTATGATATAGCACCTTTCATAGCTGTCATAAAAATACAAAATAAATTTAAATATTTTTAAATCGATTTTTTATTTTGTGGCTTTTTACAATTTTTCTTAATGTTAATCAAATAGCGGAGTTCAATATAAGGCTTGCAAAAGAGCAAATGAAAAATCTGTGGTTTTTATGGGCAACCGCGTGTGTCCATTTTTTGATTTTAAGATGTTGATGCCATATTGCCTAATTTTGAACGCTCTTTATATTTTTTGAAAAAAGATGGATCAATTCCGTTTTGTAACGTAATGACAAAGTTTAAAATGTGCAATACCTAGCCCATAGTTTGATCTAGAATGGGTTTTCGGCTTTCCTGAACAATTTGTTTTAAGACATACGCGGTTGCCCATGAAAACCCACAGAAATATCGTAGCACTTTTATAAAATATAACGAAATCTCTGTGTGTTTTGTTGTTGGATTTTACAAAAAACTGTGATATTTTGCATTTGCACTATTACATCACTAATACTTGAATGAACTCCGCTAATATTTTAATTTTTTAATTTCTTTAAACTTATTTTTTTTATGGAATTTTATCTTTTAATTGTTTAACCGCTCACAAATAAAAAACACGACACAACTTCTTCAAAATTATTTTACAACTGGCGCTAACATAATATGATTAGAGTAAAAATAGTTTGATTGCATCTTTAACATAATATGATAAATGTATAGAAAGTTATCATGCTATGGCTATGTATATCATGATATGGTTGTGAGAAATATAATATGTTTAGAAAGTTATCATAATTAAGTTGTTAGAAAAATAATTATTTTTCGGTCAACAATACTCAAATTCATAATTGCGATAAACATTGATATGTTTACAGTAACTATAATATTGTTGATATTAAATAAAAATAACAATTATTTGTGTACGACAACAATATATTGTTACATTAAACATAGTGTTGTTGCCGTAACCATGCCCAACCATATTTTTTCTCTGCGTGCATATAAGACATTCGAAAATCAGCACTTAGAAAAAACCGACAAACATATTGCGGAAAACCCGGTCGTAAGACCGAGTAGATCACCCTATTATATATTTATGTATATATAAGTTTTTCATTCCATTTGTAATTCATACAATATAGATCTAAGACCCTTCAAAATATATATATTTATATACATTAGAACGGGCCGATTTGTAAGGAAAAAAATTTGTCGATATTGTGTCTTCGATTTTTCGATTGCTTTTGGCATGAGGATTTTTCCTCTTTTTCTTATTAAAAGTAAAATTTCAGAGCTGTAAAAGTACCTATGGATACGTATTATAATCAAAAGATTAGAAACATATTTTCTGAAAACCTTGGAAAAATTGTCTATATAGCTAAAATGAAAAAAAAAATACTAAAATGTTTCGACCAAAATATGGGCATTTCCTGGGGTCACGAACGTACGTTTGTACGCTTTTGATGTGCAAATAATATAGAAAACAAAATTTTTCCTAGCATTTTTTTGCGATTGGATAACATTTGGGTAACTCTATGTTTAGTGCAAATGATAGATTTCATCAAGTTTAAGTTTTCATAATGATAGTTATAAACATGTGTTCACGAACGTACGCAAAATAGAAGTCAACTTTGGCTGACAGTAGTGAAATGTAAAAATCTGCAAAACGGAACGGAATATTTAAAAGTGATTAATTTATTTTAAGAGTGTATTAATGTAGGTCTCTATCCAGTATTAACACAATAAAATATCTATATGGCTTTTTGTTTAATTGGCTTAAGTACCGGTCCATATATTTTTTTGTTATTATCACAAAAAACTTTATACTCAATTACCAATTGATTTTAATAGAGAGATTATGCAGAAAGAGTGCAAACATAACATATTTTTTGCATGTAAAATAATTATATAAAAATGTCTTTAGAAGTAGTTAAAAAAGAAAATAAAAAATGTTATAGTTTCCAGAACAATTTTCTCAAGTAAAACAGGTGAGATATGCTTTGAAACCATTCTATTATAAAAAGATTGACTTTTTTTTTAATTATAAACCATAAAAGTCGATGATTATCGACGTTTTATTTTTTCATCCTGGTTGACCATTCTGTGGAAATGCCCATATCAATTATAATATTATAATATGTTTGTTTAATTTAATTTATCTTATCCATCCTGGTTTTTAACGTTTCTGTAACATTTCGTGTTTAGGAGGATTGACTGATTGGGCCAAAGCCTCCGATACTAGTGTTGGGGCTGCCAACACACCTCTTGGCCGGTGACCCGTTACACGGCGTAATACAGATGAGCTTCAGTGCCTAGTTGTCATCAGTTTTCACCTACTTCCTGAGACGCATCTATGCTAGCATGCAATTCAGGTTACTCAATACTGTACGCCTTCTCACATTGGCTGTATTCAAGCGGTTGCTTAAAATACATTTCCTTGGTCAGAGACCGGAAGTCGTGAGCTGCATGTAAAATTATTTTTTTTTTAATTTTACTACGTATATTTAAGTAAAAAAAGGATAAAGATATATATCCATCCTGATTGACCATTCTGAGGAAATGCCCATATACATTTTTTTTAAGAATACCTATTTTCGAAAACCATAGATCTTCCCGAGTCCAACTTTTATAACTAAAATGGTAGATTTCTTCCTTAAGACATCGGTATATAAATCTGTCAAATCTTTAAAAAAATGGCCGAGTTATGACCAAAACACTGAAATCCGAATCTTATATAAGATAAGAACAAAAAGTTATATACATAAATAACGTTCTTTGGATAGGTATAAATAAATATTAATTGAGCCACGCCAACTTTTCATTTCGCCATGCCGAAGAATATAAAAAAAACCAAAAAAAATTAACTTATGTACCTAAGCCCGTTTCCTCTTTTGCCAAAGTTGATGTTTGAAATTCGTTTTATAATCTTAAAATCGTTTTTTAGAACATAAAAAAAATGAAAAAAAATTATTTTTGGGATTCGAACCACTGATGGGATTTGTGGTACAATTGTACCGAATTTGGTACAATCGGAACTTTATTGGTACACTGGCACAATTTATCCTTTTTTGGTACAATTTAAAAAATATATATCCACGAAGTTTTATCGTTTCTATGAAGTGGATTTACTAATTTTTCTTTTCAATAATAAAGTTTTTAATTACATATCTCCAGCCCTGAACAGAACTACCAAAAACTGCGTTTTTGTTAATGTATGTTCAATATGTTATACCAAATTAGGTACATACATAAGTATATATGCACTTGTATCCCTGTAGGAAGCCTGGGATCAAGTGTTTCTAAATCGCCATTTTTATAGGTTGTTTTGGTGACACTGTCAACGAAGCGTCTTCACTTTTGTTAGCCTTTGACAATAAATAAGAAATAGATACATTTTTCTTCTTTACTTTGTGTACCCACATAAATAAAAGTGGAGAGGGTATTATGCGTTTGTGCTTTTTTAGGTAACACTAAAAAATATTGGTCCTTTTGGTATATCTGATCGACTCAATATCACTTTCTAAGTCGATTTAACGACCTATCGACCTTGTGCGCAGAGAACAGGTCGCAATTTTTAAGGTAATTTGATGAAATTGTATACAAAGGCTACCATACACCATACAAACCAGTTTAAGGAATAGTGTTTGTTCCTATAAACCATATTTTGGGTTGGTATTTGGATTAAACTTGTACCAAACTTATTTTATTGTAATCTAAATCATCTTACCAAAGTTTATTGTAATCGGTCCATATTTGACGACAGCTCTAATGCAAATACTACTCCCGAAAAATGCTTTTAATGCCTTAACTTTCTTATAAAAGGCGGTATTGACATAAAAATTGGCAACCATTACTTTTACGATAGCTTCTATGCCTAACCATCAGTCACGTATAAGCCCCCTTCCTAAAATCACTTAAGAGAAAACCAATTTCATATAGATGAAGATATCTAAATAATATTCGGAACAAAGGACTTTTACATGACTCTTAACCTTATAACAAACAAACCCATAATTCCCAAAAATTTGTATTCATATACTGTGATGTAGGGTATAAAATGGTCGGGCTTAACTAACCATACTTTTTTTCTTGATTTGGTTTTATTGTATAAAAAAAGTGTTATGAGTTACTATAGTTTTATTTTATAGCGAAATATTGGTACAATTTACGCCAATTAGGTACAATTTTGTTCTTGAGACTGTACAACTTAAGAATTGTTAGATCCCAACAGTGATTCGAACTGGCAATATCATCAGTCTCAGGAGAGAACTTAACAACTCGGCTACGAATGCTTTTACTGAAGAAGCATTAAATTAAAATATATTGAGTCTATGTTTCTTTATTTGAGCGGCATATCATACACATGCATTAATACGTATGTGTATGCGTAAAATTAAACACATTACAAATAAAAGCCACCACTTGTAGTGAAGGGTATAAAAAAACAACGAAAAAAATCACATTACCAACACTGTATTACCATAGCCACTGTATGACCGTAGACACCAAAATTGAATTGGTTTGTATGATATGTTTATGTAGTTTTGGTAATACAGTGTTGGTATGGTAATGTCACGTCTAATTGGACCTTTAAAGGAAAAAATTTTAGGCAGTCGTGGTTTTTTACTCATATCTCAGCCATTTGTGGATCGTTCTTGCTGAATTTCAATAGCAAACAATTCCGGACCATATGTGACATAAATGTATAATAACCTGGCCCCCATCATATATGGGGTCTTCGGAAAATCCATTTCAACGGACAGACGAACATCGTTAAATCAAGTTCGCTCCTCATAAGGACCCAGAATATATATACTTTATAGGGTCTAACATCAATATTAAAGAAATTACAAACGGAATGACAAACTTATATATACCCTATTCACCACCTGTGGTGAAGGGTATAAAAATAAATATAGGCTCCTGTACATTTTGCTTTTAAAATTCAGCCAGATCGGTCCATGAATGACTAAGAAATGAACAAAAACCACGATTGTCTCTTATTTTTACGATACATTACATGTTGTTGTTTTTTGATTTTCTTTTTTTTAAGTGTAGACTTTTCTGCTTTATAACGAGTGCTAGATGGTGAGTGGTTTAAGACGCTGCATTACAATAGGTGAAGGTTTTTAAAGATTCGGCTTATCCGAATATAGCGCTCCTTTTTTTCTTGTTTTATCACTAACAAAAGAATTTGTAAAACAAGTGAAAACTAAAAAAAAAAAAACAAAAAGAACGAAAGAGGAATCAAAATAAATACATAAAAAAATAAAGTAATCATATTAACAATTCCATCAAAAACAAAAGTTTAAGAGTTTTTTTCCTAGTCGCATTAACATTCCAAATAACACATATGCCACCAAACATTGCGAATAACACTTTGCCAAAAAAAAACCAAAAAACTTATCAGACAGAATTCTAAAGGTCTGGTCTTAACAATAAAATTTAAATAAACTTAAACTAAAAAAAGAAGCAAAATAAAAACATTACGAAATTGTTAAGTTTTGTTGGCTTGAATGTTTGACTACGAAATAATAAAATGTTTCTTCTATTTCTTTATTTAATGTGCCAACCACTAGATATATTTTAAGAAAAAATAAAATAGACCAAAAATCATCTTAACATCGTCCCCATGACCATTTCAAGAACGCTGTTGTTGTTGTTGTTGTTAGTTCGAGGCCCTCCTTATCGCTATAAAAACGATGATGATTTATATGATGGGTGACCAAAATCATCGAGTGACTTGTAATTTGAAAATTTATTTTATTACATTTATTTCATATGTGTTCACTTACTTTAATAAATCTTATTAATGTCTGTTCAAGGCTAAAATAATTTACAATATTTGAAAAACATTTCTCAACTTAAACAATCCAAGAACTTGTAAAATTTAATGTGAATTGGTAAAATTTGTTGTATAGTTTTGTAAAAAAAAAATAAACAAAAATGAGAAAAGAAAACCAAGCGGCATTTAAAAGCAGCGTTGACGATTTCTGTGTAATTATCTAAAAATGGGACAAAAACATTTTACTTGGCATCGTTTAAAAAAACTGCAGTCAAAGTAGAAAAACTTCCATTTCTTCCACTTTTTCTTTTGTCATTAATAATCGCATATGAGCTAATTTTTCGATTATAAATGATACTCTTGTTGTGCCAAAATGGTACCCGTAGTATCCCATGAATCACCCCAAAGAATCATTTGTGATAAAATTTTTTGATTCTTTTTTGATCATATGAATGAGTCATATGTGAATCCTTTTTAATCGCTCTAGTGATAAATCAGTTTAAAATTCAAAACATTTTAAAATCAGTATTTGAACATACGAATGAATCATATATGAATATTGTTTCAATCGCTCCAGTGATATATCAGTTTTAAATCGTCAAAAGTGTTCTAAAAAGACTCAGTTGGGTTACAAAAGATGATCAGCCAAATGCTAGCTGGGATGTACACACGAACATAAGAACATATGATAAGTTATTTAATTTTCGTGATGCGAAGTTTGTGTTTATTTACTTTAGGAGAGAAAAAGGGGAAACAAATAAATAAAGCAAAACTTTAAATAAACAAAATTGAAATTTCAACCAAAAAGCATATCGTTACCTAAAACGCAAAAGGCTCTAACTAACAAAAAATTAAAAATCAACTTTTACATTAAATCTGATGAATTGCATCAACACTTATGTCCACAAAAAATTTTGGAATCTTTCAACTAAAATTAGCGATTTTATTAACAAAAAAATATCTACAGAAGATTATATGATACGCACTAAAATACCTTACTTAAGCTATGATCACACTTGTCAAATATTTGACGGAAAAAACGGGACCAGCAAGCAAACTAAATAATTATTTTCTTTAATTGCAATATTTATTTTGATTATAATACCATATCTTACAAAAAACATTTTTTTGCTGTGTCTAGTAGTATTATTAGTTTATTTTGTGAAATTTAGACCATGTTAAATCGCACTCACTATCAACAAAAATAGTGGTTACGCTTAGTTGGTCAAATATTTAATAAGTGTGACCGTAGCTTATCAGTTTGCATATTATGCAACATTGTCAATTGTCAAAAAAAAAACTGGTATACCACCTATAGGTTTTACAAATAAAGGACAATTAAATTATAAACAATTTAAGGCAATTTATCGATTAACGTGTTTAATAGTATTTTGCTTCTCCTGTAAAATTTTCAAAATGTTAGATAGGGCTTTTCGCGTTTTAGGTAACGATATGTACAGTGAAATCTTTAAATTTTACTTGAAAATCTGAAGAAAAATCTAATACACAACATTTAAATTTCATTATTCGTAATTATTATAAGCAATGTAATCGATACCGATATATCGCTGACATTTCTGGTTTACCGATATACATATTGGTATCGACGATATTTTACTTTCGATATGAGAATACTTAAAAGATATTTCTGCTTAGTTATTTTCATTAATGTTTGTAAGAATAAAAAGAGACTACAAAATTCATAAGAAAAGCCACTGCTACATTGTCTAAAGCTATTTCGTTAGTAAACAGTCTTCGAATATTATTAGAAAATATAGTAATTAAATCAACGGAGATGGAAAATAGTTCAGAGTTCCAGAAATTTGCGAAATACTTAGCACTATTTCTTAATAAAAGATTTGAGGGTTAAGAGAATAACTAAACCTATTTATACCCACACCACAATAGTGGAGGGGGTATTATGCATTTGTGCGAGAGAACTGGCAATTGGAGCATTTGTGAAAAAACTAAAACAGAATCGGAGGAGGATGAACCTTTCTGTGTCCATCCAAAGTTGTGGTTCTGCTAAACAAGAAGTCGGGAGATACTTTGAACTAGAGACGCAGATCTACTGTTTACTGGCGCAATGAAATGTCATACCCAAATTTTTTAGAAAATGCCGCAGAAAAAATTAAGTTTTTAAATGAGCTCAGTTGCATCTGAGAGACTATTTCGCACTGCAGGGTCTGGTTCAAACGGATTTATGAAATCGTGTATCTCCCTAAAAGTTAAGAAAATTTTGTTTATTAAACATAATAATCTCCAACACTGTAATTTTGTACTATAACAAAATAGCTTTACTTGAGTTTTGTTAATTTTACCATAAATTTAATATGCATATCGCCGATATTTACTTTTGAGTATCGGTATCATATAGGGTTGCCAGATTTCAAGAGTCAAATAACTGGACAATAGAAAAAATACACCTGGATTTTTAAAAAAACGTCTGGAAACTTGAAAAATTCTCCCATATGGAACTTTTAAATCGAACCCCCTTAAATTTGGAAGGACACCTAAAATATTTATGTGAATAAAAAAAAATTATGTCATTAATACAAAAATGATTTTTCAAAATTGAAAAAAATTTATTTTACCTGGACAGAACCCAAAAAAACTGAACATCAGGCCATTCCAGGCCGTCTGGTAATCGCCCCGGTTGCCATATTGTCATTTTGACGATTTTTTGGTGCAAAAATGAAATATTGACGATTTTTCAAATGATTTCACATTTTATTTAAGCTTCTTAGAAACTTTCATTTATTTAATTGGCAGTAGTTTTCACGCCTCGTTGGTACAGTTTACTAGATGCATTTTTTAACCATTCTTTTTTACTTTAATAACTTTAATAAGATTTTCGACGTGCAAAATAGGTGTTGGTATGTGGTACCTAATTTTTATACTTTTTATTAAAGCCAATACTTTTGAAAAATGTTTGGCTGTGCTACTTTATATATTCTAGTTTCTTAACAAGGACTTCAGTTCTTACATGCTCAAACATTTGGAGACTTACCGTATGTAGCAAAGTCATTTCTAAATAGCAAGAATTAACACATACTATCAATATTTCAAATATATTTTACAGAGTACGGAGAGTGCACGAATGAAAAAGAGTTACGGTTAGCAACACAACTGAAATTGAGTTGCCAGAAGCAAAATGAGGCAACGCTGCTAATATTAAAATATACAAACAATTTTATTTATTTTATATTTTAACATGAGCGGCGTTGTCTGATTTCGCTGTTGGCAACTCAACTTCTGGTTGGTCGGCATCCGTAATCGACCCATTATTCTTTTCTGCTTGCGAGTAAAAAAAATAAAACTATTATTATTTTTAATTTGGATTCAGCGCTATTGGTAAGAAAACGTTATAAAGTTGGTTTTTTTTAACCAAAAAAAAAAATTAAACAATTCATACCCAGCGTGAAAATGAGGAATTGTTTACATAAATAACTAAAAAAAATAATGTATTATTTTCGAAAGAATAATAATGCATTTATTGGAATCGAGAAGGTAATTTTATCACACAAAATATTTATGCATTGATAACCACGTATATTCACACATTTGCAGAACAAGGAATGTATTGTTTTTGTTCGTGACTATTACATTGCTTTACAAATTTTGAAAATACCAAGAACGCCACATGCCTAGATAAGTTAATTGGGACCTCCTGAACAAGAAATACGCTGTAATTTTTTTTTCTAAGTACCGTTTTTAAGATAGCGGTACTCTTGTGTTTTTCGGTGTTTGGTCCCACTCAAACCCTTGTGGAGCCCAACCGAAAAGTCTGATCGAGATAAATGGCATATCGTTGAAAAGGTAACTGAACGCCTTTTCCGTCGTGTGTGAGCAATGGAATTGAAAATATTATTTTTTTCAAATTTCCAGAGTTATTCCATTTATCTCGATCGGACTTTTCGGTTGGGCTCCACAAGGGTTTGAGTGGGACCATACACCGAAAAACACAAAAGTACCGTTATCTAAAAAACGGTACTTAGAAAAAAAATTACAGCGTTTTTCGTATTCAGAAGGTCCCAATTAACTTATCTAGGCATGTGGCGTTCTTGGTATTTTTTGGCTGTAAACCAGTGTTATTCGTGCTTTTCAAAATATATATTTTCATAATAAAAATCCGTTATTTTTGCTGCCTTTACAAATTTTTATCATAAACGATGCATTATTTATATTTAATTCATTCGCAGGATGCATTTAAATAATTTATTACAATCCTAAGACATGCTCCGTGTTAAGAATAATGAATTCTGGAATCAAATATTATATTGTATTATAATCTCGATTCCTCTTGATTACATTTTCCCGCTGGGTAGTTAGCGACAGCGAAATTTGTAATTTCTATTTTCTTTAAATAAATTTAAATTTTATTAGAAACCGAGACTAATTACAATAAATTTTCAAAAGTTACAAAAAGTTTGCGTTATCGTCGTTGTAACGATTTTTGTGACAATTTAGATAAGAACATTTGACGATTTTTTCTCAAAATTTAACGATTTTCAATGAATTTTATCTGGCAACTATGATCGTCACTTCAATAATAAAAATATTTTAGAAGTTAGGTGAAGTGTTTAAGAAAATAAGGGGATTTTATGACAATTATTTTAGTCTACTTAAATAATTCAATCATTCGCAAATTATTAAATAGCAAATAAACATTGTATATGTATCTTTAATTATACATACATACGTACATTATATAGAATGTTAAATTAAGCAAACATGCTGATACACATTTAATATTTTAAATTAAATTTTATTATCTAGACACATTAAAATATTTTCATAAAAAGAAAACAATTTTAAACAATAAACTGTTTGTATTCATACACATACGCGAGCATCTAATAATAAATGCTTAAGTAAAATATTGTATAAAAAAAAGGCAAAATTATACTAAAAAAATATCTACGCTCTAGTAATATAATAAAAAAAAAATAACGAACATTGGTTTAGGTGATATTAATTTCAAAACAAAATAATTAAACAAGACTTAAATTAAGTTTGATACAATATTTACCGCGTACATGCATTTCATTATTTGCACGTCTGTTTTTGGTGCTTCTAAACGATTCAATAGAGGTAAGTTGTCGTTGTTGGTTTCTTAGATTAAAGTAAGGCTCTTAACACTACATACTAAATTGTGTTAATAGCAAAATAAAGGGGCTTGCTTTAATTTTCGAAATCTACATGTCATTAGAACAAGCGAAGTTGATTTAACAATGTCCGTCTGTCCGTTGAAATATGTTTTCCGAAGACCCCAGATAGGATGGGGACAAGATTGTTATACATTTACATTATATATAGTCCTAAAAAGTTTTCTTGCCAAACAAACTCGGCTTATTTTTCAAATATATAGAATAAAAGGGAAAAAAAATATTTTTGGAAAAACTGGTTAACTCCATTTATTCGCAAAAAAACGGGTAAATTAACGTTCTAAGTCAAATAGAAAATGTATTTCCACATATGATTAATAAAGTTGCATTAATTCCGTAAAATTTAAAAATAATTTGCAATAAAAAGTTTTTTTTAACTCAATTTTTCGGAAAAAAAGATTTTTTTTGAAAAACTAGTTAACTCATTTTTCGAAAAAAAAACAAGGTAACTGACATTCCTTTAGGTTTTAATGTCAAAAAATGAGTTCAATGAAACCAGAAATCTTAAACATTATTTAAAATTATGTTTTGTTTAGTGCGCATGAAGAATAACATAAATTGATATTTAATAATTAGCGAAATATGTTTAAAACTTTAAGTGTGTTTTTCTTGTGTTGGATGGTGTTACCTAGTTTTTCCATACGGCCACATTTATGTTCTTTTTTTAAAAAAAAATATAGGTATATTAAAAAGAATTATGCTGATAATGTTAATGTTGGGTTAATTTAGTCGATTTATTTAAACTTCATTTCAGTGTTGCCGTTAGGATACGAAAGATACATTTTTCGTATCTTTTGACTACTTCAGGTATCATGTATAATCCTGACATTTTTCGTATCTTTTAAATCTGTACGCAAAATGTACAGAAACAAAACATTCGAAAATTTTTAGCCTACTAAAACTTGTTAAGACTGATCATCGTAACCGACTCAATACTAATACAATAGCAGCCAAGGCGCATTGACTAAAAGGTGAGGTCAACTCCAGAACAATACTGCTTCTGTGGTCGGATTGTCAAAAATATTGCTGGTAAAAAAGATTAGTTTACATAAAAAAATAAATTGCATACACACTTTGACAAGTCTACCACCGAAAAAAAAACATCATACGTTGACTTGACCCCACCTTCTAGTGAATTCGCGTTGATGGCAGCTTTAATAATGGTAAAAGAAAACATTAAGGGGTTGCAACATACGATCTACCTAAATCGATGATTACTAGTAGTGCGAAGTTGTTATTTGAACGTTAATATAATCAACTTAGTATAAACGCCTTAACTCGTATATTAATTTTTACAAAAATTAATTTGTTTTGATAACATTCAAAAATAATTACATATAATTAATTTTAAAGTTTGCTTACTGTATTTTTAAAAATTACATATGAACCTAATATTTATGACTTAAATAAATATAAATATGAATTTATACGAAATCATTTTTACAATATTCATTTAAATATGAAATAAAAATGTTATGTTAATAAATATTCAACGTTAAAAATGGATTTTCAAATTTTTTCAAAACGTATCCTTTTGGGAAAAAGTGTATCTTTTTGAACACTAAAATTTATCTTTCTCGAAATTTCACTGGCAACACTGCTTCATTTACATATTAATAAGCTGTCCACTTTTGGAACCGGTATTTGTTATTATATTTATTATAGCAAGTTAATTAAGGCTGCAGAGCCAATTCGTAAATAATAGTTATTGTATTATGAACATATTGCACACTTAATCATAATCAATCACAACTTAAAATTCAAAAGTGTTTAGAAGAAGTAAAAAACTGGTTTCAAAAACATGGTTGCAATTTTTATTCCAGCTGAGTTCCACAAATGAACTCAATTAAAAAGTTATAAATTTGATTTGTGAAGTGGTTTTTGAAAAAATAAACGATTTTAATAATTTAAATTTAAATAAAAACAAGTAAGTAATCGGAAAGTTATATGAATACCGTTCTTTAGATATAAATAAATCAACATTGTGCCACGCCCACTTGTCAAATTCCGCCCACATTTTTTCGGATGTTGTGCATTGATGTTTGCACAAAATTCAGAAGCTTTGGCTCGTGCCATTCTCCAGATATACATAAAAATAAACAGTAACAACAAGGCATTTATGGGTAAAATTAGACGTAGTCGTAGTTTTAAGCTCATATCTCAGTTATTTCTTGAGCGCTTAGGCTGAATTTGAATAGCAAACAATTCCGAAATAAATGTATAACTAGTCCCCTTTATATCTAGAGTCTTTGGAAACCCCATTTCAACAGACAGACGGTCACCGTTAAATCAGCTTCGCTACTAAGATCTATATTGAAAAAAATTTCTTTATTTAAAAATACCACTGACTTTTCTTCGGAAAATGTTAAAAAAGGTATAACTTTAATATTAAAAATTGATTTTCTTAAATTTTTTTAATTTTTTAGTTAAAATTATATCAATTTATATCTGTGGTAATTTGACAAAACATCTTAAGTCGAGATAAAATTGGGAAAATGTTTTTTTAAAAAAAGATCGCTGAAAAAATAATTTTTATTAAATAATAAAATAAGCCAAAATTAAAAAAATTTCAAATACAAATTTGTTAAAAACGTAAACGAAATGGGAATATAGCACATTTAAACGAAACCTTGTTAATTAAATTGTTGAATCCCAAGAAAAACTTTGATAACTAATATGCATGTGGCAGTGTAAATAAAACTGAACTGGCAAAATAAAATAAAGTAATTTGTTTTTATTTTTGTTTTTTCTTTTCCCACTTACAACTACATTTAGAGTTGACAAAAAATCAACCAATTGTACCCGGGACTGTAAGAAAAGATAAACTCACTGTTTATTGTTGTTGTTTTTGTTTAAGCTTTGATATTGTTACAAGTAAAACTGTGGCTAATAATTCTTATAGTTTTTCTAAAATCTTTGGATGAAGTTTCCTGACGATCTGGCCTAAGCAACCAGTGAAATGTGCATAGGAATAGCTTATCCCTTCAACAATAAATGTCAGTTTATCAATAGTATAAAATAGGAATGTAGCACATTTAAACGAAACCTTGTAAACAAAAATGATTTGAATGAATGAAAATGCGTATGATTAACAAAATTTTTTTTAACTCTTTTAATTTTTTGACTTAAGATATTTTGTCAAAATGCCACAAATATGATGCCAAATGATATTAAATTATAACATTTTTGTTTTCCTATTGTAACTACTGTTGTTAAAACAACAACGCAAAAAATGTTTCTATTATGTTTTTCCCAGGAATAAGTTTGCCTATTTTGTGAACAAAACAAAATTTTTTAAAGTAAACAAAGTAATTTTTTTATTGTCACACAGCGAATAATTATCAATTAAACACAAACAAAATATTTACAATCATCAAAATGAATGTGCCTCTTAAATTGTACAAATGAATAGAATATTTTTTTAAATCAAAAGGCACCAAATGAAAAACAACAACAAATTGTTGGGCTTTGGGAGAGGAGGTTGTGGTCAAAGAGAAAAAAGAAGCAGACTTAAAGTTGCCAGTTTGGAGAAGAAATTTTCCTTTGATTTAAACGGCTTTATTCTTTAAGAAATTTTAGAAGAATCTTTAGGAACCAAACATTTATTTAGGGTATTTTGTGAACAATTTATTTTAAAAGCACTGTTTTACAAGATCTGGCAACAATACATCGTTACTTGCATGCGGTCAGTAAAACATTTTACTCCAATACTGTTACAAAAAAATAATAATAATAATAAAACTTAAAATAGTTTTTTTTTTTAAACTGACAAATTACATTTTTATTTAATCATTGTTCTTGTCAACAAAAACCTCTGTTATTATGTTTAAGCTTATTTAAAATTTATTTTTAGATTCCTTATGAAACTTCCTATTCAACACATACTTACATATGTATGTGCCTACTACATAAGTAAGTACTCTGCCCACTGTAGTGTCTACTTATGGGCATTTAAAGTAAATAAAAAACATTATGCTGTAAACGACAGCCTTGCAATGAATGCATTAAGTAGCAATGGGCATGTTCGTAAACGCATCACTGCGTTGCAAATAAAAATTTAAATGCCCTAAAATACTTTGCTGAAGCAGATGACGCACAAACAAGTTTCAAATACGGAGTAGAAAAATGGCTCCTACTATAAAGCTGTGTTCACATTATGTGTATTTGTCATGTGGAATGTCACTTTTTCACATGTTAAATTTGTACATATCGTCTGAACCCCTCCAAACAATATCATGTGTTATTTCTCTGTGTGCAGTACACATGACATTTTTTATTTAGAACGAGTTCTATTTTCAAGTGACAAACCATCTGATATCAGCTGTTTTTTATTAACAAAATTTTGTGGCGGCAAAAATTAATTGAAATTTTAATAAATATAAATTATAATCAATTTACAAGATTTTGTTTGTCGTGCTTAATTCTTAATAATTATAATAGTAAATAAAAAATAACCAATTTTATTATTGAAAATGGAGGGAAAAATTGAAAAGGAATTAACAAAAGTAAGTACATATGTATTTTTTTTATGACAATTTCCATATTTGTTTTTATGTTTTTCCAGTTGGACTGGTTTAAAGAATCGGTACTACAGTTAATAGATATGTGGCAAGAGAAGGAATGATATGGCTGACAAGTTAAAAATTTTCAATTCATCTATTGGGCCTAATGAAGTTAAGGTAAGGCATTGGGCAATTGTTGTTTGTAGTAAATGTAATGCAATATATTTCCAGAATAAAATAACATACTTGCGCGGTCAATATAGCCGAGAAATTGAAAAAGCAAAAGAAAAAAGAAGTGGGGCCGGAGCAGATGATGACTATTTGATCAACCTTTCGTTCCATATTAAAATAAAATTTTTTTAGCACAAATTAAATTTTTATACACTCAGCTGTTTTAAGATTGTTTTTTTTTTTTTGATAGGTTATGTCAAGTGTACTTTACATACCAACATGTGAACGTGTAAATTACAAACCATATGTAAAACATAAATTTTGACATACAAAAAAGTGACATTCCATATGACAAATACACACAATGTGAACACAGCTTAAAAGATCATCAGCAAACTTGCACATCAGTGGTGCATTTACGAACAGGCCCAAACTCTTCAGATCAGACGTTCGCTGCCCTAATTTTTTGTTGCTGTTCGTTTTGGGTATGCTCAATGTTACTGTATTATAAATAAACTTAAATGTAATTTTACTCTTCAACAGATACATACTTATGTACATAGTTTTTTGTATTTTTGTTTGTTTTTACACAAACAAACTACAATTGTAACGCAAATAAACGTCACGCATGCAAAAAACACACACCCACTTTACTTTTTTATCTTAATAAATGGCAATAAACAGCAACAAATACAATAAAGAAATAAATAAAAAAAAAAAAACAAGAAAAACCACTAATAAGTAATAAAAAGAGACTTCCATCAATAAATTAATAGAACAACAATAACTTATCGACCCCTACAATGAACTTGACCTCTCTTCAACAGAAAAACAAGAAAAAGTGATATTTTCGGCTGTGTCGAAGTTTATATACCCTTTACCATAGTATTGAAAAGGCAATTGTTCCCTAGCCTTTACCATAGTGTTGAAAAGGCAATTGTTCCCTAGCCTACATAGTTGTGGCGCTATCGTGTCAAAATCCTTATTCCAAAGGCGTTACCTTGTAGAAATCCTTATTCTGGAAGCATATTTGTATGAGAGCTAGTTGAAATAATAATGTATAGGTATTTCGCTGATATTTGAGCCCAACGTTTAAAAACTGCAGGCAAAGTAGAAAAACTGTCATTTCTTCCTCTTCTTCATTTGTCATAAGCCAAAGAAAATCTGTTGCTTTTACTTCTGATTCATTAAATATAAACAGTCGCTGTTAAACCAACTCAAAAAGTAAAAAGTTGTACACAAAATTTCGACAGTTTTTGGTTTCGACTGCATATAAATCTCATATATATGCCCATTTGGATATTTGGGTCAATTGTTCTGAAAACAATTATCCCGTCGCCAGTGAACACAATATTATAATAAAAAGGAAGGAATTGTGATGTGTAGGTGATAACATGACATATCACTTAATTGGTGCCAATGTGTTTAAAATGTAGTTACTCCAGAGGAAAGGTAACTGACACAAAACCAGTCATATAATGGGATTTTGTGCAGGTAGTGGCTGATTTTATGCTAAGTTCACACTTAGGGTTTTAAACGCGTTCAAGCAAAATGTTGATTTAGCTAATCAAAGCCGTTCACATTACATTTGAGATGATTAAGATGACAGATGATTAAGAAAAAAAAGTATTAAAAATGGATAAAAACACTTTTATAAAGTTATTAGAAGATTATTTTAATGATGAAATTGTGAAAATTTATGAATTATTTAAGGAAAAAAATAAAAACACTAAGCAGAAGTCTTGGCCGGTTGTACACGATCATGTTGGCGATTCTACATTTGAGGTATGTTCAGTGGATTCTATGTGATTTATGAATTGATTTAGTTGTAATCATGTCAATTTGAAGTGATTAACAAATCACTTCAATGTATGGGTAATCATCTCGATTTTGAAGTGATTAGAGCTTAATCACGTTCGAACTGCTTAATCGCGTTTAAGAAGCCAAATGTGAACATACTATTATCTAGTTCTATTACTTTATATGAAGGCGGTCTATCATATCTAAGTTCTCTTTCCCCTAGGGAATGCAAACGAATTTGTATGTATCAGTAGATGATATCGCTCATTTGCTGCAAGACCGGCATAACTCAAAAAAAAAATCCATTTCGAGGTAAACGCATTTAAAGTTTTTGATTTGCTCTAACTACTTAGAAAAAAAAAAGACACATTCTCTTCAAACTAGGAAAGTATAAAAGATATAAAGATGAATTTAATACACAACATAAAAAAAACAAAGCGAACAATTCTGCATCTCTAACTCCAAAATGTCATTTTTCGAGATATGCCTGCCTTGCAGCAAATGAGCGATATGCATAACATCGAACTTGGGGGATTTGCCGTTAGTTAAGTAACACATTTTTTTTCTTACTATTTATTTTCAATATGCATAAGTAAAATATGAACATTTGTAAGAAATTGTGTAAAAAAAAACAGAAGTGTAAAAGAATTTTCCGAATTTCACCGAATTTTAATTAGAAAATTTCATTGATAAGAGAAATGTTATAGAAAAACTTTTAAGTTATTGATTTTGTGTAAAAGTGTTAGATAAACACTATAATTATTTACTTTAAATATTTCAATCAAGATATATGTAATCAATTTCAATCGAACATGCATTTCACTCTGGATGGTGCCTGAAAGAGAAATATAAATCGAAAAACACAAATGTACCGTTATCTCGCAAATGTGAAGTGATACATTTAAACGAAGTTTTTATTTTTAATCAGGAAATTTATTTAAAAAAAAAAATGATAATCCTTGTTACATGGACTTAGGAAAAAAAATTATTTTTGAGTTTTATTTTTTGTTTAGAAAATAAAAGTTATTTCTTGATTTTTTTTTATTTATTTTTTAGAAACAAAAATTATCTTTTAAGTTTAATTATTTGCTTTGAAAATTGATATTTTTTAAGTATTGCTTATTCCTCAGAAATAATAGTTATTTTTTTGAATTTAACTTATTTGTTTAGAAAAAAGTAATTTTAAAATCGAATATACTGTAAGTTTTCAGATTCTTTAAAGCTTTAACGATTTTTAGAGAAAATATTATTTGAATGTAAATAGTAATCGATTTTTGTCAATAACGACTAAGAAAATACTACCACTGTTCCGGTGAATATGTGTTTTTTAATTCAAAAACAAAAATATATATTATGTGATTTTTAAAAAAATTTTCATAAAAAATTAGAAATGTGAAATATTTTGAAGAAAATTTTGTAATATTTGAAATCGTATAAAAAAAAGTTTTTTCTGTATTTTTAATTTTCTCTAAAAAAAAGTTTTCCAAATTTAAAATTTTCTTAAAGAAATGTTTTTTTCAATATATAAAATTTTTTCTTAAAAAAAAATTTAATAAAATTTTTCGATATTTGAAATTTTTAGTAGAAATATTTTTTAATGTTTTAAATTCTTTCTAGAAAATTCTTTCAAGAATGTGTAATAACGTTAAATATTTTATAAATATTAAAAATTTTCCGTAAATTATTTTTGAATTTATGTTTATTAATATTCTTAAGAAAATTTTTCGAATTTTTCTTATAAAATTTTTGGATATTTAACATTTTTTCTAAAAAATTTAACGATATTCTGAATTCTCTACAATTTTGGAATATTTTAAATATTTAAATTTGACATTTTGAATTTTCTCATCCAAATTTGTTTAATATTTTAAATTTTCTCAATAATAGTTTTCGATATGCATATTGAATTATTTCTAGAAAATTTTCTATCTTTTTTATCAAAATTTATATTTGTATTTGGGTTGTTCACGGAAGGGTGGTTATCAGGTTATATGGATATATAGCTATATAGCTATATACACAACAAACAAAATACATTTATTTAAATATATTTTGTTGCTATTAATATAACTACATTACCATACAACTTTTTAATCCGCCTTTTTTATTAAATTTTATATAACAATTTTTTTTATACATACTTAGATTGTTTTAAATAATTGTATTTTAGAATTGATGAAATTTTCACGTCTTAATTTTTTTAAATATATTTTTTTATAAATAAATTTTTTTAAAGTATTTTTAACAGTTTTTTTTAACGATTTGTTTCTTTTAAGTCCCTGAATACACTTTTGTGGTGGATTGCTGCTGGATTAGTTCTGATATGGATGAATGATTAAATGATTTGTTGTTATTGTTATTAATACTTTTTTCTACTCTGGGGATCTCAAATTATTAGATTTCATAATTTTTTTTAATATTCACCCGTAGAAGTGGAATAATAAATTCTAAATAAAAGGCGACTATTTACAAACTATGTACATACATACATCTATTCATACATACAAACATACATATGTATGTTTATTCATTGTACAAGTAATAAAGAAAGAAAAAAAGAAAAAAAAATTAAATTATTAATTTATAAATAAATTCCTTATTAAGGTTTATGTCATAGATTAATTAAACCAATTAACAAAAACAACAGCAACACAACAACAAATTATATTGAACTCAGAAAAGAAAAAAAAAACAAACATCTCAATTGAAAATGGAGGCTTGAAACTAACGGTATTATAATTGACTATAAACAAATAAAAATTCTGTTACATTCCCTCTCTCTCTCACTTTCACTCTCCCTCTCATTCAACACAAATTGATAATTATCTCTTTTATCCCTTTCATTCACATGAATTATAACCAATAAATAAATTAAAAATTCGAATTTAAAAAAAAAAATAAAAAATACGAATGAAAAAATGCTGCTGAAATGAATATTTTGCATTCTAGACATGATTTTGCAAACAAAAATGCAATTTTATGATAAAAAGCCATTTCAATTCGTCCCAATTACAGCCAGAGAAACTCTAAAAGTTTGGATTCATATATTTTGCCTTGATTTTCTACAAAAAAAGCTAAAAATAAATAATGGAATTTAGCAATATGTAATTTATTTCAGTTCAAACAAACTCAAACTTTTTTTCAGATTTAAAAAGTAGAAAAAATAGTTTTACTCTTGGTCATTCGATACCTCGTAGATGGTATTCATTATTCTCACCCTCTCCACCAGACTCTCGGCACGTCGCGCAAAGGAGGCACGTCTGGCTTCAGCTGTTTTAGACATTTTAATAATGTTTTAAAGTGAATACGGCTGCAGTAGTTTTCTTTTTTGTTATCAAAAAATTTATTTAATAATATTTATTATCAAATTAAACAAACAACCAACTGTAAAGAGAAAAAAAAACAAACAAAATAAATTTATTATTTAGAAATACACATACATATCAACAACATTTTTGATGAAACACAAACTTATAATAAGTTTAAAATAGAAAAAGTAATAAAATGTATAAAAAAAATTACTTAGGCTGCTTTTTTTAAATAATGAGTTATTAACACATTAGATATTTATCGTTAACTTACTACAAATTTGCGGTTTAAATATTATTAAAATAAAATCTAGTTTTGTTATTCATCATTGAAGAAACCAGACCGCATTCGAAATTAAAACAAAAATAATGGCAAAATTCAACATTAATTTTATCGATAAAGTTTAAAGAAAAAATGTGTAATATTGACAAATTTCATGAAAAAAATTCAAATATACGGCCATGTTCTGACAATCGCACGATTTGAAATTTATTTTATGGTGTTCTTAAACTCTTGCGTTTAGTTTGCGATATTCCATGGTTTATTGGAAATATTCTAGTTTCATTGAGCATATTTTTGGAATTTGGAGTTTCCAAACTTTTTACTATTGAGATTTACGGAACACCTTTAATGAAATTTCAAGTCAGAATCGCCTATGTTAAGCGTTTTGCGATTGTCAAAACATACCCGATAGATAAATTTATATGAATTAATTTTTTGAAGAAAATAAAACACATCGATTAATTAATTGGCAAAAGAAAATTAAAAATCTCAAAAAAACTTTATTAAGAAAATTTTTAAAATTAATTTTCTAGAAAAAATTAAAAATATGGATACATTTTTTTTTTAATTTGAGTCCCTGATATATTTTAAATTAAATTGAATTAACTTAAATTAAATTTCGACAATTAAAAATGTACCTATAGTTATTCCTGTTACCGATAAATGTTTTATCGAAAATCCATGTTATACAGTGCAACACAAAAAATGTGCACTCTATTTTGACTTCAGTTTCTGGTTTTTCTGTCTTAGCTCGGATTTAGATTTTAAAACAATAGATCCAGTTTTTTTGAATCAATTTGTGTAACAAAATTCCAATCCGTTTACGAGATTTAGCTCTAACAAATATATAGTTCCTTTAAAAAAATGCTCAAAATCAAATTCCAGTTAAAATATTAATGATGCTATAAAATCGAAATCGGAGATAAGCCAAAATAAAACCCAAAGGGATTTTTGCTAGTTTCGATAAGAACTATCAGAAACCGAAATCAAAATTAAGTGAACATTTCATGACCTTGAAAATGTTGCAGTGTATTATCAATAAATGTTGCTATAAAACATTTATCGAAAAAATGAATTTATGTTATCGATTTAATTTCTTTCACCGATAAATTGACTATAAAAATTTATGTTATCAATAAATTTTTTGTAAAAAATAAACGTTATCGATGAGTTTTATATAGAAAATATATGTTATCGATTTAATTTTTATATTATCTATAAATTTTTTTAAAGAAACTTTAAAAGACAGGTTTAGAAATTTATGTTATTGATAAATGTTTTATAGAAACTTGATGTTATCAATAAATTTAGCTATCAAATATTTATCGACAAAATGAATTTATGTAATCGATCTTTAGCAAATCATATTACTGATAAATTTTTAATGAATGTTTATGTTATCGATAAATTATATAGAGTAAATAAAGGTTATCGATAAAATTTTTAGAGAAAAATTTTTATCGAAAGTTTTCTATTTTAACTTTATGTTCATAAATTTGAGTATATGGAACTATATGTAATCGATAAATGTTTTATAGAAAATTCATGTTATCAATTAATTTTGCCGTAGAACATTTATGGATAAGAAAAATCTTTTTAATTGATTTATTATCTTTATCAAGTTCATATTAATGATAAATTTTCCTTGAACATTTTTTGTTTCGGAAAATTTTATAAAGAAACTACAAGTTATCGATAAATTTTTTATAAAAAATATATGTTATCGATAAAATTTCAATAGCAGATTCATTTTTTCAAAAAATTTTCTATCAAAATTCATGTTACAATAAATTTTTTTTATAAAAAAAACTTAAAGTACCATGGTTTTTTTTAGTAAATGTTCTAGAAAATTTTCATATAAACGGAAAATTTTCTTCAAATAAATTTCAAGTTATTAAAAGAGTTTTTAATATTTTTAATTAGGCTTAAGTTCATTAAATTTAATTTTCATTAAATTATTTCTATGAAGAAAGGAATTTTACAACATGAAAATTAATTAAAATTGTTATTGATAATCTTTCATTTTTGACCGTGGACGGGATTCAAACCGCGGCCGGCAGGTTACCATGACATGTTTCGATTGTTTTAACCTTTGGTAAAAAAAGCCAACTTCGATCTACCAAAGGTTAAAATACAATTTGGTTTAAGGATTGATGTTTGACTATTGACGTCAGCAGTCGTAGATGGCTGCGAGTGTAAAACGGCAAATCCATCTGAGGAGATCGAGTGGTTGCGATCGAAACATGTCATGGTAACCTGCCGGCCGCGGTTCGAATCCCGGCCACGGTCAAAAATGAAAGATTATCAATAACAATTTTAATTAATTTTCATGTTGTAAAATTCCTTTCTTCATAGAAATAATTTAATGAAAATTAATTTAATGAACTTAAGACTAATTAAAAATATTAAAAATTTGGATTAAAAACCATAAATAGTTCAACAAAAATAACCACAATACTAATTATTGTTAAAGCTAAGGCACGAGCTCTATGTGTTCATTTGTCCTTCAAGTTGTGCTGAGAAAGGTCAACAAGAAAAAGAAAGACAAAAATGGAAAAAAAAACAAAAAATGTACTTTGGACTTCAAGAAAAATTCTTGACAAAAGTACGAAAAAACAGAAGTAAGGAAAAACATGTAAAATCAAATTAAAATGGATAATCATTCGAAAAAAGCAATCTTCGATCTACCAAAGGTTAAAATACAATTTGGTTTAAGGATTGATGTTTGACTATTGACGTCAGCAGTCGTCGATGGCTGCGAGTGTAAAACGGCAAATCCATCTGAGGAGATCGAGTGGTTGCGATCGAAACATGTCATGGTAACCTGCCGGCCGCGGTTCGAATCCCGGCCACGGTCAAAAATGAAAGATTATCAATAACAATTTCAATTAATTTTCATGTTGTAAAATTCCTTTCTTCATAGAAATAATTTAATGAAAATTAAATTTAATGAACTTAAGCCTAATTAAAAATTTGGATTAAAAACCATAATTAGTTCAACAAAAATAACCACAATACTGATTATTGTTAAAGCTAAGGCACGAGCTCTATGTGTTCATTTGTCCTTCAAGTTGTGCTGAGAAAGGTCAACAAGAAAAAGAAAGACAAAAATGGAAAAAAAACAAAAAATGTACTTTGGACATCAAGAAAAATTCTTGACAAAAGTATGAAAAAACAGAAGTAAGGAAAAACATGTAAAATCAAATTAAAATGGATAATCATTCAAAAAAAGCAAACTTCGATCTACCAAAGGTTAAAATACAATTTGGTTTAAGGATTGATGTTTGACTATTGACGTCAGCAGTCGTCGATGGCTGCGAGTGTAAAACGGCAAATCCATCTGAGGAGATCGAGTGGTTGCGATCGAAACATGTCATGGTAACCTGCCGGCCGCGGTTCGAATCCCGTCCACGGTCAAAAATGAAAGATTATCAATAACAATTTTAATTAATTTTCATGTTGTAAAATTCCTTTCTTCATAGAAATAATTTAATGAAAATTAAATTTAATGAACTTAAGCCAAATTAAAAATATTAAAAATTTGGATTAAAAACCATAAATAGTTCAACAAAAATAACCACAATACTAATTATTGTTATTAAAAAAGTTCTTTAAAACATAATAAGATTTCAAAAAATGTTCTTAATGAAATTTTAGTAGTCGATAACAAATTTAAAAATTACTGATGTTTTTTGATTTTATGACTGGAATTGCTTTAAGTTCTTCTATTTGCGTTCTCAGCTTCCAGTTGTGTCTGTTATTTATTTTATTCATGTGTAAATTATGATATTTTTTTATTGTTGTACATTTGCATATTAATTTTTTATTTTTATTTAAATTTTTGTCTTGATCCACTTTATTTGAAACAAGAACTATTAATTATTTTTAATACAAAATAATCATATGCAAAAGTCATTTTTGCGTTAAAGCAAATAACAACAATTTTTCATAATCTTTAATATCAAGTTTCAAAAAGTATTGTTTTTACATACATTTTGAATAATTAAAAACTTTTACTTTTTATAAATTAAAAATGTTAACTTATTACATACTTTATTTATATACTGAAAATTTATCGATTACATGCATTTTTTATTGGAACAGTTATTGAAAGCATAAATTTCTCTATAAAAAATGTATTAATAATTTCGAGTAGAAGATTTTTCGATAAAATCTTATTTTTCGATAACTTTAATTTTCAAAACAACAATTTTCGATAACTTTGATTTTCTTAATAACCTTAATAACACTAATTGCCGAGTGAAAATTATACAATAACTTGGATAGAGAATTTATCGATAACATGCATTTTCTATAGACAATTAAACGATATAAATATAATTATTTTTAACATAAGTTTTCTATATAAAGTTTATCGATAACACTTATTTTATATAGAAAATTTATCGCTGACATGAAACTTCTATTGTACAGTACTTCGACAATCCGGACACATATTTATTTATGGGTTACATGAATTTCTAATAGAAAATTTTTTGATAAAAAAATTTTTATAGAAATTTAATCGATAGCATGTATTTTTTATTATAAATTTATTGATAACATGTATTTGCTATATATTTTTATTGAAAACTTTCAGATAACTTTAATTTTCTACAGAAAATATTTCAATTACTAGTATTTTCAATAGAAAATATTGTAAAATCTATGATTTTATTTTTTTTAAAGAAAATTTATGGATAACTAGTGTTATGTTGTTCGTAAAATAGACTAAGTGCACTATGAACTTCGCGAACAAATTTATTTTTTTTTAAAGTGAATTTCTACAGTTTAGAGGGGATGTTCTAGCGTTTAACGATTCACAATGACTTGCCAAACCTCACTGAATAGAAATGTGAACGCACTTTGACCTTCTCAGCTGTCAAACCATAGTCATCGATAATTCTTATACAGGTTAAAAATAAACACCAGATATTGATAATTTAATTTTCCAATGATAACTTGTCGATATCTTTCACTTTTTATCGAAATTAAAAAATTGCAGCAAATTAACCGATAACTTAAATTTGCTTTAGAAAACTTATCGATAACTTAGATTTTAAAAAATATCGAAAACTAAAAGTTTTTTTAAATTTTTTGTCAAATTTTATATTTTTATTTTTTTATAACTTTTAAAAATTTTATTTGTGAATTGAAAGTCGTACTGCCTGTATTTTAAACTAAAATAAAAATTTTCGTTTAGAAATTTATATTGAAAACAAAAACCAATTTGAGTTTTTTTATCTTTGTTTCAATATAAATTCCCAAGCAAGCAATTGCCTCACCAGTGGTGGCTGACTATGGAGACAGAACACAAAATTTATTTAATAACAGGTTAAAAATAAATTTATTTTTAAAACTAACAAGAAATTTTTATGGTGTTAAACTAATATGTTCTTTTTATTTGTTACTCGTTTTTCAAAATTTTTTGTCAAAGAAATAGTTTCCAAAAATAGATTGCTTTTAATTTACTAGACACAGTAGAGCAGAAGCAAAAATCGGAGCAGAACAGAAACCGAAATAACAGCGACGACACATTGGCTCGCCAAAGCATTTACTAAGTCTTAAATGGTTGATTTACCCGCGGGTAAAAAGGTTTGTCCTTCCGTTTGTTATTTCTACGATATTCATCACTGACTCTATAAAGTTCTGGGTACTTATGAGTAACGAAGTGGAACAATATCCGCCTGTCTGCTGAAATAAGGTTTCCGAAGACCCCAGACATGATTATATATTTCTGTCACATCTGCTTCGTTAAATTTTGCTATAGAAATTCAACCAGAATGGTCAATTAATGGCTGAGATATGAGCCACGACCAAGGTTGCCAACTTGACAGTTCAAAAAAGGCTAGAATTGAAACTAAATATTGCTAGATTTTTAAAAAGATTAAAACTGCATTATTAAACCCTGGATCAAATATTTTACTATTTCTTTTTTTTCAACTTAACCCAATTATGCCCACAGCTGTCTGAAAATATAAATCCACGACATTCTGAACAGCAATTTACCTTAATATACCTATCTTAATAAAAAAAAAAATTTCTATGGCCTAGAATCGGCTTTGGGGGCTGTTACATATGTATATGTTACAGTGGGCAGTACATACACATTTTGGGCCTTGCATTTTTCAAATAAAACTTATATTTATTATAATCAAAACTTAACAAAAACCTACATTAATTACATAAAAGGTAACAGCAACTATTTTTTTAATTTAATGCGTTTTACACAAAAGAAAAATTAGAAGTTTTCCGATTTTATCATTATCTTTTTGTTTTGCATTATCAATAAAATGTATATGACGATATATCGTATTAAAACAATTTCTACAAATATAATACGAAACCATTAAATTTTAAAGATCGCTTTAATTTGAACAATAATCTCTCTTTGAAGGATCTGTAACAATTTGGATACCATGAAAAATTCTTATTTTATTTATCGGTTTTTTGGTTTCTCTTGTCCACTTTATACTTCTTTACAGTTACTTTCTTTACATAGCGTTTCTACCACCTCATTTTCAAAAGCTTTTCAAATTGTATGTAGATTGGCAAGTCATTGCAATCAAAAAAGTCGGCCTTAGGCAATATCCGTTAATAGCATGCATCATCATCACCACTGAATCAATTCCTTTTTTAATGTTTCAAGACTAAACAAATGTAAAAAATCAAAGTATGCTTTTGGTTGGAGGTGAATGACATTGTTGCATTTTAAAGTATCAAAGGTAAATCAACATCAAAGTAATAAGAGCACATTTCATAAAAAAATGCCCAAAATGTGTCCTTAAAAAAAATTACAAAAATGACAATAAAAAATAGCTGTGAAGAAAAAATTACTGGATCATTCGGCTTGAGAAAATCTAGCCATATTTTTATGGCTAGATAAAATTGGCAACCTTGGCCACGACTTCCTCGAAATTTTTTTCATAAAATCCAATGTTGTTGTTGTTTTTTATACCCATGACTGAAAGTGACAAGGTATATTATATACATACTTTGTAAAAGTTGATTTTTTAAATTTTTTTTGTCTAGATTTTTTGGTTTTACTAACACATAACATACATGTATATCGCAGTCGATTTAACGATGTCCGTCTGTTTTTCTGTATATCTAGAGAACATCTGAAAAAATATGGGCGGTATTGGAGATGTTGGCGTCGCAGACGGTAGATTTATTTATATCTTAATAACGGTATTTATGGTGAAGGGTGAAGGGTATATAAGATTCGGCATAGCTGAATATCTTACTTGTTTTTTTTTTCTTTTGTTGTCACAGTCTTGCAAAATGATTGTTGCTGCTGCTTTTTTACCACCAGCCAGCCATCCCACCGATTTGGTAAGAAAATGGAAAGCAAAAAATATAAAGAAAAACGCTATGGGGGATGTGTATCCGAATTCTATTTAGATGTGAGTATGATTGGGTGTGTATGCATGTGTGCCAGTCAATGTTGCCAACTCTCGACCGGATCAAAAATTACTAAATTTAAAGCAAAACAAATGTTTTAATGTTGTTTAAAAAGAGACTAATGGGGGGGGGATAAATATTGTACACTAGTGATTTTACGAATATCAATTTTCAATATTCGCGAAAACGAATATCTGCCTCATACAGTAGACGCTCGGTTATATGAGTAGCCAGTTATATAAACATCCAGAATAGTGAGCAACCAAATTTTTACACATGAGGTTCTAAAGAGTGAACACAACCCATGTCTATTATGTGAACAACTCGCATTCGTTGATTTTTTTGTAACTGTTTGTTGTAGAGGGTGTTTTTTAGAGTGTCTCAACTTTGAGTTGGCATCACTGCTTTATTTGAGCAACCATTTAACAGCTGATAATTGCTTTTTGTTTAGTTTGCTTTGAAATTTCATTATGAATCGACTTACGAGCAACGCGCAAATTGTTGAAATTTTTAATCAAAATAATTCGGCATATGGACTAAAGCACAAATTGATATGGCTTTTGAATTTCCATTTAAAATTTAATTTTGCGATGAAGCCTATTTCTCGTGGAATGGGCAAGCAATTGTCGAAATACCATTACATCCACAGAAAATTACTGTTTGGTGCGCTTTATGGGCTAGAGGAGTCATTAGGGTTGCCAGAAACCAAAGTTCAAATAACTGGACGATGTTAAAAATTCACCTGGATTTTGGAAAAATAACTGGACTCTTTTAAAATACATTTATACGATAGTTCAAAAAGGCAACATTTTATTTAACAATTTAAATTCAGTCTTGTCATATTACATATCGTCTCCTAAAATCTAAAAGGCCGTAAATAACAAAACAATTTTAAATTGATTTTTTGATTGGTTATGATGTATTTTGGTTAATTACATTACATAAGTTGTAAGCAAAAATTTTTAATAATGTTTGAAACTTTCATTAAAATTTTATCGTATTAAAATTTCGGAATTACATTCGATGCCTTGTTTTGTGAGTGTAGATTATTTAAAGTACTTTCACAAAACTTATCGAAAAAACAAACGAAATCAATGTATCTAAACGTTTTTTGTACGTTAGTTATATTTTGTATATACTATTTAATAAAAAAATTATCTAAAATTCAAGAAATTTTTTTTAACTGGACAAATTGTATTTGAGCTGGTAACTGGACAACACCCCAAAAAACTGGACAATCCAGGCCGTATGTCTACAACAACGATGATGTTCAAAATGCGAAAATTGGCGCCTCTACACGCCAGCCGTGGCGGCGACATGGCAGAAATCATATTTAAATTTTCAATAAACTTTCTTTGCAATAAAGTACGTTTCATTGATGTTAAAAATATATTTCCTTGTTTTATTATGATTTAAACTTGTGTCACTTCTTCTTCCCCAAAATAAGCTAGTAAATGTGTATAAACGAATGCAATGAAAAATTTATAAGATCGTTGGTGTTTGAAAAGTTATTGCTTAGAGTGAAAAAAAATACATCTGATATTCATGATATTTTGGCATTGCGAAAATGCAGGGACAAGGCATTACAACAATTCCTTAAAGCAAAAAAATGTAACCGACTAATTCATGTACATACATATATTATTAACAAGCTAATATAAAATAAAAACTTAATATAGGTTACGTATTTACACATATAAAAAATGATTTGAAATACTTATTTTATATTATCTCGATTATGTGAACTTTTCCATTTAGTGAACAGGCCCTGTCGGAATTAGTTCATATAAGCGAGCGTCAACTGTATTTGCCGAACACAAATCAGAGTTGTAAGATTTATTTTGACATTATTCGCCAAATTCAATGTCAAAAATGGTTTATTTGTTTTTGACAACAAAATATGTATATAAATATGTATTTAAATCGTAAGAAATAAATTTTTCTAAATCGCTATAATTCGCCAGAAATGGAAAAAAGTCGTCGGCATGATATATTTTGTTTAATTTTTATTTAAAATAAAGTAAAAAGGATAAGTGGACACAAAAAAGAACAATATTTACTGTAAAATTGTTTATAATAGTCTACTTAAAGCTAAAAAAAAAGGAATTTTTGTGGTTTTTATTGAAAAATTTCGGATATACTTATATAAAAAACGTTATACATTTAATCGTCGCCTTTTTTGGAATATGTACATTATATAGGAATACATATCGTGCGAGGGTACAAAAGTGCTATTTACATTCATATAATTTAGGACTCGTTATAATGCGTCAAGAAGTTCGTATTGCATTCTTTTTCGAACGCGGGTTTTAGTGCATTTCGTTATTAAAAATACTATTTCAACACAGGCATTAGCAATTACAACTACCAGCATATAAAGAAAGCCAAAGCAAAGTCTTTAAAATGGTACGTACTTGCCGTATCCTTATAGTTGTACACTTTTGGCCAAAACTAATTTAAATTAGATGGAATACCATCATTAAAATAATCTTTTCACTTAACAAATGGTTATTTTGTCCATTGTGTTTCTTAAACATCCAACGGGATGTTAGGATTCATAAAAATCTTTAACATCAACGTATTTTTGTTTGTGATAATAAGTCTTCATCAGCCATTTCAATATTGGTTAATTCAGTTCGTTTATGTATAAATTCTGGGTCTTTATGTCCGATGTTTGTGACGGTCTTGTGAAGACCTCAGATATGATGGCGATTAGATTGTTATATATTTAGGTAACATTTACTGCTTTAAAGTTTGCTATTGAAATTCAGTCTGATCGGTCCATAAATGACAGAGATATGTATGTGTAGAAAACCAGGATTGCCTCTAATTTTTGTCATAAAATCTTCTGCTGTTGTTTTTTATTTTTTTACTTGAATGTTTTGAATTTTTTACATAACAAATACATGATGTGCCGCTTAAATAGAGAAATGTATTTAAGCCAAATATGGTACTGTTACTTGTTTTATATATTTTGTCGTTAAAAATTGTTTAAAAACTTAAAAGAAATTTTGCTAAATAAAAATTGCTAATGTCTAAATTAACAACACTGTTGACTGTATGTGAGCTGTGCATTACACACATGTTGTATTCAAATGCGAATGTGAACGGATGGGATGGGAGATCATAAATGGAATAGATTTGCTTAAGGTGTACACTGAGCACAAAAAGTAAGCAGACAAATGCAGTAACTAAGTGAAAAGAGATCAAAATTAAAAAAGAAGTGGGTGGCAAAAAATTTTATTTTGCGTTTTGGCATGAAATTAAAGAGAAAACAAAATTTTTGATAAATAAAAAAAAGAGCACTGAACTTAATAAAAAAGTTGTGTGTACAATATGACATAAATTTAAATCAAAATGATTTCTAGACATACAAAGTGCAAAATATGTATTCTTGAAAATTTAAAAATATATTATACATATATATATACATATGTATATATATATATATATATATATATATATATATATATATATGTATGCACAGGGCATATTATGCGAACAGCAAAAATCATAACTTTTTTTGATGAAATATTACAAATTGCAATATTTTCGAAATATAAATTCAATATTTTTCTTCTAAACTTTCTAGAAGTCGTTTAAAAATCGATTTTTTGGGGCAGCGCACATATGACGAACAGTTGCATACGTTGCGTTTAATTGCCGAGACTGTCTGCAAAATATATTCCTTGTATATGACATTTTTTGTTGCCATGTTTCCACATTATTATTCCCAAATTCTTATAGGGGATTAATTTCAATTAGTGCTGTCAAAACGTTTTTCATAATATTTCAATAATTTTTTTTCAAAAAGTTTATTTTTTAGCGATTTATTACTTAATATTCTTATTATTTAAAAAATTAAGCTATTTTCTTATAATATTTTCCTTTATTTCAAAAAGAGAGGTTTTTAGCGATTTATAACTTAATATACTTTCTATTTAAAATATTGAGCAATTTTTTATTGTGTTTGTTTTATAATAATTCAATAATTTTAATTCAAGATGTGTGGTTTTAAGCGATTTATAACCAAATATACTTTCTATTTAAAATATTGAGCAATTTTCTATTGTGTTTGTGTTACAATATTCTAATAATATTTGTCAATAAGGGTGGTTTTAGCGGTTTATAACTTAATATACTTTCTATTTAAAATATTGAACTATTTTTAATTGTGTTTGTTTTATAATATTTCAATAATGTTATTTAAAAAAGTGTGGTTTTGAGCGACTTATAACTAAATATACTTTCTATTGAAAATATTAGGCAATTTTTTATTGTGTTTGTTTCATAATATTTCAACAATTTTAATTCAAGAAGGGTGGTTTTTAGCGATTTATAACCAAATATACTTTCTAATTAAAATATTGAGCAATTTTTTATTGTGTTTGTGTTACAATATTCCAATAATATTTTTCAATAAGGGTGGTTTTAGCAGTTTATAACTTAATAAGCTTTCTATTTAAAATATTGAGTAATTTTTTATTGTGTTTGTTTTACAATATTCTAATAAGATTTTTCAAAAAGGGTGGTTTTAGCGGTTTATAACTTAATATACTTTCTATTTAAAATATTGATCAATTTTTTATTGTGTTTGTTTTATAATATTTCAACAATTTTAATTCAAGAAGGGTGGTTTTTAGCGATTTATAACCAAATATACTTTCTAATTAAAATATTGAGCAATTTTTTATTGTGTTTGTGTTACAATATTCTAATAATATTTTTCAATAAGGGTGGTTTTAGCAGTTTATAACTTAATAAGCTTTCTATTTAAAATATTGAGTAATTTTTTATTGTGTTTGTTTTACAATATTCTAATAAGATTTTTCAAAAAGGGTGGTTTTAGCGGTTTATAACTTAATATACTTTCTATTTAAAATATTGCGCAATTTTTTATTGTGTTTGTTTTATAATATTTCAACAATTTTAATTCAAGAAGGGTGGTTTTTAGCGATTTATAACCAAATATACTTTCTAATTAAAATATTGAGCAATTTTTTATTGTGTTTGTGTTACAATATTCTAATAATATTTTTCAATAAGGATGTTTTTCGCAGTTTATAACTTAATAAGCTTTCTATTTAAAATATTGAGTAATTTTTTATTGTGTTTGTTTTACAATATTCTAAAAAGATTTTTCAAAAAGGGTGGGTTTAGCGGTTTATAACTTAATATACTTTCTATTTAAAATATTGAGCAATTTTTTATTGTGCTTGTTTTATAATATTTCAACAATTTTAATTCAAGAAGGGTGGTTTTTAGCGATTTATAACCAAATATACTTTCTAATTAAAATATTGAGCAATTTTTTATTGTGTTTGTGTTACAATATTCTAATAATATTTTTCAATAAGGGTTGTTTTAGCAGTTTATAACTTAATAAGCTTTCTATTTAAAATATTGAGTAATTTTTTATTGTGTTTGTTTTACAATATTCTAATAATATTTTTCAATAAGGGTGGTTTTAGCAGTTTATAACTTAATAAACTTTCAACTTAAAATATTGAGCAATTTTTATTGTGTTTGTTTTATAATATTTCAATAATTTTAATTCAAGAAGGGTGGTTTTAAGCGATTTATAACTGAATATACTTTCTATTTAAAATATTGAGAAATTTTTTATTGTGTTTGTTTTATGATATTTCAATAATTTTAATTCAAGAAGGGTGGTTCTTAGCGATTTATAACCAAATATACTTTCTATTTAAAATATTGAGCAATTTTTTATTGTGTTTGTGTTACAATATTCTAATAATATTCGTCAATAAGGGTGGTTTTAGCGGTTTATAACTTAATATATTTTCTATTTAAAATATTGAGCTATTTTTAATTGTGTTTGTTTTATAATTTTTCAATAATTTTTTTTTTTAAACGGTGGTTTTGAGCGATTTATAACTAAATATACTTTCTTTTTAAAATATTGAGCAAATTTTTATTGTGTTTGTTTTATAATATCTCAATAATTTTAATTCAAGGAGGGTGGTTTTAAGCGATTTATAACCAAATATACTTTCTATTTAAAATATTCAGCAAATTTTTATTGTGGTTGTGTTACAATATTCTAATAATATTTTTACAAAAGGGTGGTTTTAGCAGTTTATAACTTAATAAACTTTCAACTTAAAATATTGAGCAATTTTTATTGTGTTTGTTTTATAATATTTCAATAATTTTAATTCAAGAAGGGTGGTTTTTAGCGATTTATAACTTAATATACTCTCTATTTAAAATATTGAGCAATTTTTTATTGTGCTTGTGTTACAATATTGTAATAATATTTTTCAAGAAGGGTGGTTTTAGCGGTTTATAACTTAATATATTTTCTATTTAAAATATTGAGCTATTTTTAATTGTGTTTGTTTTATAATATTTAATTAATTTCAATAAGTAAATTTCAAAAAGTAAATTTCAATAATTTTTTTTTTTAAAACGGTGGTTTTGAGCGATTTATAACTAAATATACTTTGTTTTTAAAATATTGAGCAATGTTTATTGTGTTTGTTTTATAATATTTCAATAATTTTAATTCAAGGAGGGTGGTTTTAAGCGATTTATAACTAAATATACTTTCTATTTAAAATATTCAGCAATTTTTTATTGTGTTTGTTTTATAATATTTCAATAATTTTAATTCAAGAAGGGTGGTTTTTAGCGATTTATAACTAAATATACTTTCTATTTAAAATATTAAGCAATCTTTTATTGTGTTTGTGTTACAATATTCTAATAATATTTTTTCAAAAGGGTGGTCTTAGCAGTTTATAACTTAATAAACTTTCAACTTAAAATATTGAGCAATTTTTTATTGTGTTTGTTTTAAAATATTCTAATAGTATTTTTGAAAAAGGGTGGTTTTAGCGGTTTATAACTTAATACACTTTCTATTTAAAATATTGAGCAATTTTTAATTGTGTTTGTTTTATAATATTTCAATAATGTTATTTAAAAAAGGGTGGTTTTGAGCGACTTATAACTAAATATACTTTCTATTGAAAATATTGAGCAATTTTTATTGTGTTTGTTTTATAATATTTCAATAATTTTAATTCAAGAAGGGTAGTTTTAAGCGATTTATAACTAAATATACTCTCTATTTAAAATATTGAGCAATTTTTTATTGTGCTTGTGTTACAATATTGTAATAATATTTTTCAAGAAGTTTGGTTTTAGCGGTTTATAACTTAATATATTTTCTATTTAAAATATTGAGCTATTTTTAATTGTGTTTGTTTTATAATATTTAATTAATTTCAATAAGTAAATTTCAAAAAGTAAATTTCAATAATTTTTTTTTTAAAACGGTGGTTTTAAGCGATTTATAACTAAATATACTTTGTTTTTAAAATATTGAGCAATGTTTATTGTGTTTGTTTTATAATATTTCAATAATTTTAATTCAAGGAGGGTGGTTTTAAGCGATTTATAACTAAATATACTTTCTATTGAAAATATTCAGCAATTTTTTATTGTGTTTGTTTTATAATATTTCAATAATTTTAATTCAAGAAGGGTGGTTTTTAGCGATTTATAACTAAATATACTTTCTATTTAAAATATTTGTTTTTTAAAATATTCTAATAGTATTTTTCAAAAAGGGTGGTTTTGAGCGATTTATAACTAAATATACTTTCTATTGAAAATATTGAGCAATTTTTATTGTGTTTGTTTTATAATATTTCAATAATTTTAATTCAAGAAGGGTGGTTTTAAGCGATTTATAACCAAATATACTTTCCTATGTTAATAAAACAAGCTCGAGGCCACCACATAGGATTGGAAATTTAAAGGCCGAACAAAGATAATAACATTTAAATATACTTTCTATTTAAAATATTGAGCAATTTTTTATTGTGGTTGTGTTACAATATTCTAATAATATTTTTCAATAAGGGTGGTTTTAGCGGTTTATAATATTGCGCTATTTTTAATTGTGTTCGTTTTATAATATTTCAATAATGTTATTTAAAAAAGGGTGGTTTTGAGCGATTTATAACTAAATATACTTTCTATTGAAAATATTGAGCAATATTTATTGTGTTTGTTTTATAATATTTCAATAATTTTAATTCAAGATGGGTGGTTTTAAGCGATTTATAACTAAATATACTTTCCTATGTTAATAAAACAAGCTCGAGGCCACCACATAGGATTGGAAATTTAAAGGCCGAACAAAGATAATAACATTTAAATATACTTTCTATTTGAAATATTGAGCAATTTTTTATTGTGTTTGTTTTATAATATTTCAATAATTTTAATTCAAGAAGGGTGGTTTTTAGCGATTTATAACCAAATACACAATCTAATTAAAATATTGAGCAATTTTTTATTGTGTTTGTGTTACAATTTTCTAATAATATTTTTCAATAAGGGTGGTTTTAGCAGTTTATAACTTTATAAGCTTTGTATTTAAAATATTGAGCAATTTTTTATTTGTTTTAAAATATTCTAATAATATTTTTAAAAAAGGGTGGTTTTAGCGGTTTATAATATTGCGCTATTTTTAATTGTGTTCGTTTTATAATATTTCAATAATGTTATTTAAAAAAGGGTGGTTTTGAGCGATTTATAACTAAATATACTTTCTATTGAAAATATTGAGCAATTTTTATTGTGTTTGTTTTATAATATTTCAATAATTTTAATTCAAGAAGGGTGGTTTTAAGCGATTTATAACTAAATATACTTTCAATTTAAAATATTGAGTAATTTTTTATTGTGTTTGTTTTACAGTATTCTAATAATATTTTTCAAAAAGGGTGGTTTTAGCGGTTTATAACTTAATATACTTTCTATTTAAAATATTGAGCTATTTTTAATTGTGTTTGTTTTATAATATTTGAATAATTTTAATTCAAGAAGGGTGGTTCTTAGCGATTTATAACCAAATATACTTTCTATTTAAAATATTGAGCAATTTTTTATTGTGTTTGTGTTACAATATTCTAATAATATTTTTCAAAAAGTGTGGTTTTAGCTGTTTATAACTTAATATATATCTAAACTGACTTATTATTTAAAAAATTGAGCAATTTTTTATTGTGTTTGTTTTATAATATTTTAATAATTTTATTTAAAAAAGGGTGGTTTTTAGCGATTTATAGCTAAATTAACTTATTATTTAAAAAATTGAGAAATATTATAAAACAAACACAATAAAAAAATAGCTCAATATTTTAAATAGAGAGTATTAAGTTATAAACCGCTAAAACCACCCTTTTTGAAAAATATTATTAGAATATTGTAACACAAACACAATAAAAAATTGCTCAATATTTTCAAAAGAAAGTATATTTAGTTTAAAATCACTAAAAACTACTCTTCCTGAAATAAAATTATTAAAATATTATAAAACAAACACAATCCAAATTTGTGAATTGCCTATAAATCGCAAAAAACCACCCTTTTTATATAAAATTATTGAAATATTTTGAGACAAAGACAATTAGAAATAGCTCAATTTTTTAAATAATAAGTTAATTTAGCTATAAATCGCTAAAAATCACACTTTTTAAAATAAAATGATTTTTTCCTGTAAAATTTTATTAAAAATCGCTGGATTTGACGAGAAAATAGCTAAATTGGCAGCAGTGTAGAAAGAAACACGCAGAGTTGTACTTGACCAGCGTTACCATTTGTCATGTCATACCTTTTTTAAAAGTATTTTTGGACGTAAAAATATTTAAAATTTTTATAAAGATTTTGATAAATAATAATAATCTAAGATTTGCAGTATATTAGATGAAAAGATTTAGTGAAGTGTTAATGCAATAAAGCAATCTTAGATAGAATCTTTCCTTTATTACTGTAAAGTTGGTTAATTTTGTTTACTGCTTAAATACTTCATACCTTAAAGATCCCAAATACGTATATTTCTTTAGGTGCTAAAGTATCTAAAGATGATGAAATCGATTTTAGAGTTAACTGTTCAAAGTCTTATGTTGAATTATGTAATGTTCTGTTCAAAAGTTCGATTTTGATAACGACCTTATGAAACGCGTTGTAGTTTTATTTTTTACTACTTTAAGCACTTTTTATTCAATAATGAATTATTTATAAAAAATGTACCAATGGTTTTCTTATACAACCGTAACATACTCTTCGTCACGGAAACAAACTAGAATTTTGTTTTCTTGTCTTCGTCATAATCTTAGCTATAAATAAAATAAGCCTTAAAAACTGAATTTAGTGCGTTTAAGGTGGTGGTTTTTAGCGATTTATAACTAAACTACTTTCTACTTTCTATTTAAAATATTGAGCAATTTTTTATTTTGTTTGTGTTACAATATTCTAATAATATTTTTCAAAAAGGGTAGTTTTAGCAGTTTATAACTTAATATATTTTCTATTGAAAATATTGAGCAATTTTTTATTGTGTTTGTTTTATAATATTTTAATAATTTTTATTCAAGAAGGGTGGTTTTTAGCGATTTATAACTAAATATACTTTCTATTTAAAATATCGAGCAAATTTGTATTGTGTTTGTTTTATAATATTTCAATAATTTTAATTCAAGAAGGGTGGTTTTTAGCGATTTATAACCAAATATACTTTCTAATTAAAATATTGAGCAATTTTTTTATTGTGTTTGTGTTACAATATTCTAATAATATTTTTCAATAAGGGTGGTTTTAGCAGTTTATAACTTAATTAGCTTTCTATTTAAAATATTGAGTAATTTTTTATTGTGTTTGTTTTACAATATTCTAATAATATTTTTCAAAAAGGGTAGTTTTAGCAGTTTATAACTTAATATATTTTCTATTTAAAATATTGAGCTATTTTTAATTGTGTTTGTTTTATAATATTTCACTAATTTTAATTCAAGAAGGGTGGTTTTTAGCGATTTATAACTAAATATACTCTCTATTTAAAATATTGAGCAAATTTTTATTGTGTTTGTTTTATAATAATTCAATAATTTTAATTCAAGAAGGGTGGTTTTTAGCGATTTATAACCAGATATACTTTCTATTTAAAATATTGAGCAATTTTTTATTGTGTTTGTTTTATAATATTTCAATAATTTTAACTCAAGAAGGGTGGTTTTAAGCGATTTATAACTAAATATACTTTCTATTATAAATATTGGGCAATTTTTTGTTGTGTTTGTTTTATGATATTTCAATAAATTTAATTCAAGAAGGGTTGTTTTTAGCGATTTATAACTAAATATACTTTCTATTTAAATTATTGAGCTATTTTTAATTGTGTTTGTTTTTCAATATTTCAAAATGGGTGGTTTTTAGCGATTTATAACTAAATATACTTTCTATTTAAAATATCGAGCAAATTTGTATTGTGTTTGTTTTATAATATTTCAATAATTTTAATTCAAGATGTGTGGTTTTTAGCGATTTATAACCAAATATACTTTCTAATTAAAATATTGATCAATTTTTTATTGTGTGTGTGTTACAATATTCTAATAATATTTTTAAGCGGTTTATAACTTAATTGAGCTATTTTTATTGGGTTTGTTTTTTAATATTTTAATAATTTTATTTTTGAAATAATATTTTTGAAATATTATAAACAAACACAATACAAAATAGCTAAATTTTTGAAACAAAAAGTGAATTACCTAAAAACCGCAAAAACCACCCTTCTTGAATTAAATTTATTGAATTATTATAAAACAAACACAATAAAAAATTGCTCAATATTTTGAATAGAAAGTATATTTAGTTATAAATCGCTAAAAACCACCCTTCTTGAATTAAAATTATTGAAATATTATAAAACAAACACAATAAAAAATTGCTCAATATTTTAAATAGAAAGTATATCTGGTTATAAATCGCTAAAAACCACCCTTCTTGAATTTAAATTATTGAATTATTATAAAACAAACACAATAAAAAATTGCTCAATATTTTAAATAGAGAGTATATTTAGTTATAAATCGCTTAAAACCACCCTTCTTGAATTAAAATTATTGAAATATTGTAACACAAACACAATAAAAAAATTGCTCAATATTTTGAATAGAAAGTATATTTAGTTATAAATCGCTAAAAACCACCCTTCTTGAATTAAAATTATTGAAATATTATAAAACAAACACAATAAAAAATTGCTCAATATTTTAAATAGAAAGTATATCTGGTTATAAATCGCTAAAAACCACCCTTCTTGAATTAAAATTATTGAATTATTATAAAACAAACACAACAAAAAATTGCTCAATATTTTAAATAGAGAGTATATTTAGTTATTAATCGCTTAAAACCACCCTTCTTGAATTAAAATTATTGAAATATTGTAACACAAACACAATAAAAAATTGCTCAATATTTTAAATAGAGAGTATATTTAGTAATAAATCGCTTAAATCCACCCTTCTTGAATTAAAATGAGTGAAATATTATAAAACAAACACAATAAAAAAGTGCTCAATATTTTAAATAGAAAGTATATTTAGTTATAAATCGCTAAAAACAACCCTTCTTGAATTAAATTTATTGAAATATCATAAAACAAACACAACAAAAAATTGCCCAATATTTGAAATAGAAAGTATATTTAGTTATAAATCGCTAAAAACCACCTTTCTTGAATTAAATTTATTGAAATATCATAAAACAAACACAACAAAAAATTTCCCAATATTTGAAATAGAAAGTATATTTAGTTATAAATCGCTTAAAACCACCCATTTTGAAATATTGCAAAACAAACACAATCAAAAATAGCTCAATAATTTAAATAGAAAGTATATTTAGTTATAAATCGCTAAAAACCACCCTTCTTGAATTAAATTTATTGAAATATCATAAAACAAACACAACAAAAAATTGCCCAATATTTGAAATAGAAAGTATATTTAGTTATAAATCGCTAAAAACCACCCTTCTTGAATTAAATTTATTGAAATATCATAAAACAAACACAACAAAAAATTGCTCAATATTTGAAATAGAAAGTATATTTAGTTATAAATCGCTAAAAACCACCCATTTTGAAATATTGAAAAACAAACACAATTAAAAATAGCTCAATAATTTAAATAGAAAGTATATTTAGTTATAAATCGCTAAAAACAACCCTTCTTGAATTAAATTTATTGAAATATCATAAAACAAACACAACAAAAAATTGCCCAATATTTATAATAGAAAGTATATTTAGTTATAAATCGCTTAAAACCACCCTTCTTGAGTTAAAATTATTGAAATATTATAAAACAAACACAATAAAAAATTGCTCAATATTTTAAATAGAAAGTATATCTGGTTATAAATCGCTAAAAACCACCCTTCTTGAATTAAAATTATTGAATTATTATAAAACAAACACAATAAAAAATTGCTCAATATTTTAAATAGAGAGTATATTTAGTTATAAATCGCTTAAATCCACCCTTCTTGAATTAAAATTAGTGAAATATTATAAAACAAACACAATAAAAAATTGCTCAATATTTTAAATAGAAAGTATATTTAGTTATAAATCGCTAAAAACCACCCTTCTTGAATTAAATTTATTGAAATATCATAAAACAAACACAACAAAAAATTGCCCAGTATTTGAAATAGAAAGTATATTTAGTTATAAATCGCTAAAAACCACCCATTTTGAAATATTGAAAAACAAACACAATTAAAAATAGCTCAATAATTTAAATAGAAAGTATATTTAGTTATAAATCGCTAAAAACAACCCTTCTTGAATTAAATTTATTGAAATATCATAAAACAAACACAACAAAAAATTGCCCAATATTTATAATAGAAAGTATATTTAGTTATAAATCGCTAAAAACCACCCTTCTTGAATTTAATTTATTGAAATATCATAAAACAAACACAACAAAAAATTGCCCAATATTTGAAATAGAAAGTATATTTAGTTATAAATCGCTAAAAACCACCCATTTTGAAATATTGCAAAACAAACACAATCAAAAATAGCTCAATAATTTAAATAGAAAGTATATTTAGTTATAAATCGCTAAAAACCACCCTTCTTGAATTAAATTTATTGAAATATCATAAAACAAACACAACAAAAAATTGCCCAATATTTGAAATAGGAAGTATATTTAGTTATAAATCGCTAAAAACCACCCTTCTTGAATTAAATTTATTGAAATATCATAAAACAAACACAACAAAAAATTGCTTAATATTTGAAATAGAAAGTATATTTAGTTATAAATCGCTAAAAACCACCCATTTTGAAATATTGCAAAACAAACACAATCAAAAATAGCTCAATAATTTAAATAGAAAGTATATTTAGTTATAAATCGCTAAAAACCACCCTTCTTGAATTAAATTTATTAAAATATCATAAAACAAACACAACAAAAAATTGCCCAATATTTGAAATAGAAAGTATATTTAGTTATAAATCGCTAAAAACCACCCTTCTTGAATTAAATTTATTGAAATATCATAAAACAAACACAACAAAAAATTGCCCAATATTTGAAATAGAAAGTATATTTAGTTATAAATCGCTAAAAACCACCCATTATGAAATATTGAAAAACAAACACAACAAAAAATTGCCCAATATTTTGAATAGAAAGTATATTTAGTTATAAATCGCTAAAAACCACCCTTCTTGAATTAAAATTATTGAAATATTATAAAACAAACACAATAAAAAATTGCTCAATATTTTAAATAGAGAGTATATTTAGTTATAAATCGCTTAAAACCACCCTTCTTGAGTTAAAATTATTGAAATATTATAAAACAAACACAATAAAAAATTGCTCAATATTTTAAATAGAAAGTATATCTGGTTATAAATCGCTAAAAACCACCCTTCTTGAATTAAAATTATTGAATTATTATAAAACAAACACAATAAAAAATTGCTCAATATTTTAAATAGAGAGTATATTTAGTTATAAATCGCTTAAAACCACCCTTCTTGAGTTAAAATTATTGAAATATTATAAAACAAACACAATAAAAAATTGCTCAATATTTTAAATAGAAAGTATATCTGGTTATAAATCGCTAAAAACCACCCTTCTTGAATTAAAATTATTGAATTATTATAAAACAAACACAATAAAAAATTGCTCAATATTTTAAATAGAGAGTATATTTAGTTATAAATCGCTTAAATCCACCCTTCTTGAATTAAAGTTAGTGAAATATTATAAAACAAACACAATAAAAAATTGCTCAATATTTTAAATAGAAAGTATATTTAGTTATAAATCGCTAACAACCACCCTTCTTGAATTAAATTTATTGAAATATCATAAAACAAACACAACAAAAAATTGCCCAATATTTGAAATAGAAAGTATATTTAGTTATAAATCGCTAAAAACCACCCATTTTGAAATATTGCAAAACAAACACAATCAAAAATAGCTCAATAATTTAAATAGAAAGTATATTTAGTTATAAATCGCTAAAAACCACCCTTCTTGAATTAAATTTATTAAAATATCATAAAACAAACACAACAAAAAATTGCCCAATATTTGAAATAGAAAGTATATTTAGTTATAAATCGCTAAAAACCACCCTTCTTGAATTAAATTTATTGAAATATCATAAAACAAACACAACAAAAAATTGCCCAATATTTGAAATAGAAAGTATATTTAGTTATAAATCGCTAAAAACCACCCATTTTGAAATATTGAAAAACAAACACAACAAAAAATTGCCCAATATTTTGAATAGAAAGTATATTTAGTTACAAATCGCTAAAAACCACCCTTCTTGAATTAAAATTATTGAAATATTATAAAACAAACACAATAAAAAATTGCTCAATATTTTAAATAGAAAGTATATCTGGTTATAAATCGCTAAAAACCACCCTTCTTGAATTAAAATTATTGAAATATTATAAAACAAACTTAATAAAAAATTGCTCAATATTTTAAAAAGAAAGTTTATTTAGCTATAAATCGCTTAAAACCACCCTTTTTGAATTGAATTTATTGAATTATTATAAAACAAACACAATAAAAAATTGCTCAATATTTTAAATAGCGAGTATATTTAGTTATAAATCGCTTAAAACCACTGTAACAGAAACATAATAAATAATTGCTAAATATTTTAAATAGAAAGTATATCTGGTTATAAATCGCTTAAAACCACCCTTGAATTTAAATTATTGAAATATTATAAAACAAACACAATAAAAAATTGCTCAATATTTTAAAAAGAAAGTTTATTTAGCTATAAAGCGCTTAAAACCACCATTCTTGAATTAAAATTATTGAAATATTATAAAACAAACACAATAAAAAATTGCTCAATATTTGAAATTGAAAGTATATTTAGTTATAAATCGGTAAAAACCACCCATTTTGAAATATTGCAAAACAAACACAATCAAAAATAGCTCAATAATTTAAATAGAAAGTATATTTAGTTATAAATCGCTAAAAACCACCCTTCTTGAATTAAATTTATTGAAATATCATAAAACAAACACAACAAAAAATTGCCCAATATTTGAAATAGGAAGTATATTTAGTTATAAATCGCTAAAAACCACCCTTCTTGAATTAAATTTATTGAAATATCATAAAACAAACACAACAAAAAATTGCTTAATATTTGAAATAGAAAGTATATTTAGTTATAAATCGCTAAAAACCACCCATTTTGAAATATTGCAAAACAAACACAATCAAAAATAGCTCAATAATTTAAATATAAAGTATATTTAGTTATAAATCGCTAAAAACCACCCTTCTTGAATTAAATTTATTAAAATATCATAAAACAAACACAACAAAAAATTGCCCAATATTTGAAATAGAAAGTATATTTCGTTATAAATCGCTAAAAACCACCCTTCTTGAATTAAAATTATTGAAATATTATAAAACATACACAATAAAAAATTGCTCAATATATTTAATAGAAAGTATATTTGGTTATAAATCGCTAAAAACCACCCTTCTTGAATTAAATTTATTGAATTATTATAAAACAAACACAATAAAAAATTGCTCAATATTTAAAATAGCGAGTATATTTAGTTATAAATCGCTTAAAACCACCCTTCTTGAATTAAAATTATTGAAATATTATAAAACAAACACAATAAAAAATTGCTCAATATTTGAAATTGAAAGTATATTTAGTTATAAATCGCTAAAAACCACCCATTTTGCAATATTGCAAAACAGATACAATCAAAACTAGCTCAATATTTTAAAAAGAAAGTATATTTCGTTATAAATCGCTAAAAACCACCCTTCTTGAATTAAAATTATTGAAATATTATAAAACATACACAATAAAAAATTGCTCAATATATTTAATAGAAAGTATATTTGGTTATAAATCGCTAAAAACCACCCTTCTTGAATTAAATTTATTGAATTATTATAAAACAAACACAATAAAAAATTGCTCAATATTTTAAATAGAAAGTATATTTAGTTATAAATTGCTAAAAACAATTCTTCTTGAATTAAAGTTATTGAAATATTATAAAACAAACACAACAAAAAGTTGCTCAATATTTTAAATAGAAAGTTTATTTAGTTAAAAATCGCAAAAAACCTACCTTTTTGAAATATATCAAAACAAACAATAAAAACAGCTCAATATTTTAAATAGAAAGTATATTTAGTTATAAATCGTTAAAAACCACCCTTCTTGAATTAAAATTATTGAAATATTATAAAACAAACACATTAAAAAATTGCTCAATATTTGAAATAGAAAGTATATTTAGTTATTAATCGCTAAAAACCACACTTCTTGAAGTACATTTAAGGAATTATTGTAAAACAAATACAATTAAACCCTTCTTGAATTAAAATTATTAAAATTTTATAAAACAAACACAATAAAAAATTGCTCAATATTTGAAATTAAAAGTATATTTAGTTATAAATCGCTAAAAATCACCCATTTTGCAATATTGCAAAACAGATACAATCAAAAATAGCTCAATATTTTAAATAGAAAGTATATTTAGTTGTAAATCGCTAAAAACCGCCCTTCTTGAATTAAAATTATTGAAATATTATAAAACATACACAATAAAGAATTGCTCAATATTTTAAATATAAAGTATATTTCGTTATAAATCGCTAAAAACCACCCTTCTTGAATTAAAATTATTGAAATATTATAAAACATACACAATAAAAAATTGCTCAATATATTTAATAGAAAGTATATTTGGTTATAAATCGCTAAAAACCACCCTTCTTGAATTAAATTTATTGAATTATTATAAAACAAACACAATAAAAAATTGCTCAATATTTTAAATAGAAAGTATATTTAGTTATAAATTGCTAAAAACAATCCTTCTTGAATTAAAGTTATTGAAATATTATAAAACAAACACAACAAAAAGTTGCTCAATATTTTAAATAGAAAGTTTATTTAGTTATAAATCGCAAAAAAACTACCTTTTTGAAATATATCAAAACAAACAATAAAAACAGCTCAATATTTTAAATAGAAAGTATATTTAGTTATAAATCGCTAACAACCACCCTTCTTGAATTAAAATTATTGAAATATTATAATTAAACACAACAAAAAATTGCTCAATATTTTAAATAGAAAGTATATTTAGTTATAAATCGCTAACAACCACCCTTCTTGAATTAAAATTATTGAAATATTATAATAAAACACAACAAAAAATTGCTCAATATTTTAAATAGAAAGTTTATTAAGTTATAAACTGCTAAAACTACCCTTTTTGAAAAATATTATTAGATTATTGTAACACAAACAAAATAAAAAATTGCTCAATATTTTAAATAGAAAGTACATTTAGTTATAAATCGCTAAAAACCACACTTTTTGAAATATTGAAAAACAAACACAACAAAAAAATAGTTTAATATTTTAAGTAGAAAGTATATTTATAAATAAATCGCTAAAAACCACACTATTTTGAAATAAAATTATTGAAATATTATAAAACAAACACAATAAAAAAAATAGCTCAATATTTTAAATAGAAAGTATATTTAGCTATAAATCGATAAATCCACCCTTTTTGAAATATTATAAAACAAACACAATAAAAACTAGAAAGTATATTAATTTATAAATAGCTAAAATCAAAATTTTTTACAATGGCAACGCTGATCAAATGCAATTCTCTGTGTCCTCGAAATCACATGTATATATTTTTTACGGAGTAAAAAACGGGAAAGTATATAAGAGTACTTGGCAATACTACGCAACAAAATTTGTTAAAAAATACAAAAATATCGCATTTAAACCGTATATATAGAAGTTTTAATAGTAATTGCTCGATATATAACCACAGTGCAATCAAATAAAGTAAAAAAAACGGAACCAAAAAAATATTTAAAAATTTTTGGCAAAATTGACGTGTCCGGTGAATATGCTCTAGGCATGTGATCATTTGGCGGACTGTTCGCTAAGTATGCAACTGTCCGCTATTTATCTGCTAGCTTCAAACTCTGTTCGCTAAATAAGCGCTGTGCATATATATATATATATATATATATATATATATATATATACATACATATAAAAAAATACACATAAAAGATTATAATATAGGTCAAATTAAATAATAAAGTAGTTTTTATCGATAATAACTATAAACTTTTTATATAAAGCGCCTATATATAACAAGTAACAAACAATTTTGATAAGAAATTTATTGATAATAAAAATTTTGTCGAAAAACGTATGAAATACATTAAATTTATATAAAAAAAAAACTTATCGATACCATAAAATTTCTATAGAAAATAAATTAATAACATTTTATTTTTATAAAAAATTTTGTCAATTAACCAACCAATAACCAACATTCACCTAAGAAAATTGATCGATAACATAAAATTTTAACAGAGAAGAACATAAGATTTATTAAAAGAAAAAAATTTTTATAGAATGATTATTGTTATTTTATGTTATCGAAAATTAATTTTATACTAAATTTATCGATTACATGAATATTATATAGATTAAATAAATTTTCTATAAAAAATTTTGAGATAACAAAAATTTCCATAGAAAATTAATCGATAACATAAAATTTATACAAAGAATTAAGCTTTAACATGAAACTTATCGATGATATAAACTTTCTGTGAAATATTTATTGATTCAAGAATTTTCAACAAAAACTTTATCATTTTCTTTAAAAAACTTATCGACAACATAAATTTTTAAGAAATTTGTTTATAGAAAATTTATCGATTTCATGAATTTTCTTTGGAAAATTAATTGATTACATGAGTTTTCTATAGAAAATTTATCGATTTCATGAATTTTCTTTGGAAAATTAATAGAAAATTTTTCGATTTCATTAATTGCATATAGAAAATAAATCCTTTTTATGAATTTTCTAAAGAAAATTGATGGATTTGAGACATTTTTTACAAAAAAATTTGATTTTCGATTGTTCTATAGAAAATAATCAATTTTTTGAGTTTTCTATAGAAAACTATTCGATTTCTTGAATTTTCCATAGAAGTTTTATGGATTTAATAAATTTGCTATAGAAAATTTATCGATTTTATGAATTTTCTATAGAAAAGGAACAGATTAAACGAATTTGCTATAGATAATTAATCAATTTTTTGTACAAAATTTATCGATTTTGTGAATTTTCTATAGAAAATCAATCGGTTTCATGAATTTTTTATAGAAAATTTCAAAAATTTTCAATAACAAATTTTGCGATTTCATGAATATTTAATACAAAATTGATCGATTTTATGAATTTTTCATACAAAACTTATCGATTGCACCATTTTTCTGTAGAAAATTATTATTTCTATAGGAAGTTTATCGATTGCAATAATTTTCTTTAAAAAATTTATTGATGGCATGGATTTGTTGTGGAAAATAAAGATTTTCATTGTAAAATATTGATATTAAAAAGTACTGCTTTAATATTGCTACCGACTGTACTTGCACCTTGATAAAAATAACTGACTAAACTGTTGAAATTTTTCTTTTTTCAAAAAAAAAAAAAACAACACAAAACATTATTTATTGTCAACAAAAGATTTGAAAAAGAATAAAAAAAAAATAAATACCCACAAAGACAAATTTTCAAAAATTAAATTAATTTTACTGCACGTTTAAATAATTACAAAAGAAACAAAGAAAATCAAAATTTTTAAGCATTTAGAACATAAGAAAATCGCCGAAAGTTTTTTTTTAATTAAAAATAATTTTTTAAATAAAAGCTTTTGTAAATAAATTTCATAAACTTTTACAAAATTTCACATATTTTTGTTAAAATGTTTATGATGTTTTCAAAATTGTAATTAATTTATTGCTAAATATTAGAAAGATTTAATGTTTTTTTATAGGTATTTTTTGAAAACAAAAGTTTTATTTGAGGATTTAAATGTATTTGGTTTAAAATAATTTTTTTTATATATTTCTCAGCCTTTTAAAAAATTTTTTTTTCAATTTTTGTAACTAAAATTATATTTTTAAATTTTGTTATGATCTTGAGAATTGTTGTACAAATTAATTAAAAGTTTTCATTTTAAATTATTTTTATAAATAAAACTTTATCTTTTCATTTAAAATATTTAAAATTTTCCGTAGTTTACAAAATTTGTTTATCTTTTTTTTTTTATTTTTATCATTGTTCTATATTTTAAAAATTTTTTTAAACTTATTTTGAAAAATTAGTTTTGCGTTTTGTTTACTGACCTTAATCTATTTTTTTAACGAAATTTATTTTTAAATAAAATAAAATTTTCACTAAAAAAACGTCTCTTTATTCAAATGTATACGAAATTAAATTTAAAACTAGTTTTCTTTTTTCAATATTATTTTGTTTGATGTTCAAAATTTTGTTTGATAATAAATTAAAAAAAAAAAAATTTAACGCTGTTATTTCTTTCGTTTTCCGTATTTGATTCCAAAAAAAAATTGTTCTTTTTCAAAGAATTCTTTTCAAAATTCTCTATTTCAAAAAACAAAAATAATTTCGTATTCACGTCAACGATCACCGCGCGTAGTAAAGCAACTAATCAGAAAGACCCTGCTGACTGTTCTTGTCACAACGTTTGTTTTGTGTTTTTGTAGTTCGGCCAACACTGCCAGTCTTTCTACAATTGTGTTGGTGTGTTCAGTCTTCTGCGAGAGAGGAAGAACAGAACATTATCAGAGTTGCCGTTTTGGCTACTTTTAACCAAAATTGGCTACTTTTTTTTTCAATTTTTCAACACAAAAATAAAAAATTTTTTGTTTTTCTTTATTTTTGGCCACTTTCTTTTGTTTATTTTTTTATTATATATATTTAGCTGGTTTTGGAACAAGAACTACACGATCCGCTTTTTTGACCCTTAAAAATTACGTGTGGTATTTGTGCATCTAAACCCATACTTTTTTCATGTACTTAAAAACTATATTTTAAGAAGCTTACTGCCATATTAATAAAAAATATTTGTGATTTTTAAAAGGTTTATTGAACACATTTTCATAGGAAGTTTGTTCAATAAATTTTTTTTAGGAATATGGGGGTTAAGCTTTAACAGAATAACATCTTAATCATATAAGGTATACACTTTGAAGTGTAGATGGCCATTATCTGCTACTCTTAATGCTTCATAGGTCTAACTGAAACACTTTTCTAGATAAACGATAAGGCCAAAAGACCTTCCGATCCCATCACGTTTTCTATTATTATATTTTCACCGGGCATATAAGTATAAAAGATCTACCTTATAATTTAGCTCAATTTTGCACTTTGATACTATAACACACAGCAAGACCCTAAAAGTTTTACTTGTAAGAGCTCTTTATATAAAAAGGTTGAAAGCTCTAGCTCATAAAGCTTTTAAAATTGACGAAAATAAGTGTTAACTTTGTATTGGAGGTGCCACTTCCACTAAAAATTTCTATTTTTCCCGACCATCAGTAACATACTGTCAAAACTTTATAAAAATTGGTCCAGTGGTTTATGAGCCTACAATATACAAACAAACACAATTTATTCTTTAGACATATTTTTAAACTGAAGTGCGAATAAAATAGTACTTTTGATACAAAATAATTTTGGTTACTTTTTTCGCTTTTGGTTACTTTATTTTTACATTTTGGTTACAAAATTCTTTTGATCGTGGCAACGCTGAACATTATTAAATTATTACTAAGCAGTGTTACCAAAACAGCTTTGTCTAATATTCCCAATATAATGTTTGAAGTACCAAAAAACCCCCATCTTAAAACCCAATTTTGGTCCCAAATTTGAAATTATTTACTAACACATTAGGTAACAACTTTAAATTAATTTTATCTTTTTATTAGGAAAAAAAAATTTAAATGAATAGTTTTCATATTAATGATGACATTTTTTATTTTTTCCTTTCTTGAAAAAAAATTGCACTTAAGCTGCAGTCATATTTTTTTACACATGCTGCTTGTCAAAATTCATAAAAATCTGTGATATAGGCCGCACGAAATTTTAAAGAAAACCACTTATATGTAAAGACAAATGAAAAATTTGTTCTTAAAATTGAAATCAGTTTTTTTCTTGACTGTTAATTAAAACACACAATTGGAAAGAGAATTTAATTGGAAAGCAAATTTACATCAAATTTTAAAAGTATTAATGTTTTTGGGAAAAGTGTGAGGTAATTGAAAGTCTAAGCAAAACTTGATCGTGACTTATAGATTACTTTAGACATGTAAAACCATTTGACGACCGGTTTTGCATTTCTAACGTAATCCATTCATCAATTGACAAATGGCTATATTGCAACATCAACTATTCCGCAAATTAAACGCTAGTTTGAAAACAAAAATCGGCAAAACATGTTAACTAAGCCATAAAAATACAGCTCTGTGCTACTTGATCTGCTACAAATGACAACAAAGCATTAATAAAAACATCTGTTGTCAACAATAGAATCTTATTTTTAATTATTAAAAATTCCTAGGAAATAAAAGACATACATTTTTTTAAGAATAATACAAAAGAAAATGTCATAGCCCTACATTTTGCCGAAATCCTTATTCAAAATCTGTCCCAAGTTAATGCTTAAATCCTTCATCTGGCAGCACTGTTAATAAACATCACTCACTCAACAATGTTGGCCTAAGGGGTATGTTCTAAATTAAATTATTTTAGATTATAATTCTATATAATATTCAGGGAAACTGGAAATATGCTCTAAAAAACACGTTTAATGCTCATTAAATATGCAGTAAAAAAATATGCCCTGAAAATTGTTAAAAATATGCCCCAAAAAATTGAAAAATTGATAGTTAAAAACAAAATATTCAACAATTTAATAACAGTTCCATTTAATAAAAACAATCCTTAAATTGAAACCGTTCAAGCCCAAACACTATAGTATTTACAGACGAATTTTCGAGATTTTACCCTATTTGGAAATGATAAGCAGTCATCGGCTCAAATAAAAACAAAGCTATGTTAAGAGGTTTAAATTCATATGAGAGTTATTTGTGCCGAATACTATCTAGATATTAACGTCCATATGAAATTTTTTGTCTTAAAGGGATTTTAGGGACGGTCCCTAAATTGTTTATTAATGTTAACATTTAAAAGGAAGTTAAAGCTTTCTATAGATGGGACCTTTGGGAAAATGTGAACTGATTCGAAAATAATTTAATTTGCAGTAAAATATTTTTGGGACGAATTTAATCTAAATATGTACCAACATAATAAGATGGTTAACGGACACAGAGTCTAATTTGGAAAGAAGTTTTGATGGGGAATTTGTAAAGATATAGATATAAATAAAAAAAAAGGCCGGGAAAAGAAAAACTCTGATTGGATACTGAATATAAAAATATAATTTCGGTAAAAGAAATTATGCTTCCTTAGTTAACCCATTTTTCGCCTCACCAAGCACACTGACAATATAATAACGAAATAAGATTTTAAGTAACTGGCAGAATATCAAACCAAGGCAACAAAAAACAAGAGTATGAGTGCTGGTGATTATAATCACCGGTAGGCGAAAAATGGTTTAAAAAAATTTCATACTTAGAAAAAGGTTACTTTGGGTGTGTTAGCAAAAACAAATGTGTGGTCGCTAACATTTAAAAAATTTCGCTAGCGGATTCCGTTGCAATACGAGCCTTTTTATGTATTTTACTGCATATTTCGTAATCATGGCTTTTTTTCTTTTTAGTTCATATTTAATATATGAAGATTTAAATGGTAAATAATGAAAAAAAAAAAAAAACAGATTGGCCAATAAAAAAATAACAAATATATAAACATCTGTCAACTAAAATGTCATTAATTTAGTGAGACTTGCCATTTACGAATATGGATCATTTGACAACCGAAGAACACGTACAAATAGGTAAGACTTACTACAAAAGCGGTGGTTCAAACTTTTTGAGCATTACGGGGTGATAATGGTCGTCAAAATCGAAATACCGTGCAAGGAATTGGCAAAATTTAAAGAGATTTAAAGAAACTGGTGGCGTTACAGATGTGGTCCTGCCTTTGCATCATCTCAATGTGCGAAAATATCGCTTCTATTAGTGAAAGTGTGGCGGCTAAGCCGAAATTGGGCCTATCTTAGGGCTCATTATGGCTTGCAATTGAAGATTGGGAACTTGACTACCGTGGTTTCAACAACACTGTGCCACGAGTCACACAGCACGACAACACGTTTCCGGAATGCGTTATTTAATGTTTTAGCGACGTCAATTGTCCACCGACATCATGCGATTTGACACCGTCAGATGGCGGCTAAACCGAATTTGTCGATTTCACAGCGTTCTCAGCAATTGGGCCTATCTTAGGGCTCATTATGGCTTGCAATTGAAGATTGGGAACTTGACTACCGTGGTTTCAACAAGACTGTGCCACGAGTCACACAGCACGACAAGACGTTTCCGGAATGCGTAATTTAATGTTTTAGCGACGTCAATTGTCCCCCGACATCATGCGATTTGACACAGTCAGATTTTTATTGTTGAAGCTATATCAAAGACCTAGTCTACGCGAATAATCCCCTAACGTTGGAGTATTTAAAAACGAGCATTCGTCCAGTGATCGCAGAGATATCGCCTGAAATGTGCGAAAAAGTGGACGAAATCTAGCTCAATAGGATCGACTTCTAAAGGCAATCGAGAGGCGGTCATTAAAATGACGTTGTATTTCGTACTAAATAATAATGAAATAATGTTATGAAAGAGCTTTAAAGACAAATTGATTAAAACCCCGTTACAACATGAAAAAAAATCTAACATTATGAATCTATACTTAACACTAACATCATATTAGTGTTAATGTTAAGCACTTCATGTCATTTGTAGAGTAGGTGTAATGGCAAGGTCCAAGCATTATAATGAAATAAACGATTCATCGAATTCATAGGTTTATGTGCGTTTTATTTAACTCTAATTTGAAACCGAAAAATGGATAACCCGTCATAAGTGCATGTTTCTTTTTAGTAAATTTAATTTAATAGATTTTAAGAAATTATTAATAGTCCATCTAGTCCTCACAACTTTAATACACAAATTTAAAAGGCCCCAAATGTGGGTATGGCTAAATTTCTAGTCATAATATTGCATTCACACCGAAACTTAATGTGTGTGTTAAACTTCATAAGATTTGGTTAAATAGAAAGAACAGCATGATAAGAAAGGATCCCTTTGAATGGGCGTGGCACTACCCACATTTCTAGTCAGAATATTGCGTTTTAAGCAGAGCTTTATGTGTTTACTAAGTTGCCTAAGATTTGGTTATGTAGAAATAGCTGTTAAATAATAATTTCTTGCATGGCACTGCCTATTTGTTTAATCATAATATTGCATTTAAGGCTGAGTTCAATGTGTGTGCAAAGTGTCTTAAGATTTAGCAGGGTTAAAAATCAGCGTTTAAAAAACTGCAGTCAAAGAAGAAAAACTGCAATTTCTTTCACTACTTCATTTGTCATTGGCAAAAAAAAAACTGTTGCTTTTACTTCTGATTCATTAAATATAAACAGTCGCTGTCAAACCAACTCAAAAAGCGAAAAGTTATACACAAATTTTTGGTTTTTGTTCGACAGTTTTTGGTTTCGACTGCACTTTTTAAGCCCTTGTAAAAATAGTTTAACACTGTCCACGTTCCTATTCATTATATTTAGCTGTAGCAGGTAACGAATATAAAGGGTGATTTTTTATGAATTATGGTAATTGTGTCCAAACTACATCCGTGAAAGTGAAAAGTGCTCAGTATACTCTGCCATTTCATCATACAGAAACTCACAACCGAGCAGCGACTGCAAATCGTTTAAAAATTTATTATAAAAATTCGAGCTCTGTGAGAAACGTCCATCGTGGAAGAAACGTTGCCGTCAATGGCGAACGATATCGAGCCATGATTTAACGCCTCTTGACTATTTCTTGAGGGATTATGTGAAGTCGTTGGTCTATGTGAACAATCCAAACACGATTGAAGCCTAAGCGTATAACATAAGACGTGTTATTCATGGAATACAGGCCGAAATGCTCAAAAAAGTGGTGCAAAATTGGACCTTCCGAGTGGACCATTTGATCCGGAGTAGCGGGCAACATTTACATGAAGTTATTCTTACAAAGTAAATTATGATGCAAATTTACGGGTTTTATTAGATTTTTAAAAAAACTACGCTTAAAAAATCACCCATTATGTATAAAGTATCATAAGAATCGTTAAAGATCTTCGTCCTAAAATAGTTTTGGCCAAATAAAGTGATCGTCTGAACTAAAGAGCTATGTAAGTAAAAAATTACTATTCATTTTAAAAATTAAAAATGTACGTCAAATTAATTGATAGAATACAATATGTGTAAAATTTTTTTCTTTAGTTTTTTTTTTGTTCAAATTATAAATCTGATAAGAAAAATTTGATATTCGAACAGTTGAATGCCAGTATCTAGCCAAAAATAGATTTTCCTGCAGCAAATATTGTGTAATCCAGTGTTATCAATTGGGAACCCGTTTTGTTTACAAGCTAATCAAGAAAACTGCAAAAATGAGCAAAAAATTTCAAACTGCGATCACTTTTACAAAGTATACACAGGCATAAGTACATGTGTACCAAAGCAATTTCACTACAGGTGGCGGGTGGCAATACTTAAACAATTAAAAAACAACAGAAACAACAGATTTTTTTGCATTGCATTGTTAATGTTTATGGTTCGAAATGTCAACTATTTCTAACAAAACACTAATAAAAAATTGTGAAACCAAAACAAATTAGTTCGAACTGTCAAAGCCTACCACCACCTTGTACTGAATTCGCCTTGATTTTTACTTACAATTAAATAATAAATTAAAAGTGTGTATATACGACATACATAAGTAAGTCTTTTTAAGACTATTCAACTGGTTGGTATTAAAAATCTAAGCAAAGTGATTAAAAATTTAGTTACCGTCGGTGATTAAAATAGAAACAAACACAAAAAAAACACCTAAATTAAAAACAAACAAAACAAAAACAGTATTAAAATCAATAAAAGTTTTAAAATTGGAAAAAAAATTCCCTTTGAAAAATGTCTACACAACCCTGGTGTGGTAGAGATTTCAAGCCCCGTGTTTTTGCCAAATACAAACCCACGTTGTGTTACAATAAGCCAGCCGCCGCTCAAGTTTCGAAATCAGAATACGATGATTTGCGCTATCAGGCGATCACAGGTGACTTAATTGAAACGGTCATAGTACCCAAACGTGAGGCCAAAACATGGACCCTGCAAAAGGGGGATTTGTGTCGTATTACCGTGTGTGAGGGTTCACAAGTTGGCGATTTAAATTTTTGGAATTTAAACAACATTAAGGAACGTTTTTATTCGGGAAAAACCAGACAATTGCATAGCACGCACTTGAAAGTGTACGATCGTTTGTGGAGTTCTTTTCCTTATTTGAGACCAATGGCCACATTTGTTTATGATTCTTTGGCCAAGTATGGCATTGATGAGAATGGAGGTTCTTTACATGATGTTGTGGGTACCAGATGTGATGATTATACATATAAATTAATAACGGGAAAAGATCGTGTGGGCAGTTGCCATAGCTCCTTGGTGAAGGCGGTCACGGAGGAACGGTGCATGAAGGAGGAGGATGTTCATGATGTGTGGAATATATTCATGTGTACTGGATTTACAAGGGTAAGTAAAAAAACAAATGAAGAAATAAATATCGATAAATTTTTATAGAAAAAAATATTGAAACATTGTCCAAAGAAAATTTCAAATGTTAAAAATTTAACACCAAAAAAATATTAAATATTATTATTAAATAGAAAAATATCTAATAAAAAGTAATTAAAAAGCAAAAAAACGTCCAAATTAAATTTTAAATATCAGAAAATTTTTTAAGTCAAATCAAAATAAATTTTGTAAAAAATTTTAAAAAATATTGTTAAAAAAATTTCAAAAAATTAAACATTTTCCAAAACAAATCAAAAATTTTCTAAAGAAAATATAAATTTTTACAAAGAAAATTTAAAAATATCGTATAATTTTTTAAAGAAAATTAAAAAAATTTCGAATAAAGAAAATCGAGCCCCGGCCACGGTCAAGAATGAAAGATTTTAATTAATTTTCAATTTTAATTAATTTTCATGTTGTAAAATTCCTTTCTTCATAAAAATAATTTAATGAAAATTAAATTTAATGAACTTAAGCCTAATTAAAAATATAAAAAAAATTTGGATTAAAAACCATAAATAGTTCAACAAAATAACCACAATACTAATTATTGTTAAAGCTAAGGCACGAGCTCTATGTGTTCATTTGTCCTTCAAGTTGTGCTGAAAAAGGTCAACAAGGAAAAAGAAAGACAAAAAATGAAAAAACAAAAAATGAAAAAACAAAAAAAAAAAAATGTACTTTGGACTTCAAGAAAAATTCTTGACAAAAGTACGAAAAAACAGAAGTAAGGGGGAACATGTAAAATCAATTAAAATGGATAATCATTCAAAAAAGCAAACTTCGATCTACCAAAGGTTAAAATACAATTTGGTTTAAGGATTGATGTTTGACTATTGACGTCAGCAGTCGTCGATGGCTGCGAGTGTAAAACGGCAAATCCATCTGAGGAGATCGAGTGGTTGCGATCGAAACATGTCATGGTAACCTGCCGGCCCGGGTTCGAGCCCCGGCCACGGTCAAGAATGAAAGATTATCAATAACAATTTTAATTAATTTTCATGTTGTAAAATTCCTTTCTTCATAAAAATAATTTAATGAAAATTAAATTTAATGAACTTAAGCCTAATTAAAAATATAAAAAATTTGGATTGAAAATCCATAATATCGAAAAAATGTCGATAAAATTGTTTCAAGATAATTTTTAATATATCTTAAGGCCTGTTCGTCTATTTCCAACGAAGACGAAGAAACAAATTATAAGATATTTTTTTTGTTTTACATGTAAGTTAAGCAAACGAAGTCTTCGTTCGAAATCGACAAACAGGCCGTTCATTTTCCAAAGAAGATTTTAAATGCCGATACAATTTTAAAGGAAAGTGAAAAGTATCGATAAACTTCCGAATAAAATTGAAAATATCGAAAAATGTTCTGCAAAAAATTTAAACAAAGCGATAATTTTTTATAAAAAAAAGCTTTTTATGAAAATGTTAAAAATATTTACAAATATTCTGTAGAAAATTTAAAAAAAATAGAAAAGTGTTATGTAAAATATATTAAAAATCGCAAAAAAAATTTCTAAAATATGTGCATTTAATAATTAAACATTTTCTTTTTTTTCTAGGACACCCAACAATACTTCTGTAAGCCCAGTCCCGCTCAAAAAGGTGACTACATTGAATTTATAGCCGACATGAATTTATTAGTCGCACTAAGTGCCTGTCCCCAGGGGGATGTTTCGATACCTGTGGGTATGCAAGTACCTGATGAAAAGTGTCATCCTTTAAAAGTGGAATTATTTCGCAAAAAATAAAAAATTTTAATATTAAATAAAAAAAATAACATTTTTTTTCGACCGTGACAGGACTCGAACCTGCAATCTTCGGATTCGAAGTCCGACGCCTTATCCATTAGGCCACACGGTCCTTGTGCTAGCGTGTTACTTGCTATTAATATAAATAAATAAATAAGGTCCTTTACGAAGGATTCATGTATAAAATTTGTATGAAATATTTGTAATAGGGGTAGTTTTTTATTTTTAGTCTTTATTTTACTGGTATGCGTGTAAGGTGAAGGGTAGATGTAGTTAAAGTAGCGTTAGTTTAATTGAAAATAAATAAAGTATACTTTAGGGCGAAGAAAAATAATTTGTTTTTGCTACACTTTTGAGCAACTAAGGAAATATTTCTTTTTTCACCTGAGCCATAAATGATTTGAAAATGGTTTATTGTAATAAACGAGGTAATTTTCTGGTTTATACCATGTTTTCCCATAAAAAATTATAAACTACATAGTTCATAATCAAGTTAATTGAATAAACGAGTTTAAAAGAACCAGTTTTTGTTGATATTAAGTTTTGTCTAGCATTTCTAGTTATATTTGACTTTTCAAATTACATATAAAAAAACCATAATAAATTTTCTTTTTTTAGGCAATGAAAATATTGTATAACCCTACGTCTAGATGCGCAATTTGTATTTGTTAGCATAAGCAATAAAGTCAGCAGAATGACGTCACAAAAATTGTCTGTGTGTAATATTGTTTTCAGAGTATACTTATCTTAACATGAATTTGTATGCCAATAAATACTTAAGGTAAGATCAGACTATCGGCGCAATTTTCAAATTGTTGTCGTGTTTTATGTGCCGATAATGTGAACGGTGGCAATTTTCTTCAACGCTACAATCCGTGCCGAAATTGTGCTGGCTATGGACAATTGAAATTAACCTTGTTGCGCCGATAATGTGAACACTCTTGCACAATGCGGAGCAATCAAAAATTGTTAAATATGCATCGATTTTTATCGGCCACTTGTGCGCCGATCACAGTCCACAATCAGCGCCGATACAAGGGATTGCAAAGCGAAATTTTGAAATTGCACGAACTGGCCACTAAAATTTTACTTTTTAAGCTTAATTATAGAAAAAATACATTTATTATATATGTGTATTAAAAAACTTAAGGCCAGTTTACACGGTAATACAATGTATTACGACATTTCAAAAAATTATGTAGAATGAGAAAAATCTTATCATGTAAAAGCAAAATGTATTGAGTAAGAGAGAATACGAATACAAAATCTGACAAACGGTCGGTAAATGCTTTTTTTCTAAACCATTTTAGAAACTTATGTATTCTCATCACACCAGAGGTGTATTTTAACGGAGTATATTGAAGGTGGTAGCATTTTTATACAATTACAAAAACAACTAAAATCAACTCAGGAAATTTTCATGTTGTTTTTGTAAAAATTTAAAACTGCAACCATCTGTTTTTTTGTTATTATTTTTGATTTAACTTATACCATCCGTGTAAACATGAATTATACTTAGCCTTTAATAGCACATTGCACTTTTAAACAAAAGAAAACAAGTCGCTTTTACCAAAACATTGCAGTTGTGCCGATGTTGCCATCCCTGGTTTTTAACATCTTTTTACAAAACAATTGCCCAATTCACAATCTTGTGCAAATGGTCTTGCATCGTAGCATTTGCAAAATGGTATAGTATATACTGTAGTATACTTTTAATTGGCTTGGTTCACAGAGTGTTAGCTGTCGATTTACAATCAAGTGTTGCAAAAGTCGAGTAAATATAAACTATTGGTTTTAGGCGTTGCATATTTGCAAAAGAGTAGCAAGTGCATTGCTGCATATTTTGTTGGTGTAGAGTAAAAATATACTATACCATTTTGCATATGCTCCCAAAAGTATGCTACAGTATTTACTATACCATTTTGCAAATGCTACGATGCAAGACCATTTGCACAATATTGTGAATTGGGCTAATAATTATGTATAAAAAAAACACGCTACGCAGTAAGCAAGGTATATTTACACAAGGAAAACTCGTTGGCCCATATGTTTGTCAGCTGTTTACCCCTAGTTGGAACCCAAACGTCAAATTTTTTTCACAAATAACATTTATTAAAATTTTATGATACATCAAATGGCAATATGATCTTATAAAAAAAAAGTAATTGAGTTTGATGCGAAAACTTTTATGCCATTTTTCCTATTTGCAAAAATTTTAAAAATTTATATGCCTAATATGAATGTATTTTTCTTGATACACTTAAAGAATTGATACTTTACTTGAATTGATTATGTAAGTTTTTAAATGGTTTTGGGATCTAAAAAAAGTGCTAAAAATGCTAAATAATTATAAAAATGTTCTTAGCTAGCTCTTAGCTCTTTTTTCGAAATTCTTAGCGCTAATTCAGAAAAAAATATGCTAAATCTAGCAGTAAAAGTGCTTAACTCGCACGCCTGGGACCACCCAAGAATAAATTGTGCAATGTTTTTAAATTTGCGCCGATATAACACGATTAAAATCGTCACAGATCGTGCTATATGAGCCGATAGTGGGAGCTTAGCTTTACGTTTTCTATGGCACCTAATTTATATTTTTTATTATAAATTTGTAAATTTTTTATTCAAATTTAAACCTACGCTAAATTTTCATATGTATATTTTTGAAACTGATAATTGATTTTGACAGCTTGTGGGAACCCAACAAACACGAGGTCAAACCTTTAATATGAAATGACTTTATCATTTGACATCAAACACAATTCTCAAACGTTTTAACATTTAAATTCAAATTGATAATGATTTGAAAATAAACATTTGACATCAAATGTTTTATCAATTTGATGTCAAATTGGTATTAAATGTTAAATTCAAATCAAAACTAAACTTGGCAATATTAAAGCGAAAAATAAATGTTTTTAAAAAATTTAAAAATGGCGATGAAAGTTAAATTTTTACTTCGTGGTTACATGTGTTTTACAAGTAAACGATTTGTTTTTTGTGAAAAATAAAAATTATCTGTGAGTGAAGAACTTATAAGTTTGTTGTATGATCGCGGTGCTCCTCCTCAAAATAAAAGGGAGCCAGTTATTTCGTCTTTGCAAGAATAAGAGGACGGAAAGAACTTTATTTCATCTTTTAGCCGAATGTTCATCTCATAGTTTATTTAAATAAATAATGAATTTAAATTAAAAAATAAAATATTTTTATTTATGTTTATTTATGTATGAAAATAAAGGCATTTTCAACTTAAAAATAATTTCGCCTTTTTGTTGAGAACGCTATAATTTTCAAATCATTATCAAACGCTTGTCGTATGAGAAAACGTGTGATTTGAAATCATTTTCAATTTGACATCAAACCTTCGTGTTTGTTGGGAAAAGATGTACAATGTACAGCAATACTTGTGCGATCCACATGTTAAGATCCAATTAGACGTGACATAACCATAATGACACTTCACAAACCAAAATTGAATTGGTTTGTATGGTATGTTTATGTCGTTTTGGTAATACAGTGGCTATGGTAATAAAGTTGTGGTATGGTTATGTCACGTCTAATTGGACCTTTAATATTTAGTGTTGGCAATAAAATTGGGAAGTTGCCACGGCAATAATTGTCAAACTAATTGCCTGTCTAGACTCAGGGAAATGTGATGTCTATACGAGACAATTTTTTGTCTTAATAAACGTCAAACTTCATAAAAAAAACGCTGACAAAAAGATTAGAGTTTATTTTATATGACTTTGACGTTTAGTATGACAAAAAATTTTCAGGTGAAGACCCCAAGGTAAGTGTAACATTAAATTGTAAGGTAAACTATCAGAGATAAACTGGTTAAATGATAGAAAGCAATAAATTTAAATTATATCGTTTTGCGAATGAAATACATTTAAGGAGTATTTTGTATAAGGCTTTTATAATTTTGAGTAAATCACCTTAAAAAAAAGTTTCGATATTTTTGTTGTTCTTTTAACTATTTTTAAAAAATTAACAATATTTTTAATTTCCTTTAACATCCTTTTATTTACATATACTTACTTTTTGTTTTCTTCAAAAAAATAATTTAGTTTATTTTATTTATAAAATTTTCTTTTCTTGATCTTCTCTAGAAAATTATCAATATTCTCAACAAAGATTTTTATGAAATATTTTTATGTACTTTTATGTATATTTTGAATTTAGGAATTTTACTCTTTTTAGTAAAGTTTTAAGTGCGTAGCTTTTTATTTCAAACCATAGAATATACATAACTAGTAGTATTTCATGGTATAAAAAAATTGAAATCATATACTAATTAAATATTTGTAGATTTTGCAAGATAAAAAGTAAACAAACTTTGCACTTAAAAGTTTATAATGCCATCAGCCTTAAATTTATGGAAGATTGTTCAATTTTAGAAAGTTTTATACGATTTTGTGCAACTATGTTAGTAAAAAATATACATACCAGGGCGAATTAACTACAGGTGGTGTCGAAATGGCATCTGATTTTGACTCTTCGAGCTCATTTGTTTTGATTTGTTCGTGTTTTGCTAAGAATAGTTGACATTTCGAGCTATAAGCACTAACAATGCAATGCAAAAATGGCAAATCTTTCACTGGTCCCACAAAATTAAAGCTTCCAAATTATGTTCAAGGATCTTGGTTATCTTTAGCGATCCTGCGACAAACTTTGGGCAGGATTGGAGAAATGGGCATGACTCGAAAAAAAAAGATTTATTTTTATCTAAAGAACCAAGAGAAAAATTATCCAAAAGTGGGCGTGATTATATTTTTCCAATATTTCCCCTAAATTCCTTTTTAACCTAAAAAAAAACAGTCTAGCAGCTTTCTATTTAGCACAACAACCCAGTCTGGCCACTCTCTTTAATATACATGTCATATTGCGTTTATTTTCTTTTCAACACTCGTTTAGTCAAGACATCAACCATTTAAAGCAAACTTAAAACATTTTGACAGTTCTTATTCGGCCGGTCCATATTTACTGGGGCAAACAACAACACGCAACACAATTTGACAACGTCAACATTAATTTCTCTTTTCATTTTCTAATCATACACTTTTTTCTGCTGGTGAATTCTTTCCTTATTTTTTTTTTGTGTTATTACCACCGAAACGAAAACTATTTTAATTTTTTTTTATTCTATAACGACAAAAATATTTATTTTAAATAAAAAAATACAGAAAATATTAAGTGCAATGTTAAATTAATAACATATTTGAAAAAAAGTTGAAATTTTATTAAAGAAATAAAAAAAGTGTGTGTAAAGAAAAAATATAAAAATGGCATCTCGTGGAGGTCCCATGGTATCAGGGACAGATGGCAATGATTTCGAGTATAGACAACGGGTAGCTGCACCTCATCAAATTAGGTTAATATACATTTTGGTTATTATTAAAAATATCTGTGTTACCTTAATGATTTTGAAAACAAAATTTTAAAAAACAATTGTTGAATAGGTATAATGGTCATAATAATTTATATTTTGTGTTAAATAGGTATGTCCAAGCTTTTGGTATTTTTTATTATTTTTGAATTTTTTGTGTTTTGCATAATTGTTATGTCTGGTAGGTATTAGAAAAAAAGTAATTTTCATTCCTCACTCTTTACACATTTTCCATAAAAAAAAATTAAAAAAAACAAGAATTTCTTTTAAAGAGTATTTTAAATGAGGTACATATTTATTTGTATTTTTTTTAATATTGTATGTAAGTGTTAGGGCTTTTTATTTCTTTTCTTTTGTTAATTTTCCTTAATTTTTTGTGTCTGTTTTTATTTCTAAAATAATATAGCAACTATTGCTACTGCTGCTAAAACCATATGTCCGTCCAATTTGTCTGTCTGTTTTAAAATTGATGTTGCTACTCTGCTTTTTGATCACCTGCCAATTTTTGTTTACATTTGTTGTTGTTTTTGCCTTTAACTTGCATTTGTTTTTGCCTACTTGTTATTCACCCCCACCCTCAAGTGTTTACACATTGTTATTGTTTGTGTTTTATTACTGTACTCACATAAAATTATAGAAAAGGGAAGGGGGCTAAAATTGTTTTCAAATTTTGTTGCAGTTTTTTGCTTTTGGGAGAGTTGTTTTTCTTTTTTAATTTTTGGCAACAATTTTGCATATTGACCTGATGTGTTTTAAATTAATGTTTTACTTGGTATTAGAGTTTAAAAATCATGTAATTTAAAAAAAAAAAAACAAATCTATTTTGATCAAAATAATGTAAAATTTTTAAACTTGCAAAATTAGTACATACATGCCTACATATGTATGAAGTAAAAAAATGGTTAGAGCCGGTTCACACACGTCAAGTTTGACTCGTCAAGTCTAGAGTTTTTAGAAGAGAGGGGAAAATAAATGGCATTCTCTTTTCCCTTCTCTCCCAAAAGCACAAGATTTGACGAGTCAAACTTGATGTGTGTAAACCGGCACTTAAAGGTATTAAAAGCATTGTTGCAAAAGTTCATGGAAAGCAAAAATTTTTAATAATACATAGTAATTGTGTTTACGAAAAAAAAATATAAAAAAATATGCCACCATTCAAAAAAAAAATCGCAAATTAAAGGGGGCTGAGGCCCGAGGGGCCCCATGGAACCAAAAAACTACCCCGCCCACTTAGTGATGTGTGGGTACTCAAATGAAAGGTAATTTGACCACAATTGCAAATATGTACCTATGTACCTATTTTGTTTTTGTATTTGCATATTATTTTCCTCACAAGATCAATTTAAGTATCTTTTATGTGCAGAAAAGCGCTTGTTATACCATAGAGGAGAAAGTCCTTGCAGAGGAGCTTTAGTTAGCGAAGCCGGTCTTTGTTATACCATAGAGTAAAAAAAAGACAGAAGAAATAAAAAAAAAATCGAGCATAAAACATTAAAAAATACAAAATATTTACAATCGTGAGCAAATTACCTTTAGTTTGAGTACCTACACATAGATATGAGTGTATGGGTGCACTTTTTTTTAGACCCAGAGGTCCCCAAAAGTCCCGCCCGCCCTAAATTTTTTTAAATTCGGTTTTTTGGACCATTACCTTTAATTTGAGTACCCACACATTTCACTAAGTGGGCGGAGCAATTTTTTGGATCCAGGGGGCCCACGGGCCTCAGCCCCCTAAAATTTTAATTTTGGTTTTTTGTTTTTAATACCAGAGGGATTCAAATTTTTTTTTATTTTTTTTAACTGCACTTTTGCCAAATTTTCTCCCAATTAAGAAAAAATAAAAAAGTTAATAATCTTTTTAACAGTAAAAACTAGCAATGTACATTGAGAGTATCCAGCTGTAAGATACGAAACTCTCTACTTTAATTGAATTGTTTTGATCTATTTGCACTTGGTTATTGTTCCTAAATTTAAGAAAAATATATACTATTTCATGTTATTCAATAATTTTTAATATAAAAATAGGTACGTTCGACTAGATTTGCAGTAAATGAGAAAAACTAAAAATTACTCTCAAAAAGGCCTAAAAATTAAGCGAACGGAAAATTTGTAAAAATTCGTGAGACAAGTCTGGTTTACCAACGCAGCTCCAAATAAACAACAATTACAAAGCGGAATAGAAAATTGAAAAAGAAAAAATAAAATGGCAAAATTCTCGGAAACAAATAGTTTCCGAGTTATGGACCTCTAAAGTGTTCACATAAATATGCGATTTCCCACTTCATTTCAAATGATACCAATATTGGTATCATTTAAAAGCGTTTGATTAGATCTTTCTGGATATAAACATTTTATTTAAAAATCGGGTGGGCTTCGATTGGAATAGGCCTTTTAATTATTTTTAAAAATAGTCAGGGGTGTCATAGAAACCAATGATATCGGTTTTTTATTGAAAATAAACCAAGCAGTTTACAGCTCTTGTTTTTATTGGAAATAAATATAGTTGTTAAAAGCTTTATTTTTTATATATATGTATATTTTTTTTCCCCCCGTCCCGGGAATTCCCGGGAATTTCCATTATTTTATTTCCCGTTTTCCCGGGATTTTTCTTGCGGGATCGCGGGAAATAAAAAATTCCTCATAATTTCAGAAAATAGCTATTTATACTTTGAAATTTAGTTTTCTATTCTTTAAAAATTAGCATCTGTGGATGGGTTGTGGGTTAGATCAATTGCAAGAAGTGAGTACATGTATTTAAATGAATGTCTCCTGATGCAATAAATCTACTAAAAGCAGAATGGGCAGTGCAACAGTTGATAATTATTACATTAAGTGAAGTGAAGAGTTAATAAAGTACATTTATTCAAAATAAGATGCAGGCAGTATAGTTTCATTGTCCACGTACAAGTCTTAAAAATAGGAGATACCTAAACATATCGCTCTTTTATTGCAACATAGTCATATCTACAAAAACAAACGATCTTGGCAAAATGCGATTAAAGTTTTAAAAATGTACCGATTTAAAGATATATTTTGGTATAACTTGGGTTCAGTTTGAGATATAATACGAGAAGGTATGAAAGAAATCTTTGCTAAAGTTACTTAAAATTTTGAGATATGACTAAGATGCAATGAAGGGGCGATATGTTTATTAGGTGATAAACACAAATTTTCAATTTCAATTTGTGTTGGTTTATATAACCGTGAGGTGCGGGGAAACCGAAATAAAATAACATTTTGGAAACTCGTGTAAGATACTACAACATACAACTTGAAAAACACAATGTCCTAAAGATTACAAATGGACCTATTGAAATGAAAAGGTTTGTAAGAAGCAGTCCGGTTGATGCTTTTTTGCATAAACCTTGACATACGTTTGACTGATATATACGTTGTTTATAAAAAAGAAAAAATTGCTTCTGATTGTGAATCCGAAGCATGCTACAACGGTGCACTTTTAACTATTTGTCCAACCCCGGTAAAAAATGAACGAAATTTTTCGGAAACATGATAATTAGTAAATAAAATCAGGAATATACTTTTTGATGACTTACAAAGCGCTTTGAGTGTGTCAGAAAGTTATTTCCTAAGTCGTTAAAAAATGTTTGTATTTCTTTAAAGTATTTTATCTATTTTATTAATTAACTTTTTGATTTTATATCTTGAGTACCTTAATTTTTATTTTGTTTTTATTATTGTTTTATGAATTATCCAGAGCTTAATAATACTGAATAAAAGCATAATAATAGGGAATAAAGGCGTGAGGTAATAATAATTCAAGTTCCTATTTCAATCTTTAGTTAATTTTTTAGTATTGAACCATTTCATTTACTTTCTTTGTAAACAAGTTCCCTTACCTTTTTTATAAAAGTTTTTTTTTCATTGATTAATACCAAAATTTACTTTGTATTATTTATATGGAGCGGGATCCCGGGATCCCGGGAAATTTAAAAAAATTTCCCGCTTTCCCGGGAATCTAAAAAGTCCGGGAAAAAAAACTCTAGTTAGATGTTTTCCACAGATAGAAGTAAATAAAATTGATAAATTGGTAAAATAGTATTTTTGCATGTTTCCGGTAGTCTCCGGCAGCGGGCTGCTTCAAATTTGCAAAAGTCTTCTTCTTACTTTTTCTGCTAACAGCAAATATCCAACAACAGCAGTGGTCGTTTTACTTTTTTATAATTTATATTTATATTTTTAATAAATTCGCTGTATACCTACATATTTTTACAAAACAATAAAATTACACAAATTAAAACAGCAAATGCAATGCAAGTAATACAACGATGGCATTTATTTTATGTGTTTACTTTATTACCACTTCTTATTTTCTTTTCTATAATTTTTCTTTAATTAAAAACTCAGGCTTTAACAATATTTTAGCGCAAAAATCATAATTTACAAAATTGTTAAACAAAAATTGCATTTAAAGATGTAAACACATGAGGCAAAACATTAAAAAGCTGATTCGAATATCGGTTTTATTTGTATTCGAAAATAACAAATCCGACTTGTTTTCATGACACCAAATGAAACCAACATTGGTTTGCAAAACCGACAATGAGCAAAACCGACTTGGATTCTATGACGCCCCTGAGTAAAAATTTGCGTTGATCTATTGATCTCCATTATTTTTAAAAAAGTGATGCCGAAATTTTTAAAATGACGCTAAGACAAGCCAAATTCGTAAAATAGAGGGAACTGCTGATGGCAAATAAATGTAGTGTAAAAAAATTTTTACACTTTTGACTACTTAGCTCTTTTTTATCGGTACTCGATTAAATACTTTTTATAACACGAACATTTAAGGATAATACAAGCCATTTATTCTATGTACATATGCAATTTTGAGGAAAATGTCGTGGACGACAAAATGCTCGACAGTGTCTAGTGCACTGTCTTCTAAAGAAGTTTACAAACGACGACAGGACCGACATTGTCTTGTAAGCTTTCCTTTATCAAAGTTAATCCACGACAACATGACGGACATTGTCTTGTAAGGTATCCTCTATCAACAACTATACACGACAGTATGAGCGACAGTGTCTTGTAACCTGTCCTCTATGAGCAACTAAACACGACACATGAGCGAAATTGTCTTGTAAGTTGTCCTCTAAACAAAGAAAAATATTTGTTTCTAAGAAATGTTTATACAAAAAAATAACTGTAAAATAACAATATGAATAACAAAGAACCAAAGCAAAGTGAAGAAATACAGTCAGTCAAGTGTGAAAAGTCGAAGACTAAAGATCAGTAGTGTTTTCTTTAAATAAATTTTTATTATTTAAACATTTAGTTTAACTAACATTTATCAAGTCGAGGTAAGTAAAACAGTTAATTTTATTTATTTTTATTATATCATCAAAACGATCGCTACAACGTGAAATATCTCTTAAAAAACATTATTTTTTGAAATGTAACCCGCTGTGCACGTTAGGCTGATTGTAGGTCCTATAAGATCAAGTGAAAATTTGCCTAATTTAACAGAAAAGCTAAAAAGAACGTTAGGTGAAGATATTCTTACCGTTCTCTTTGATGAGGGTCTTAATGTTCCAAATAATATGAAAATGCTTTTAAAAAGAACAAAAAAGAAGTTTTGTTACACGAACTGTTATTCCAGAAAATTATTTTCACTTTGGGATAAAAACTCAACTTTTGTGGCCAATTTTAGCTAAAACGGTAAATTTAGAGATAGATTGTTTATTTCCAATTAGTATATACTGTGGAAATAGTAAACCGGTTTCGATTAATTCTTTTCTTCATGGCTAATGGAATTTTGTATGAAGAAAAAATTTTCTTTTTCTGTAAGAGCATTCATTTGTGACGCGCCTGCAAGATCTTTTGTAACTTCTTGTGTAGGACGTAATGCATTCCATGGATGTAGCAGGTGTTTACAGATAGGAAAGAGGGTAGATGGAGTAACTGTATATTCCGTTACTCCTGGAGATAGAATAACAGATGAAATTCGGTAATTTTTAAAAATAGTTTTTCTGATTTAGAAGAAGTCAACATAAACATGGTTACTCAATTTCCAATAGAGCCTATGCACTTAATTGATTTAGGTGTCATGAGAAAAGTATTAAATGAGTTGTTAAAAAATATAGAGTATTGAAAAATCATCAATAACAAATAACCTTATATCAATTGTTGGTTGTATTCCGTAGGAGTTTGGTCGCACTCCTAGACCACTTACTGAGTTAAAAACGTGAAAAGCTACCGAATATCGTCAATTTTTATTGTATACGGGTATCGTAGTTTTTAAAGACCATGTAAGCGATGATATTTTTACCATTTTCTTTTACTTCACTATGCCTACAGACTGCTAAGTTGCCCATATTCCTTTCAAAATAATTTAGAAGCATGTGAAATATTATTACAGGATTTTGTTAAATTTTTTCCCAATATATATGGAGAAAAAAATTTAACCTATAATGTTCATAACTTACTGCATATATGCGAGTGCGTTAAAGATATGGGACTCATCACAAAATTTTCTGCATACGATTTTAAAAATTTTATGCAATCGATTAAAAAATGCGTAAAAAAACCTAATAAAATTTTACAGCAAATAAGGAATCACTTCGATGAAAAATCAATTATAATGAAAAAAAGCCTAAATTATAACAAAAGAAAGGGGAAATTGGTAACTATTAACGGTTCAGAATGCTATCTTAGCTTTTGCTTTCCAAATAATTTTTGCTTACTTAAGGATCAGTATTTAAAGTAAAAATTACTAGGATGAAAGAAAATATATTTTATTCAGTAAAAGTACACGTTACCGGTACCATCGATGCAGTTAGGCATTTGGAGTTGTTGACAATGTTGAAGGAGGTGAAGAATTTAAATTAGATATGTGTAAAGTTAAATGCAAAATGATTTGTTTACCGTATAACAAAGAATATGTAGTTATACCTATGTTGCACAATTGCACATAATGATTAACGTAAAAATGCTTTTGTTTTTTGTATTTTTTTTTTATTGTATTTTATTTTACTTAACCTATTTTTTAACTAGAACGGACCTCTTCGAACAATGTATTGTATTATTGAAAACCTGAAAAATAAGATGGACTCCATTATTTCGCAGCAGAGAGAAATAGTTTCGATGTAAGCTGAGAATAATGCTTTTGTTAAGAAGAAATTTTGGGCTTTTCGAAGTAACCCAGACTTTATTTTCAATAGACTGCGAGGAGCAAATGCGGAAGCTGGAAGTGGACTTAACCACAGAAAAGAAAGTAGAAATGGTAAATATAAAAACTATGAATATGATTTTTAATACGTACATTGAAATCAATTACGAATATTAGGAGTCATTTTATTATTACTTTTACTGCCTGTTTTTAGAAAATAAAAACAAAATTTGTGTGAGAAGTGATATTAAAAACCATGGTAGAATAAGTACAAGGTAAAGTCATATACTATGATTAAAAACAAAAACAAATTTTCGTATTTTATTGTTGTTTTCAAAATAATTTCTCATACGAAATTTTATTTTCATTTTCTAAAATCAGGCAGTTAATCATATTGTAATTAAGAAATTTATTTATTTTCAGTGTGGATGCATTAAACGAATTTTGGGTGGACATTTGTCAAACATAGAAATAATTATAAGTAAAGAAGTTATTATTGTATGCTATAATTTAGATGGGACGAAAGAAAAAAAATCTCTTAAAGATTATGGAAACATAATGAATGTCTTATACGGTAAATATTTACTTATATATATATATATGCATAAATAACAAATTTATAAATACCTTTTAAATCTGCAAGTTTAACCTACATAATTTTTTTTTATTATATTTATACTTTTTAGAATCAACAAAGAAAGATGGGTTAACGTACGAGGATTTCAAAAGAGTTCAGGGCAATCCTCAAAAAAATTAAAAACACATTTAACAAGGACAAGGCCAGAAAGGAATTAAAAGAAAATCTATTAAAATAATTAATCATTTTAAAAAATTAAACTAATAAATAAGAATTAAAGTATGATTTCAAACATATGTGCTTATGTAGTTTTTTATTTATTTGAATGGATTTATATGCGAGATCGTCGTATAAGCTGTCGCCGACGACAAAGTGAATGTCAGTGACCTGCACACGGTCATCAACGACAACTTTATTGACATTGTCGTTGAGGACAAAGGAGAATCTATTGTCGTCTATATAGCCATCAACGATAATGTGGACGACAATGTCGTGCATGTGGTCATCAACGACAAGTTAGGCGATATTGTCTTGCACACATTCGTGTGTGTACGACAGGCTGAGCGACATTGTCTTTCTTTGTGTCGTGTACGATTTACGCGACACTTGTTCGAAAATATCGTCGACGATTTGCATTAGTTGTCCCTTACGTGTCGTGCAGGAATAAACATTGTCGTGCACGAATCATTGATGATTCTGGGTACATGAATACTTTTTTTGCTATTGATTACCTAAAAAAACATGTGCAGTACTAAGTACCCAAATACTTTACACTTCAACAACTTCAAAAAATTAAAACAACAACAAAAAATGTTTAAAATTTGGTATTTAGCCACATAAATGCATCACAAACAAGTGTAATTGATTAATATTTATAAACTTTTGGTATTTGTTTCATTTTTAATTCAACTTTCCTTTTATTCAACAATTTTTTTTACCATTTCTATGCTTTTTATTTGTTTTCCTTTTGAAACAATGTTTTCTTGTTTTACTAAATTTTACTTCCAAAATTTGTAAATACTCAGCAGTGTTCCTAGTTTTTGGGATTTTTTTTTTTTTTTTTTTTTTTTAGTTTTTACGTTACCCTTGTTACATACTATACACGTGTACACAGATACGTAGAACTCAAAGAATAAATAACATTAGTTTTAGTTTTAATAATATTACACAAATGGATTTATTTAAATAAATTGATTGTGCATATTTTTCCATTGACATAATATGTAGTATGTATTTTATTTTTAGGAAAATGTGGGAATTTTTGGGGATAAGAAAAGTAGCTATTTTGGGGATTTTTGGGGATGAAAAACCGCACATTGGGGATAGGGCTTAAAATTAAACTCTGATACTCAGTCAAGAGCTGTCACTTTACGTTCTCAATTTGTGTTCTCATTTACTGTATTTTGTATACGAGAACGCAATTTAGTAAAATGCAGTAAAAAATAGTAAATACTTTTGGGTTCTCGAACGCACCTATTATTGAAAAAAGTAAACAGCTGTTTCAGGCTTTTCAGATTTATTTTGACCGTTTTCATTAAATTCAAAGAATTTTTTATTAGTTTTTGACAATAAAATACATATTTTTAAATTATTAAAAATAATTTTTTTAAATCCTAAAAAATAAGTTTGTTCAAAATCGTTATAATTCGCAAAAAAAGGTCTTCATGATATATCTTTTATTTAATTTTTATTTAAAACCAAGTAAAAATGATAAGTGAAAACAAAACAGTATACTCAGCCAAGCCACAGAGAACAATTTCGTTCGATGAATGACGAAAAAATTTTCGAAATGAAACCATTTATGTTTTTATCAACGAATTGAGAGTTTTCTGTATCTGAAAGGCCAAAAAACTATCAAAATACACTTCCTATCAATAAACAAATACGTTTTCTTCCATTCCGAAGGGAATCATTCCGGACGGAATTGTACTCTGTGACATGGCTGTATATTTACTATAAATCAGTTTATAGTAGTCTACTTAAGGTATGTTCAGACCTAACAAACATTTGACGATGAAATCCAAAAAAAAGCATAAATTGGTCAAACTTAAGCTTTATTTTTACTAAATTCTATTTATTTACTAAAATTTATTTCTAAGATGATAATTGTATAATGTAATTTAGAAACTGTTAAATAATGTTTGCTCTAGCCAAACGTTTTGCAAAAGCAAACAATTCTTTAAGAAATCTAGTGGTTACGTGTAGGACGTCAAATATTTAATAGGTGTGAACATACATAGCTTTAAAGCAGCAAAAAAAGAATTTTTGTGGTCAGTACTGAACAAATATTAGATATACATTTGTATGTACTTGCAGTTCTTTTATATATCTAAAACGCTAAACACTTCATAGCCAAGGCATTCCTCATTGTATCTTTTTCTGGAATACATTGTATGGTAATTAAATTTATTCAACATATCTTGCGAAGGTACATAAGAAGTGTAAAATGTAAACCTGGTCCTCATACAAGTGTACTACCGAACTTAAGATTTAAATGGAATATTATAAATTTATATAAATTGTATGTTGAATTTTAAAAAATGTGGATAAATTTTTTATGGATAATTTCAAATATGGATACATTTTTTATCGAATAAAAATATCGATTTATTTTCTATGAAATAAAAGGATCTTGGTTGTCATCTGACAACATCCGACAAAATGTGGGCGGGAGTAGAGAAGTTGGCGTGGCACAAAATTGTTTAATTTAGATTTAAAGAACGTTAAGAGAAAAATTGTCCAAATTTGTACCAACATAGCTGGGTTAGCAAAACATAACATCTTTTAAAAAATGGATAACGGCATGAGCCAAAGTTTCCAAATTAGGAACAAGCATCTTGGTTATTAAAACACAACATCCGACAAAATGGGGCGAGTTTGGACAAGTCGGCGTGGAACATAATAGATTTATTTATATCCAAAGAACGGTATTTCTATTACTTTCTGCTATTATCGCACCATGGCATAGCCGAATAAAAAATTTATTTGAAAAATAAAAAAAATAAAATAAATAAATAATAAAATAAATAAAATTTCATCATAAATACAAAAAACATAAAGAACTAATTAAAAAAAAATTCAAGTAAATTTGTTTTTGTTTGTGTTCTTACATTTTCTTCTTTTGCAGGTAAATGTACCTTTAACTAACACAAACTCGTTTTGTAATGTTTGTCAAGTAAAACTATGAAGTCTATGAGCGAATTTTGTTTTCCTATAAATTGCTTATTATTCTAAACGCTTTTGCCAACGTCCATACCACACTGAATAAATCGATTCTAGTACGATGCTCGCGAGTTTAAAAAAAAAATTTTAGAAATTCAAGTAATTGACAAATTTTCTAAAGAAAATTAAAAAAATTGTCAAATTTTCTATAGAAAATTGAGAATATTGATAAAGATTCTATAGAATATGAAAACTATTACCAAATTTAAAATACAAAATTAAAATGATAAGAAATTTTACATAAAAAATTAAAAATATCCAGACTTTTCTATTCAAAATTTATAATCATGAAAAAAATTTCTATAGAAAGTACTGAATTATTTAAATTTTCTTTCATTTAGAATAACGAACATTGTTCTTTCAAGAATTATTATCAATCGAACTTTGTAAATGTTATATAAAATTTAATTTGTTGAAATTTTTTGTATTTTCCTTCCAGTTTGTTAAATAAATCACGACTGAAATACTGCATTTTCTTTCATGCACTGCTATTTTTTGTTATGCTAGCCAAGCTAACCTCTGATATACTGGATCGTTTGGATATATTTGTACTAGAAATTGAAGAATTGGAAATACCCCCACCGTTATGGTGGGAATATATATGGCTGGCCTCATTGTTGACCTCATTTTTGGGCCTAACAGCTGCTAAAAGTAATAAAATACGTGATATGCAAAAATATATGATTGCTTTGGGTTTGTTTGCTGTCTTGCCGCTGTTGTTTTGCTTCATTTATTATTTTGCCGATGTTTGGGAGTATTTGACTTTGGATGATAAGTCAGAATTGGAAGAAACTGGCATATTTTTGTGGAGGGTAAGTATTTATCTTTTTTCAGGAGAATCAATAACATATTATTTATTTATTTGCAGGGTCTTCCTTATGGTTTGTTATGGTATGCTTTTTGTTTTGTCGGTTTCCAAATACATGGTTTTACTTTATATTTCTCCTATAACTTGGTTAAAGCCTGGAAGGCACGCACTGCCGCTAGGAAATATCAATAATTTATACTCATATTTAAAAATTTTTTTCTGTTTTCCTCCGTTTTGTTTTTAATTACATTTTTTATATAAGAATTATATATGGATATTAAAACTTTCTTGTTATCAAAAAAAATTAAGAATTACATTTTTTCATTTTGAGAAAAAGATAATAACCTTAATATGTATAATGAAACTGCACCACTTCCTGTAGTAGTTTTATCTGTTTGTAATTGTAAAAACTTTCAAAATTAATTGGTATTTGCTTTTTTTAGTTTTTGGTGTTTCACTTAAGTTTAAATGCAATATTGTTTAAAATTTATTTCGAATTTTTTTATATAAACGTGTAATAATTTTAATAAAAACTTTTAAATTGTTTTTTTTGTTTTTTTAAATTTTATTTATTATTTCTTCAAAATCAGCCATTAAGTTAAAATTATCTAATTATTTTTATAATTTTTCAACAGAAAATAATGAACCTCGTATTAAGTTGCAATTTTAACAATACAATAGACACAAATCAAAAATGTGCTAAGTTCGAGATTTCTTTAAAATCGGAAAAAAATTTGAAAATCAAAAACGCTTCACATATGTATAAGGAATTTAAAATGTCAATAAAATTTGCACAAGAAACTAAAAATACATATATCAATATCTTTTTAAAGAAATTTTAAATAATTTTTATATTTATTTTTTTAAAAATCGGTTATTTTCTTTAGAACTTTTTAAAAATATAGATAAATTATAAATAAATGTTATTGATAAATTTTAAATAAGATTTGATGTTTTAAATAAATTTTCTCTAGATAAAAATTAATAAAAATTATCGATAAATTTTCTAAATTAAAAGTTTTCTATAATTTTTTTTATTTGTGTTGAAGATATTTTCAATAGAAATTTAAATGTTATCGATAAATTTCCTATAAAAAATAAATATTACTTTTGATAATTATTATCGATACATTTTCTAAAAACATATAAATTGTTTAAAGAAAATTATTGTTATCGATAAATATTCAATAACAAATTAATATCGATAAATTTTCTATAGAAATTTGATGTTATCGATTAATTTCCTAAAGAAAATAGATGTTATCCATTAATTTTCAATAGAAAATTATCTTTATCGAAAAACGTTCCAGATAAGCGTTTAATTTTCTAAGAAAAACCTATGTAATCGATAAACTTTCTAAAGAAGTATGTTTTCGATAAATTAAAAAAGAAATGTTTTGTCTATAAATTTTCTGTACAAAATTAAAAATATCAATAAATATGAAAAATTATTATTTTTTCGAAATATTCGCTAAAATATAAAGAAGCTACAAAAAAAATTGGAATAAAGCTTCGTACAGACGATGGTCAGATCTTACAATTTTGTCATTTTTCTGACAATGGTGCCATTGTCAGATGCATTAATTAAACACATCTGCCAAATGAAAATAGCGTACAATGTTTACACAGTTGCAAGACATTTTTAGTCAATTTTAATGACAACATTGTAAGATCTGACCACCGTAAGCTTCGTACACTTAAGGAAAAAATTTTAAACTGCACAAAATATAAAAAATCTTAAAAATATTTGATATGTTTAAAAATTAAAAAAAATAAAAAACCCGGTTGATTTCTCAATTTTAAGTAGTTATTTTTTTTGTAAAATTCTTAACTTTCCAAAATAATACAACAAAAAAACTTAAGATCCGACATATTTAAAAAAAGCGTTAACTTAGAGTTACTAACAATTTTTTATTTAAATCCAACTGGTGTAGTTTTAAAAAACAAACGTATCAAAAAGTTCCTCTTAAATCAATTTTTATTAAATTTTTTTTCATGCGGATGTATGTGTGTTTTTTTTTTTTGTAGATTTATAAAAAAAAATTGTTAACGTTTATTAAAGAAAAATAAAAACAACTTTACTTTAAAAAAAATTTAATCATAACTGGGTTACAACTAAGGCCCTATTATATAAAACGGAACGCCAAAGAATTACATTTATAGCAAAAACAAAGACATAAATATTTTGTAATTTTGTCGTTGCTTTCTACAGAAATTCATGTACCGTTTTAAAACTTTCAACACAAGTTATGGATCGTTTGAAATTTTAAAGGCAATGTAAATTTCTGTAGAAAGCAACAACAAAATTACAAAATATTTATGACTTTGTTTTGGCTTTCAATGTAATTCTTTGGCGTTGCGTTGCGTTTTACATAATTAGGGCCTAAATTTTTAATGAACAATTAATTAGCACCAAATGTTTTAAACAAGTATAATATAATTTAAATTTTGAGTTCATATTTCACTATTTTCTAATTATAGTTTAAAATTTTGATTAATCATTTAAACAGAAAATTGTTTCCTTTTTTAGGAAATTTTAAATTGCATTTAAAAAATTTACAAATTGTAAAGGAAATTTAACATTTTCGATACACATATCTGTGGCATTTTGACAAAACATCTTAAGTCGATGGCAAAATAAATATTTTTAATAAAACTCGGTGAAAAAATCATTTTTATCAAATAATATAAATAAACCAAAATTAAAGAAAAGTTTCGTTTATAATACAAAATTTTAAAAACGAAAATTTGACTTGAGATGTTTTTCTCAAAATGGCACAGATATTATTACACGTTGCAATCTCCATTATCGGACCTCCCCAGCAGCATTCGCTAAGGAACACTAGAAACACATTTTATTGGTCTTTTAGGTGGCCGGCCGTGATAGATTCTACTGTATTACTGCAAAACTATTCTAAATTATAATTTAAAATATAACTATAAATGGTTTAGATAAAACTAAGATTTGTTTTTGATTTTTTAAAACTTTTCCGTTTATTTTTATATCATATGTGCCTATAACTTGTCTGTTAAACTAAGATTAATTTTATCTTAAAGTTAACTTATTGCCAATTTGATCTAGTTCGGTTATAATAACCTATCACTATAACTCTCAAAAACAAATCTGCGGCATTTTAAAGATAGAAACCAAGTCGAGAAAAGATAGCAAAAAATTTTTTTAAAAAAACCTCGGTGAAAAAATTAATTTTATCAAATAAATAAATATGTATTAAAGAAAAATTTCGTTTATAATACAAAATTTAAAAAACGAAAACAAAAATGTTTTTTAAAGAAAATTCGTATGATTAACAACTTTTTTTCAACTTATTAATTTTGTCAAAATGCTACAGATGTTTTTAACTGGCAGTGAAAGTAATAGTTAATTATAACTGAACTTGGTTTAATTGGCCGTTACTGTTTAAAATAAACTGCCTTTTAATTTGTTGAATGTACTTAACTTCAAAATTGCACATTAAATATGTAATATTAGATAAAACAACATTTTATTGTAATTAATAATTGTAAAGAAAATTTAAAAGAAAAAAAGTTAAATAAATTTTAATTGCTCTGAGTGGTTTAGTAATTGAAAGAAGTTTTAATGTTTAAACAGGCATTGTTAAAAAAAATAAAAGTTGTATTACACCACGGTATCGAAAAATATCTAGACATTCACCCTTATCGTGGTTGGCGTTTTTAAAATACGCATGCGACTGTTTCGTAATAGATTAAAAAGAACGTGAACTTATTTCCTTTAATCTATTACCAAACAGTCGTAGGCGTATTTTAAATTCGCCAACCACGATAAGGGTGAATAATTTGATCTACAGAGGAGAATATTGTTTGGTGTAAAAACGAGAACATAGTTTGGGCTATAGATGCCACTATAAACGAGGCTGTAGTTTGGTATATAGACAAGATCATGGTTTGGACTATATACAAGACAAGATCATAGTTTGGTCTATAGACAAGACAATATATAGTTTTCTTTGTTAGCATCTATGGACAAGACTAAAGCTTGATTAATAATCGGGACTATAGTTGGATCTTAAGACGAGACTTTTGTTTGGTCTATAAACGAGACTATTTTTTGATCTTTGGACGAGACTATAGTTTGATTTTTAGACGAGACGATAGTTTGGTCAATTGACGAGATTTTGGTTTTGTATAAACACGAGACTATAGTTTGATTTATAGACGAGGCTATAGTTTTACTGTGGGCATATCTTTAGCTTGATCTTTAGTTAAGACTATAAAGACTAACGGTTCCCAAATGGGGGTTCACGGAACTTTTAGGATCAATACCAAAGTATGATCTATAGCTTAGCTTACAGTTTGAATTATTACGATACTATAGTTTGATCTATAATAAAAACTTATGAACATAGATTGATTAGATACTTTCTAGTGCGATGCGAAAGCCAAATGCCAACTTGGTACTCTACTATCACTTTCGCAACACCTTTGGAAAATGAAGCGATTCTGGCAATATAAATTACAAATGACGCAGATTGACAGTAATGAAATGTCAAGATATTTATGTAAACAAATTTGAAAATTTGTTGATGGGATAAGCTATTCCTATGCGCATTTCACTGGTTGCTTAGGCCAGATCATCAGGAAACTTCATCCATAAAGATTTTGGAAAAACTAAAGATATTAAACCAAATAAAACTGTTAAGCGTATTAGAATCATAAGCAACTTTTGATAACAAAAACAAAATTTTAAAAACTTTGTTTTTGTTTTAAATGTAGATTAAACGAATGATAGTTTTGTGTGATATTGATTAGCAGTCAGTTAGGTCCACAACAGACGGTGGAACGCAACTGCAACTTCTAGTTATTATTGAGTTTCATTTGAGTTTATGTTAAAGACTCCTTTGAGAGGCCGCATATGATGCGAGCATTTTGAAACCGGAAATCGCAATGAATCAGTTGCATTAAAACCGGCGTGTTGGAATCTTGATTGTGATAATTTCATCCCATTGCTGTACAATTTAGGTTACGGGGTGTGTGAAAAACGATTGAAACTGGTTTCAAACCTATAATTTCAACAGCAACTAAACCCTTTAGATATCAATGTTTTGAAACTAGTTTCAATCGTTTTCCACACACCCTGCAACCTAAATTGTACCAAAATGTAATGAAATTATCACAATCATTTCGATTTTCTTTGAGAACAGATGAAACGCAAACACAAGTTTCCTGCACGCCGGTTTCAATGCAACTGATTTCTAATGCATTTCAAACCGGTCTCAAAATGGTCGCGTCATGTGTGTTCCCTCAAAGGAGTCTTCGCTTCATTTAATATACATACATATGTATAGTCTTTACGACATTTTAATTGTATCAACAATTTTAGGGGATATTACAAATAAAAGAGTCCTTTAATTTAAAATTAAGTATGCCAAAACAGACAACTGTTGCTAAATATTCGAAAACAAATTGCACAAAAATTAATTTCACAAAGAATATTTTATTGAAATAAAAACTTCATACATTTGCATAAAATTTATGGCACTGCATTCAACATGATACTAATAGCATTTAAATGTGGGGACATCTTCAACCCCACTTAAAATAGTTTATAGAAAATAGAAATGACTGTAAAACATATAAACCACCCTTTTTGGGAAATTTCAACCCACAGCTGACATTATTCGTAGCATTAGAAAATTGACCAGTTGGTGGTGGTCTAACTGACTGGTCAAATCACATAACAAAAAACGTTTAAGGCACGAACGAACAATGCAAAACTATCCTTGACTAAATGCAGTTGTGTAATACTGAGAAATTGTGTTAAAAACCAAATATTTTTAATAATTAGTAGAAAACATTTATAAACAAATAATAATAGAAAAAGAAAAATCATAAATCCTGCGCATTGAAATCTAAGACAAGAAAAAGCATCTTTGCAGCATCAAATTTTTAGAAAAAAAAAACGATGTAAAAGAAAAAAAATTACGGCAGTTATACATCAGAAAGAAATGAAAACAAATGGCAGTGAAAAACAGTGTTAAGGAAATTATTATTATATAAAAGTTAAATTCTATTAATAAATTGTAAAAAAAACAGTAGAAAAAATGCGTCAAGAAGAGACATTTCGTCGTGTTACACGTGAAAAACTAGTCGTTAGAGGAAATACCACTATACGCACTCTGGATTCAACCACTTCATATTTACCCATAATGCCTAGGTAAGTTTTATACTAAATTATACCCCTTTTCTCTTCCTTCCTTCTTCAAGAAAAAAAAAAAAAAAAAAATAGTTGCGAAAAATCGATAAAGTCTTCTTTTATTTTGGACTTTGGGTGGCAAGTCTCAATGTTTTTTTGAAGGCCATTATGAGGGATTATTTATTATTATCTTAATTTCAACCCTATTGAAATAATAATCGTTAAAAAAAACCGGCCTAAAGTTAAACAAAATCTCAAGGACGGAATGCTTAGCATATTGTTAACTTGTCGGCGTTTGTTATTATGACCTTAGTTTGAACCTTTGAGGCATATAATGCATTTTTGAAAACTTTTATTTAAAAACAATTGCATCATTAAGCAGGATTACTATATTCAGGAGTGAAATATTAGCCAATCTTTATAAAAACCTGACCACACAGTATTATAATTCGTTGCCTAATTGAAAGAAAATATTATGATTGGTTTCAGAAATATTATTAGGCATATTAAAATGATTTTCAGGAAGGGATTTTATATTGGAGCTACAGTAAATTATATATGTATCATTTTCATCGGTATTAAAAAAACTAAATTAGACTAAATTTCAATACAGTAATAAAATTTTTTTTAAATTTATTGCTTCTTAAATTGCTTTTCAAAAGGCCGCTTAATATGGGACCTACGATAAAGTATGGACAGATTATGACAAAATTATATGTTGTCATTTCTAGCAATATAAGGCTAAACTGGACTAAATTTTACCACTATATCTATATTTGTTACGGGTTTAGTCGTTAATACGGGACCTATGGTAAATAAGGTTTAGTCATATAAAACGAATTTATGCAAATTGAAATAAGAATCGGTGCATTCTGCCACTAATTTTAGATAGTTTTTGTAAAAAAATATAAATTTTAAAGGAGGTTGTTCCATATTTGGGTTCATAACTCTGTTCCTACTAAGCCTATTGTGCTGGATTTCAATGCTACATTGTTGAAGGCATCTATAAAGAGTTTGGACAGTTTTGTTCTATTCTGTTGAGTTTTTCGAAAGTGAGCGTGTTTTCAACAGACGAACAGACAGACAGGCGGACAAGGCTAAATCGACTTAGAACTACGCAAGGATCCAAAATATACATACTTAATTAAAAAAGCGGCACTAAATTATAAAAGATTATATTGAAACCAGGCTCTCCAAAGCAAAAGGAGAATTTGCAAAGCTACGGAAAATATGGAGGTGTCGGACGTTATCAAAAGCATCAAATATAAGTATTTTCAATTGCAATGTGAAATCTACACTTTTATGTGGATGCGAAACATGGCTCGTATTCGCTAGGGGCACACAAAAATTAAATTTAGCCCAAAAATATTTAAAAGCAACATAAATTGTCTTACCAAATTTTATTGAAACGGCCCATATTTGGCAAAAGCTCTCATACAAATACCGCAGCCGAAAATACATTTATATGTCATAAATCCCTTATAAATGTTGGTATTAGTATACAATTTGGCGCGACGTTAACTTTTATAATCACCCCTATCGTGAATAACAAGTGGAATTTTTGTTCCCATGAAATTTTCATTCCCTCCGAAAGGAAAAAAGCAATCGTGAGTCTCATGTGAAAAATTTTTCACGCTATCAGTTCCAGTGAATGTAAATAAAAGAAGAAAGATTATAAAGAATTAAAAATCAATGAAATTTTTGTTTAAAAATATACACGTATATATTTTAAAGAAAGGTTAAAATAATAAATATAAATAATTAGTTATCAAAAGTAATTTCCTGGGAATACAAAATTTTTAATTTAAAAGATTTTGTTATTCGTGCTTAATTCCCAGTTTTTATTCTTGATAAAAACACTTGAAATTTATTGTTGATGGGATAAGCTATTCCTATGCGCATTTCACTGGTTTTGGAAGGATAGGTTGATTCAGTTTTTTGCACTTTTTAAATTTTATGTAGTAAAATATTTTCCAAAATTCTGCCACCACGTCTTTTACAAATGCGGCGGCAATCAATCAACCTGTTGTTTTGCATTTTGTTTTCCAATATATCGGTTTGTGCCTTATTTACGGATCTAGCCCTTAATATTCGATTTATAGGAGGAACTACTAACATACATGTTCTATTCCCCAGCAAAAATAAAGTGAGAAAATGTAAGCGAAACGTGAACAAATTACGAGGGAAAAAACTTTTCACGATAAGGGGAATTTATTCCCGTAAACATTTTTTCACGTTATTATTCTCCTTTGAATTACATTTTCTTCATGGGAGTTGTACATGATCGCAAATATGTGAAAAGGGAAAAAATTACGAGGGAAAAATTATTCACGATAGGGGTGCATATGTAGTTACTATGTCATAGCAAAATGTTGTGCTGGTTGGTCCAGCATTTAACACAAACCCCATTAAAACCTCTTCTCCAAAATCGCTTTAAGACGAACAAATCTCATATGATATTTAGGCAATTTTGTTTAGCCGCGTCCATGATTGGGCATGGGTCCTAAATAGGGTACATTTTCGAAAATTTTTTTGTATATACTGAAGTGTTAGGTATCAAATGGTAGGGCACAACTGAATTTAGTTAAATTAAATATATATGTATATTTACTATATTTGTAGTCCCTGCCCCCTTCCATCAAATAATTGACTGCTATTTAATTGGCTGCTTTTTTTCTCTTCCCATTTAAAACAATAACTTGAACTCATTTTTTGTTTTTAGATTAAGATCTAAATTAACGAACTAGTTTATATACAAAAAAAAAATTTTTGTTACAAATGCAGAAAAAACAAATACTTAAGTTAAATAGCCGGCCTCTTTCGTTTTCTCTTAAAATTTTTTGTTAATAATAAATAATTCTTATGGAACGGCAATTGTTCTAAATAATGGAGAATGAATGTTAACAAATAATGAGAAAATCGATTCGTTATTTTTTGAAGTTTTTGTTTCTCAGATGAGTTTAAATAGCGTGCGTTTGGTTAAACACGTCTTAGAATAGTGTTCCGCGAAACATAGCAAAAATAAATAAATGTCGAAAAAACTAGAAGAAAAAAACCGGTATGCCATCAAAAAGTAATACAATACATACATAAAACTCACTTCCTTTAACCTCATTTCATATTAATGATGAACAATGGCCAAACACCAAATAAAATAACCAACCAAATGAAATACGAAATGAACAAGTGGTTTACCCCTGATGAAGGATTTATGTACAACTCAACGTTGTAAACAACGTGAAACAAGAAGAATTACAGGAAAAAAAAAATAAAAATACTTGTTGTAAAAAAAAGAAAATAAATTGAGGTAGCGAGTAAGAAAAGAGCCTTTGAGTGCCTAAATAGCGTCCAGAATACTATTGATTTTTTTATCCTTAATTTGTTCTACTTGGGAACATGGGGCTTCTTTAAGAGATTTATATTAAATCTTTTCATGGCATACAGATTTAATTCAAATGTCAAATGTTATTTTCTGTTTACGTGGTTCATTAAATACCGTTCTTCTCCAGGTATTTACAGGGCGTCGGCTACCTTGAGGATTCCATTCTAGGGCTGGCCTTGTGACACAACCTATTGGTCTACGAAATGTATGAAAAATCTACCTCCATTTTTTTGTGGCTATTTAGATGGTTATTGGCTCCTTATTCGATATTATCCACAGTTCTAAGTTTGATATTGTACTAGGCTTAAAGATTCTACATATTATTCGCAGTCATTTATTTAGGAATGCTTGCATTATCTGAGCTATGTTGTTTAACATAAGCCAGGTTTCCCTTCCGTACAGACGTGTAGAGTTCACACAAGCATTAAAAATCCTTTTTTTTTGTATGTTGTGAAATCTGTGAAGACCGCCATGTTTTGCTAAGACGTCCAAGTGCAGTTCTGGCGTTTTTGAGTCTGTTCAACACATCTTCCTCGACCACAATCAATCGACATCATGGATCTCTGATAGCAAAAAGATTGTACATATCTAATTGTACTATGCCTTATCCTGAAGTCGATGAAAACTAGGTAGAGAGGTGTACGACATTCGACTGATTGTTTAATTAGGGTATTTGTCTGCTCCACGCAGAAGCGATGTCGACGGAAGCCTTCATGCTTATCCCGTTGTGTTTGATCGACCAACTCCTTCTAGCCTGGAGTCTTAATATCTGATCTTTATTCTAGTCCATTGTCTTTATCTCAATATAGTCTACATTCTCAACTATTGTCTTTGCTTTAGACTGGTTTGTAGTCTTGTAATTATAGTCTTGGAGACTACTTCATAGTTACTTCTAAAGTCTCGTTAATAATCTCGTTTACAGTCTCGCCGACGGTTTTGTCTATGGTCTCTTCAATAATCTTTTCCAAAGTCATACTATAGTCTCGTTTATAGTATCGTTTGTTTTTTCGTCTATACTGTCGTTTATTATCTGGTCTATAGCCTTAGCTATAGTATCGGGGTATACTCTACTCTAAAGTCCATTGTCTTGACGAAATTCTATACTAAAGATTGTATTGATGACTAAGAACTAGTTATACTTTTTTTTTAAATTTTACAAAAAACTGCAAAACTTTACTTTTATCAAAAAAGATACCTTCTAACCTAAAATGGGAAAATTCTTTTTTACTATAACGATTTTTTTTTCAAATTTTAAGATTTTTACCCAAATATTATTTACCGATATTTTTAATCGAGCTAAAGTTCATTAAATTTAATTTTTATGAAGAAAGGAATTTTACAACATGAAATTAATTAAAATTTATTGATAATTTTTCATTCTTTACTAAGCTGGGAAGCGAACCCAGATATTCACGGACAGGTTGCCCCTACATGTTTCGATTGTTACCACTCAATCTTCTCAGAGGGGATTGCCGTTTGACACTCACCGCCATTGACGCCGGCTGGCATTCAATAGTCAAACATCAATCTTTAAACCAAATGGTATTTAACCTTGGTAGATCGAAATTTGCTTTAAATGATTATCTACTTTAATTGAATTACATGTTACTCCTTACTTCCGTTTTTTTCGTACTTTTTATCAAGATTTCTTCTTGAAGTCCAAAGTACAAGTTTCCGTTTTTCATAGAGCTTGTGTCCCAGCTTTTAACAATAATTAGTATTGTGGTTATTTTGTTGAACTGTTTTATGGTTTTAAATCCAAATTCCGATATTTTTAATCAGGCTAAAGTTCATTAAATTTGATTTGTATTAAATTATTTTTATGAAGAAAGGAATTTTACAAGATTAAATTAATTAAAATTTATTAATTAATTAATTAATTTTAAAATTTTGTTTTAGATTGCTTTGGCCCATTGGCCCTTAATTTATGTTGTAACCCTTAAAACACCCCTGCTTCATACGATGACCAATACGAAAGAAATTTTACTTTACTATTATGGCAAGACTTTCATGTATACAATTGGAAACAGAGAAAAAAAAACGCTAAAAAACAGCCAAAACAAAGAAAAGTCTATTCCTTTCCATCTACTCGTAGTTGTGCGTTTTGTTAGACCGTCATCAATGGTCAGTAGTGAAACTACCCTTAAAACTAGCGGACGTTTAAATAATCGTTACTACAAGAGACTAAAGCTACAACTGAAATTAAACTAAATCAAACTTTTTAAATAAGAAAAAATGGTTTTAATTAAAAAAATTTATTAAAAGTGCATTTGAAAAAAATTAAAAGTTTTTTTTTTATAAATAAAGTAAATTAATAGTTATGTACAATACCAATAATCATAATTGGTTTGGTGTCAATAGTCATGAGGCTCCGGCTGGCACCACAATGGTTAATCATTCTGCAAATATTTCCACAAACAATTTACATCATATCAATGGCAATATCCATCAACAACAGCAGCCGCAGCAGCTGCACCATCTTCACGCCAATATGTCCTCAAATCAAAATATTTTTTTACGCAAACGCTCCGTCTCGAACTCAAATCCTGCCTTAGACCGTCCAGCTCCCGCCCCGGATATTCCCATACAAGTGGAATATGAAGTGGCGGTGCCGTTTGTTTCCACATATCGTCATACGCCCTATCATTCCCTCTGGGACTTACATGAATGGTGGGTAGATTAGCGTGAGAAAAACTAATTACAACAAGCAATTTATGTATTAAAAAGTTCTTATGTAGTGTTTTTTTTTTTGTTTTTTGAAAAACTTTTGAGAAAAAGGATGAACAATTTGCAGACGATTTTTTGTTATTGTTGTGGATTTCTTGTAATCAATAATGCAAGAAAAATGTCTTATACTTTTTTAACCCTCAATCATTATGAGTGGGGATGAGGTAATACTTAGTTTGTCATTCTGGGTGAATCTGTTTTATTATTCATCTAAGATCCCATAAAGGATATATGTTCTGGGTCCTTGAGTAATTCTAAGTCGATTAAGCCATGTCCATCTGTCTGTTCGTTTGTTAAACACGCTCACTTTCGAACACATTAAGGACTATTATTACAACTTGGCGTTAGCTAAAGTTATAATTAAGTTGACAGATAGTAATGTGTTGCCTGTCAAAAGCGCGTCTGTTATCTATCCGATAGCAGCTAACGCCAAGTTATAATAATGACACTCAAAGAAAAAGAACGGAAAGCAGTTTAGTACGCCTAAAACCATAGAGAATAATGCTATTGTAATAAAATTTGGTCTGCCACAGTTTTATAAGAATAAAAGATCAGTCCATAATTTATCATAGACCCTTTATAAAGCCTACTCTCGAAAAACAATTTAAAACAATTGTTAGCGAATTTGGAATGTCACAGTCACTATAAATAACATTATCAAATATCAGCCAATAAATTACCATATGAAGCCCACTCTGGGATATCATTTAAAAGACGCATAAAACCGTAGCAAATATAGATATTGTAGTGAAATTTGGTCTTATTTAGCTTTATACGACCAGAAATAACATTATGCAATTTTGTAATAATTGGTCTAGAATTTACCATAGGTCATACATATATAAAGCAGCCTTCTGAAAAGGACGTTCAGATGTATTGAAATTTGGTCTAATATAGATTTTTAATACCAGAAATTACTCTAAAGAATTTTGTGATGATTGATCCATAATTTACCAGTACAATATAAAGTCCCCTCCTGAAAATCATTTTAGTACGGCTACAACTCTTGCGAATCATGATGTTTTAGTCAAATTAGTTCAAATTATGTTTTATATTACTAGCAATTAAAGCATAACCCCCTAAGGAAAAAAAGTGAATAAGTTTTAATGTGTGGGTTAACTAATGTGAACTTTAACTTTTTTTGCATAAGGAAGTAAAACTTTCTGGTTTTAATACTGACGTCCGTTTTTTTTAAAGATTGATTAATAATTTATATGTAGATTTAATATAGAGCCCATTTCTGAAATATTCTAACTGTCGGTGGAGGGTATTAAAGATTCGGCACAGCTGAATATAGCACTCTAAATTTTTTCACCATCCACTGAGGTTATACGTAGTTTGTGTGTAACAAGCATCATTATTTATCTAAGAACCCATAAAGTATATTTATCTTGGACCCTTAAATAATTCTAAGTCGATTTGGCCATGCACGTCTATGTGCAGGTCTGTGCTAAAAAAAAAGCTCAATTCAAAACGAGTCAACAGAAAATGATGTGTTTCTAGTTACAATCGGTTCAGTAGAAGAGTTCTGTGAAATCAAATGTGAATCAAATTTGACATTTCATTTACAATTTACAACTAATGGTGTTTTCTTTTCTACAAAAAAATCTGACATTTTATTTAAAAAAAATGCAATTTGGTGTCTGTTTCTTAAAAATGTTGGTCCCGAAAAGGATGAGTTTTTTAGAATAAAACAAGCCACCCTAATATTAATATAGAAATAATACGGGTGAGTTCCAAAATATCATTTGCCAAGCAGCACGCTTTTTTATTTGCTTTCTGCATTAGCGGTATTCTGTGTTTGGTGCGTTTTAGGATGCAACTGTTTATTATTACAAAAATTTTGTCATTGACAGTTAGCGGCATTTTAAGCAAATTTGCAAAGCTAGGTGGAAATTAGGTAACAACTTATATATGTACATAATTATTGTTCGTGAAATTTTGCAATAAGATGTTTGATTTTGTGAAATTGTTTTAAAATCCTACAAAGCAATGCAAAAGAAAATAATTATATTATTAAAACATTAGTAGATCCTCCGTTAATGTTATCTATTCCAACAAAAAAGTTATCGATGCGTACACAATAAGCAAATTGTGCATCGTTAAAGTTTTGATACATTTTTGACTTTGACTGCAGAGTATTTTGATGTTTTGGGACCCAGCCTACCATAATTAAATTTTGTGGCGATTGGCCCATATTTTACCATACGCCACATATAAAATCTCCAGCCGAAAATCACTCTACTACGCCGAAAACCATAATAAATTTAGATATTAAATAAAATTTGGTTAAATTTATTTTTAAAGGACTAGAAATTACACTGCCAAATTTTGTGATTATCGGTCCTAACTTTTCCGCATAAGTCCTAAAAAATCCCATTCTCGAATTACACTTTAATTATATATGACTAGAAATTGTAATGAAAGAAAGCTGAATCACACATTTTCAGTTGTTTCAATTACTTTGTAAGGAGGAGGAGATATGGTTGCAAAGTTATTGCGTAAATAATTAAGTTTTGAAGCTCAATATGAATTGCAGAATATTTCTAGCAAAAGTTTCAGCTGGGTAAATAAAAAAAAACTAATGGTGTTTTCTTTTCTACAAAAATATGTGACATTTTATTTAAAAAAATGCAATTTGGTGTCTGTTTCTTAAAAATTTTGCTCCCGAAAAGGATGAGTTTTTTAGAATAAAACAAGCCACCCTTTTCGGGAGCAAAATTTTTAAGAAACAGACACCAAATTGAATTTTTAAAAAATAAAATGTCACATTTTTTTGTAGAAAAGAAAACACCATAAAGCAAAGCGTTTACACCATTTTCAAAATTCTAAGTTGTTGTCATTCACTAAAGGTGTTTTCTTTTCTACAAAAAATGTGACATTTTATTTTAAAAAAATTACAATATGGTGTCTGTTTCTTAAAAATTTTGCTCCCGAAAAGGGTGGCTTGTAGGGTATTCATTTAATCGGGCTTTTGCTTTAATCGGTTAATCGCTCGATTAATTAACCGAGGTTTTGCTTTAATCGGTTAATAATCGGTTAATTTTGTTATTGATCGGTTAACCGATTATTAAAGTTTTGTTATAAATTAAGTAATTTCAATAAATAAAAATGCAAAAATTATTTCTTATTGGAGTCTTTTAGTAAAAAAAACAATAACATAACGAACAAAACAATTCTTGAACTAAAATGAGCAAACAAAAAAGTAATTCATATATTTATATGTATTTATTAAAAAAAAAACTGTGAGATTTTTGTATTAATTATTTCAATAGTTTAAGATTTTATAAAATAATCTTTTGGAAAAATAATTTGGTTTTTAAGTTTAGAATTTAAGCGATTCTTTTCTTTAGTTTTGATAAAACTTGATTTGGAAACAATTCTTTCACTTATCGAAGATGTTTGAGAAATCGGAAGCAGCCCATAATACAGATTCAAGAATGATAAGAACAAGATTACGCATTGCACATGTTTACAAGACTCAACTGTTTAATATGACGTCACTTAAGCATTTTATACACATGTTTGTTTGCTTGTGTTTCTATATTTTAGCTGTACTTATACGCTGATGTGACGTAGATGCGCAGGAACATTTCATTTTTAAAAGCTGAATGCGATATCTTAGTTTCTTTGTTCTTTTCAAGGATTTCTCCCAACATATAAAATCTTCCATTATGCCATTATTTCGGCTAATTTTGTTAAAGATTGTTTGTGTTACAATTGAGAGCTTCTTCTATTGTCAGGTCATCATCTGACTCATCCTGGCAAAGCTCAGCACCGAAAAAAATGAAATACGAACCCCTAGTTTCTGTTTTGTACTGTATTTTAAGAATGTATTTCTCGAAGGAAATGTTTTGTAGGAACAAATATTTTCCAAACATACATATACCTTTTTTATATGAGACGAAACAAATAATTAAAAATGCAAAAAAATATGTTATAATACTACAAAAAACTAAAATTATTTGTTACATCGGTTAATCGACTGAAGTTAACCGGTTTAATCGTTAATCGAAAATTGCCAATTTTAAATTAACCGATCAGTTAATCGGGTAGTAATTAATCGGTTAACCGATTAACGATTAACCGAATGAATACCCTAGTGGCTTGTTTTATTCTAAAAAACTCATCCTTTTCGGGAGCAAAATTTTTAGGAAACAGACACCAAATTACATTTTTTTTAAATAAAATGTCACATTTTTTGTAGAAAAGAAAACACCATAAGTCTTAAGTGTAAATGTAAAACTTATTTTTTTTTTTCATTATTTATTTATTGAATGAAATATTTAGAACGAAGAAAAAAAGGATATTTTTAACAAAAAGTTCACGTACTTTTGATGCTTTCATAGATTGTCTCTGATGTATGCATAAAAACAGAAATGAAAATTCACAAATGAAACAGGACAAGAGAAAATCAACAAATAATAAAATAGATTTTTCTTAAAAAAAAACATGTGCAACTGACAATAAAATCCATTATTTGAACTTTGTGTTATTATTTTAACTAGGACCTGCATATATTTGGTTTTAAATACCCCCTATTATGTCGATTTAAAAATGACATCCTTTTCATATTCATACATTACAATTGTATTTTAATACAGTGAGAAAAAAAGCAGAATATTTCTATTATATCAAGGATTTTCTAGCATTTCCACATCCTTACACATATATACTCATATTCTATAGTCGTTTCATATATGTATGTATGTAGTTGTAGTTTCAGCTATTTTTTAACGTTATAAAATGTAGAATATTGGACTATGAATAAATTAAAATAATAATAAAAACAAGAACATGTAGAAATTACATTTAAATAATAGCAGCCAGTCATGTATTGAATGATGAACTCAATTCTAAGCGTTATAAATTGTAACATAGTTAATTTTTTTTCTAAAATAGGCCATTTTTTTAAGAAAAAAGAAAAATAAAAGTTGTAGGATATTTAAGTATTAAACTAGAGCCTAGTTAAGGTCTCGACTTTTGTCTAATCAACAGTCTTGTCTAAAAAAAGGTTTTTGGGCAGACATGCAAAAACACAGCTCACTTGGGTTATATTTTTCTTGTTTTTTCTCTTAACTAATCCCGCTAAGCTCTACGCTTGTCTGCAGGAGACCAGTCTTTGGCGGGATTCGAACCCGAAGACCACCACTACCAGCTAGCCTAATGGGACACTCAAGATATAGTGGTCCCTTTGGGATATCCAGCGCCTATGGCCATTCTGAAGAGCAGATTATCCATAGGTGTGCCTGCATATCTTCACCAATTTGTTTTCCTAATGAAAAGAAGAAGCGAGCTTAGTTCTAACCTAAAAAGATCATAAAAAGAGATAAGCACTGTTTTCCCTAGCTAATTTCCTCTAATGTCCTTAATTCCCGGACATTGATACAGAAAATAAAATACAGTTTTCTCTTTGTCCTTAAGATAATAACTTCTGATGTAATCATTTGATTCCAGACCCATTCTACACGCATCAGTCTCGACTAAAGTGATGTCTATTAGCGTATAGCATAATCGCAATCTACGGAAAATTCTAAGAATTTTTCCTAAAGAAACCATGGTTCTAAAATCGAAATAGAGCTTCCGGTTTTTCACTTGAAAATTTGGTGCTCAGGATATATGAAAAAAATTATACTTTTTTGGAAATATATATTGCAATTGGTGAATAGTTGGCCTGTATCGCTGAAAGAGGGCTTGTTTAAAAGGAAATTTTATCAGCTTTCTATATCTGTGCTCATTTTTAGAAAATTCTGTACATAAATAATTGGTTAAGAGATTTTTGTCAAAATATTCTTAGACAAGCTGGTAAAATAAAAAAATGTATTTTATTTTTTAATTAAACTCAATTTTCTATTTCAAAAATGCTCTACCTTTTTAAAAAAGAAACTGAATGAAATAAATAAAATAAAATTAACGATATTAATAAAAATTGAAATTAAACTATTACACCCTGGGTCACTTATCGCTTAATACAAGTCTTCGCACATTTTTAAATGTTGCTGGCTATTCTTGAAAACGCGTCGAAAAAGTGAAAATTTTGATTAACACTAAAAAAAAATTTTTAAAATAATTTTTGTTTACCATACATTTTTAAAATGGAATAAACGTGAGAATTTTAACGGTAAATTGTGTGATACAACGATAGAATCACAAACTTTTTAAATTTCTCATTACCTAATTATTTTTTGTTTTCAAATTATGGCCCTTATTATGTAAAGCGCAACGCAACGCCAAAGAATTACATTAAAAGCAAAAACAAATTCATAAATATTTTGTAATTTTGTTGTTGCTTTCTACAGAAATTCATGTACCGTTTTAAAATTTTCAAAGCCACAATTTATGAGACGTTTGAAATTTTAAAACGCAATACGAATTTTTGTAGAAAGCAACAACAAAATTACAAAATATTTATGACTTTGTTTTTGCTTTAAATGTAATTCTTTGGCGTTGCGTTGCGATTTGCATAATTAGGGCCTATGTTTCTTACTACCCCATTTCCAATTGTATTTCAGAATATCCAATTCAACTTCAAAAATTTCGAATTGTATTTCAGAAGTGTCCAATTGTATTTCAGGACTTTATGTTTTTATAGCTTATACAATTTTCTAAAATAGAAATGGACGATAGTATTTCTCTGAGCCGCAATTTACTACAAGCATCCACCGTTTACTGATCTAGGGTTACCGGCACATATTCAGGGAACTGAGCGATTTGTACAATTGCTTACCAATGTTTCCCGGCGTGCCATAGAATGTAATCGCGATGATATTTTGGTAGTTACTATTGAAAGACGCAACAGAATATCACGAACGGATAGCAAAAAATATATTGTATGTAAATTGACGCTATAGGCCGAAACTAAATTTATTTACCTCCGGTTTGGGCAGTATTTTTTTTATACATTTTTTATTTTTATTTTAATTGGTTCCTTTTTTTAAGTTGTGAATTTTCAAAAAAAGTGCGTTTAAATAAATAATAGAATAACAATAAAAAATATTTTATCTTTTTAATTTTTTTATTTTCAGTTTATGCTTAAATTTTTTTTACATAAATTTTCGTTTAATTAGGTTTTGAATCAATTGTTTTATTTTAATCAATTTTAAATTAAAATTTAGTTAAATTGTTTTATTTTATTTTTTGGAATTAAAATTGCAACAGTCTTATGTTTTTTGCCAGCTTGACTATGATTAATTTGACAAAAGCCTCTAAACCAATTATTTATGTACAGAATTTGCTGAAAATAAGCACAGATATAGAAAGCTGAGAACATTTCCTTTTAAACAAGCCCTCTTTCAGCGATACAGGCCAACTATTCACCAATTGCATTAATATTTTCAAAAAAGTATAATTTTTTTCATATTTCCTGAGCACCAAATTTTCAAGTGAAAACCCGGAAGCTCGATTTTGATTTTAGAACCATGGTTTCTTTAGGAAAAGTTCTTAGCATTTTCCGTGGATTACGATTTTGCTAATGTCTATAGTCTAGTTTAGTTTTATTTTTTTGTATGGGCTGCAAAATCTGCTAAATATATTTGTTTACCTAATCTAATCCCGCAAAGCTTTGCGCTTGTCTGCAGGAGACCTGAGTCTCTCGCGGGAATCGAACGCGAACCCCCGCTCTGATAGACTAGCTCACTACCAGCTATCCTACCGGGGCTCCCATATCATTATGTGAAATTCGACTAGAAGTTTGGCGTCCCTTACTTTTTTATCCAGCTTTCCATCTTCAGCATTTATGTTGGCTTCATATTAGGTCTATTCTCTATTTGCTTTTTGCGTTTTTCTTCTCAATTTGTAGCAACATGTTAATTCCGGGCATGTAGTTTAAATTTCTTGTCCTTTCAACTATCAGAATGGTAAGCATCTTATCCAACAATCTAGTCTTTCCAGTTTCACATAAGTTGCTAGTTAAACTCTTTAAGCTTCGAGTTTCCGAAATAAGCCTTACACGTCCAGCGGCTTTTTTGGGCGTTCTTTTAACGGTCCTCCAATATTTGGTATTATCCTGTATAGACTACTCCATGACTTCCAAGTATTTAATCGCAGTTAAGTTTTGCCTTCCCTTGACGCAACTTGTGTCTTTTTGTTCAGTTACCTTTTTACTATTTTTCGGTTCAATCAGGGTCTCTAAGTTTAAAGCATGTTTACTACAATTTGTATATGGTCAGAAAATCCGATAATGGTAGCCTCTTTAGGATTGCTCTTAATTACATGTTACGAGGTAAAAGATCATATTCCCCAAAAGTAATGGTTGAACAGACCGTTAAAGAACTCCGGTTGACGTTTTAGAGTACTGTATACCTTCGACGCTTTCGTACCAAAGAGTTCTGACTGTAAAGTAATCCTCAGTTATCCTGAATATGAAGTTTGAATCTTGGAGATGCCTGAGAAATTGCATAATATAGTTCTATTCCTTATATCGAGGTTAATGATTGCAGAGCATTTTATATTATTTCCCTTTCCGTTTATAGCTCCTCCGGTCATTTTTGTTACATTGTTTATTGCGTCAATTATGGATCTGGCCCTTCGAATCCTTTTATAGATTATTCTCTTGATAACATTCCCTCAATAAGCAAATCAGTTCTCAAGATGATGGCTTTCCCAGTTTTTTATTGGGCTTCGGTATTAAAAAAAGCTTTCGACTATAGGGTTATCTACAGTCTTCACTATAATCTAATCTACATTCTCAAAAAAATCTAGTCTACAGTCTCAATTTGACTAGCCTATTGTTTTGACTTGTCTAGTCAATTATTTTGACTTTTGTCTAGTCTATAGTCTTCATTATAGTCTAAACTTTTATCTTGCTTATAGAATTTTAATTCCAAATTATTTTCTAAACATTTGAAAATAACTTAAAAACGTTTGAAATTACTTTAAAACAACTTACAAATACATAATTGTTTTGTTAATAAAAACAACAATTTATTTAAAATTAATCTGTATATCGCACTGCTTCCTCTAAAGGGGGTTAACTCAAAATTTATATATTTTCAGTAGAGACAAAAAACTATTTTCTGTTTATATGTACTCTTTTACTACAAAGGGGGATACAATTGTATTTTTTTTTTTTTTTTTTTTTTTTTTTTTTTTTTTTTTTTTTTTTGGCAAAATACTTTCAAACCACACTTATTTGTAAATGTCTTTGGTTTGAAAAGGACTTAAAACCAATTTTAAAATAATAACTTTATCAAAAAATGGTAAAAATTAGGTTTGAATACAAAAATGTAGTTTGAACCAATTTCACATTTAATAGACTACTTTCGTACTGCCTGTTTTCGGAACATAAGCGCAGCACTCGCTCGTTTTAAAATTTTGTTAAATTAAGGAGTTTTGCGCTCGTGTTTTAAAAACAAGCAGCGTCTAAAAATTTTAATTTTTTAAAAAATACAATATTTAACTTAAGTGTTTGTTCAAAATATAAATGATTTTAAACTAAACCCATTATTAAATATCAAACGTTACAAAATGGCTATAAAGGCCATTTCAGAATAATATTATTCTTAGCAAAAATAAATTTTTTTTCTTAATTCCTTGATAATACTCGAAAAACATTATTTATCCGCTTAATTTTTGTTTGTCTGCTGCGTTATTGAACCATAAAGATAAAGTTAAATTTTTATTTTAACATTTTGATACTTTTCACCACTAGTTGTGAATGATGGTATACTGAGTTTATCTTAAGAATGATAAAAGAAAAATTTTTCAAATGGGCGGGATTGGAGAAGTGGGCGTGACAACAAATAATTTATTTATATTTAAAACACGGAGTATTATAACTTTCTGTTCTTATCGCACCAAGATGAAGGGAATATAAGGTACGGCCGAATATAGCACTCTTACACACAGAAAAAAATCAATGTAAAATCGTCGAAACAAGGTTTATTTTACCGTTTTCGGTGGTAAAATTGTTACTTCAATGTTACTTCATGTTAATTTAACCTTATTTTACCAAAACTTGCGAACAACATTTTTTTCTTTTAAAATAACTATAATTCATATTAATTTAACATTGCAGTAAAGTTAGAGCAAAATGTCATTTATACTGAAATAACAATCAGAATCACGTTGAATGAAAGTTATTTCATGTTGAAACAACGTGAATTTCATGTAGAATCAAATTGGTTTAAGTAATTCAAAACACTTACCCCTGTAACACATGTTTCACTCATTTTTATTCCCCTTTGTTAACAGAAGCATCAGCAGAATGGCCCGATATGGTTTTCGTCATCATTCTACTTTGAAAACTTGATGTACTATTTAACTAAATAATTTTAACTAAAAGAATACGGGAATTGTATACTTTTTATAACATATTTTAAACATGAAAATAAAAAAAATGGTGTTGTTTTTTTTATACAAAACAAGTAAAACAGGTTTTTATGGATTCAATATTGAACAATGATATTTTAACAGTGAATAATATTAAATAAACGTGATTGAAGGTTGTTTTAATATTTTTCATTTAAAATTAATATAAAATAAAGATAAATTTAAATAAAGGGCATACTTTTGCAGAAATTTACTATGATTCTCAATCAACATTTCGCCATGTTAATTTAACATTGGTATTTTTTCTGTGTGTACTTGCTGTTTTTCTTCATTTTAAATTATTCTCTATTTAATATCAAATTTTTGTGTTTGCTGGGTTGTGAGCCATTCCTAATCCTTTTTGGCATGTTTTGTTACAACAAATTTGAATTTTGGGTCATTTCTGTATATTTATGCATTATAAAATATTAAACCTCCTTTAAATAAATAGCAACATATACCTTGTTAAGACTGATGTAAAAAAAATGAAAAGCCTTCAAACGTTCATAAAGATTTATGTAAACGGCCGTGGAATACTTACATAATATTAAATAAAAATATTATAGGTGTAAAAATTAGGGTTGCCAGAAACCAAATTCAAATAACTGGACAATATAAAAATATCGTCATCTAAAAGGCCATAAATAACAAAAAAAATCAAAATCAACTTTTTGATTGGTTTTGATGTATTTTGGTTAATTAAATCATGATCAATCAAAAACTACGACCTTTTGGCTTTAAGGTAACGATATGTATTAATTTTAAGCCCATACAAAAAGTATAAATATTTGTTTTGCCAGATATATGTACATTAGACCATACCTCGATAAATACCCGTACACCCACTTATATAAAGTATTTTTGCCGAACGTAGGGGTCGATTTTTTAATTTTTTCGTTATATCTTTCGAATTTATAGTCCGATCTTAAAGTATGATATATCAAAGGTTTTGTCTCGAGAAGACCAAATTTTAAAATAGCTCTATTCATTAGGGTTTCAGACTTACTAAATTGTTTTCCGAGAGTGTGATTTATATAGGGATTATGGTAAATTATGGACCGATCTTCACGGAAATTGATAGTGTTATTTCTAGTTTTATAAAACTGTGGCACACCATCCATTTCAAAACAAAAACTTTGATATACATATTATAATTTAAGATCCGACTGTAACTGAAAAAGATATAAAGTAAAATTTAAAAATGCGACCCCCTACGTTCGCCAAAAAAAAGATGGTTTTTTTCGAAAACGCTTTGCAAAAATACCCTATATTAGGCGGTGTACAGAGCACTTTTTTTGCTTGTAAGGTGGTACACTCTAATGTACATATTTTGTATTGCTGTTAACAGAATTTACTAACTCTTGTTTTAGGTGTAGGCAAAAATATTTGAAGCTTTCATCAAAATGTTGTCTTATTAAAATTTCGCAAGGACATTATATACCTTTCTTGTGAGTATAGATTATTTAAGTACTTTTCCAAAAAGCCTGGCTAAAGGGTAATTTTTACTATCACACAAGTCTTACGTATTTTGATGAAAGTGGATCCCCGATCCCTGAAAAACGATAACAACTAACCATGACAGGGTTGTATTTCAAAATACGTAAGACTTGTGTGAAAGTGTAAAGTAACCTTAATTGGTTTTAAAAAAAAAAACAAACAAAAAAATGTACCTAGTAAACACTGGTCCCAAAATGGATTTTTTTATGTATGATATACATATATTTTATAAAAAAAAAATATAATATTAAAGAATTTTTATTTTTAACTGAACAAATTGTATTTGAGCTGGTAACTAGACAAAACCAAAAAAATGCACAATCCACGCCATTTTAGGCCTTCTGGCAGCCCTAATTGAAGTAGAAAAAAATTAAAATTAGTTATATTACTAATTAACCTAAATTAAGGTCAAATAGCACAATCCACGCCATTTTAGGCCTTCTGGCAGCCCTAATTGAAGTAGAAAAAAAATTAAAATTAGTTATATTACTAATTAACCTAAATTAAGGTCAAATAATTTATATAAGCATTAAAATAAAACAAAAAATTTACATAAAAATTACTAAACTATCAAAATATTCAAGCAAAATTTAAGGAGGTGCATAGAATATATTACAATCACTTTTTTACGCACAAAGCCTACGGAAACAAATCGATTATTTTGTAGTTACAAAAATCTACTATTGTATTCTAAATAATAATTACATTTCTATAAAAAAATATGTATGTGAAAGTGTATGAAGTATATACAAACAACATTTTATGACGTATTCATCAAAATAATCCTTTAAAAGCTCAATAACCTGTAAAGTTTAATGAACTCTCTAAAACTTACTAATGGTGTATGTAAATCCTTGTTGCCAACTCGACACCAAGGGTCTGTCATGTTAATTTATTATAGAAAATATTATAGAAAAACCATTTTAATGACGTTCTATTTATGTAGTTGATACTGAAAAGTATCAATTTTCTCCATTTCCCCTTTAAACATTCTTTTAAATAATAACACAGCTTTAAAAAATATTTCAACACCCGGTAACTCAGCCATTTTACTGACTATAAGGTCGCCTTCCGTGTTTAAATGTCGTTGGCTTTGACTTTGTCTATTGTAATTTTAGAATTGCGTTTGTATTTTGTCGCTGCTTTTTTGTTTTATTTTCAGCTAATAATACAAAAAATGGTTTGTAACATAATAAACGGCTCCTTGGGGTGTCTAAAGGATCGTTAAACATGATTTTTGTTGTTCGCTACAGAATAAAAAACAAAAAATTATTGTAGAATAAACATTTTATCATGCCGTTTTGAAATATGTAGATGCAAAACTTTGAATTGCGTGTAAAAAACAGAGGAAACTGATAAGTTGAGTAATTTAAAAATTCAAAAAAAAAAAACTTCGGAAACTTGATACTTAGGCAACCTCGGAATTTGTTGACTGGCTACATCTATCGTAACGCAGAAGCTTAATTCAAATCCATTTTCAATTAAAATTAAATTTTTTTAAAAAGTTAATTAACATTTTTGCTCAAAAAATTAAACGAAAATAAATGAAATACTTTGGGAAAAAATTAGACAGAAGAAAAGTGTTGCTCCCATTGTGATACAGCTTTTTACAAACTTTTAAAAGTAAAAGTTTTAGGCAGAATTAAGAACGACATTTCAATGGCTCGCTGTAGAGCTCTCATTAAACATGAGTTGTGCAGAAAAGCAGGCTGAGAATAAGTGCTCGTTGGCAAGGACTCTATGAAATGACTAAGACGCGAGGAAAACCCGTGTGCTACTTGGGTATGGTAAGCACCAGGGGGGCTACCGCGAATTTCGATTCGAAAAGCAAAATGTTTCGAAAGCAATTTCCGATTCGAAAGTTATACCGTACTGCGTAACTCGTTCGAAACGATGACAGAGTTGTATTTATAAACAAATGGGAAATTTGATTAAAAGTTGGTAGCACTGCTATTAAAATACCAAAATGGACGAAAATATCCCACAACAAAACAAATAATAAATACTATTCAATGTGTGAAAAATATTATAATTGTGCTTTTTAATAAAAATTTGAAGAGTCAACAGAAAAAACCAACCATTACTTTATACGGCTTTTTGTTTGTAAATGTAATTTTTTCTTTTAAATTTCAAAACCACAAATATTAAAACATTTTCAATAATAACGTTAGTAAACATTTATTTTATATCAATTATAATATTATATATAAGGTTTAATTTGTTTGTTTTACGCTATTATTTATCTAGAACTTTGTCATTTTCACTTTGTCATTTTCACTTTGTCACTAACAAAATAGCTTTCGAACAATTTCCTAACGCTTTTTACATAACTGGTGATCGTTTTCGTAATACGGAGTTGGAGTTTCGAAAGGGATTTTTATTGTTCATAATAGAGAGTTGCCGTTACGAAAGGAACTTGTTGTTTTCGAAAAGGTATTAACAACTTCCGTTCATTCGAAAAAAATAGTACGAAAATCGTAATACACAGTACAAATTGTTCGACTTCGTAAATTATTTCTTTCGAATCGAAATACGCGGTAACCCCCTAGATTAGAACGATGAAATCGATAATTACGGGCCACTGGTTGAAAGGCCTCTATACGATGATGAGGGGCCTAGGGCATAATGACTTCTGCAGAAGTTGTCATGATGAGGAGAAAGAGGATTAGGAAACGGTGTTTTACTTTCTCTGCCAATGCCCCGGTCTCGGGGATTGGGGCATTTTGGGCCACCAGAATTTCCGTGCTTAGATGCTCTAACTAATGAAGGGCTAAGCTGCAATGATGTCTAGAGAATAATCTGGTGAGCACAGACTTGCCGCTATTCACTGGTTCAAGGTTTCACAAAGAGAACGCTGTAAGGATCTAAGTGAGACTTCCTCATATCGGCTGCCCATTGAGCCTTACCTAACCTAATGTTGGAGTTATAATTTTAAATTAACAGTATTGTTCGTGACACAACGTTGATGCTCTTATTTATGGCATATCAGCGTAAAAGCTAAGCGGAAAAAACGTTCCGTATTGCGCTCTTGTTATATTGTTATTAAATTAAAATTTTTCATATACAATAGCACCAAAGTACAAATGTAGTATTTTTTAACAGAAACCCTATACTATGAGTCCTTACAGCCTGGCAATCTGCAACAATTGCCAAAATAATATACTCAAATATTATTCGCAACCTAATATATAATTTGGAGGCGCGGATATTTTCGTTCGAATTTGCGAACTATTCTACTATTTTTGCTATTTGCATTCACACTCACATTCGCTAAAATGAATGCGAATTTCTAATTAATGAAATTTTTACATAGAAATAAAGTTGTAAAAAAACACACCTTCTTAACTAAGAGAAATAAAACAATGTAAATTTGAATTTTCAAATAATGTCTAACGAAAACTTTTAAGGATAAGGAAGGATATATTTTTTTAAAAGAAATTTTTTTTTTATATTTTAGTTCAAGGGAACTGAAGAAAATATTTTTTTTAAAATTTTGCAGAGCCTTCCCTTTTATTTGGTACCAAGTTTACTAAAAGTTATTAAAAATAAGTATTCTTGAAAAAGATTAATCTCTTCAAAAAGGACAAAAAACGAGAAAATAAAAAATCAAATACGAAGTTTGACTATGTTTCGTCTTTAGATTAAAGGATATATAGTGGCGTTTCTGAAAAAAAGAAAAAATTGAATTTGTCACACATTGTTATTTTTGAAATTGAATTTTATACATATACATTTTTATTTTGGGTTTTTCTTGCTGTTAATAAACGCTTTTATTACAATATTTTCAAAATGTTAATAAAATAGGTACTTATTTGTTTGCCTGCTGCTAAAAACAATAAATTTTTAACGTAGCGAAAAGTGTATAGAAAAATTTTTTGGTTGTAGGGAAAAATGGGATTTCTTTCTTAGACACGTAGAGATTTTTTGAAATTTCACCTGGCATCACTGCTTCACACGACCGGAATTTTGAAATAATTTTTTAACTTGTTTTAGTCAATCTTCTTTGTTTTTGGAAATTATTTCACTAATTTCTTTGGAGGTATTTCTTTAATTTCTTTAGGAGTTATTTCATTATGTAATAAAGCCCAAAAGTGAGACTTGTTTCATTTTTGATTTGGGAATTTTTTTCATTTTTTGGGGAGTTATTTCTTTTTTCAAGTTTAAGACTAATGTCATTTATTTTGGTATTTATTTCATTGAAAGTTATTGTTCACCTGGGACTTATTTCACGGATCCAATTTCATAGATGGTTTACCCTCTTCTCATTTCTTTGAGTGTTTCATATTTAAATAAATATTATGCGCTTTGAGTAATGGCAAACAAGTGAATTAATCAAAGCGGCCCTCTTGTATATACTTAAGTGGGGTACACACTTTCAAGCCAACGGTCAACTACAAAATTTGCGGTTAGATGACGGTTGACTGACGAAAATTAGCGGCCACACTATCAAACAAGCGAAAATTTAAGCAAACCTGTCATTCATGTTCGATAGTGTGTACCTATCTCACTTTAACACCAATTCCATTTCCATATTACTTTTATTTTTAATTTAAAGACAAGTTTATCTTAAGGTTTAAAGAAAACTTGAGAATAACTTTGTTAAAATTTTGATAACCCTGTCTTTTCATATCAAATTTATTTATAAAAATTTGTAACAGCTCCTCAGCCGCGCCTCCTACCGGACTATCACACATGGCCCGCATGATGGACTCTCTTATATTAGATCAATATCCACCATTTGCATTTACAAAAATTACCACAACACATAGGCCGACAAAGACTGGCAACGTTAAAAAGACCGAAACTACAAGAACTACTTCTGTGGGAGGACTTGTGCCGCCACAAACTTCAACAGGATTAGGTATAAGGTTAAAAAATCGAATACCCACACAAGGTTGGCTTTGAAGTTGTTAATAGTTTTTTATAAAATGTTTAAGGTAAAATTCCCTTATTTTCAGAAGTATCACCACAACCGAGACCAAGTACTAATTTGCCGCCAACAAATGGTCCTTCGTTAAATACGATTCATTCCAATTCAACATCATTTCCAACACACAATGACAATAGATGGATATCTTCATTGAGACGTAGAGATCCAGAGTTGCAGCCCACATTGCCCTCTATTAATCTGAGTCATCATGGTAGTTCCCATAATGTGGCCAGCGGTTCGTTGGCCGATCGTTCAGAAAAACGAAATTCCCGATCTCTGAAAACCTCTACCATGCCTATACGTAAAAGCCGTTCAGTGGAACGTGTCAGGGCGCGTAAAATGATTAACTCTCAAATGAAATTAAAAGATAAAGGCAAGAAAAATTCCATTGATGAAAATTCCAATTCAGATGATCAGGAGGCTACCTCCCTCGAGGAAAATTCAACCTCACAAAGTACTCCAAAGAATTCACCGAAAACTTCCTCGAAAACAAAACTTTTCACACCTTCCGGCTATGAACCGCATTTAGTTGAAACTCTCGAGAAGGACATACTACAAAGACATCCGGGTGTTAAATGGACCGATGTGGCCGGTTTGAATGAGGCCAAATCAATATTGCAAGAGGCCGTTGTTTTACCCATCATAATGCCAGATTTTTTCAAAGGTATACGCAGACCTTGGCGGGGAGTTTTAATGGTTGGTCCCCCAGGTACAGGAAAAACTATGTTAGCCAAGGCTGTGGCTACCGAATGTGGTACCACATTCTTTAACGTTTCCTCGTCAACGCTGACGTCAAAATATCGCGGAGAGAGCGAGAAATTGGTACGTTTGCTCTTCGAAATGGCTAGATTTTATGCTCCTAGCACTATATTTATTGACGAGATCGATGCATTGTGTTCAGCGAGACGTAGTGATTCGGAGCATGAAGCTAGTCGTCGTTTTAAAGCTGAATTATTGATACAAATGGATGGATTAAATGCCACAATGCAAGATGATAAAGTCATTATGGTTTTGGCAGCCACTAATCATCCTTGGGATATTGATGAAGCTTTTCGAAGGCGTTTTGAAAAACGTATTTATATTGCGCTACCAAATGGTAAAGAGAATTAAGAATATTTTTAATTGTTTGATTTTTTTTAGATTAGATTATAAAAGGAAGTTTATAGCTTAAAACCAATTTTCTATTTAAATTTTTTAATAATCTGTATATATATATATTTTTTCTACCTATGTATACATATTTGTATGTATGTCCGTTATAGACTCTGAAACCATCCAACCGATCTTCTCCAAACCGGTTTCATTAGAATGGAAATTTTGTAAAGGTGGTTTTAGACTACATCTTTTTTTACAAACAAGGACCATTAGGGGTGGGAGGGAGCAATTTCTGCCTGTCCGAAAATATCCAACAGATTTTAATGAAATCGAAACCATATATAGATAGAATGATCCTTTTTTAAATGGACGCATTAGCTATGAATTTTTAAAAATATAGGACCACAAGCGAAACATTCGGCCATGTTCTGACAATCGCACGATTTGAAATCGCAAAACGCCAAATTTATTTTATGGTGTTCAACTCATGCGTTTAGCTTGCGGTCTGCTATAGTTTCTTACAAATATTCTAGTTCCCTTTTGTAATTTTAAGTCGCCAAACTTCTTGCTATTGCGATTTACAGAACACCTAATTTGCAATATTAAATCAGAATCGCCAATGTTAAGCGTTTTGCGATTGTCAGAACATGCCCGATTATAACCGACTTAAATGAAATTTAAAACATAGTTAGATCGCTATTTAGATAGATAGACACATAAGCTATGTATTTTTTTCAAAATAGGACTACGAGCGGAGGTAGAGGGCAATTTTTGCCTCTCCGAACTACCAACTCGATTTTAATGAAACTTATGACCTATATAGATCCTTATTAAGATGATCACACAAGAAATACAGGGGAGGTAAGAGACATTTTTTTCCTCTTCGAAACTATATTACAGATTTTAAATAAAATTTAAACATTGATATATCCAGGGTTATGCAAACTACATGCTTTGATGTATATGGAATGCCAAATACATTCAAGTCGTGTATTTAAAATACAAAATAAATTTAATACACGATTTAAATGTATGTATTTAAAATTCAAAGTAAATTTAGATAGTGTATTTAAAATTCTCAATATAAGATACTTTTTTATTTTAAATCAATGTATGTGCATCTATATATTTATATATATATAAAAATAAGTTGTCCTATGTTCGTCATTTTATAACTCGAGAACCACTCAACCTATAAAAAAAACTCCCGATAGGTGGCGCTGTTGTGATATTTAAATTTTTTTTATTATTGGTAGATAGCGCTGGGGTCAAGTTATTGACAAAATTCTCCAGTATTTCATTTTTTATTTTTGAGAAAATCCCGAGCAGCGCCGGGACCAAGCAGCTAGTAGTGTATATGAACTTATGTATATAAGTATATATAATATTTACTTTAGTAACATCTACAGCGCAAAACTAGTATTTCCTTTCATGAACACTGAATTGTTTTAAATGTAAAAGGTGCTTTTATAAACCCGATAGAAATTACGAAGCGGATAGCTGTCAAACGAACTGTTATAATCTATATAGTCTGGAAAATCACCATGAATAGATTCAAGCTTAAAAAACGTTACCAAATTATAAAATTTTACTTGGAAAATCAGTCATTAATTAACGCTCATGTTTGTTAATAAAACTTAATTGACACATATGAAGTGAGACCAATCCATAACAAAACCTACAGATTTTATTATATCTAGAAAAATGCATCTATATATGTAATCTATAATGGTAAGCTCTTTTATATTATTATTTTGGAAGTTGTAAAACTCTCACTTCAAATTTTAAATTCTGGGTAGAGAAGTATGACTGTTAACAAGAACAATAAAATGATCAACTTCTTTACAAGTACCTACTGCTGTCTCTACTGCTCTCAGGCATTACATCACGTTTCGTGCAATATTCCCCTGATGCATTAATTTTAAGATTTTAATTCTTTGCCTCTTATCTGCTGTATCTAGGGTGACGCCAAAAAATGCTATATTTATTTCAGGTGACAGATTAGAAAACCTTGTTGTATTTATAACACAAACTATTCGTCATAATTTTAACCCTGAGGCCTATCAATCTGGTTCTTACTGACATTAGAGTAGGCAGAAACTTTTCATAATAATATTTGCATTCTAAAGATGTCAAAATTGGTTTAAACACTAATATAAATTTCTCTTAAAATTCCAGTTCTATAACCGAGAAAATGTTTTTCTTACCCTACTTATCAAAAGAGAGATTCAACTTGTGGGACATGGACATAATAACTTGTGTCCCACCCTTTGAAAATATTCCATAAAAAATTAAACTTAGCAAATGCTAAATAAAGAATCTCTCTAATACAAGAATTTTTTGTTGAATCATTCCGTAGTGGCCAAAGAACTTAATGTTTGAGACAATTAATTTTTTAATTATTAATAGTAAATGTATGTTATGAAAGTTATTTTGAGACCAAAAGTATTTGAAATACAAAATATTTGACAGGTATTTTAAATACAAAATAAATTTTGGGGATGTATTTAAAATACAAGTACATATTTGAAATACTGCCCAACCCTGAATATATCCCTTTTCAGATGACTATATAGGCAATGTATTTTTTTTTAAATATAACAACGATGGTAGGTGGCGATATAATTTAAAACATAGATAGATGGGCACATATGGTTTGCGCGTTTCCAAAAATAGGAACATAAGAGGGTAGGGGGCAATTTATAATCTAACTAACTTAATTGAAATATCTCCATTAATAAATAATTTTTTATCGAAGTTACACACGCCGGGTATCCTCTAGTCTTTTATATAACTAAAATCATTTTAAAGTTTAAAATATCCTGGGGGGTAACCGCGTATTTCGATTCAAAAAAAAATAATTTACGAGTTCAAACTATTTGTACTGTTTATAACGTCTTTCTTACTATCTGTTTTGAATGATCGGAAGTTTTTTATACTTTATCAAAAACAAAATTTCTCATTCAAAACAGCAACACTCTTTTCGAACAATAACTTCATCAAGTTTCTGGAACGAGTGCGAAAATCCTAATACACAGTAGAAATTGTATGAACTCGTAAATAATTTCTTTTTAAATACTCGGTAACCCGCCTGGTTTTTGGGAAATTAGAATCACTATAACGATGTATCTGAACTAAAACTCAACTATAATTAAACTAAAATTAAAGTAGAACTAAACTAGAGCTGGGCCCTGTTTCTCAAAACTACAAAGTTACAAATCTACAAGTAAAATACTTTCAAAAAAGCAACAATTTTACAACTTTTAGTTTTGAGAAACAGGGCCCTGAGCTGAAACTGAACTAGAACTATGTCTTCAGTTTAGACTAGAACTAGATCTGAACTAACACTGAAATATAACTTAACTAGAGTTGAACTAAAACTCAACTAGGACATAACTGGAACTTAACTAGAAATAAAATAGAAATGAACTACAATTAAGCTAGAACTAAACTAAAGTTAAACAAAAACTAGACTCGATCTTAAACAGAAATAAGTTCGATCTTAACTAAAGTAAACCTAGAAATAAACTAAACAAGAATTGAAATAACACTTAACCAAATCTTAACTAGAACTTTACAAGAACTAAACTTTGACTCAAATAGAATTGAACTAGAATTGTACTAGAACTGAACTTAAACTATATAAAAATACATAAACATGTATGTACATCATTTTTCATCAGTTTTGCTAAGGAAGTAGTTCTATAATTCCTGCAGAACAGTCGGCAGTCTGGGATTTTATCAGAGGCGCTGGAAGCCAAAAATTATTTAAATCTGAAAGCTAAGAAATGAAGAAGATAACAAATAGGAGCATCCTACGTGTTGCTGCAGGACTGTTATGCAGGAATTATAGAAATACTTATTTAGCAAAACTACATATGTGTAATGATTTTTTGCGAGCTTTAATTTTCTTATTAAATTTAAAAATGTTTTTGCTGGAATTATCGAATTACTTCTTAAGTTAAAGATTTATAGTTTCTTGCGAGCTTTAATTTTCTGACATTTGGGTAGTTCATTAGGGTGGTACATTATGGTTGTACGAACATCGATCTGGTTGATAAAAACTAGAACGATATACTTGAGGACAAAAACATTAATATATCATATCATACTTTAAGAACGGACTGTAAATGCCAAGATATAACCATAAATGTTAAAAGGGGACCCCTACGTTCAGCAAAAAAAAATTTTATCAGCCCAATTATGAATAAAAATTCCCCGGGAGTTTCCTCCCTTTTCCCATTTTTCCTATGTAAATTCAATTGTAAAAATGGAAAAAGGGAAAAACTCCCGGGGAATTTGTATTCATAATTGGGCTGTATATTAGAAGGTGTACGGCGACATACATAAATACATAAATTCATACTAAGCTAGAACTAAATTAAAGTTAAATCAGGAAGGAAAACAAGATGTTTCACAAGGATTTAAAATTTTAACTAAATAAGCTGTAACATTGATTTCTAATACTCCTTTTCTTTTTTTTTAGAGGAAACCCGCTCGGCTTTATTAAAACTTTGTCTAAAAGATGTGAATCTATCACCTTCTTTAGATACCAACATGATTGGTGATCAAATGAAAGGTTACTCAGGTTTTGATATAAGCAATGTTTGCCGAGATGCTGCCATGATGCCAATGCGCCGACAAATTTTTGGACGTACACCCGAAGAGATACGACAAATACGTCGCGAAGAAATCGATTTACCCATAACCCTACAAGATTTTCAAGATGCCATGTCGCGCACTAAAAAGTCAGTTTCAGCAGAAGATGTCAGTCGTTTTGAAAAGTGGATGGAAGAATATGGTTCTTGCTGAATATAGAATATACTATAAAGAAAATTGTCATAAATTTAGACAAAATTTGCTCATGTTTTAGATTTTTTTAAACAATACTAAAACAAATTTTATTTAAAAATTTTTAAACAAATTGTTTGAATTTTAAAAATAATTTTAAAATATTTTAATTTACTATATATATTTAACTGACTACTAATATGAACTTTAATTTGAACATCACTCTTAATTTTTACGTTCAAACTTCCTTAGTTTTAAAACCTGTATTCAAGATGTTCGATAACCTTTATTATTTTGAAATTCAAGTAATCAAAAACATATTGCACAAAAATATTTTACAAATATTATAAAATCCTTATTAACAAATAAAACCCCTTAATAAAGAAAATTTTATAAAAAAAATTATTGTTTAATTACAATTTAAATTCGGTTATATTTTAATTTCGTTAATTTCCAGTTCATTTCAATTCTAGTATACATACATATAATATATACATATATATAATTTGAACACTCAAACTTTAAGTCAAACATTTACTATTCGCATATAGATGACAGATATTTGGATTTGCAGAAAACTTTATTTTTATTTATTTATTTATTCATTTATTTACGTAATATTAAGCCATTTAGGCCAAAAAACAATATTACAAGTAATAAATGCTTAAGCTACATATATATGTATATATAATATTCATTAATCAATAATTATAATTCATAGTTAAAATAACACAATGAAAACTAAAAATAATATACATACTATCACTTTAGATTGGGGAGCCACATTAAAAATATAGGTATCATAATTATCATCCATCAGTAGCTAATCAAGATTATTTAGGAAGTCTAGAATTTTTACTCGAAAACATTATTTGAATAGGAAAAAATTCGTCATGAAAATGGTAGAGTTCCAAAGCCTAGCAATACGAACAATAAAAGATTTTTCGAAACAGGATGTTGAGATTCTCGGTATACGAATTGAGGGATTCCTAGAAGAACGCATAAACTCAAAGGAGTTCAATAATTCTAGTGGTTTACCATTTTTGATAATTTTATAAAACAAAATCATATTCCGATATTTAATAAAGTTATTAAAAGTACATCCAAGAAAACTAAAAGCAATATTAGAAATATGTTCATAGCGTCTAACATTATAAACAAATCGAACTATTAGATTGAAAATACGCCTGATCATCCTCAAACGCATAGAACCAGTACCTGAGTAAACCTCGAGGCCATATAAGATATTAGAAAACATCAAAGCATGTGCCAAGTTATACTTAATTCGTAGAGGCAAGTATAAATTAGTAGAATTAATTTTACGTAATATACCATAAATTTTACCATAAACCATATTGATATGGGGATCAAAAGAAAGCACACCTAGACACTTAATATGGTCAACCAAAGAAATATGAGTATTGCTTAAAACTATATTAATGTCAGGATAAAAGCGACTGGTTGGTCCAAACATCATTGCTTTAGACTTACTAGAATTAATAGATAACAAATTGAAAGAAGTCCATTAACGTACCCGATCTAAGCAACAATTTATATTAGTATTAAAAATACTATTGGCAAATCGTTTATGCGCAATAAGGAAAAGATAATTTTCATGATGCCCAAATTTATTCTATAGGAGGAAGAATCAGTTCTGCGGTCATTCTCGGATTTGCCTGTGCTTTTATTATTCTTAAGCGACTTGATAGTAAGTATAGTCTCAGACATTGCTGGAGAAGAGATGCTGTTGTTTAGCTGTGTGTCAGAGTAGTGTGTAGCCCAATGTTAAATTTGTTCGTCTTTAGAGGTGATGAGTGTGCCGGAGTTATTCCTAATTGGTTTCGCGGAGACTGTTGTGCTGGTTTTTGTTAGCTTCTTGATGAGTCGCTAAAAGCCACCCGTTAGGTTTGTTTCAGCTGCAGCTTGAACTACTTCGGCTATGGAATTCGTCAATGTGCGTTTGTCTGTACAAGCACTGCCTTTTACGACTTGATCTAAAGTAGCATGTTGGTTTTGAGGAGTTGACCTTTCATTTTTCAGTACGGCAGAGTTACGGCAGCTTTAAGCTTTTTACTTTCGTTTATGAGTCGCCATGTCTTGTCAGATATCCATTCTTTCCGTCTTATTGATTTAAGACATATATGTTTTGAGGCTGCCTAAGTAAACATGTTCTTTATTAATTACCACCGTGATCGTGAGTTGTTGATGACAACGATTCGATCAAGGCACTTAATAGTTCGATAAGACCGATGGGATTTTCAGTCTGTTTACATCGAACTTCTTTGATATACGTGGTTCTTATCTTTTTATCGCCGATATCTTTACACCCACACTTGTGATGAGTAGGTGGTGGTGATCGTTGGCTATGTTGCGCGTCTTTTGTTTTGCACATCCAACATGGCCAAATATTTTTATTCTACTCCAAAGAAAAAAATAGATCACGAATGTGACGATTTGTCCCCAGAACTGAACTAGCACTAAAATAAAATGCAACCGGAATTGAACTGAATAGAACAAACTAACACAGAACCTGAATTCAACTAGAATTGAACTAGAGCTAAACTAGAACTAATATAGAACTGAACTAAAAAACAACAAGAACTGTACTGGACAAGATCGTTGATCTCGCCAATATAAAAAAATAGTTATTCAATAAACAAAAGTTTGATTTCATACGAGTTTCTTTTTTTTTATTTCATTCACAGTAATATATAAAAGAATACTAAGTCAATAAACGTGCGATATGCCAATTAACATATCGCACTTGACCATAAAAAGGGGTTATTTAAAAATTTTAGTAGAAGCAAAACAATTTTTAATTTAATATTAACCCATATGAAAAAAAATGTTTAACCAACCGTTTCAATACGAAAGCGTTTAAAGTATTAAGTGAATATTTAGTGTCGGTTTTTCCAAAAAGAAAAAAAATAAACATTTCTCAGTTAATTCCCTCTGCAATATATATATTCCTAAATACAAATATAATTTTAATACATAATAATAAACATTTGTTTACCAATAACTAATAAAATAACTCACTCGTTGGCTTCTCAGCCAAAAAAAGAATGTTTTATTAAATATTACAAAAACGATCAAACAAACAAAGAGTAAAATATTAAAATGAGTATTCTAAGCAGCAAACGAAGTTCAAGTGGTCAGATGTTCCAAAAGCGCGCAATTCTTACAATAAATGACCGTTTTAATACAGAGTATCTAATCCTAGGAATAATTATTTAATGACTATTATTCTACTGGAATAATAAATAAATAAAAAATAAAAGTATAAATTCCTACCGAAGTTGAATAGGCAACCAACCACTTTAAAAAACCTTGTAGAAATTCAATAGATGACGATATAAAATGAAATTCTTGAAAGAACCCAAGAAGCACTGAACATAATCTTAAATATGCATTATATTTCAAACATTGTTCATAATACTTTTCAAACTAAAAACAAAACAAGCCACCGTACCAGAAATAACCTAAAGCACATACATTACGTGAGGCATCAAAATCTTAAATGGAAGCTCGTTCAAAAAAAAAACTCCAATATAAAAAAGCCTGCGTAAAATTACAATTACTTTAAAACTAAGACGAACAATATGGTATTCAAAGTTAGGACGTCTATCAATATGAACTCCTTAACGTTGCAACCTATCATCAAAACTAATATTAGAAAAGCCAAAAGAAAAGGCCAACTCTGGCAAATTTAAATTCCCAAATAATATCGCCTTAGTTTTAAAGGAGTTTACTAACAAATAATTAGCAGTAGACCATTGCAGAAAACGAAGAACGGCAGTCAATATTAGATTGCAAAATATCACTATTATCTACACCAGTTCGAAACAAAAGATTGATGTCATCTGGAAATAAAAAGATATACAAATATGCGAATCAATATATGAATATGTCGTAAAAAGAAGTGGATCCAAAACAGAACTCTTAGGTAGACCAGACGAAAGAGGCAGTAAGTTTGAGTATGATCCACCAATATCTACAAACTAAAATACATCACATATATACATATATATGTAAGTACTAGAATATTTAGACAAGTTCTTCAATTTACTAATTATAATATAAGAATTTACTGAATTAAACGCCTTAGACATATAAAGAGATAACATCTCGGCCGAGTTGCCTGCATTCAAACTACATCGGATATCGTCAGTTAGGTTAAATTGTAAAGAAGTAGTACTATGACCACGACGAAAAACATATTGGGATGTAGGAATCTGATTTCACTTTCATGAGTTGTAGTTGTAAATAAACAATGCTAACAACAATTTTCTTACAATCACTAGTTTTTTTTTATTAAAAATAATTTAAAAATGAGTAAAGAAACAAATTTTAGAATAAATGAAAATGAGACAAGATAAAAATAAATAAATCTGATTTTGCTTTAAATGACATTTAATTTTTCGATAACTTGTTGGTATTCCTTTTCCACTTGTTCGTACTCTTCCTGTAGCTGTTCAATACGAAGTTTCATGTTGGGTAAACGGGCACGCAACCATTCAGTGTCCATTTTGGCTTTCTCCATTTTTTTAATATCACTTAATTGTTTGTGATAAACAGCATTTAAACGCTTTTTAACATCCAAACGATAAGAGGTGTAATCATCCTTGTCGTGTATATTGGTATTGGAGAGACGTAAGATTTCATAAACTTTTCGGCATTGGCGTGGATTTAACTAAAAGTTTTTGTAATAATTAAGAAAATTGTTATCGCTTTTTTTATGTTATACATACTTTGAACGTTTCTCTTGCTTCTTTGGTCATTTCTTTGTTGAACCCTTTTTTAAGTTCTTCTTTTTTGAAGGATTTTAACTTCAAACATAGACGAGCGTCTACAAAATTTCGCATACGTTGAAAATCATCTGAGGGATCTTCCACTGTTATATCTATAACATTTTTTTGCGTTTGATAGCAATTATAGATCGTTTCTAAGAATGTGGTACCTATGCCTAATTTTTGAAACGGAGGTAAAACTAACATTTGTGAAATACGTGGTCGTATATTTTGGGGGTAAGCATAATACTCATAGACGGTTGCATAGCCCACGGTGGCATATGATTCTTCGCCGTTATCATTTTTATATTTTTCGTAACTAAATTAAAATATATGTAATTATAATTTTTTTTATTGCAGAGACCGAACTTACCATATAAAATAAGACCACTGAGGATCATCCACATCAATATAAGAGGCGGCATCTACAAACCACAAAACAAAAGTTTGCAAACGTGAAAAAAACTTTATAAACGAGGTCTGCTTATAGTCAGAATTGTAAAATTCAAAGACTCTTTCTTTGCCATTATCATCTGCTTGTTTGTATTCGTAAAGTTTTTCGCCAAATGGTTGAAATTTATCAGCCTTATCTAGGGTCTTAAGAAACTCATCCATATTTACAAAATAACAGCCATCCGGCAGTTTCTCAGCTATAGTTGCCACGACATCATCAGCCTTAATATCTCCCTTAGACATTTCGTCCACTTTCTTGCCGTATTCTATGCCCAAATAAATGTGCAACGGTCCGGCCGTATATAACATGCTTACTTTTAAGTCCTGGTAACCAAATATGCTCTCAGATTCACCAAATATTTGATGAGCCATTAAGGGATGAAATGCCAATTCTTCATTTTCCAAATCTGACTTCGAGCGTACTTTAAATAAATTCTCAATTTGAAAACTGTCAACAAAATGTTACACAACTTACTCAGTTTAAATTCGACCACTTCTAATGCGTCTAATACTAAATCCTGAAAATCTTGAATTTGAGCCATGCTTTAGATTTTTTGTTATTCCCAAAAATTGTTTGTTGCAAAATCTTGGCGCGAAAATATATGTCTACTGTTTTCGATTTTCTCTAAAAAATTTTTTGCAATCTAATATTTATATTAAGTTAAATTTTTAGCTTGTTTTGTTTTAATAATAATTCTTTTTAGGACTTTGAAGCACAGAGAAACACTTTGAAGAATTTAAACACAATTTTACACACAAGTTGGCAGACTCAATAAAAAAATAAATGAAATTAATTGTGCCAAAACATCTTTTTTAACAAATAACAATCACTGAGAATAGGTAACACATAACATAAACTTAAAGATGCCAGATTCAAATATTTTTAAGGTTTAAAAAAAACAAGTAAGAGTGCTATATTCGGCTGTGCCGAGTCTTATACCATTTATATATCGTAATGAAGCGTAAATAAATCTATTTAATGCCACGCCTACTTATCTAATCCTGCCCACATTTTGTAAGATGTACATTGATAACCAAGGTGCTTGTATCTAATTTGAAAACGTTGGCTCTTGTCGTTCTACAGGTATACAGAAATATATGTCTTCGTATGGGAAGTGCCTCTCCCACTTCTCCATTCTTACAACTTTTTTAGAGGTTGTGTATTTATAACCAAGATGCTTGTAACTAATTTGGAAACTTTGGCTGTTGTCGTTCTTCAGATATACAGAAAAAAAGGTAACGGCAAGGGATTTGTAAATGTGTAAAATTAGAGGCAATCGTGATTTTTTTCCTCATATTTCAGTCATTTATGAACCGATCTGGCTTAATTTCAATAGCAAGCTTTAACGGACTATTTGTGAAATAAATATAAAACAAGCTTGTCCCCAACATTTCTAAGGTCTTCGAAAACACCATTTCAACATAGACACGTAAAGACAGACATCGTAAAACCATCTTCACTACTCATTATGCCATGACATAGTTGCTATTATAAAAGTTATCGTTGCAAAATTTTAGATCAATACCAATACAATTAAGTAAGTTATGGCACTAAAAGCTATTTTCAGGAGTGGTATTTGTATAGGAGCTATGGTCAAATATGGACCGAAACAGATATGTTTGGACCAAATTTAATCTTAATGCCAACATAAAAAGATAGTTTATGGGCACAAAGACAATTCCGGAAATAAGTTTGTATGCCAGATTCAAATATTTTTAAGGTTTAATAAAAACAAGTAAGAGTGCTATATTCGGCTGTGCCGAGTTTTATACCATTTATATATCGTAAAGCGGCTCATACACTAGCAATTAAATTGTTCAATTTTACGTATTGTACAATTATATCGCCAATGTGAATGTGATATTTGAAGGTGGCACAATATATTGGCAACAATCAAAAGACTTGATTTTTATTGCACAACGAAAAGAAAGTGAAATGTGTTGGCAACATTGTATAATGCTGTTTGTTATTCCTATAGGTTATGTTCACCTTTTTATTGAACGGATGAAACCATTGTGCGAATTATTGCATAATATAGGAAAAAATGGAAATAATATGGCGAATATCATGTACAGTAATTTTGCAAGTGTATGGGCCGCTTAATGCAGCGTAAATAAATCTATTTAATGCCACGCCTACTTATCTAATCCTGCCCACATTTTGTAAGATGTATATTGATAACCCAGGTGATTGTATCTAATTTGGAAACGTTGGCTCTTGTCGTTTTACAGGTATACAGAAATATATGTCTTCGTATGGGAAGTGCCTCTCCCACTTCTCCATTCTTACAACTTTTTTAGAGGTTGTGTATTTATAACCAAGATGCTTGTAACTAATTTGGAAACTTTGGCTGTTGTCGTTCTTCAGATATACAGAAAAAAAGGTAACGTCAAGGGATTTGTAAATGTGTAAAATTAGAGGCAATCGTGATTTTGTTCCTCATATCTCAGTCATTTATGAACCGATCTGGCTTAATTTCAATAGCAAGCTTTAACGGACTATTTGTGAAATAAATATAAAACAAACTTGTCCCCAACATTTCTGAGGTCTTCGAAAACACCATTTCAAAATAGACACGTAAAGACAGACATCGTAAAACCATCTTCGCTACTCATTATGCCATGACATAGTTGCTATTATAAAAGTTATCGTTGCAAAATTTTAGATCAATACCAATACAATTAAGTAAGTTATGGCACTAAAAGCTATTTTCAGGATATAAATGTAAAATACGTAAAATTTAACAATTTTATTGCAAGTCGCTTTAAGCTGCATTATAACGAATGCCTCAACATTTTCATTTATCAATCAAGTTTTTTTTTTTTTTTGATAAAAATCAGAATTAGTTGCCAACGTGAGTTGTGCAATTGTACAATACACAGTCAATAATATTTAATTGGGCTAGATTTAGCAAAAGGTAAATAAAAGTGCCAACATTTTATAGAAACAGCTTTTTAAATTTCTCAACAATTTATAATAATTAATAATCTCCAATGATTTCAATATCGTTAAGATACAATTTTTACTTTAAGAGATATTGGCAAAGAATTTAAAAACCTTCACGATTCAAAACTCTTAAACTAGAAGCGTTGTCGGAAAGTAAGCTGTATCAAAACTTTTTATCTTTGAAGCACTTTCAGATGCAATTTTTATATTTTTTAGTTTTCACTATAAGTTTTTGTGTTTAGTGCTATATTTTGAAAATTCGAAACTTGATAAATTAATTAAAAGTGTTAAAGAAAGTTTTCTTAAATAATAAATACTCGCTTCGCGAAATAAAGCTTTGTTTGTTAGTCGGCCTCCGGCTAGGTGCAAAAAATAATCTCCTCTGTAATATAACAAATACCGCCTACGCTAACTAAAGCCTTTCTCCATAGCATAATTATATCAAAAACTTTGGCTTCGCTAACTTAAGCTTCTCTGCATAGACGGCCTTCGGCCGGTCGGAAAGACTCCCTCCCCCATGGTATCACAACACCGGCTTCAATAACTTAAACTTAGCTTCATAGCAATTAATATGATCACTAAAAACTTTTGTATTTTCGCAAAATAATTTCCACTTCTTAATGAGTTAAGAAAGAATGGGTTAATCCCGCGAAGCCCTACGCTTATCTGCAGGAAAGAACCCAGTCTCTGGCGGGAATCGAACCTGCAACCCCGGCGCGGATAGACTAGCTCACTACCAGCTAGTCTACCGCGGCAAAAGCTTTCAAATGATACTAATATTGACCAAATTGGTTCAGAAATGTAGTGGAAAATCGCATATACATATGTATATATGAAAACTTCAGAGGTACATAACTCGAAAACTGTGCGTTTCCGAGACTTTATGCATATAATTTTTTCTTATTTTTAATTTTTTTTTTGGTGCTGCATTGGTAAACTAGAAATAAGCCTTTATTGTTTGTGGTAAATTTACTAGAATTTCAAATTTTTTAAAAACTAACAGCCGTATTCATAACAAAATGTTAGCCACAGTTTGTACACTACTAACAACGAGCTGCTAACTAGAATGCTGATTAAGATTTGCAGCTTGTTGGGACAGAGTTAATTCATAACAAACTTTTCTCCATCTGCTAACTTTTAATAAATCAACTCTGAATTTTTATGATGCCACATTGTATTACTCAAAAATGCAACACGTTTTGCATTAATCATCGCTGAATTTGTAATTTTTTTCTTTTTCCCTTCACATATAAAAATTTTAAAAACTTGTTTTATTATTTTGGCTTGAGGTCTTATATAAATAATAAATAAAATTCAAAAACTTTTGATTTTATTTTTGTTTATTTATTTTTATATTTTTCCAATATTTCGGTCAAAATCTTTGACCATCATCAGGGGGATCTGGTGTTTTTTTAAAAATACAAAACAAAAATAACATTAAAAATACAAAATATTTTACAAATAGAAACTGGGAATTATCTCCTTTCGTAGGTTACTTTATATTATATTCAACATTTTTTTTATTTTTCGAATTTATTCTATTATCTCCTTTCGTAGGTTACTTTATATTATTATCAACATTTACATAACTGAAATGTAACTCATAAAATAAATTCGAAAAATAAAAAAAATGTTGAATATAATATAAAGTAACCTACGAAAGGAGATAATTCCCAGTTTCTATTTGTTAAAAATAGTTGAGTTAAATACATTCAATTTATAAAGTATCACTATCCAGTGTGACACAAAGAATGCTGACGAAGGCCGTAGCGGGCCAGAAAATGCATTACATTCTGCTGGTGTCTAATATTTGTAAATTTTTCTGTACATACAATATACTTCATTACTATCCAATGGATAGCTAAGGTAAAATGTAACAAGAAAATACAATATAATAGTCTGGTAGTGTATAAAAGTCATTCCTAAAAATTTAAGGAATAAAACTATTACAAAAAAGCTTTATAAAATACATAACTGAAATGTAACTCATAGAATAAATTCGAAAAATAAAAAAAATGTTGAATATAATATAAAGTAACCTACGAAAGGAGATAATTCCCAGTTTCTATTTGTTAAAAATAGTTGAGTTAAATACATTCAATTTATAAAGTATCACTATCCAGTGTGACACAAAGAATGCTGACGAAGGCCGTAGCGGGCCAGAAAATGCATTACATTCTGTGGTGTCTAATATTTGTAAATTTTTCTGTACATACAATATACTTCATTGCTATCCAATGGATAGGTAAGATAAAATGTAACAAGAAAATACAATATAATAGTCTGGTAGTGTATAAAAGTCATTCCTAAAAATTTAAGGAATAGAACTATTACAAAAAAGCTTTATAAAATACATAACTGAAATGTAACTCATAGAATAAATTCGAAAAATAAAAAAAATGTTGAACAAAATATTTTACACAAACAAATTAATTATTTACATTTAAATAAAAATAAAAGTTTTAAAAAACTCGGACAAATTTAACACTTCACTAATAAAGCTTTCTTTGGCTTGTGTTTATCTATTGCATGTTTATAAATTTTTGCACATCTTTCTGTGTCTTTCTTAAAATTTAATGTCTTTTCTGTCTCTTGATCAAAGATGCCCAGTAGTGGCTGATATCAGCAAATTAAACTCACACGTATACTTACGCTCTTTTGCTTGATCGTCAATCAACCAATAGGAAATCAGCATGTTGAGTGGGAGAGACAAACTACACTTGCAGAACTTCTGTGTCTTATTTTACATTTTAATCGTCATCGAGACTGCTGTGAGTTAACACATAAATTGAAGTTATTGCGATTTATTAATGATGTCAGTCGAAAATTATTTTATGTTACAAAATGCTTTTGATGACATGCAATGTCTTATTTGTCATAAGACATTTAAAAAAACTAAGAAATATAATTTAAAAAAACATTTTGAAGATGTTCACAAAGACATGAATTATTTTCAGGGGGAAGAAAAAGAAAAACAATTTAAAATTTATAAGATATAATTGCAAATTGAACAATGATTAATTGAGGAAAAATTTATAAACACCTCGAAGAATCTTTTTATTTCGAAATATATCATACTATCCAGATGTCCGCTTATATAAATAAAATATGTATGTATTATAGATATATATATATATACCAATCAATACATTAATCAAGAGTTTTACTAAAATAAATACATTCACCAAGAGTATTACTTAAATATGTACATTCATTAATTTTAAATTTCCCTTTTGTTAAACAAAGAAACAGAAAAAAATGACAACACCCGTCACACATGTGCTGTCGTCGCAATCTCGTTGACGACTAAATAAAATGAATATCAAATTGATTTCTTCCAGTGTTATTTCGTCACTCTCACCAATACTACTACCTTGGGCATCAATGCTCTTGATGAATTATATGCAGCATCTCAAGCAGTGATGCCAACTTTTTGAGAGCAAAAAGCACTTTAAAATTTAAAAAAAGCACTAAAAAGCACTATTTGGAACAAAAAAAGCGTAAAAAAGCACTAATCCATTTTTACAATTTAATTAAACACAAAACAAGTTCCCTTCGGCTGTGCCGAATATTAAATACCTCCAAAATTTTAAAAAAAGCCAAGGCGTAGATGGGGGACCATTTTCATTTAAAATTAAATAATAAATATATTTACATTTGTATATAAAAATTTTTAAATGTATTATTATTATCTTCAATAAAAATAATATTATCCAAATCATTTGGAGTTTCAATTGGCCATAAAACAGTTTAAAAGTAATACAGTGCGAGCTCGATTTTCGTAGCTCGAAAAATACGGTTTCCGACTGCATGTTTTAAACTTTTTAATACGTTTTTTCTACATGACTCAAAATCGTTGTTTATTTTTCCATTTACAATTCTTAATATTTTTCAAGCCATTTTCTATTTTTGAAACAGTGTCTACATCTTTAAAAAAAATGTTTACCGAAAACAAATACATCGTTTTTATTACGATTACTAAATATGTTGTCAACGCTTATAAGTGCAACGTTTTGTAAAATTTCCAAATTGCTAGGAAGCATAGCTCAAACCTCGTAAATAAAGTTTTTGGTAAAACGAATGCAACTTTCTTTTATCACTTTTTTTTATCATTTGAAATCTTTAAATCTTTACAGGCTTTCTCAAAATTGTACTCCAAATAGCTAATCTCATCTAAATCATCCTCTATATAACCGAAGTTTTAAAAAATGGTAAAAAAAAATAAAAATTTTGAAAAGCATAAAAGGCACTAACGAAAAATTGAAAAGGCACCAAGTTAGTGCTTTTTCTAAGTTTGGCACCATAGCACCATAGATAGTGCCAAAAGCACTAAGTTGGCATAACTGATGATGCTTGAGAAAAGCCTAGAAGAGTTGGCGAATACATACTACTCAAAACATAAATGCAAATAATACGCAGTTGCTTAAAAAAGTATTCGCTGTGTTTACAGAATAGTAGCAAAATGGTTCAGTGCCAAAAATATATGTAGATTACTTAAAAGGCACTTAAAAGCACTGTGAGAAATTGTTAAAAGCACTATAAATACCCGCTTTTCAAAAACGGGTGTTTAACAAAATTTCGGGTATTGCATAAGCAAAAAAGCACCAAGAAATACCCGAAAGGCACCAAAATGGCAACGCTGATCTCAAGTGTAAATCTCTTCTTGTAGTTGTACTCTCTCACCAATATGTCTACATTATTAAAATTTGGTTTATGCAACAAAAACACAAACTACTCAGTAATAATACAAAAATTTTAAATAAGACAAAAAGAAAAATTGAAGAACTTTTAGACGAACAAGACAAAGAATTATTTTTACAAAGTGAAAATATTATTTACGATAATATCAAAAACAACAATAAAATAACACATTTAGGATTTTGACCGAAATATTGGAAAAATATAAAAATAAATAAATAAAATTAAAATCAAAAGTTTTTTGAATTTTATATATTACTAGCTGGACCCGGTCCGCTTTGCTTGCCCTTAGTAAAGATTTAAAATTTTATAAAATATGAACGTTGATTTTCAAAACAATAACAAAAAAAAAAAAAAATAATAAATGTTTTACTTACCAGCAAATGCTATTAGATTCTTTATGTTTGTTTAAAATTATTGAATACCCTAACCGCGTATTTGAAAAATATTTATGGAAGTGGAAATAGACTTTTGTAAACTAAAATTAACATAAATGTTTGGAATAAAACTGGCTATTAAACCATATAAATTCTTTTTTTCATTTTGGTGATTTTAGCGAATTTTAGTGAATTACCGCTTAATTGATAAATGAATATTGATAAAGATTTAGTGACATACCATGCATCTAAATTTTAAAACATTATGTTTAGCGATTACGACGAAAATGACAAAAATATAAAAACTTGGTGCCATCTATCGGATAAATACGAAACTCCACAGAAACACTCCTCATGCCTCTTACATCAAACACACAAATTTTGGTCAAAGTCGGTGCAGTAGTTTCTGAGTTTAGCGATTACAAACAAACACGTCTCTTTTATATATATAGATAGATAGATAGATAGATAGATTTATATAAGACCTCAAGCCAAAATAATAAAACAACATAAACAACAGGTCAACTATACACAAGAACAAATTTTAAAAAGTTTTTAAAATTAAAATAAATTGAGTAAAATACAGTAAATTAAAAAAAGTTTATTAAAAAAAAAACAACAAAATTGTTTGACATTAATCGGCTGTTTTTCACAAGTTGGCAAACGTTTGGCAGCTCGTTAACAAGAGTTTCGTTAGCCAGAGTTTTGTAAATGTATTTTGAATAACCTTTTTGCTAATTTGATGCCAAATTTTCAATATGAATACGGCTGTAAATTTTTAGATTCCCAGTTTTTACAAAAACAAAATCTGGCATCATATTTATACAGCAGGGCTGCCAGGTACTTTTTTCCTTGTCCCTATGAAATTAAAAAAATATCCCCAAAAATCCCCAAATTTTTTTTTTTACTAAATTTTAAATTTTTTTTAAAAAATAGTTAGAAAAGCGTTAATAAGAAATCCCCAAATAAAAATTTTTAGCCAAAAAAATCATTTTATTTTGTTTGTAGCGACTGGTTTCGGCATGTTTTTTTAAATCCTTTTTATGCGATTCCAGTGAGGAATTACAAGCAGAACAATATGCTGTTATTGAAGACGAATGAGCCAATTTATAAGAATTTGGAGCTTGTTCAATCGGTTTAAGCCATCCTTATAATCAAAAATAATAATACATATATCCGTCATTTTTTAGTACTTCGATGCATCATAACTACTAACCAATAGCCTAGCATTTTTTCCCAATCTTTATTATATTGTTTTCATACTTACTTATTTTTTTGGGAAGACATACATATTTGCTTCAAAATTGTCTTTAAAAAATCAAAAATTGTATGTGTTGTCAACGGTTTTAGATTCTATTTTTAATTTTTTTTTTTAAACACTCACTCAAGAAAATAAAAAGTTTATAAAGTACCTTTTACACACTTAACAAAAATTGTAATCTTAATTAGGACGCTTTACACTATATAAGAGTAAGATTAAAGTTTTGGTACTTTTTTCATATTTTTGATATACAAAACAAAGAAAAATAAGCTTTAATAATAAAAAAGTGTAAAATCCCCAAAAAATCCCCGAAATTTGTTTTAAGATCCCCAATCCCAAAATTACTTTCTTTGTCCTTTTTGCTCACATGAAATCCCCAAGTCTGACAGCCCTGTTATACAGTATATTTATTAAACTAAACACTGCTCAGACAAATATACTACTAACTTTTACAACTTTGGAATGAAATCACAAAAATAATTCGTGAAGAAAACGCCGCATTTGCAAAGAAACTGCTGCAAAAAGTTTCTAATAAAATAATTGGAATTAATCTCATTTAATTACATATATTTAAATAATAAAAAAAAAATAACGTTTAAAAGTTTGATTGAGAAAAGTAAGAAACTGTAGGTAAAACAAAGCGAAATAAAAGAATTCAAAAACAAATAAACTGCTTTGTCATTAAATTTTAGACTTTGCAGCCTACGATAAAATAAATTTTATTTCTCTTTTTTCCTTTGCTAAAAGATTAAATAAAATGGACAACTACTTATTCGATGGCGGTCGCATACAAAAAATGGAGGTCGACTATGCTCCAGCTTGCGACGAAAAAATCCCAATAGCCAAAGATTTGGCCAAAAAGAATCCAGATTCATTTCATGAGGCCATTGAAATGTTGCTGACATTGGAAAAACAAACACGTCTGGGTGCCGATATGGTTTCATGTTCTCGTGTTCTTGTAGCCATTTGTCAGATTTGCTTTGAGGCTGGTAATTGGAATGCTTTAAATGAATATGTATCTTTGTTAGTGCGTAGACGTTCCCAACTAAAACAGGCTGTCTCCAAAATGATACAAGAATGTGTTACTTATGTAGAAAAGACACCGGACAAGGATACAAAACTGAAATTGATTGATACCCTGAGAGCAGTAACAGAAGGTAAAATTTATGTAGAAATTGAAAGAGCTAGACTTACAAAAATTTTGGCTGACATTAAGGAGTCTGATGGAGATGTTGCCGGAGCTGCATCCGTTATGGAAGAATTGCAAGTGGAGACATATGGTTCAATGGATAAGAGGGAAAAGGTTAGTAAATTAATGTTTAGATGTATAAATTTATTATCGCTAACTTTTAAATAATAATTAAGGTTGAACTCATTTTGGAACAAATGCGTTTGTGTCTATTGAAAGAAGACTTTGTTTCCACCCAAATCATAGCCAAGAAAATCAGTATCAAATTCTTTGATGACCCTGCCCAACATGATCTTAAATTGAAATTCTATAACTTAATGATACGTCTCGATCGTGACAGTTCATACCTTAAGACGTCACGCCATTACCAAGCAATTGCTGAGCCTCCTAAGGCTATAGTTCCTAAACCAGAGCCCATGGATGAAGATAAAAAGAAAAGTGATGAAAAAGAAAAGAAAAAAGATAAGGAAGAAAAAGATATACCTGTGGAGCTTGCAGTTACTGTGGAGCTAACACCCGAACAAGAAAAAGAACTCAAAGAAAAGTTAATTTGCGCAGTTCTGTATTGTATTTTGGCGCCCTACGACAACGAACAAAGTGATATGATGGCCCATTTATCAAAAAATAAAAAACTTGAAGAAATTCCAGCGTACAAGTGAGTTCTTAAAAAATTTTTCAAAAAAAAAAATAGAAATATTTTTAAAATTTTCCAATTTAAAGAGAAATTTTGCGCTTGTTTATGTCTAAGGAATTGATAAATTTTGACACCTTTAACACTGATTTTGGCACGGTATTGTCTGAAAATGAAATGTTCCAGGAGAACACTAAACACGGCAAAAAATGTATTGCCGAACTTAAAGATCGTTTAATTGAACACGTAAATATAAAAAATTAAAAAAAAAAAATGTAACTAAATTTAGTTTTGATTACAGAATATACGTATTATTGCCATGTACTATTCCCGCTTGCACTTGAAACGTATGAGTGAATTATTGAATTTACCCTCAAACCGTTGCGAAGAATATCTTTCGAAATTGGCCAATAGCGACACTATTCGCGTTAAAATTGATCGTCCTGCTGAAATCATTTATTTTACCGTTAAAAAAAGTGCTTCGGATGTTTTAAATGCCTGGTCTAAGGATGTCAGCCAATTGATGTCGTTGGTTAATAAAACTTGTCATTTGATTAACAAAGAAGAATGTATTCATTCGGTAAAAAGCATTGCTGTAGAAGAATAAATTTAGATGCAGGGAATTTTTATTTGCATTTTTTTCTCTACAATAATTTTGCTTAAGTCTTGGTAGATTAATAATTCACACACAAGCTCCCAACATAATAATTAACATGGACAAGTTACATAAGTTATCAGCTTAAATTAAAAATTAAAAAGGAACAAATTGTAAAACATCAGCAAGCTGTTAATTGAGAAAATAGAGTTTTCATTTAAATTTAAATACAATTACTACTCGTATTTGTAGTCGTTAAATGATTTAACAATAAATTATATTTAAAAAAAAATTATAAGAAGGTAAAAAAGTTTTAATAAAATTTATGAAAGCCAGTTTAAAAAGTTATTTACCTAGTACGCTTCGGTAACATTTAGATGTAAAGTTTTGTAAAAACTCTAAAGGAAGATAGAGTTAAAAATGTTTAAATAAGTTTTGTATATCCAGAAAGTTCTATTTAAAAGTAGTGGAAATCGCATATAGCAGTATTTGACCTGCAAGTATTTTGTATTTTAAATACATGTCCAGCAAGTATTGTATTTTAAATACGTACAATAAATAGAAGTAGTTTGTATTTTTGTTTGTATGTGTAAGTATTTTGTATTTTAAATAAATACAAAGAATCAAAATCTTGCAATTTATACTCTGAAGGAAAATTACAAAAAAATTAAAATGACACCTGGAAACATCAGAAGTAGAAGCACCAGTAAAGAAGACGATGATTTTGTTGTTTTCGTAGATAGAATCTAGGACATCAAATTTGGAGTTGGAATTTGTCAGTTTCTTCAGTGACAAGAGCAGACATTATCACTCTTGACAGCTATCCAAATATAAAAAGAGTATTCACAGAATTTAATACAAGTTTGTGCTCATCAGAACCTGTAGAAAGATTATTTTCTTCAGCAGGTTTTATTTATTCTCCAACAAAAAACTGTTTGTTTGATGCTACATTCAAAAATCTTATGTTTATGAAAGGAAACAATTGTTTTGTTAATTAGTTTTATTTAATGTATTTTTTTGTGAAAATATTATGTATTTTATATTTTAAATACATGACCAGCAGAGAACGGCTTTCTGCGATTGCAAAAAATTCGCATTCAATGAACAACATCAAATACACTCATTTGCAAGGTATATTTAAATATACCTTGCTCATTTGTGTCCATGCAATCAAACTTTCTCAGCCACACACATTGGTGTTGTTTTAAAATTCATTCAAGTCATGCACAGCGTGTTGGCTTCGCCATTCATACCATGTTTAGTTTCGTTCGTCAATTATTGCTTTGGTAAAAAACACATACAAAGAAAAATACACAAAAAGCATTGCTCTGATGCCTATTCAGCAGTTGCTATGTATGTAGTACGTATTAAAGTTTTTTCATATGCTGGATTCGAAAGAAAAAAAATTTAAATGAAACTAAACGCACATAGGAACAAACAATTTCCATAGAAACAAGAAGACTGTTTTTATTTTTTATCATTTCTTAAAAAGTATTGTTGCTTGTTTCGCTTTTAAAAACTACCCTGCAAATAATAGGACTAGTCCAAACACGCATGTAAAATTTAGCCCACAAGGGACTAGGACTAGTCCAAAAGTAACCCTAACGTATGGAAAAACATGGTCTATTTAAGATTACGATGTCCTAGGGCAGGACCATATAACCCAGCTTTGGATTACAAAGGAGTAGTATTAAAACTACTCCATGATACAGTAATTTTGACTTAGCTGCACAATCTCCTTTGCACGATTTTTTGTGCAGGTAAATCAAAAATGCAGTTATCTTAAATGTATTTAGCTGCCTTAATGTGCAGGTACGCAATTGTGGTTACCTGCATAAAAGTGCAGCTAAAGTAAAGTGTATGAAAGAGAAGTAACAACGTTTTTATTAATAAATTGATAATAACAATGGCGTTCAAACAACTTGTAGTCGTTTGTTACGCATTTTTATGATGAACGAGCTAGCCAAATTGGTAACAATAAAGTGTGGAACAGAAAAGTCGGTGTAGTACAACGTTAAGAATAGCGCTGCAAGCTTTCAAAAGTTAAAAACGGCAGTTGCAAAGTAGTGTCAACAGAAAACGTAGTTGTAGTAGTCGTTGCAGTTGAAGCGCAAAATTCTAAACAACTACTTTATTCTGTTCCAGACCTTAGATTTGCTATTACTTTCATATAATCGTGGTAAAGTTGCTGTAACCACAACCCATATGCATAAATGTAAATACATGCAAACAAAATAAATGAATTATAATGATACCAACTTGACTTGTTTGCGATTTTTGTTTTTATAAACAGCTTAAATTGGATATTTATGTGAAAAAGTGCCACCTTATTTTTTCATGTGTGCAGCTAACTTTGATGTTTTATATGAAAATATTTTAAAGCTGTCCAAAAATATGAAAAATGTGCAGGTATACAAAATGCACGTAAACAAGGATTTTGAAGAATAATTACAGAAAATATGTATTTTGGGCAGTTAAGTCAAAGTGCAGCTAACTTGAATTTTTTGTATGAAAATTATTTTAAAATGCCAAACATTTTGGGCACTTATCTTAAATGTGCACGTAATGAAAGTGCACTTCAAAAAGGAATTTGTATGAGATTATAAAGAATAAAGCCAAAAATTATCAATTTTGTGCAGCTAAGTCAAAAGTGCACGTAAATAAAAGGCAGTTAAGTCAAAACTACTGTATACCCAAAAGGATCAGTTCTGAAGTCGTTTAAAAATGAACACATGTCGTATAGAGTAGCACCCAGGAGGTGCATAACCCGAAAACTGCGTTTGCACCACTTTATATGTTTCATATTATTTCAGTTTGCTATCCCCCTATAGGCATATTTTTTTATTTGGAACTGGGTGCTTAAGCTAGATATAAGCCTGATTTTTTTACGAGTGTCACTATTTTAAGAACTAAGGTTAAAACTACTTACCGAACCTTAAGATGCACTATGATTCGTTTCGTTACACCGAAAACATAATTTTCTTAATTATAAGACTTCGATTTTGTAAAAATAATATCGGTTATTTTTTAACAATAACTTAAAAATAATAATACACATATTACACTTTTGTTAATTTGATAAAATTTTACATTATTTATAGGTACATAAGTTTCACTTTTTTAATCAACAATTTCATTAACAAACACAACGACTACCGTTATTCGACTTGGCATAAGAATGTTAACACAGCCGTATAATTGTTGCAATGCTACAACCGGAGCAAAGAAAATTTTTTCCGTTATTATTTATATTATAACTTGTATTTTTAGGTTTATTCAAATTCAAAATAGATATACATAAATTTTAGTTCTTTGGCAAAAAAACATAGTGCAAAACTTTAAAATTAACTAACATTTTGCGCTAAATTAATTATGAAATTTACCATATTAATTAAAGTTCATTTTGGCATTTATTTACTACTGCGTATTAAACATAGCTACAAAATTATTTTTTAAGGTACTTTTACACGAGATGTATATTGCAATGGCTTTGTCAGATGTAAAATTCATATGTAATTGGACATGTCTGTCAAGATTGACAAAATTTATAAATTTTGCTTTCACAATTCCTTTCAAGGTATATTTACACAAGGTAGACTCGTTAAGGCTAGATTACACTATCACACAAGTCTTACGTATTCCATAATACTTTGTGAGATAGAAATCTAATGAGTTTTGTTGCGACTGTCAAAAAATCTAATTTAACATGACAGTTTGTGTTCACACCATCATACAAAGTATAAACACTCACACATGAAATAAAATGCAACCCTGATCCAATGAAAAGTATTATTGTTTAGAAATTTTTCAAAAAACGATGAAGTCGTATGGGATGTCAAACTTTTTTCATAATACTTGCCATTTTCGTAACACATTGTATTCACACTATCACACTTTGTCATATTACTTGAGTTTCTGCCATGTATTAATACAAAGTATAATAGTGTAATCTAGCCTTCAGCGGACAGACATAAACCTCAATTGTCAAATTCGTATGTATGAGCCAAAATTTGTGCATGTGTGCGTTAAATTGTTTTTGTTTTATATGGAGACAATTTTGACAAGTCGAGCGCGCGCGCTCTGTAGACTTCTGTCAAAAAAAAGTTAAACTAGTGTATTTTCACAGAACAAGCTACATGCAAAATATTTTGACGCGTTTGCGCCAGAAAGTTTGTTAACTTTGAACATTTTAACGCGTTGTGTATTTTTGACAAGTAAACAGATGACAATAAAAAGAACAATTTAACAAATTTATGAATCATGAAAGAAAAACTTATTGAAAGAAAAACTTATTGAAAAGAACAATTTAACAAATTTATGAATCATGAAAGAAAAACTTATTGAATAGCTAAAAAAACATACAATATTTATATAAAAAGAATAAATTCAATAAAATAAAAAAAAACTTGATATAATTTCGAATCCGTGTTCAATGTACAAATAAATAAACAAATTAAAAACAACTGACAGAAATGGCTTTTGTAACGCGCGTTGTGTAATTTGCAATTTTTAATGCGCTTAAGTTTATAAACGCACGACACACGTTGAAGAACTAACGCGTGTTATGTACTTCTACCTTTATAGAGCAGTATGTCTACAATCCCAGATGAGTCTACGTTATGTAAATGTACATTGGTTTCTTTCTTGTTTCATCTGACATAACCTAAAAACATTTACAATAGCAAAGTATAAACTGATTTATATATCATTAATTTTTTATTGCATAAATTTTGTTTATCCAGAAAGATATATTCAAAAGGTTTCACATGATAGCAATAATTTCAGATGAGTAGTGCAAAACTGCATATATAGATTAAAATTTCGGTGGTCCATTACGCGAAAACTATATGCCGAGATTTTTTCTAAATAATATTTTCTTATTATTCTATTATCGCCCTATGTAAATTTTTTAGTTTGGAGCTGCGTTGGTAACACCCAGGCTACAACTGACATCAAATGGTTAACATTAACACTAGCATCATGTTAGTGTTAGGTATAGCCTCCTCATGTTAGTGTTTTGTTTGTGTTTTAACAGCGTTGTTAAGCAATCTGTCTTGAAAGCTATTTTATAACATAACTTGACGTTTAAGTTTGACAGACAGCTTTTTTTTGTTGCTTTTTATTAACTTTTTTATACAACTTGTCAATAATACGCGCGTGGCTGATAAATAATTAAAATTAAAGCGCAAAATAAAGTGCAAAATAAGTTTTCCGAAAATAAATTCATTTTAAAAGCAAATTGGTGAAAACTGTATGTATATGAGTAAAAATTATGTTTTTAGCACATTTAAATTACATTAGTAAAAATGTATACTATGTTTAAGCGCTAAACTTTTTCTTCGCTATGAATATAACACACAACCTGTCTTTAGCTTGTTTTTAAACTTATGTTGTAAGATATTTACGTGTTCTCCACCTAAAACACATTGGCAATTTGACGAAGTTATTCTGCCGGCGTTATTGCTTGTGTTAAGACATCACAAATTGCACGTGTGGCCGTAGGGTAAGCCAAATATGTTCCAACTTTTTTGCTTTTACCCGACATGACATTTATGCATTTTTCAGCGGGAAAAAGAACACTGCTAAATACATGTTGTGTAAAAGTCATCCAAATCCATTTATTAAATAACGTGGCAACTCTTAATAAGCATCAAGGTTTGCAAAAGTTATATGCATGGTTATATGTATGTATTGCTAATTGTGAAATTACAGAGTAAAAACAGCGAAATGCCTAAAGAAAATTGTAAATATTGGGATAAATGTTATCAAAAAAATCCTGCTCATATAGAAAAGTACAATCACCCTAAAAACGATGAAAAAAAAGCAACTGAAAACTCTCCTAAAAAAGAAACAGCGAGGCCGCCGCCAAAACGGCGGTCCTCAGAAATAGACAAACCCAATAAGACTGAAACAAATTTGGCAGCCTCTAGCAAGGAGCATGAGATAAAGCCCAAATATGATACTGAGGATTTAAAAAAAGAAGCTATTGCCAATATAAGCGGCAAAGATTGGATGGCTATGCTGCAAAAACGAATCAAACTGTCTGAACAGCAGGAATATGATAATCTGTTAAAAACAAATGAATTTTTACGCCACAAATTTTTGGTAGAAATGCCGCCAGATTTCTATGCCTTTTGGAAATTTGTAGAACAAATAAAAAAGGATCTAAAGGGTGACGATTTGTTGTCTTATTTTGAAAAACAATTTCAATTAATGCTGGTCGGCCCATTTGAGTTTTTGGCGGGAAAATTTGATAAAGCCAAGTTACATGAACCAGGTGATTACCTCAGACATTGGCGTTTCTTTTACGATCCTCCAGAGTTTCAAACAGTATTTGTGCGTAAGGGTACTGGGATTCACTATGGCTATTGGCGTGATGATCCTCAGGACAAAGAAACCTTATTAGTGGCTCGCAATGATGCTAGCAAAAGCTATGAATTTGATTTTGTTGCTGGCAATGTATTTGAAGCTTTTTCCTATTTCTTGGACAAAGATTTTCAAGGCACACCATTTACTGCAACTTTAGTCTCTAATACAAAAAAATCTTTACAAAAATTCATTGAAGCTAACGAGGTAAAATTAGAAACTTTAGAAAATTTGCGCAGAGCACGCAGTACGAAAGTGGTTTGTAAAACTTTTCATCGCGCCGGTATTGTAGTGCCTTTTAATACAAAAACCCAATTGGGTTACCGACCTTTACTGGAAAGTGATGCTGAACTAAAGAAAATTTTAAAACTATTTGATACTGCTGGTTCATCAGCAGCCGCAAAAGATGATCCGGTTACGGCGGCTGTAATGGAAAAACTACATCCTATTGCCACAGCTGCCACTATAGCGGTAGATGAGTGTGATTTTGGCGCAGCTTTGGAATTGGGTATAGATTTATTTTGTAGTGGTTATACCCAATTACATGTACTTATTCAGTCTTTGCTAGTACCGGCCTATTCGCTATTACATCGGCCCCAATTTATAGCCATTACTAAGGCTCATTTGGATCGGAGGGTAAAATCACTAAATTTAAGTATGTTTGATTATGATGAGTAAATTCTTGCCTGAGCAAAATATGAACTGGTTTCCTTTTTTATATAATATAAATAAAAAATGTTTAAAAAAATTACCCAAATGTAACTTTTTTATGTAGGTATAGAAAAAATTTACAAATTAACCCTGGACCTGATTTTCTCAAAAAAAACTAACTACATATATAAATAAGAATCGCCGCATTTTTTAGGATTATAAGCATCAGAGCACTCTATACCCAAGTCTACTAAAAGTTTAACTATTGGTTTTGCTGCAACAGAATCTAGGGCAATGTTATCGGTATAAGCAACATACGATTGGACCTTTCGATCTTCATTTAAACACCAAGAACAAACTAGAATGGAGAAGTGTTTTCTTAAGAAAAATTGTGAGATAAAAATTTATACAAAACAAACTTACTGCCTGCAGCCACTCCTGCAATAAAGTTAGGTGCTTCCAAAGCCTCCACAATATTCAATGTTCCTTCTATAGATCTCAAAAATGTAATTTCATCTCTAAAAGCAGCAATATTTTCTGATTTGAATTCCACTTTTGGTTTTACAGTCAAAGTGATAACCTCCTCAGGTATGCTTAAATTTATTAAAAGCTCACATATTTCACCACTATTTATTAGATCTTCGTCCACTATTGCCACCAACATTTCTTTGGAGGCTATATAATTTAAAGATGATTTCTTGCTAGGTATATCAGCCAATTTTTTGGCATTTTTTAATAAAGAAGCTTCAGCAAATTCTGCAATAGAGGTACCTTCGATGACGAACATTATTTTAGCTTTGGAGGCATGTTGTTGTAGGTCTTCCTCGGATGTTTCATAGTGAAACAAGAGTCTGAAAGAAATGAGTTTAGAAAATTTATACACAATCATATTATTTCTTACCTTTCAAGTGGTTTTTGCGGACACTCATCCTCATCACAGTCATCCCAAAATGCTCTTGAGGATGGAATATTTAATTCGCCAAAACCCAAAGGACAACCCATTTTTTAAATTTATAAATAAAAAAAAGCAAAAATAACAACTACAAGTCATGCGAGGAACGTTCAGTGACTAATCAAAATTTACAAAGGCTGCCAGATTAAATAACAATATAGAATCGATTTTTTCAATATACATAACCTGGACCAATTAATAATATAAGGTATACGCACTAGAGAAGTTATGCTGGCTGTCCCTTATTTGTACGTAGTTTTATAACTATTATAAATGCAAAATCCATTGGCATTTAGATATACATACAAAAAAAAATTACAGCTAGCAAGTCTTCTTCTTAGTCCCTTATTTATTGGACCATGTTTTCATATCTATCATTTAATGTTTAGAAATCACATTTTGCCTCGTGTATGAAAATAAGCAAAACAGTAAAAAAAATTTTTAAATTATATTTTAATCAGAACCCATGTTCTGTAACTTTGGTGAAAACTTTTCGCATCGAAAAGATGTGAAGCAAAATATTTCATCGTTTCTCGAAAAGTGAGAAAAAAGTGTGTCTGTAACTCATGTAAACAATCAAAAGAGATTACGTCATTACGTTATAAATGTCATAATATTCCACACGAAGCCGATGTGACTTTCAGACGTTGAGAACGCCAGTCACATAATCGTTGACGGCGACCAAAATTAACTAAAATTGAAAATTGTTAACGTCGGCGGCAAAAATACAACCGTCGGATATACCAAATAATGTAAACCGCGACTTTAATGTGTGTTTTTTTTCAAAATGGCTTTGAAAACATTCGCATATTTTTAAAAATTTTAAAAGCAAAATAATTGAGCAATGAAAAAATCAACCAAGATCAGAAAACTTATCTTTTTCGTGTTATTGTTGATTGAATTTTGCATTTAAAATATATTTTTATGCTCAAATTTTTCTTACCCCATTTTTTTCATGAGCTTATAAGACTTTCTCACAAAAATTTTAAAGAAACACTTTTTCTGTAAATTGGAAAGTTATTTTCTTACGTGACAGCTATTACTCGCCAAAATTGTTACAGACGCAGTTTAGTGAGAAAAACAGTTGTTTGTTTTAATATATGGCATTTTTGTTTAATTTCTCTAATTCCAATCGAAAAGTTTCTCGACGCATGAGTTACAAAACACGGGCACAGTAGTACATTTATTTTTTAATTGATAAATGTGGCATCTCTTAATTTACATGTTAACTAAACACAGCTGGTGCCATCTTTCAACTATTGCAGAGTTGATGATATTCAAGTGTGTGGTGTTTGTAAAAAAATATTCAATTTGTCTTGAAATTTTAACATTTTTATGGATTTTAAATAAACAAATGCTCAAATATGGTTTATAATAACTTTGAAAATGATAGCGGTAAGTTGTACACAACAAATTATAATTTAAGTAATAAATTAAAAAAAAATTTCAGGCTCCGAATCCGATTCTAGCGGTAGCCGCAGTTCGAGTCGAAGTAGAAGCAATACTCCGGGACTGGCAAAAACTGGGTAAATAAAAATGAAATAATGAATTTAATTTGTAAAGACAAAGAATATTTTTTAAATATGTAGGTCTGGCAGCGGTAGTGATCGTTCTCGTTCTGGGTCACCAGCCGGCTCCGCCTCTGGACGTTCTAGATCTAATTCACGCTCAAGATCTAAGTCACGTTCTCGTTCTGGAAGTGCTCACAGCAAACGCTCTGGATCTGCTGCGAGTACGCGAAAATCTCGTTCACGCTCTAAATCTGGCACACCACAAAGTAATCGTTCCGGCTCGGCTGGAAGTCATCATTCTAATGCCTCTAAAAAATCAGGCTCAGTGGCAAGCCACCATTCTAATAACTCGAAGAGATCCGACTCGGCCGCCAGTCATCATTCTAATGCATCAAAACGTTCTGGCTCTATCGCAAGTCATCATTCTAATGCGTCTAAACGTTCAGGCAGTCGCACCCCGACCGCTTCTGCTAGTGGCGCAAAAGAAGAGTCTAGATCACAGTCTCCAAATTTACAAATAGATGATAGAGCAGCTTCACGCTCTAAATCTCGAAGCCGTAGTCGTTCAAAATCTGGAACGCCTCGTAGGTCACGTTCACGTAGTGCTTCATCAAGATCACGTTCCGGATCGAGATCACGATCTGGTACACGCAGTCGTTCGGGGACACCACACTCTAACAAATCCGACAGTGGTTCAGAATCGAGAAGTGATTTTGGTGGCAGTAAAGCAAAAAATAAACGTAAAGCTGTATCCAGTGGCTCAGAGAACGAGGGCAAGGAATCTCCCTCTAAAAATAAAAAATCACGCATTATAGACTCGGATAGTGGCAGTGAGAAAGAGGATAATGTTAATAAAATTGATGCCCAGGATATTTTCGGAGATGCTGACGACATAAGTCTTTCAGAAGATGAGGGTGGCGACGATGAGGCAGATAAAAAGAAATTAAATAGTGGTTCGGAAAAGGGTTCCACAAAATCACGTTCTAGATCACGCTCTCGTTCTTCTTCGCGAGCTTCTGCTAGATCACGTTCACAATCAAGGTCGCGATCACGTTCTCGCTCGAGAACTCGTTCACGCTCCCGCTCGCGTTCAGCAGAAAGAGGTGAACAATTAAAAGAAGATGAACCAGAGCCAATACCCGAAACCCGCATAGATGTTGAGATCCCACGTATTGTGACCGATTTGGGTCGGGAGATACATTTCGTAAAGTTGCCAAATTTCTTGTCTGTCGACACCAGACCCTTCGATCACGAAACTTACGAAGACGAAATCGATGAGGAGGAAACTATGGACGAAGAAGGTAGACAGCGTGTCAAATTGAAAGTCAGTAATACCTTACGTTGGCGTGAGTACATGAACAATCAGGGTGATATGATTAAGGAATCAAATGCACGTTTTGTACGCTGGTCCGATGGAAGCATGTCCCTGCACTTGGGAAATGAAATATTTGATGTGTTTAAGCAACCTTTGCATGGTGACCACAATCACATGTTTATTAGACAGGGCACCGGTCTTCAAGGTCAAGCTGTATTCCGTACAAAACTCACCTTCAGACCTCATTCGACCGAGTCTTTTACTCACAAGAAGATGACCATGTCGTTGGCTGACCGGTCGACAAAAGTTTCCGGCATTAAGATTCTTACACAAGTTGGTAAAGATCCTAATGTTGATCGGCTATATAACCTTAAAAAGGAGGAAGAAAAACTTAAACAGGCTATGCGCAATCAACACAAGCCACAACCCAAAAAGAAAAAAGGCCATGATGCTCACGGGAGTGCAGCACATGGTGCCTATCATCACGATGAGGGTAGTGATGATGAGAATGCAATTTCCCTGAGTGCTATTAAAAACAAGTACAAAAAAGGCTCTTCCGGACCGTCGGGAGGAGACCAAAAGGCCTCCGCTATTTATTCATCTGACGATGATGATGGTTCTGATTTTGAGGGTAGACGCAGCAAAAAAAATTTAGATAAAACTAAAGTTGTCAAAGCGTTAAAAGACTCTGATTCGGAATCAGATGTTGAACGTGGCACCGACAAGGGTTCACATAGCGAACATAGTGGCAGTGGTAATGAAAGTGGCGGTGATAAGAGTGAAGGCGGTGGCAGTGGTAGCGGTAGTAGATCCGGCACCGATGACGAGTGAGTTGGAAAATAACCAGAAGAAAATTGAATATTGACAAGAAATTCATTTAAATATTTTAAATGTTTTCGTTAAAATTATGTTGAATGGAAAAAGAAAACCTAATGGGTCGATTACGGATGACGACTGAACTGAAGTTGAGTTGCCAGCAGCGAAATCAGGCGAAGCGGCGTTACCTAATTTCGATGCTTGCAACTCAACTTCGGTTGTGATGCTATTCGTAATCGACACATAAAACATAAAAATACATGATAAAATTTTAATTAACTAAAAAAATCATAATCGTTTTTATTAAAGAAGGTTGGAAAGAAAGGTGTTCCTTTCTCTGTAATTTTTTCGTGTAGTTGACTTTTTGCTTTAATGTCGGATGAAATCCATGTATCGAGAAAACTACAATTTAAACATACATTCACTCTATTTTTTGTTCTCATTTTACAAATTCCTTTCCTGCTACTAAAGACTAGCTTACGCTAGTTAGAAAAAATATATTGAAATGATCACTTCCGGTTTCGAAGTGCGACAACCATGGACAGTTATTATCGAATCTTTTACAGTATTCAGGTATGTGATGAAAAACGATCATTTTCAAAATGATCGTTTTAAGCAGGAGTGATGAATTTCGACCAATTTTTAAATCCATTTCTGAAGTAAAGTTTTAATTTCTTTTTCAAAATACAGTTCAATTAACATATATAATAAAGAATTTAAAAGAATATATACAAGAAAACAGAGGAAATTTATTGGAAATCAACTTTTAAAGATATTGAAAACGACATTATCGTTTTCAAAAACGCATTTTTTTCAAAATCGTTTTTCATCACATACCTGATTATGAGTAGTATACTCTAGGCTTATTTTTGATTTAGGAAAATAAAAAAAAAATTGGGGCAAAGTTAAAAAAATTGGAATTCAAAATGATCACTTCCGGTTTTAAAGAACGTTACGCGTGTAAATAACTTTGCAGAACTCTTGAACTTATGGAGATCCTATTTTCACTGTATAATGCGGACACCCTTGGTTAATTGTGCTAAAAAAAAACCTTTTTCTTATAAGAATCACATGTCTGAATTTTGTTGTTTTATTTGTTTCTAGTTCGAAACAATAATTAAAAAAACAAGTTTCCAAAACAGCAACACTTTAGCCCCCCATAACTCGACAAATAAACATTATCGAAAAGAAATAGTTGGCACACGGATTCATATCTACTAGAGGCTTAGTTATGTCAAATATGTATAAAGGAATATCGGCAAAATATTTTTGTAGGTTGTCCGATTTAAGAATATGCCTAATACACATGTCAACACTTTATTTTGAGTATTTTTATACCCTTCAGGTAGAAAGGGTATTTTAAAGTTTTTCATTTCCTTTAATTTCTACAATTTTGAATATAGAGTCAATATTATAACCCCTATATTCTGGGTCTTTATGAGTAGCGAAGTTGATTTAATGATGTCCGTCTGTGCGTCTTTCCGTGTGCATGTTGAAATGGGGTCTCCGAAGACTCCAGAAATTATAGCGACTAGATTGTTATTTTTGTATGGCACATATACTACTCTTTACATCCTTGTATGGACTAGTCCAAGGCCTATCCAATAGGTCTGCTTACTATTACAACAATACAAAAAACAACAGGCATTTTGTTTGTGTAAAATTCCTCGTCGTTGTCAAAATCTTACTACTACATAGGCAAAACAAAAGGAAAAATGTGTTATTAAAAAAAAGTTAATTATATAGATGCCATCAAGGCAAATTCGTTTTTCAGGTGACGTTGAAAATTAGAGAGAGAAATGTCAAAAGTTACTTGTGCTTTTGACATTTCTACTAACAAAAGCAACAAATAATATATAATGTTGTGTTTTTGGTGTTGATACTTGTTGTAGTATCTCCACCACCCTATACAAGAATTCGCCTTGGATGCCATTTTTGAAAGTTTTCGACAATAATTTTGGTTATAAAATTTACTAAATTTGAAAAACAAACTCGCGTTTGACTTAATACAGCAACGCCAGTGTACATTAGGGTGGAGCATAAACATTTTTTGCGAAATTTTAATTTCAAATTTTATTCTGAGGAACATGGAAAAAATAATGAAATAAATTGGGACATCTTCTTAGCCCTCTATCACGGCATCAATATTTTGAAAATGAGATCAAATCAATCAATTAGTAAAACATCATATCGCTCCTTTATTCCAACATAATGATATCTCAAAAAATCAACAATTTTAAGTTACTTAAGCAAAAGTGTTCCTTTATACCTTCTTTTTTTTGTAAAAAATATCAATTATATATCTCAAACTGAACCGAAATTATATATTTTATTAAATCTGTATATAAAGGTACATTTTGGTCAGCAATGATTAATGGAAAACGTGTTGCATATTTGAGGAATATAATGTAGTTTCATTCAAATTCAGAGTTGATTTATTAAAAGTTAAGCAGGGCATACATTATTCCAGCATACTGGCACAATCAACTGAAGTTGAGTTGTGCTCGAAACACATACTTACCATTCAATCATACTTGTGCAATATAGGGATGGTCAAATTGAATAAATAATTTCAAAATTAATAGCTTCCTTTAAAATATCTTGACGTTGATTTTTATAATAAACAATCTTTAAATAAGAACATTTATTTTTAAATTATTTAATCATTTTAATTTTTATTGATTTTTTTTGCATTTTTTTATATAATAAATTTTTGTTAAAATCCTAACATTTTATTATACATAGATATCTTTTTTCTATTTAATTAACTGCCTTTTCAACGATTTCGAACGTTAACGTTATCATAGAAAATTTATATGAAAAACACTCAGTTTTAAAAATATTTTCCATATAAAATTCTGTACGAACGTTAACGTTCGAAATCGTTGAACAGGCAGTAAATTTCATGTTCGATAATATTGTTTTTAATAATAAGTATTTTTCTTAAAACTCTTAAAATTCAATTGATAATATTTATGATTGATTGGTTTGTTTAGTACATTATTTTTATTTATACTTGTAACATTTAAGGTAATACCAGGGTCAAAGTACAAATTAGTTTAAAATTGGATTATTTAATTGATTTCTATTCAAAGAATAAATGCGTTTAATAAATAATATTATGTATTTTATTTTAAATTGAATAATAATCTATATATATAAAAATGAAAAATGTTTGTATGTTTGTTTGTTTGTTTGTTTGTTTGTTTGTTTGTTGGCTTATAGACTCCTAAACTACTGAACCGATTTTCCTGAAATTTTTACAGATACATCACGTGAGCCCTAAAAATAAAATAGGCTACTTATTTTTTCGATAGGGGCAGGGGAATTGGTATCCCCCATAGGATGCCAATATTAATTATCGCATATATTAAGATCCGCTGCACGCATTATGCAGAACTTTTGGTAGTAAGATCATCTGAGCCCCAAAATTAAAATAAAATAGCAGCGGGGGAAGTGGAATCCCCCATAGGACGCCAATGTTTAACATCGCATATCTAAAGAACTGTAATAGTGAGAATGTTCAAACTTTCTAGAAGTCACTCTTATGGTATACAACACTTTTGAAAATAACAATAAAGCGGGTAGGCGCAGGGGGGGAAATACCTCCCATAGGATGCATATATTAAATATCGCTCAACTGAAGAATTATTAAAGGGAGAGTCTTCAAAAGTGGTTAAAGCTATTATTATAGTAAACTATAAATTTCAATATACAAATGGGCGGGGTAGACGGGGGAGGAGCAGTACCCCTCATAGATAGCAATATTAATAAGAGCCGCTGCAAGCAATTTGTTGAACTTTTGGTAGTAGGATGTTCTGAGCCCCAAAATTTAAACACAATAGCAGCGGGGGAAGTGTTACCCCCCATAGGACGCCAATGTTAAATATCGGATATCTTAAAAACTATTAAAGTTAGAATGTTCAAACTTTGTAGAAGTCACACTTATGGTATACTACACTTTTGAAAATAAAAATAAAGCGGGAAGGCGCAGGGGGAAAATACCTCCCATAGGATGCATATATTAAATATCGCTCAACTGAAGAATTATTAAAGGGAGAGTCTTCAAAAGTGGTTAAAGCTATTATTATAGTAAACTATAAATTTCAATATACAAATGGGCGGGGTAGACGGGGGAGGAGCAGTACCCCTCATAGATAGCAATATTAATAAGAGCCGCTGAAAGCAATTTGTTGAACTTTTGGTAGTAGGATGTTCTGAGCCCCAAAATTGAAATAAAATAGCAGCGGGGAAATGTTACCCCCCATAGGACGCCAATGTTTAATATCACATATCTTAAGAACTGTTATAGTAAGAATGTTCAAACTTAGTAGAAGTCACTCCTATGGTATACTACACTTTTGAAAATAAAAATAAAGCGGAAAGGCGCAGGGGGGGAAACCTTTCATAGGATGCATATATTAAATATCTCTCAACTGAAGAAGTGGTTTAAGCAGTGTAGCGAAGCGCACCGGGTTAAGCTAGTTATATATAAATTAAACAAAAACAAAGAATATTTTTGTTTAATAAATAAAAAAAAAACAATACTTCAAATTCACACATACATAAAATAAAAATGTATTTTTTAATATCTATTTAAAGGAGGTACATACATTATTTAGTTTAAACATTTTTTTTAATTAATACATTAATATAAGAGATTAAATTTTAAAATATGTATAAACAGTATAAAAATCGTTTAAAGAGGGAAACTAAAAAGGGTTAAAAAGCATGCACAGTTAACCCTTAAAAGAAAATACAAATTATTTTAAATATTATTTAAATTTTTGGACTATTATGTATTAATGTTTTGTTTTTTTTTTTTTTTTTTTGGCAAATTTGTTTAATTAGTTTTTGCAGTTAAAAAAAATATCAAAATATAAATTTTCAAAATTTGTTCGGACTGTGTTTTATTTTTCCTAAATAAATTGTGCGTTTTTATTTAAATGCAAATTCATATTAATCAAAAATATTAAATATTTATAAAAGTTTTATAACAAAACAAATTTTCAGTTTCTTTTCTTTTATAAACCTAAAATATTTTTATTAACAAGGCCTATAGACTTTATGTCAATACAATACTTTAACTTCGACAGGTAAACAATCCAAATGTAAAAAGTCACCAAAAAGAAGTGCCCATAATCGTTGTGTTTAAAAAATAGCAACACAATTATAAGTAAGAATTCCTCCGGAGTTTTTTGCGTTCTCCTATTTTTCCTATTTAAATTCAATTGTAAAAATGTGAAAATTGTTTTGATTTTCGAAGCCATTTTACATTAACTCCAACTTTAATGGTTAGTTAAGCAAAAGTACTGTTTTTTAATCATTATTTACGTAATCAGCGAGTTAACTTTCGCATAGATGCAACTGGGTAGCCATTTTCCTAAACGTGTTTAAACAAAATGTGAATGGTTTTAAATTTTTTAAAGCCACATTTTTTTTAACATTAACTGTAATTAATGCTAAATTACAGTTTTTTAAATGCATCTTGGTCGCCATTTTCTTATAAGCGTAAATTATTTTGTGGTTTTGCTTGCATTTTAAAGTGTTTATAGAGCTAGCAGCTCTGTTTTGTTTTTTACTTTTGTTTGGTAAAGTTTTGACAACTAAATATCCAAAATAAACGAAAATACGGGAGTGGATTCCTTAATAAATATTAACTCATTGTTGCAAACTCTTCGATTTTTTCCCAATATGTAGTGTTTATGTTATTTAGGCCCCTGTAAAACACTTGGGTTTTGCAAACGCTTTACGGGCATTACTTAAGAGAATTTAACGTTTATTTAAAACATAGAAGTAGAATTCATTTATGAGGCGTTTTTCTATTATAATAAATATAATTTAATAATTGATAGTTTTCCAATTAATGCTAGAAACACAACTGGAACGAATTTCGCCCAACATGACGAATTTTTCAGTCTATATTCGCTAAGTAAAGGAAAGGAAAAAGTTGTTTGCTGTTTGTGCAAAGAGAGAGAAAAAGTGTGACCATTTAAAAAAAAATAATAAGTACTTTTAATATAAAACATTAACAAAAACATGTTATATTTATATATTATTGTATTGTATATTTATATTAAATGCTATAAAAACAATTATTAAAATAAGTAACTTTATTAACTAAAATACTTGAAAACTACAACCAAACATGGTCACCTGGAACTGATTTGTTCGTCGTTCACTGGCGTATGAAATAGAAATAAATCTATTGAAAAGTCGCCGCGTATGACAAATTTCAGCCATGATGGTATGTATTTTTATATGGTATACACAAATAGGTTTTATATTTTGGACGTATATTTGTGGCCAAAAATTCGTCGGTCGTCCCAGTTGTGTTCCTAGCATAAATATGTTTCTAGCAGAGCTGTAAAAGATTGCAATCACATTTCTCCTTAACGATTGCTTATTTTTTTATTGAATTCAAAATAAGAAAAACGACTCAATGATTTCAATTTGAAATCATGAAATCAATACGATAAAAAAGATTATATTAATTTTTAAAATAAAAATTAAATCAGAATCAAAATCTTCGATCTCTTCAAATTCAACAAATTTAGATTGCCAACAATGTAAATTTTTCTTTGGACTTTCACTATACATGGTTGTGATTTCAGAAAATTTGATTGAAATCGAACGATTCCAATAAAAATTTGATTACAATTGAATCGATTGCAAAATATTGCAATTTTGAAAATCAAAGAATGAAATCAGTTTGGTTCAAATAATATTGATTAAAATGCCAAATGATTACAGTTTTTTTTTGCAGATCTGATATGTACCAATAAAATGGCTTTAAATTTCTTAGTTTACGCTGTAATTTTTTTATTTACAATTCTTTATTTAATTTGCAATTCAAATAAAACAAAAGACCGTTGATAGATTTTTAAGTGGGGAACAGAATAGTCGCTGTACTACAACGTTACGTTTCAAAGTACTGTCAACAGAATACGTAGTTGCTGTAGTCGTTGCAGTTTAAGCACAAAATTCGAAATTTTGAACTTTGTCGCGCTACAGAACATTCGTCAGTTTCAGCTACTACTACAACTACTTTATTTTGTTCCAGGCCTTATACTTTACCAAACTTAACTAATGAAAAAGTTTAGGTATATTTGTGGTAGAAGAGCTCTCTCAAAAACCTTCTCATCTGAACAATTTTCGAGTACGGGAACGCATTGGGTAAGTTTGGGGTTTATTTTGTAAGTTCTTTCAATTTGAGTAAATAAATTTTTTGAAACGCTTAATCGAAAATATAAGAAAATAACATAAACCGTCCATCATAAACAGTTCAGAATTTCGAAATATTTTTTGTTTACATTTTCAAAGAATTTAAAATTTTGGTGATGTAATTGAAGCTCGTTAATTAATGTAGTCAATAAAACTGGGGTTAGTTATATAATATCGGCATCAAAGCCAAACCAGAACCTCTGTATTAAACAGTTTATGAGAAAATGAAGTTAAAAGGAAACTTGGTTTTTTATTAGGATCTAAAGAAAGTTTATCTGAATCTAAAAATAAAAAAAAGCTTGTTTCTTTTTTTAATTTTTACTTTGCCTTCGATAATTTTTTAATTTGGCTTTTAAAAGCTACATAGATATTTAAATTTTGAAAGATTTTTATGGTTTCGGACATTTTTCTTAATTTTAAACAATTAACACATTCCAACTCCTAAATTATATAATAATAACGAATATTTGGAAAAATATTTTCACACTTTATTTATGTTTTAAAAACAGAAACAATAGTTAGACATTTCATTAAACTCAACCTCTTAATTTCCATGCACTTTCCTTTTTAATATATTGCTTTTCGTTTTTTAAGACAATTTAAATTAAAAAAATTAGTTTTTTATTTTCTTAAAACAAAAATCATACGAAATTTAAATATTAAATTAAGTACACTAAGTACTTATACATAGTTATAACCAATTTAGAAAAAGCAAGTTTTCTTGCGCAAGTAGGTATAAAAAGTATAAAAGAAAGAAAATAACTTTTCTTCTTACTTCTTTAACTACTATTTAGAAGTGAGAAAAGAGAGAGAGAATAAAAAAACTTGCTAAGTTTAAAATTAATTTTTTTTTGTTGATACATGATAAAAAATACAAAGAAAAATGTTTTAAAAACATTTTTTTTTAAAATTCTTGTTTTGTTTTATTTTAAAGGCCCAATTGGATTTTTTTATATTATAAAATTAAAATACAACTCATCGATATAAAAATACAAATTATATATATATAAAAAAAATACAAACTCTTACACTTACTTTCTCCTTTAGAACGTGATTAGGAAGGGCGGCAGTAGTTAGCAGCAAAAGTAATACATGGTGTAAATCAATTCTCTAAAAAGATCTTATAAAAGACGGCTTAACAATTAATAAAAGCGAGATTGCACTACAGAGTCCTTTATTAAATTAAAAAAAAAAACACTCAATTACACTCTGTACTTTTTCCATTCTTTTTCTTATCAGCAAAATTAATAACAAACTTCAGGCCAAAAGTCTATGGGTTAAAAAATACTTAAAAATACTATCAGCAGGCCTGGAACAGAAATAATTTCAGTATTAGGTATAATAGTCTCTAAATAAAGAGTAAACAATTTTCAAACTACCTGTAGTTGTATTGAATTCATTTCATAGCCCCCCTTACTTTGCATTTGTGTTTGTATTGCATTTAAGTGGTTAGTGGACAATTCGACATCGGCGGACCCAATATGTCCGGTATGTTGAAAATTCGTTGGATTACCAATCATTGAACGATCGATGCGTAATCGTTGATGTCTTCGTCTTGAAGGTGATTGTGGTTGATGAAAACAGCAGGAGAACCATTGCAACCATATATCACCGGAGTTGGCCATTTTATTACGTCTATTTGTTTTGTTATTGGTGGCCACGATTGTAGAATTAAGTGCAACAAAAATCGTCCAAGAAAATGATATTCGCTTTTGTTCGTATTTTGTGCGTAAGTGTAAATATTTATCTATTTTTGTGTTCGGATAAGATGGGAAAAGGGGGCACCTTATAGTTTATTGTCGACAAGGGAGGGTAAAGGTTAAGGGTTTGCTTTTCGCTTTTTGCTTAATCTATAGCAAGATTGTTGCTGCAATGTTGGCACAAACTGCAAAGAAATCAGAAAATAGAAATAGTAAGTTAAGTATAAAAAAATAATCCAACGTTTTAAGTATAAAAACTCTTTAGGAAAATTTTCTTAGAAACAAATTTTGTTAAAATTATTAGTATTAAGTCAATCGTGTTTTGCATTTTTGTAGCGTTAACAATAATGCCCAGAATGTTTTAGTTCATATAAAGTTTTTAATAGTTCGTTAGGTTTAAATTTAGTCTGTTACATTTAGGCTGGGTTTTTGAGATCTCAGTTAAACTAGGTTTAATTAATGCGAAAACAGATCTGTGCTGCCATTACCAAGTTTGCGTACAAAATTTTTACGAAACAGCTTAGCTTTACTTAAAACTTTGGTCTTTAATGAAATAACAAAAAAAATGAAATTTCGACGGAGAAATCCGAGTTTCAGACAACGTTAAACTAAGCTTAAATTTAATCCACATATCAAAAACCCGGCCTTAAATGTACAAGTTATCACCCAATGTTCTATTGCTGTAATTTTTTTTTATGAAAAACTTTAGTTCTGATTGTGAAATTTGTTTTTTTAATACATTAGAATTTTTTCCATCTAGTTGAGAAAATGATATTTTCCATTACTCTTGCCAGAACTTGGGGCGAATATTCTCCTTAAGAGTCTGAGGCTTGTTGACGTAAACCTGCGACTTGAAAAACCCCCATAAAAAAGTCTAAAACGGTTAAATCATTTGATCTGGAAATTCAAGCTGCGCCAACACAACCGACGAATTGTTGCTAAAAAAAATTAAATAATTTTTGTCGATTTGTATTCTACGTTTGTTTACTTAACTAATGTCAAAACCGAATTGACATAGGGTGATAACTTTTGCACACCTTGCAGTTAGAGGTAGCACTTACCAAAATGAATTTGAAGGAAATTATAAAATTTTTTAGCTATGGCAAGGATGGCATAGGAGGCTTAACCCTCTGTCTTACACATGTTTTCATTTTCCATTTAAAACGCATTGAAAAAGTCTGGCCAGACTCATGTGTACGACGAAGGGTTAAATCTATTCATTATAGTCCTACTGAATCTTCGGATGCGCGTAGTTCATAAGTAACGTTATGATCGCCAAAAAGAGCCATATTGTTAGAAATAGAATTCTCGATTGTTCATTTGATGTTCTAGAAATATTCTTGGCTTTTGTGTGGCCTATACTTTTGTTGAAGAGACCGACCATTAAGCTGAAAATGGGTCTCATCGCATATTATTCGATATGATCTTTGGATCTTTTTTTGTGCTGAGTATTTTTCGCAATGGGGTTCTGAGGGCCGTGCAATTGGTAGGGAGCAACATTGCCAAGGACTCGGAGGTCACTATATATGTGGACAGCCAGGCGGCGCTTAGGGCCTTAATGGGCTGTTATGTGAACAGGAGAATTATGCTGAGGCTGTGCTGTACCGCGTCACTGCAACATATTCGGCAACGAGATAGTTGATGAGTTGGCGAGACTGGGCTCGGAAATGGAGGATCGTGACAGTTTGCAGGCGGTTAAACCTCCAATGGGCTTCTACTTTGGAAGAATTAGGGAATGGGTTCTAAGTGGGACTAATCGGATTTGGTGAGGCCGAAAGGACTGCCGGGTATCGCGCACGCTGTGGCCGGTGCTTAGTAGGTCGAATTCGGACGCGCTTCTGGGCAAGAGTAAGGCCTGCGTCAGGACCGTGACAGGAAATATCACGGGCCTATTAGATGGCGGTGAGAATGAGATCTTACTTGCCGGGTATATGTAGGTTGTGTGAGGACTCAGAGGAGTTGGAGACAGTTGAGCACTTTTTGTGCAACTGTCCCAAGCTACAGAACCGCAGGCTGAGGTGACACATGTAGGGCAGTTTTCTGTTTGGTAGGGTTGTTTTTGCTTTGTTATCTTCCACTACTTTCTCTTTTCCTGTGCTTTTACTCGTTACTTCTCCTATTCCTTCATACTGAATTCTTTTCCTTCCTAACTTAGGCGTCACAAAGGACCATATTGGTCTCTGGATGAGGGTGTGAAGTTTACTTCGCATCAGCCTTTCTAACCTTATCTAGCCTAACCTTTTAAAAATAAATTTAAAAAAAAAAAACGTAACCAAAAAATTAATTAATTTATTTTGTGCCACCCTCTAGAAACTCTAATATGTATATGTAATTATGTTCATATGTATATAGTTTTCATTTCAATTAAAAGTATTTAAAAACAAACAAATGATAGTTAAAAAAAACTCTTATTTACGAGTAAAAACTTAAGATTACAAATGAAAACTTCAAATCTAATTACCGCAGAAAGTACACTTTAGTAATAATTTGAGGTTTGCACATACATACATAGTCCAAAAAAACACATGAAATATATAAAACATATAATAAGTTAAAAAATAAGAGTACCGACTTATTTTTATTAAGCAAAAATTTATTCTCATATAAAATTACAAATATTCACACCTTATTCCAAAGCCAAAAAGTAAAACTGCTAACCAACAAGTCAGTCAGTCAGTGGCAATTGCGTGCCGTTGCACTTGAATAACAATGAAATACATAATAAATATGAAAAAGATCTTTAAACACAGAATGTTATAAATGTTAATGAATTAAAAAAAGAACTTTAATAATCAAGTATTACATGTAAAAAAAAATTAGTCAGATATTTTTCAATAAAATTATATTTCCAAGATAAAGAAGAAAATTAAAATGACACACTCAACTAGTCATTTAGACTCCTCATGTACGAGTCCGTGTAAAATAAAAAAAAATAAAAAAACTGGGGAAAATAAAGAGAGTAAAACAAACAACTTGTTTTTTCACAACTGTTTTTATAGTACATAGTTTTTATTTAAACACATTTTTTTTTAAAGAATGTATGTATGTATGTATGAATGCATGTTTTTTTATAGAGCAATTAAACAAATGTATTAACAAAATAAAATTGTTTAAAGTTTTTAATTTGTTTACGTTGAAAAGTACACACACTTTTTAAGCTATTTTGGTTATTTTCGCTAGTTTTTTTTTTAATTAGTTGAGGAAAAAGATTTATGTCTATTAGAACTCTTTCTTTTACACAACTACATTTAAAAAAAAAACAAAATTTTTTGAATTTGTTTTTGTTGTCAAAGTAATTTTTGGGAATACAAGATTTTTAATTAATCACCCCTATCGTGGATAATTTCTCTCTCGTAATTTGTTCGATTTTCACATATTTGAGATCATAAAAAACTCCCATGAATAATTTGTTGTAATTCAAAGGAGGATAATAACGTGAAAAATAGTTCACGGTAAAAAATTCCCCTTATCGTAAATAGTTTTTTCCCTCGTAATTTGTTCACTTTTCCCTTTGATTTTCCCACATTATTTTCGCTGGGCAACAAAATATATATGGAAGTAATTATTCTTATAATTCGAATATAAAGGGCGAGATCAGTTAATAAGTCAAAAACTGATATGTTGCCCAACAAAATGCAAAACAACAGGTCGATTACCTGTGGATTTGTGAAGCTTTCGAAAGGCGTAGTGGCAGAATTTTAGAAAATATGTTACTACATAAAATTTTAAAAATGCAAAAAAACTAACGTTGTAATCAAACTATCCCTCCATTACTAGATGTTTTGCTTTATTATTTTAAATTTTCTTTAAAATACTATATTTTTTCTATATTTTGAACAAAAATTTCATTGATTTGAAATTTTTTTTTCTTCGTTTTTTACATTCACTGAAACTGATAGCGTGAAAAATTTTTACATGAGATTCACGATTGCTTTTTTCCCTACGAGGGGAATGAAAATTTCATGAAAAAAAAATCCACTTGTTATGCACGATAGGGGTGAATATTTTTAATATTAACTATTTACCAAAAGAAATGTTTCGTTTTCGTCGAGAATGCCAATGTTCTCAAGAGATTATAAAATCATTCTTAATTCAATATCAAGCTTCCGTGTTTGCTATACTGTACATATTAAACAATTTTTGTTTTTTTTTAAAATTTAACCCAAAAATTACTTTTTCCCTTACCAAATAATACCAAAATAAAGTGTTTGGTTAAGACTTGTGTTCCAATTGTTGATAGTTTTGAATGTACAACAAAAAGATTATGATGAAGATGTTGATTATGATAAATGTATCTAGAAAATACTAGTTAAAGCAAACAGCAATTAAACGTTTTCAAAAAATAGGTATAAAAATGAAAGTTGTTAAAACACATAAAGGAAAAAACAAGAACTTTACAAACAAAAAAATTTTAGACATTTTATAAAAAAAAGTTATTACATATAAACGAATAAATTTCTTTTTATTATCGGGTATGTTCTGACAATCGTAAAACGCTAAACATTTGCGATTTGACTTGAAATTGCATAATACGTTTCCTGTAAATCGCGATTGCAAGAAGTTTGTTGACTTAAAACCTCAAAAGAATGCTTAAGGGAACTTTAAGAAACTATGGCAGATCGCAAGCAAAGGGCACGAGTTTCAGAACACCATTAAATAAATCTGGAGTTTTGCGATTTCAAATCGTGCTATTGTCAGAACATGGCTGTATACTAACTGCCTATTTCCGATGTGCAAAAAAATTCTTTCTTGCGTACAACTACATTAAAAAAAACTAATTCTAAAAACTTTGTTTTTGTTTTAAATACAATTGATCGAAAGAAAGAATCCATCGCATATCGGAAATAGGATATAAATAATCAAAATACATAATAGCTCTGTTCCACATGCATAACGAAACAGTACGAACAAAGTTACCCAAAGCGTTCCACATAACAATTTTTGTGCAATTAAGAGAGTATTTTTTTCATTTCCTGTACAAATTTGCACGAACATTTTCATTGGGTAAGTTCGGTCAAGAAAAATCAATCAGCTGTTGTTGTTTACATATAAAACTGATAAATAATTCAGAAAATTTACAAGCAAAAGAAAAAGTTTAGTTTTAATTAAAAAACATATTAGAAAGCAAAATGTAAGGTTCTTGGGAAAAAATTAAAGTGGTTAAAACGTTATTCACTTAAATAGATCTTAATTTGAAAAGTGTGCAGCATTAGTATTTGAAGAAGTGCAAATATGGTTTTTTGCGTTCCTGCAGTTTTGGGTAGTTTCGGCAAATTTAGAGAGTAATTTTTATTTTACTCTCATTAGTCCGAACTTGCCCGAGATCTTGTGAAACACACCTTATATGTGTGAAGGCAGTCTAATAATTATTTCTCAACTTAGCCTGCTTTGAGCTCAATATGCTTTATTCAACGTTGCTCCAATAATTTCATCTATTCGAAAAAAACAAGAGTTGTCAGGTCATGAAATAAGGTATTTATTTGTGAGATGATTTCATCGTAAGCTTCAAATCTCTTTTCACCGGGTAATTTCTTAAGTTAATCACTCGAGTCTAAATCCGGAGAATGTTGCGGGATGAAGAAGCAATTCGTAGCTTAATGCATGGCCATAGAATGCTAAATAAGCACACGAAATTATTTTTTTCCCATTTTCCCCCCAAATTACAAGGTAGTCTGCTATCAATGGTTATCAAACACAAATTAAATGACGAAGCTTATTAAATTTTGACAGGAGTCAACTGACAAATAAAAAGTCACGGACTTATTCACCCGCTCCGTATGTAAAAATGTTTACTTAAATTATAAGGAAAAATAATTTCCTTATTGAACTTTACCTTTAAATAAACTTTTAAAATTGAAATTTTTGCGAAATCATCACAAAAAAAAAACAAAAAAAATATTATTATTGTAATTTAAAATAAATATTTCTTAATTCATTTATCCTGTTGAAGTTTGTTTTCCTTATTTTTTATTTTACTCGCAAAAAATTGTGTAAGTACAGTTGTATTCCGGTTTCACGAACGATTTACCGGTCCTGGAGGGATAGAACGGATTGCAGGGTGTCTAGTGCATAATGGCCCTGATTGGACGCAGCGGCCACCAGAGTTCTATTAGGATTGGATAGGACCCTTATAAGGTTCTTGACGGGTCATTGTTCTGTTACGGCTTTTACGAGTAAATGGGTCAATACCATACCCGACTTCTGCAGATTATACAAGGATGCTGAGGAGTTATAGACGATTGAACATCTACTGTGCCACTGTCCTAGGATGCAGGGTCTCAGGCAGAAATGGCTAGGAGATGGATTTCACGACAAACTAGGGTGTATAGATGGATGTAATCTGGGAAATAAGGCGGTTGTTTTTAATGAGGGGACTGTAGAGGGAGTTTTGTTCTATGTAGTTCGTCTAACTATTTAAAAATTAGTTTCTTTTCTAACTTAACCTAACTTAACCTAGAAAATGTAAAAACATTTACATTCTCTTGTTTATATATTCGTTTAACCGAAATACCACTGTACCTTCTTTATTTTATTTATTTAAGCAAAAACATTTATTTTTCTTTTAAAATTTAATTTTATTTATCATAAACATGTCCATATTGGAGTTCATTGTTTTTTTTTTTTTTTTTTTTTTCTTTTTTTTTTTTTTTGTTTGCTACCTAAAGTTTAATTGCTTTTTATTCATGACGGACGGACGGATGAATGGATGGTTTTCTGCATTATTCATTGTGAGCAGTTATAGAAGTGGCTAAATGATTATCGCGAGCATTCGTTTAAATCGTGAGGTTAAATATAGTTTGTAATTCAAGTTTTCTTTATTTAGTTTAATCCTCTTTAGCGTAAAATTAAAAGGGAACTTAAGTCAAGTATGTATAAGGAAGTGTAAAAGTTTTGAAAAATTATGAATCAAATTTGCATGAAGTTAAATAAAAATTAATAAATATAAGCTTAAGCCGAAGAGGAAATTTTTAAGACCTAAAAAGAAATAAGGCTAATTGTAAAGGTTTCAAAATATTTTGAGTTTATTTGTTAATAATAAGTTGAAAGTATTAAGTAAAGATATTTTTGAACTTTTTTTTTTATAAAAATTTTACATATATTACATACATATACAAATAAAAAACCTTCAGTAAGAAATAAGGACCCGCTAAGAAGAATTGATATACCGCCAGGGCCTGGAATTTAATATCGGCTTAATTAAACAGTGCAACACATAAAATGTGCACTCCATTAAATCGAAACTTTTTTTATTATTGTACAGTTATAATAATTAATTAATATATTATATATTATATATTATTATATTATATTATTATATATTATTATATATATTATTATTATTGTAATTAATATATTATATTACGGTTTCTTTGAAAATTAAAAAAAAATTTCAAAATCAAGTTTCAGACAAAATATTAATGATGCTATAAAATTTAAATCCGAGTTAAAGGCCGTTTTACGCTATTACACAAGTCTTAAAGACTATAGTACACAACACGAACTTGCTATTGTGGCTTTGTAGTGACGTCAAAATTACGCCAGAACCACATGCAAATGTGGCTTTTTACATTCCGTGAACTATAGGCTTTACGTATTTTGACAAAAATTCATCTCTGATTTAATTATTTTTTGAAAATGTAAAAAAAAAATAACAACTTACCATGACAGGGTTGTATTTCCCTAAAAATACGTAAGACTTATGTGATAATGTTTAGTACCCTTAAGCCGGAAAACCCCAGGCGGGGTTTTGTTAGTTTCGATAAATACTATGTAAGCCAAAATTAAAATTAAGTGTTATCTTACATAAAAAAGCAAACATTTTTTACACAATCCATTTTAAATTAAAAAAAAAAAAAAATATTTTCTTGGCAAGTTTTCTTCAATTCTCTTTTTTAAATTTTATTCGTGGTAACATCAATCCAATTTTTTTAATACAATTCTATATTTAACATGTTAATTTTTTAACATGATTTTTTTGTTTTTGATATTTCTGTACAAAAAATGTATTAAAAAAAATTATAAAAAGTAATAGGAAATGTGAACAAACAAACGGCCAACTTCAGTTTAATACAGTGCCGCCAAATTGAATTTCACACAGACAAAGCATAAAAATTATCAACAATTTTAAAAAATTAACCCAAAACAAATTTTGTGTTTGATAAAAAGAAAATTGTGTATTTATCAAAAATAAAAATTTAGCACGTCATAGAGAAATCTTATTAATAATAAATTTGTATTCTAGAAAAGATTTTAATTTACGAATATATAGGGGCTAGCGCAGAATGAGTCAACTAGTTTTAATTGTGAATAACTCTTTTATTTATGGGGATTTTCTATTTTTTTTTTTAAATACAGTTGATTGGTTTTAAAAACTGATATTAGTACATACATAAAGAACGGTTAGAAAATGGTTTTCCAACTTTGGTACACATAACTTGGTTATCAATACACAACCTATTAAAAAAGGGTGGCACCTCGCGGAGAAAGACATTATTAATTTTTGTATTTCTGGGGGAAGAAGAGCCAGTCTCCAAATTGGGAACAAGCAACTTGGATATCAATACACAACATTTTTAGACCGGTATTTGTATAACTTTCTGTTCTTATCGCACCGTGGTGAAGGAAACAACAGATTCGGCATAGACGAATATTTCTTGTTTCTTAATAATTTCAAAACTATAAAATTTTTTTAACCCTCAACATTCAGCACTCAGAAAGCTACAAAGAATTTGGATTTTTCGAAAATTCAAGGATGACTACAATATTAAGCCAGTTGTGTTTATATGACATCGCTTAAAACTCCATGTGATGTATACGAGTCATTCCGAGAGGAAGCTGTTTTGGCCTTACACTAGCCACAGCAACGAAAGTACGTTCTTTAAAGTCTGCATTAATAAAATAATTTTGCTGACTGTGTTTTTCCATCCGACAAATGTTTTCAGTTAATAAAAGAAAATATATAAAAACAATACTAACAGAACAATTTTAATAGCTGTTGTGCTCTTTGGATGCTTTAAGCCATTCCTTGTGATATGTGTCCAATATTTGGATACGGTGTAATAAGAAACAAAAATATGTTTGTAAAAAAATTTGAGCAGAGCTGAGGTAAGACGTGGAAAATGTTGAACGGCCAAAATAATGTACCTGAGAAATCTATCTCTGGTTCGAGATTTCTTTTATAAAAACAAATAATTTTTTATGAAAAGTTTGCCATACCCTGCAAATAATATTGGACCACCTGATCCATTTTGATAAAATGGACTACTCCATGGCCTGATCCGATGTAATGCAAGTATGGACCATGTCATTGTTAAAAAGTGTTTGCAGTGAGACGACATGTCTTCGTTTTTTAACGACGTGATTTCGTTTTTAAACGGTTTCAAAACTAATCCTCTTGAGTATACCATGGAGTAGTTTTAAAACAACTCCTTTGTAGTCCAAAGCTGGGTTATATAGTCCTGCCCTAGGACATCGTTATGTTAAATAGACCATGTTTTTTCCATACGTTTGGGTTACTTTTGGACTAGTCCCAGTCCCTTGTGGGCTACTCTTGACACGCGTGTTTGGACTGGTTCATTTATTTGCAGGGTATTTATATACCCACACTCCCATAGTAAAGAGGGTATTATGTGTTTGTGCTGATGTAACGTATAAAAATATTGGTTCTATACCCTCCTTGGAAAATACCAATCGACTTAGAATCACTTTTTGAATCAATCTAACTATTTCCATCCACCCAGCTGACTAGTGCACAAAGAACAGGTTGCAATTTTAGAGGTAATTTACTGAAATTTTGTACATATGCAGGACGAAATGTCAATCTACACAACCGCGAGACACATCCGGTATGGTGAAATATCTGGCACGGATATTCTCATTGTTACCGATAGCAAGGCGGCCATCAGATCCCTGGAGAATGTGAGTTTGTTGTTTGATTAGTAGCTTTTATTAACCATAATAGGCCCTAAGGGCTCGGTTATGTTAATGAAGAAAATAAAATAAGATAACTGGCCACTGGCCCATTTGGAGACACTCCCAAAGGCTAGGGTTCCCTTACAATGACCTATGTAGAAGTTACGTTTTAATTGTCATAAAAACGAAGCCTATTGCACTTGGTAAGAAGCGGTCCAGAAATTTTCAAACTTTTTTCCTTAGAGTCAATATTCTTAACAAAATTATGAAAAAATTCCCCGGGCGTTTTTTTCTTTCTTCAATTTTTTCCTATTTAAATTTAATGGTAAAAATTGAAAAAACTCACGGGGAATTTTTAATATTAAATAGCTTTTAATGCACAATTTTGTGCTGGTAGGTCGGTCCAGAATTGACTATAAGACACAAATTAAATCTATTTAGGGCAAACAAATCTCATATATATGCAGATATATATTTAGTCCTTTAAAATTCCTAGTTGGAACATAGGGCCATATGGTGGCCAGAGTTGGGCATGGTGGCCAGAGTTGGGCATACAAGGTAACGGAACTGATCGTCTTTAACTTGGTAAAGTCCAGAACCAATCCTTGTTTTGTAACCAACTAAGAAGACTCACTACCTCCGACCCTCAGGGGCAGGTGGACACCGGGCAATGGTTTTGTAACATCTGTTATGAAACTAGCAAATGTGAGCAACGGTAAATGTCGGACTGGAGACTAAAAGTTGGCAGCCCCAACACCAGCCTAGGATGCTGTTGGCCAATCACCTACTCATCTGAAATCCAATGATTACTGAAACCATATATGCAGATATTTAGTCAATAATCGGCACAAGGAATTTGTTTTTGCGAATCCCCAAAATAGTACTATTCTTTTTTACTTGGTAATGATTAATTTGAGAAATAATTTACATATTTTTTTCAAACTATAATAATTTTTATGGTCATCTTATCACTTCGAATTAAATCAGAAATGATTTTTATTGTGCACACAATTATCATATCTAACCAACTACTTTTATACATTAAGAAAAATAACAATAATTTTATTGCGTGAAGTTGAATTATTAAATGGTTATTTTTTGTTTTTTATATACAATTAAGTCAGACTATATAAATATTACTTTTCTTTCTTTTCTTATTCTTATCGGTCAAAGGAATTTTTTTTTTCAATTGCATTATTTAAAAATTTTATTTCATACTTTCTATTTTATAACAGATGAAATTTTAAATTAAATTGCTTTTGTTTCAAAGATTTAAATTGATTTAAATTTTTGTTTTTTTTTTATTTGGTATAAATTTTTGTCAACAAATAGTGAAGTATTTTTAATTTAATCTACATACATTTTATTTACACTGTTTTATAATTTTGTAAATTTGACTTGCTTGTTTGAATACGTGTTATTTATATTTAATTGTTGTCAATATGTGTCTTTTCAATACTTAATTTATTTAAATATTCAAGTCTTGTGTCCAAAGCATTTTAACAACTCACGGTGTGTTTTTGTTTTTAAGACAGTCGGAAATTGTTAACTACATCGAAATAGTATTTGTAATGTCGTTTGTGTCAGACTTCTCATCACAAAATGAATGAAATGTATAGAGTTGACATCAGTAATCCAGGCACACCCTTTGGCTAGTTGGGGATTATGCCAATTTGTTTTTATAGCCTTCATCAATCACAGGTAAAAAGGGTAATATGAATTCGTTTTTATATACATAAGTTTGTCAGTACCCTTTGTAATTCCAATTATATTAATCTTGGATCAATTATATTAATGGACACAACGTTAAAGTATTTTAAAGTGTTGATCCGTTTTCAAAATAAGACCACCTTGTGTGAATTCGCCTTGTGAGTGCCATTAAACTACATGTATTGACAAAATTTTACACTTCTGACGCTTTTATTAACAAAGAACAAAGGGACGTACCTACAAGTGTTTTTATTTGATAAATGCAAAACGACGTAATTACACATATAATGAAATTGATTCCTTTGAAGAATTTTATGGACGACTTATCAATGCATGATTTTTTGACATGTTTATAGTTTTCATTTTACAAAGTTTTTTGCTTCTCCTGTAAAATTATATTTTTGTTAGTAACGCTTTTTTCAGTTTATAATTAAGGCTGCTGTCGCCGTAACTTTTGCTCGGAATCCATACATGTGTCCAACGGTGCAATATACCATTATAATGCCTACAGACATAGTATGGTAGTATACTAGAAGCATCATAAAAAAGGTTTACATATGTAGTTTTTCCCAAGTCTCTTTCGCTTTTTCTTCGTTTTAAAAAGGCCCTCAGAAACCTTTAAATCTTGTCAGAGGTCCACATAGCTCAGCTGTGTTCTCAAGCTTGTCTATGCGTAAAAATAACAGATTTCTTACAGATCGTGATTAATAGAAATATAGGTCTTAAACTACTTATTGGTGAGCCCCTTTTGGAGGTCACGTGCTGCCAAGGTCAGGCAGGTAGTAAAATGTAAGTGATGCTTAGTTACACCCGGTTTTTGGCAGAATTGGGTCTTGGGCAGAGATAAGGACGCGGTATCAAATAGCCACGATAATCTTAAACACAGCTGTCTCTGATGACGGGCGGACTAATTTACTTTTTCTTTTATTTGGATATTTAAATCTGCAGTGGTGCGACCACCTTAGTATTGTATATTTAGAGCACAGGGCCTCAAAACCACTAAAGTAGAAAAACGATTTTCTGACGACAATGCTTTGCTATCTCAACAAGGAATTAAAGAAATGTCTGACCATATTCAAAAATACGGATGAGATAAAAATTGGGTGTCACCAAAGTAATCTTGAGCCCGCGCCAAAGCTCCTAAGAATTAAATATTTTTGAAAAAGCCATTTTTTTAAATTTTAATATTTTTTTACTATGAATTATTATTTATTACAACTAAAAACATTTTGAATTACACTGAAAAAATAAATAAAGCTTTGGTTCTTATACAACATAAAACAATTAAATCATTTTTTGGTCACAAAATCTTGTTTGCTGTCAAATCTGGGCATCTCTCGTCTTGATTTAAGTTTCGTCTATATAAAACCTTCTCTTGATTTTGTATTGTATAGAGTCATGGATGCTTCTGACACTATTTTCACGAACTTAAAAGTTGTAAGAATACAGTAATATGCTTTTCTGCCATACAATGTTATGCTGTTTTATTCAAAATTTAACAAAATCAAAGGTCAAAGCGCGGCCTCTTACACTAAAAAGAAATTAATAATAGTTTTCAGGGGTCTGTTGCTGACAAAAATACAACATATTGACGCTATTAGAAGTCGATACGAGAAAAAAATGTTCATGACCCAATCATCTATTAACTTATTTTGCTTTCTTTGATTTAGTAACAAACGGTTTTTATTTTGTTATAAACAAAACATTACGTGATATAATGCAATTTAAATTAAAATGCAAAAATTTCGTGTTTTAACATATTAAAATAATTACGTGACGTCTTTAGAACTAGCGCTAAGAAGATAAATTTATGTTGAATACATTAATAAACAGACGAATTTTGAAAAAGAAACCGAAATATAAGCTTCATTATTAGGCAAATTCGAGCTTAGAAATAAAAAAAACATTCGAGTTCTAGATGTAATTTAAATAATTTGTAACTATTTCTTCTCAGGTTGCAGATATATGTACATAGATTTGGAGTTAATTTTTTTAAACCGATTGTTTCTTTTCCTGATTTTTATAAGGAAATATTTTTAGGCACTTTCAAAACAGTATCGTTTTTATAATTTATATTTCGTTCGATTTCCAAAACATGGCTGATATAATAATTCTCAGTAAAAAAATTTTGGTTTTTGAAAGACTTAAGAGAAAAAGCGCATAATCGAGCGCTTCAATAAGAGAGCTCTTATACAGCAGTAAATGATATAGAATAAAATATACAAAAAAGCTGCTATTTTAGTGCTGACCATGAAGGTTTTAAAGCGAACAAAATTAAAATATATTATGGTTTACGAAAATGATTAAAAAAAGCATTTAAACAAGTAAAAGCAAAACATTAATGAATATGTTAATTTAGTTAGCCCTTAAAAAAGCACTTTAGGAGTACTTTGTTTGCATGTTGAAAGAAGCGCATATTGTCAGCAGAAAATAGTCCTCCAAACCGGGAACACCCCATACAAAAATAAGGCATTCCATCATCAGGTTTGAAGCGATTTGAGGTATGAATTTATACAAAAACCTGCTCCTTTTTGGGCACATTTTTTACTGGGTTACCAGAAAGAATTCCATATTGCATTCCTTATACATAAGCTGACCATATTTTTAAAACCAAAATACAGAAGAGAAAAAAACTAAAGCCTGCCATTATCAGGCATGTTAAACCTTAATAACTTTATGAAACTATGAATTTGCTTAAAAAATTGCATCAATTTGTTCGTGCATATTTTGATGAAATTGCATATTATTGTATATTTTCTAAAAAATTTTAATTTAACAAAAAAAAAAATATATATTTTTGGAGAATAATGACGTATACAACTATGGGATAGTTTTAAGCACATTTATTTGCTTAAATTGTTGTAGATAATTTACACGATTGTACAACTTTGTATCAGATTTAAGATTAGTTGCTATTTTGACGATTTTCAAAGACAAATATTTATTATTGACGACTTCTTTCTTAAGAAGCTGACAGCCAATTTGATTTGACAGCGATTTATAAATACGCCTGTTTTTACTTGTGTGTTTTTACCGATTATAAAAGCATGTAAGAATGTTTAGTCGGTCAAGCCCGACCATTTTATACCCTACACCACAGTATATAAAGACAAATTTTTGAGGCCTTCACATTTCTTCATAAACTTTTAAAGAAATTGCACAGTTGGTCGATTATGACGACCATAATCACCCCGTACACACACACACTTTTTCCTAAGTTTAAACTTTTTTCACGCATTCTTCGGCTGTTAAACGTTCCGACCCTTTAGATGACAGATATTTAACAGCAGAAGCATTGCCAAACCGGCGGGTTTAAAAGCACTTAATGGATAACTTTGTACTTATTATTACTTAGGGTGTGTGTGAAACGGTAGCAAAGTTCTATGGTGAAATAAAATTTGTTTGTGGTAGAAAATTTTCATATTTGTGCTGTGTGAAATTGTAACATTTTTGACAACGTAAAATTTTGACATAAAAAAAAAACAATTACTAGTAGCCAAGGTATATTTACACAAGGTAAACTCGTTGGCTCATATGTTTGTCAGCTGTTTACCCCTAGTTGGAGCCAAAACGTCAAATTGCGTGTATATGAGCCAAAATTTGTACATGTGTGCGTTAAATTGTTTTTGTTTTATATGAAGACAATTTTGACAAATTGGCTCCTTTTATAGAGCAGCATGTCTACACTCCCAAATGAGTCTACCTAGTGTAAATATACCTTGCTAGTAGCTTTGTGAAAATGAATAAATTAATCAAGTTTTTACCAATAATCATTTTAATTCTGTTGGAAATGAGATCGTCCCAACTATTTGATGAATTCGTTCTGATATATTAACAATTTTTACAAAAAGTGTGGGCAAAAAAGCTTATACATATGTAAATAATTACATGTTGTATAATTCTTTTTAATTTTTTTGCCGCTGGTCCTGCTTCCATATTATTTTTTATTTTGTTTAAACAAATTTGATGAAAAAAAATAATTTTGTGGTTGTCAAAAATTTCTACAATAATGTCAAAATTTATACTAGCCCCCAGGGCTAGTGAAATTTTATTCACCTCAATATTGTCAAAATTTTACTTTCATGAGTACTTTGCTACCGTTTCACACACGCCCTTAGTAAGAAAAAAAGCCAGATAAATTCGGAATGTATGCAATATTTGTTGCTGCAATTTTTAAAAAATTCTTTTTTGGAATTAAATTATGAAATTCTAGTCTAGAAATTTTTTTATTTTGATCTTGTCTTTTATTTTCTCCTTTTTTATATTTAATATATGTATATGTAAATACAGATAAACCTACAGCTAACTTCAAGTTGAAAAGTATAGAATTACAAGCAAGTCAGAGTGGCAGAGTACATGAAACTAAGAACCCCTCCCCAGTATTTTTATTAAAGTTTTTGATAATTTTGATAAGATATTGACCATAATTAAATAAAAATTGGCTAAAAATTTATTTATTTCATCACGTTCAGCGGCAGGCTTTGATTTTTGTTTAATGTATTTTTTGACGTAACCGGTTATGTAATTTCCATTTTGTTGTAATGTTGTATTTGTTGCCGTAACGATGCCACCTGCTTATTCCACCATGTAAAAAATTGCACGCTCTTTTCTGACAACTGGCACTTTACTCCCTCAGTAGATGCACTCTTTTGCAAATTTATGTGTACGCGAACGCATTTCAGTAAAATGCAGTACAAATTTTTGAAAATTTTGGTGTAAACGAACGCAGCTAATATTTGAAAAAAAAACTACTGCATTTTTTAGTACTTTTTTGTTTTTGTATTTATTTGTTTTTAAAATTATTAAAAAAAATGCTCATGGAAGTATATTTTTTAAGAATATAAAAAGAAAGTAGAAAGTGTTAAAATTATTTAAGTCGCTCATAATTTGCATGATCATTTGACAGGCTTTTCGTTAGTTTTTAACAGTAGCTTGAGCTAGCATAAGCATATTATAGTGAGGCCTTAAACTATATTTTCGAAATTCACAGTTCTATGGATATATTTTTTTTTAACATGGGGTTTTTGAAGAGGTTGTTTTGCCGATTTTATTATAACTAAGGTAGGGATTATCTAATTTTATTGTCTTTAAGTCTTGATAATATTATTTTTTTATATACTCATGTTTACTGCCTATTTCACGATGTCACTCGAACGTTTACGTTCGCACAAATAACATATAAAACAAAAACAAAACTCAAAAATTTGTTTTTGTTTTATATGTTATTTGTGCGAACGTAAACGTTCGAGTGACATCGTGAAATAGGCAGTTAAATTTTTTTAATTTTAACTTACTATATCTTAACCATTCTCTTAAAACTATGTATTTTCCAAATAAACAACAAGTTTTTTTTAGATGTTTCAAGTTTGAATGCATGTTTAAAATTTTAAACATATTCCTCCGAAATGCATACAAGTGTATTATTCTGTGTTTCGATTCGGATCGTAATTTTCTACGTTTAGGGTTGTTACGAGTTTTTTTGTAAAAAATCGTCAAATATTTAAATTTTACAAATCAGAGACAATTTATTGCATTGATTGGTTCAAAAAGATAAACTTTTAGCAAGAAATTCTATTTACTCTTAGTATATATATGATTTTATTCTATTTATTTCAGCAAGTGGGCTGAAATATATTAATCATTTGAAAAGAAATACATACGAAAAAATATATTTTCATTGAACATAAAAATTTATTTAAAAATTAAAATTTAACTCGGGCTATCTTTGTTACAAACTGTTTTTACTGTTGAAGGTGCTAAACCAAGGGTTCTCTCTATATCAACAGCCTTTTCACCCGACTTGAAACGTTTTATTACGTCCAATTTTAGCTCCAAACTAATGCATTTTCTTTTCTTTGCACTCATTTTTCTACACAACTTCTTATTAAGAACTAACTTCTTACTTCCTAACACGCAACTATACTTAGAATAACTTACCTATCAGCATTAAATGGGAATTCGCCTTCTTACATGCAAATAGAAAAATTCTTCACATGTGATTATGACTTCAGTGAAAAAATCCAATCGTATGTAGCGACGCAAATCGAAATCATAAAAACGCAAAGCGGATTTAACCAATTTTTAAAAGGCGACGCAAATCGGGGCTCTAGTGTATATTTTTTGCAGTATCGATGGCATGCATATATGTATCTAATGAAAGCCACCTGGTTTGTGATCGAGGAAGAATTTTTTTTGTTTAATTTTTAATAATTTTTGTATATCGAAAAATTGATTTTCATATTCATAATTTTTGTATTATGGTTTACAACCTTGCTATATTGCGGTGAACAAAACATAACAAAAATTACAACTGATCACAACCAGTTGTCTTAATTTCAACTCAACTGAGTTGAGTTGTAAACCGTAATAGGGGCCTAAGCTTAGTTCACAATCAGAGAAACAATTTCGTTTGTCTTCTATCTTTTTTCATCCTAAAGTATTTCATATATTTTCATTTCATTTTTAAAACAAAAATGTAACTACAATTTTTTTAAAAATGTTACTAAAGTTGAGTTGAGTGCTGAAGTTCTAGTTGACTCAACTTAAGTTACATTTTTAAAAAAAATTTAGTTACATTTTTGTTTTAAAAATGAAAGGAAAATATATGAAATGTTTTAGGAAGAAAAAAGATAAAAGAAAAAACGAAATTGTTTCTCTGATTGTGAACGAAGCTTTAGATACCATTCGAATAATATGAAAATTTATATTTTATACAATTTTTAATTTTTTAAAATTCATAAAAAATAAATGGTAAAATTTAAAAAATGTTATTACTGGAATATGAAACAAGGTAAACCTTGAATTTATATTCCACGAAAATAGATTAACCTGTTTTCTGTAAAAATTGCGAAAAGGTTTAAGTAAAGCAGAAATTCTAAGCCATATCGTATACAAATGTCGTTATAGTTGGGCTAGCGGTTTGAGAGAACAAAGTTTATTGACCAGAAAAGGTGATGTTGATCATTATGAGCAAAAAGGGTTTTGTCAGAAAGGATTTCAAAGGGTTAATTATTAGGTCTTAACACGAACTTAGGCATACAGTAGTGGGATGGCTATACTTATGGTGGTGAGACCCTTTCTTATGGATTCGAAGGGATGCTGTGTTTGGTAAGAGGCAATGAGGCTGGCAAGTCGGAGGATCCTTCTGTATATGGCTCAGGGGTGTGCTTTGATCGGCATTACAGGGGCCATGAGAAGTGCCCCTCAAGTAGCTCTGGATGTTATCCTACATGTGCCTTTTGAGCAATCAGTGAAGAAAATGGCTGCCTCAATGCTTTTTAGACTAACAGAACTGAGACTGTCTAGGGAGAGCTTTTTAGGTCAGGGCAGATTGTATGAGTGATTTGCTATTTTTACTAATGGCTCGAGCATGAGAGTCACGGGTGAAGGGGTCTACCTTGAGTATCTAGATATTATAAGTTTATATATATGCTTCGTGACGACTGCAGAATATTTCAGGCGGAGGTTGTAGGGATTTTGAAGGCCGTAGAATTGATAATGGGTAACGGACGTAATGGCTAGGAAGAACGATTCGAATTCACCACTAGGCATTATCATGGCCTGCGTTAGTATCATGATAGGTATTCTCACATGCCTCTTAAATATAGCCAGGAAGGGGGTGGTACAAGGATCTGACTCGTCTGATTTATGTATATAGGTTGTGCGAGAACCCAGAGCAACTAGAGACAGTAAAGAACATATTGTGTCACTGTCCTAGAGGACAGCACTGAAGACTGAGCACATGTATGTAAGACTATTGTGTCTAGTAGACTTTTTTTTCTTTCTCCCCTGATATTAAATAGCACTATATCTTATGCTTTCACTATTTCTTTTCTTCTTAATCTGCCTTTATAAACTAAGGCGCCACAATGGACCAACTTGTCTCTGGGTTAGGGTGTGAAGATTGAATTCAGATCAGCCTTTCTAGCTAACCTACGGCTCTCGTAAATAAAAAATGATAATTGTTTGCAACGAAATTTACCTTTTCCCTATAAATTTGTCAGCCAACACATTTTGAGGAAATTTTATTCGCGATAAGTGTAATTATCTCACTTAAACCCCCCAACTTACAAATAGCCAGCTAAATATTTGTTTTTCTTTGAATTTACATATACTTTAGAACCCAAGTAATAACTTAAAAAAAAAAATAATTATATCAACAACTTTGCAAAACAAGACGCATGATTTGTATGTATGTATGTGTATTAAATTAATAAAAAGTAATAAAATTTACAATTTTATTGTAAAGACAGCAGAAAAACGAAAACAGAAATTGCTTAATCTTTATAATTTTAGTTGATTTTTGTTGTTTATAACAAAAAAAAAATAAAACTGAAGAATTGATTTTTTAACAACGATTCTTTTATTTTTTGTTTAATAAAGTTGCTGCTTCAGCCATTCAATATAATCACCAAAGAACATTCACTGCACTCAACAATCAATTCGCCGCCTTCTTCTTCAACGTCGTTGTCTTCATCACGATTGTTTTGAACAACGCCTTCTTCACTACCGCCAGCACCACCACTAACAGTTACACCACCACCATCATTATTGGGGCTGTTTTTGTTGTTTTGGGTTGTGTTGTCTGCGTCATCACCATCATCATCGACACCATTGTTGTCGTTGCTTTTGATTTGTGTATCATGTTGTTTGCTGCCTGAGCGGCAAATTTGTTCAGCTGACTCATCCAATATATATTGACCGCCACAACGGCAATCATATGTATAAATATATTTTGATACCTCCTCCACCTTTTCCTCTTCCCCTTCACCACTTTTCTTTAACGATAATTCTTCACCTTCTTTCTCAAAGTCTCCAAAGTACTGACCAGTATTTGGTTGCTTTTTCATTTCACTCAAATTAATGTGGGCAAAAATATTATTGTGCGTATGAAATTTATTTAGCAACAATTCAGCATCATATTGTTTACGTTTGTTTGGGTCTTTTAAGCAATTCCAAGCTTCAGTTATAGCCACAAATTGTAAATTATTGGGGTCATCATTACGAATTTCTAAATAATTTGTTTTCATTTCCAATTGTTGTTGTAATTTATCAGGATGACATTGTAAAATCAATTGTTTATAACTAGATTTTAATTCTTCAAAAGTGGCCGTGGGAGATGCATTTAAAATTTCATAGAAATTAAAGTGGGAATTCGACATAATTATATATTTAATTTTTTTCTAATTCTCAATTCTTCTCTCCCTCTTTCTCTCTCTCTTTCTCTGGCTTAGATTATCTGATCTGCAAGTAGGTTTAAGAAAATTTTTCAAAAGTTTTTCTTTAAAATCTTTTTTTAAGTACTTACAGATAAAAGTAGAGTGAAATGGGTTTTTAGTTTGAATGAAGACGATAACTAATGGTTTGTTTTATTTGTTTTTTTTTTTATCCCTTCTGCTTTTATAGTGATTATTATTTTTTTTTTGTTGAGATATTGTCGCGTGTGTACACTCCTTAGCTATGCGCTAATGATTTTAAATATGCCTTACCTTTTTTTTATTTTCCCCATCATTTTTTTTAATCGTACATTTTAGGATTATATTCAAATAAATGGGTGTTCAATTAAAATGACCACTACGTTTTGATATAAAAAATGATGTAACAAAATGTTTGAACTTATACATTTTTAAATCTTTAACAATATATTTTCAAAGTTGTTTATTCAGAATGGATTTAGTATGCGACTGATTTTTAATTTAACAATATATTTTCAAAGTTGTTTATTCAGAATGGATTTAGTATGCGACTGATTGGTAATAGATTAAAGCAAATAAGTTCACGTTCTCTTTAATCCATTACCAAACAGTCGCAGGCGTATATTAAATTCTCCAACCACGATAAGAGTGTTTATAAAAATTTTATTTAATAAAAAAAAAAAAAAACAAATGAATATGTAAATAAATACCAAATAAGCCCTATTCCGCTTATCAACATTTTTGCACAAAAATAACTATATATGTATGTAAATATATGATTTTTTTACAAAATTGTTTTTATTGCCAATTGTCTATTTCCTCAGTTATTAAGTTTCAAGTTCATTAACGTAAGTACCTATGAAGTTAATCTAACCTTACGATGCTCTACGCTCAAAGTGAATACAATGAGACTACAAACGTTTGCGTGTATGGACACGTACAAATAGCTTGCGATTGTAGTGCATAATTGTAAGAATCATACACTTTCTTCTTGCTTAGGGGATACCACTTCTGTTGTATAACAAAAGCAGACAGGATTAACCAACCGCTATCCTAAACATTTTTAAATCTCTCTCCTAGCGATTTAGATTTATTTCACAACAAAAAAGTGATAATCGAAGGTCCCTCCTTACTTATTAGTCCAAGGCCAATTTTAATCCCTGTGCGTTTCTCGTTCCCTGTAGTACAATATAGAAATCTGGTCATCCGTTATCTTGAAAGATCTGCCAATTTCAGGCACCAGACAAGCTTCAGGTGTTAGCGGTACTTATTTTCCCCGAGAATTCAAAGCGTTAGATGCTCTTCAATCTTGGGGATATTTTAATAAAACTGAAGACATATTTTTGTACTTTAACACATTCAAATTAAAAAATGTAGGCTCAATTTTCTTTGGATCCCGCCAAAAGGTAGGATAATGTGTCTTGATATAGCTTTAGAAGAGACAATGTTCAAGGACCCTTAGAGCAAAACATTGGTCTTATAAACACAATAACATTAATACAGGTATATATATGAATCAAAGGTCAAATCGATATCCGCCGCCGTCGAAGTGTAATCTTAACCAAAAACCAGTTTTTATGAACAAAAGTGTAAAAAATGTAAGTTATGTATATTGAAGTTTTTATATAATGAAGCTATTTGCTGGTCCCATGCATATTAATTATAATGAATTTCGACTGCATATGTACATATGTATATTATGTATTATTTATACATAAGCAACCGTATTCAAAACGAAAATTTGTGTTCTCCGACTATACCAGCTCATCGAGTGAGCAACTAAAATGTCAATTAAGCTTAATCACCGTTTAGTCATGAGTCTATGTAAAACATTTTTAAATCGCCCGATAAAGAAACATTTTTACATCTCTGTTTTAGTTAAAGTCAAAATTCAAAAAAACAAATTGACAGCAATTAATTAGGAGTTAAAAAGTCATTGATCATTCTGATTATCGAACTTTATTAAAAAGTGTTTTGAATAAGAAATCCTAAATCGGGGGATAGATACTATGCAGTACCTAAATTTTTCTTTTGAATATTGGTGAAGAAGTTTATTTCTTGTAAGGTTTATGTTTTCAATGAATATAACTTCCCTAGAAGAAATTAATGAGCGAATCATCATATTTTTCACGTTAGCTTTAAGAAAATCAAGTTTTCTATCATTTCTCCCATCATTTTCTTAACGCCAATGTTAAGAAAATTAAGGGTTATTTTTATTCGGAATTCCCCTTGTTTTAAGATAATCCCCTTTTCCTGCCCCTTTGTGAAAATGTTGATACTTGCTACTAAGTTGTAATTGCAAACAACCTCTTGAGTAAGAGCAGGGCACTAAAAATTTTCAACCGATTGAATGTTTTCATTTAAAAAAATTCAAAACTGATTCGTACAAAATAAATTTTTTTCAGTTAAAAAAACAAAAATATAAGAGCAAGCACAAAAAAGATATTATTAGAAATTTTGTTTTCAATTTCAAAACCCATATAACGTCAAACCAAAGAAAATATGGAAAAAAATTAAAACAAGCGTCAAAAATCAAATAAATTAATTTGGCATTACATGAGTAAATAATGAAAAATCTCCCTTATGAACATACCTGGTACTTATTATACTATGTATTAGACTAGCTGTTTGGTCCCGGCGCTGCTCGGGAGTTTCTAAGTAAAAATAAAAAATGAAATACTGGGGAATTTTGTTAATAACTTGACCCCAGCGCTATCTGCCATCAATAAAAAAATTTTTAAATCACCACATCAGCGCCACCTATCGGGACTTTGTTATAAACCATCAGTAAAAGTAGACTTCTAACGCATGTACTCGTTTGATCGGTTGAGTGGTTCTCAAGTTATAAAATCACGAACCTAGGACAACTTATTTTTATATACAGGGTGGGCCAACTTGGACTGACTGATTTGAAATGCTTATAATTTTTGTATTTTTTTTTTTTTTTTTTTTTTTTGCAGATAATACAGAATTTTATAAAACGTCATCATACTCAGTGGAAGAAAGTCTAAAAATTGTTGAATTTTATTATGTTTCCGGACGAACAATAGTTACAACGCAAAGAAAATACCGTCAGCATTTTAATACTGCATGGATATTAGGGTATTCATTCGGTTAACCGATTAATTACTACCCGATTTACTGATCGGTTAATTTAAAATTGGTTTTTTTTTCGATTAACGATTAAACCGGTTAATTTCAGTCGATTAACCGACTAACCGATGTAACAAAATTTTTGATTTTTTGTAGTATTAAACCACATTTTTTTGTGTTTTTAATTATGGGTGAGTTCCAAAACGGCAGTTGCGAACTAACTCGCTTTTTTAAATGCATTCTACAATGCAATCATGTAAAATTTTGCAATATTATCTGTAGCAAAGTTTATTTTTTTTGCTGCCAAAGCGCACCAAAAACGTTGTGTTTAGAAATATTTTTTCATACAATATTTTTCCTTCAAGAAATTCATTCTTAAAATACAGTACAAAAACAGAAATTAAGGAATTCGGAAATAAATTTTTTGCAGAATGCTTGGTGCTGAGCTTTGCCAGGATGAGTTAGATGATTACCTGCAAACTTAAGAAACTCTCGATGGTAACACAACAACAGAATTAACCGAAACAATAAGTGTTAAAAATTTTAAAAAATTAAAACAGGACCCTAATAGCCTAATGGAAGATTTTATATGTTGAGAAAAATCCAGTTAAAGGACTGAGAAATTAGAAAATTTGTGTTATGGGTTACTTTCGATTTCTCCAACCTCTGCGATAATTGAAAGAATTTTTTCCACGTCAAGTTTTATCAACACTTAAGAAAAGTGTAAAATTAACCGATTGTTTTTCTAAAAGATCATTTTATAAGATCTACATATGTAAAATATGTATAACATAGTTATGAATTATGTATTTTTTTGTTTGCTCGTTTTTGTTCAAGAATTGATATGTTATTGTTTTTTTACTAATAAACTCCAAGTAATAAATAATTTTTCATTTTTATTTATTGAAATTACTTAATTTATAAATCGGTTAACCGATCAATAACAAAACTAACCGATTATTAACCGATTAAACCAAAACCCTGATTAATTAATCGAGCGATTAACCGATTAAAGCAAACGCCCGATTAAATGAATTGGTCCATATTTCTTCATAAATTAACTTAATGAACCAGAAACCGTCTCTGGGGTGGTATACCGGACCATGTTGGAAAATTTTTTACATCCGATAGTTCTCAATAATCGTAACATATGGTTCCATTTTGGATAACATTTCGTTAGCTAAATTGCAAAAAGGCGTAACTAACAAAAAAATTCAAAATGGAGGTTTTGATTGATTATTATAATTGCCATTAAACTACATGTCTTGACAAAATTTTACACTTCTATGATTAAAAATGACGCTTTTAAAAGCAAAAAACAAAGGGCCGTAACTACAAGTAAGTTAATTTGATAAATGCAAAACGACGTAATTACACATTTTTTTCTAACAAAATATAATGAAATGGTTTTCTTTGAAATTGTTTCAAGAATTCAATGGAAGACTTGTCAAAGCATGTTTTTCTGACATGTTGCTAGTTTTCATTTTATTTTATTTTATTTATTTATTTATTCCATTCTTTCAATACAAAGAAAGCCTAAAAGGCCAATTATACATGTATTGCTGTTAACATCTATCCATGATTTACAAATACAATTTTATATAAATATTTATCAATAATAGTACAATATGTAATTTCAATTTAGATTTAAATAAATGGCTCCCCAACCACATAATAATTACAAAAAATAAATTTAAATAATAACGTTTTTTATTTGTTCCCTTATGCCAGAAATACATATATCATTCATTGGTATTTCCACTATAAAATCTTAAAAGCTCCTTTTTAAAAGTGTTATATGAGTACGTAAACCGTCTAAAAGTTATAGGCAAATTATTCCAGATTCGGCATATCCTGATTTGAAAAGAGCGTTCAAAAACGGAAAGATGTATTTGTGGTATTTCCAGTTGCATATTACGAGTTGAGTGCATAAAAGTGAATTCATCCACAACTTGAATAGGCAGTCCAAATTTCATAATCTTGTAGAACTGAAGCAAAAGACGTAAATGTAAAAAATTATGAAAAGAACAACCTAATAATTGCGGGACTAGTTCAGTGGTTCTATTGTGGTCTCTAACAGGAATATTATATATATATCTCACAATTCGTCTGAAAATCCGTTCTAGATAATCTAAATTTCTAGCTAAAGTTCCAGTAAATATTTCAAGGCAGTAAATGAGTTTGGATATAAGCAGGGCATGTGCCAACCGATATCTTATGCACTTTGGCGTATATGCCTTTAAGGCGTACAATCTTCTTAAAATAAATGAAACTTGGCTCGAGAGAGAGTTTATGTGGCTTTCAAAATTTAGTTTCGAGTCAATAACAATACCAAGACATTTATGAGAGTCGACAAATGTAATTAATTGATTATTTATATAAATATTTGGATACCTAAACGTTTGGGAAGGTAAATGAAAACAAACTGCCTTAGTTTTAGATGAATTAATTTCAAGATGATTTTGATGCATCCAATTTTGTACATTACTAAGATGATTATTTAGTGTATTTTCAAAAATATTATTAAAATCGGAGTAAGTACTGTAAAGAAGAAAAATATCGTCAGCAAACACATATGGTTTGCAAAAGCTATTCTCCAGCATAGAAATGCAGTCATTAACATATGCGAGAAACAGTATGGGACCCAATACAGACCCCTGTGGTACGCCAGAGGTGACAAATCCAACACTAGAGCATAAACTTCCAACAGATACAAACTGAGAACGATCATTTAAATAAGAGTATACTAATTGACAAGCTGATTTTGAAAAATTGAACTTTTCATGAAGCTTCCAAACAAGAACGTTATGGTTTATTCTATCAAATGCTTTTGAAAGATCAAGAGATATCATTATACATTTTCCATGTTTATTTAGCTTATTTCTAATTGAATCAGTAAGAGCAACAAGTAGGGATGTTGTGTTGTGATTTCTACGAAAAGCATACTGATTTGGATGAAAAAGCGAAAAATTTGAGCAATGAGATAAAATTTGTATTTTCATGATGTTTTCAGCAATTTTTGACATAACTGGCATAATTGAGATAGGTCTTAAATTTTCCACATTATAGGTATTATTTTTATTTTTAGCAATCGGAATTACACGAGCCAACTTCCATGCGAGGGGAAATTTAGAAACAGTTAACATAGTATTAATGATATGACAAATATACCTTGATATAAGCGGAAAAATAATTCTCAAAAATTTAATTGGAATCATATCATGCCCCATAGCATTTGATTTAATTGAATTGATTGCAATTAAAATATCATATTCAGTAACTATACTAAATGAAAAAGAGTTCAAGTCATCGACAATATTCTCAAAATTAAAACTACCCAAATTATTTGGAGTGAAGTTATTTAAAAATCCCGTTGCAATTGACTCGACATCGGATTCATTTGGTTCATGGTTATCTCTACCAATACAACCAAGCCTACGTACATGAGTCCAAATCTGAGCATTATCTGCCGCAGTAAATAAATTCTTACCATAATTCCTACGAACTCTTCTAATGACCGATTTAGATTTGTTCCTTAATTTACAAAAAAGTTTCCAATTGCTCTCAGAACGATTCCTCAAAAAAGTTTTATATGCAGCATCACGTAACGATCTTGCTTGGACAATTTCCCTTGATTTCATCCAGTGAATATCATTAGTTTTAGGTATAGATCTAAAGGTAGGTACCAGACTATGTAAGTTACTAATTAAATCATTTAATATGAAAAGTTGCAAATCAATATCATTAGTACAGAAAATTGGAGATACATCATATCTATTTACACATTGAAACATTTCATCAAAATTAATAAGTTTATAATTTTTGCGTTCAATGTCATGCCTATTCACTTTAGGAGAAAACTTTATCGAAATAAATATTAGGCTATGGTGCGAAGAGAAGAATGGAAAAAGCATTTGACCCTTATGTGCGACTAAATTCACTTCACTTACCATAAAAAAATCAATTAAGGATGTGGTTTTATTACGCACACAAAAGTGTGTAGGTAAGCTATTATGCAAATATGTTAGACCATTTCTCAGGCTAAGAGAACGTATTCTTTCAGATATTGAAGTATTAAATAGATTACAGTTAAAATCTCCCATTACGGTTATATTAGAGAACTGATCAAATAAATCTGCATGAAGCTCCTCAAATATATCAATACTTCCATTTGGCAAATACACCACACCAACTACAGCCGAACCGTTACAAAGTTTTTTGCTTCTCCTGTAAAATTATAATTTTGTTAGTTGCACCTTTTTGCATTTTAGCTAACGATATGCATACATATCGCATACTTAGTTCAAAAGTGGCTCAACTCAAAATTTTAATTTTTCATAAATCAAAAAAAACAGTTTTTGACCTAAAAACCATTTTTAGTTGTGTCATATGATATATTTTTTGCACAAGTTACCGAATTATTTTAAGTTATGTCACTTTAGCTGTAATCTTTTCAAGATTTGAGATTTTTGCCAAATTCTAAACTGACACAAGTCTAATTAATATAAACTCCAATAAAGATTTATTTTATTAAAAGTGTCACAATTCGAATTAAGAATATTTAGCACTAAGCAGTAGGGATCTACTACCATTATATTTTCTGGTACAACTAAAAATAAGACACTTTTATGAATTGCAACTTTACACCAATTGAAACATAAAGAAAGACATAACTGTTTTTTAGCAACAGTTAACAACAACAATATACACTGATATTTTTTAATAGATAAACAAGTTTATGCATACAAACTCAAAAAATGAAAATTTTTTTTTTTTTCTTTTTTTGTTTTAAATATACTATTTGTACGAAAAGTAGAATTCTTTCGCATATCGGACATAGGTTTGTAGGCAGTTAATTTTTGTTATAAAATTTTGTTTAATAGAAATGAGATCCCCCATATGAATTATAGGTACCGTAAATACAAAAATGAAAATTTTAAAAAGAAAATACACGGAAAACAAGAGGAAATCGAAAATAATTACTGCAGTTTAGAAAAATTTGAGACAAAATGACATTTCAAAACCATTTAACAAAATAACAACAAAAACTTTAACAAAAAAAAAAAAAAATGGTACCTACAAAAACAACATACAAAATATCAAATGCCATATTAATGGCCGGCAAGGACAGACACACAGGCAGACACAAAAAAATATAAACAAACGAAAAAAATCCAATAGGCCGACCGGTAGTAACGGTAACACACGAAAAACACAACATCGTAAAAGCAAAAGAAAGTAGCTGTTGTAGTTGTACGTGGAGGTAGCAGTGGATATAAAATGATAATAAGTTGTTGTTTTTGAAGTTGGAGCAAAATTGTTTTTGCTTTTGGTTGTTTTTTATAATTCACTACAGTGTTGCCAAGTCAGCTCAAATTTGCAGTGTAAAATTTGTCATTGGATTATCACACACGGGCACAAAATGAAAGCTTGTAGGCAAGAGGCGAGGAGAATGGTTTTTTGCTGGCATAATTTTTAACTAGCTTTAATCCCGCATTAGCAGCCAGATAAAATAATCCCGTGTGTGACGGAAAGAACAAAAATTGCTGAATTAGAGCGAGTTCTATTTTCAACTACCAAACCATCTGATATACGCTGTTTTGCAAGTAAAATCTATTTATTCACACATATGTAGATATTCTTTAAAAAATAAAATTTAAATTATAAATTAATTTTAAAATTTAATGAAATAAAGGACAATTTTTAAAATACTTAACTTTTGTTTGCAATAAAAAACTACAAACATTAATTTTGACAGCTGATCAAAAGATTCGATCACACACAGTACAATCGAATTAAAAGACTTATTAGTAAACTTGAAAAAATCAAAATCTTTTGATTTTTCTTCAATCAACTCGATAACTGTCACACTAATCAATTGACAAAGCCATACACGCTTTCATTTGGACAACAACCGACTCAGTTGACAATTGAATTGAAACGTGTATGAAGCACATTACATAAAAATATTAACATTACGGCTTTGGCTTTGCAAATGTTCGCACTGTTAGTTTTTTGTCGGTCTGTAAGTGTAAATAGGAATTTCCGACTTAATCCAAATATTGTAGTATATATGTATATAGTATTCCATATTACCCACCAGGGGGTTCCACATTACCCTCCAATTTTTCAGATTTTTCATTTATAACTATTTTTAGTATTACGAAAATATAATTTGTGTGAAGAACATAGTTAGGAAATCGATTTAGAAACATATTCCAACTAGTCCGATGAAGAGTTTGCTTCAAGCAAAAATTATAATTTGTTAATTTTGCTGGAAATGCGCAATTACATATGGATTTTACATCTGACAAAGCGACTGCTAAATACTTGTTGTCTAAAACAATCTTAAGTAGACTAAAGCTTGATTCACCCATGCGTTCCAAATTTTTTTTTATATTGAGTTTAAGCCCAGCGGTAAAATGAGGAATTGATTACATAAATAATTTAAAAAAATAATGTATTGTTTTCGAAAGAATAATAATGCATTCATTGGAATCGAGAAGGTAATTTTATCAGACAAAATAATAATGAATTGATTACAACGTATATTCCCACATTTGCAGAACATGGAATGAATTGTTTCCGTTCGTGAGTGTTATTCGTGTTTTTCTATTACATATTTTCTTAATAAAAATCCGTTATTTCGGGCTGTTTTTATGTCGTCTACTTATTTTTATTATCAAGAATGAATTATTTAATTTATTCGCAGGATACATTAAAATAATAATTTATTACAATCCTAGGACATGGTCTGTGTTAAGAATAATGAATTCTGGAATCAAATATTATACAAGATATGTATTACTTTCTCGATTCCTATTAATTACATTTTTCCGCTGGGAGGTCTTACTTTTGAGAGAGAGAGAGAGATATTATTTAGTTCGGTAAGTTTTTTCGTTCGAAATCGCTGAACAGGCTGTTAAATAAAAAATAAATAAAATTCAAAATACATAATACAATAACTTCTCTTTTTTGTCCATTTTCTTTAAAACACTTTTAGAAAACAATTCAATATAAGTCGTTTGCTAGTTGTGCTGCCATTTTGTATAATTGTGTACATCTGAAAACCATATGGTAGCTTTGTTTTTCCGGACAAATTTTCCGAAATGGGTGAATCGTTCTGCAGAATACTCTCAGTAAAAAAATTATTCGCCGGACAAAAATATTGTTAGGAACAAGGTATATTTACACAAGGTAAACTCGTTGGCCCATATGTTTGTCAGCTGTTTACCCATAGTTGGAACCCCAACGTCAAATTGCGTGTATATGAGCCAAAATTTGTACATGTGTGCGTTAAATTGTTTTTGTTTTATATGAAGACAATTTTGACAACTTGGTTCCTTTTATAGAGCAGCATGTCTACACTCCCAAATGAGTCTACCTTGTGTAAATATACCTTGGTTAGTCCCCTTTTACAATGTGACAGACAGAAGGCAGACAGACGAAGTTTGAAGGCGAGAGAGGAAAAAAGTAAAGTGTGTCACGCATACAGCGTCGCCCCCTTACCAACAAACTTCGTCTGTCTGCCTTCTGTCTGTCACTTTGTAAAAGGGGTATTAGGAACGCATGGATTAGTTTACAAGATGTCAAAAGTCGTACGTATTTTGAGGAAAATACAACTCTGTCATGTTTTTAATTTTCTTTTTAAATTTTCAAACCATTCGTAAAACTGCTCTGGACGGGGAAGCATCTCGCGCTCGTTGTCATTAATTTTAAGGACAATCAGGTCGATTGTCTGTTTTTCGTGCGTTTTGCGTATCACCGCATTGGTTGATGTGTGGCGTCGTATAACTGTAAATTGTTACGGTTTTTCGGATCTCAACATTAACTACATGCTTTCGTTTTAACCTTACTTTTACTTGTGGAGACAATGTGGAAATAAGTGGCCAACGATTTTTCACTTAAATTGATAGATATTGGTGGAGGACCATTTAAAACTCGTTAACTACTGGTATAGTTCCAGTCAAAACTCTTAAAAGCAAAAAACAAGCTACTGGTAGAAGACCATTCAAAATTCAATTGGAGAAAATCCGTGAAGTGGACTTCAGGATTTCCATCTTCCTATACGACGGTATAGGTCGTTCTGTGCAATCCTTGGAGCACCTCCTCTTTATAGTAGGCAACTGAGAATTCATAACAGCAAAGATTCGGTAATTTTTTACTGCCCAAACGGGGAGTGACCAAAAATTTAATTAATCTTTTCTGTATGTACTTAAACGATAAGCAGCAAAATTAAGTGGTATCCCTTTATTAAAAATTCAAAGCTAAAATGAAAATTTTTTGCTAGCATTGAGCAAGGAAAGGTAGACAAAAATATTTTTAAGGCTTTTTTTACTTGGCAACTCTTTTCTGCCACCTATACTCCTTTCAGTTTTAGTTTGCGTTGTAGTCTAGAATAAAAGTTACTTTTCAACTGGATGATGGTAACGAATATGATATAATTTAAAATACAATGACCTAATTTTAAAGTAGCAACATACAGGAAAACTTCCGCTAAATAACACTCGTGAAATAAGGAACCGAATCAAAGAAAAAAATCTATAGACCATAAATCTTGGGGTAAAAAGAAAGAAATAACAGGAAATAAAGGCAAAGAGTAGAGACACCTAAGAAACTTTACTACAGCTATAATTAAGAGGAGATTCAAAACACGATTAAGGTTTATGCAAATTTTTATATTAAAGAAATTATGGAGAACAAAATTAAAAAAAAAACTCATGTGTAAACATTTCACATCAAATTAAAGAAAAAAAGACAATGAATAATTACCACAACATGGTAACCAAACCCCCAGAATATAGGAACATCAAGTAAAACAACAAAAAATACAAAATAAGAGTCCCACATTAGTTATTATTAACTAAAGGCAATGATTATTTCTGCTTAATAAATTGTATAAATAAATAAACGGTTTCAATTTATAATACATATTCTCAATGTTTAATATGTATAATGTAAACAGCTTAAAAATAATAATACTATGTACATACTTGCCTTTTTAGGAAATTTTAGAAGTCATACAGACAACTGGAAATAAATGCAATAAATTCGATATGAAGATTGGTAATAAAGGCAGTTGTAAGTTAATTATTATTTGATTTTATAAACTTCACTATATTTATTTTAACTAAATGATTCACACTTTTTCATATTATTTATGTATTTTAAAAATGATATAACTTCATTAATTTTTTTAATAATTCAGTAATAAAAAAATCACTTTAACTAAACTGTATAAAATCACTTAATAGAAAGACGAATAATCACTGAAAAGAAAAATGTGAACACATTATTGTGGATTACAAAGTGTTGGTAACATTGCTATTTCTTGGTTATAACAGTAACTCGATTTTAGCGACTTTCTAGCAATAAAATAGGGTTTCTTTAATTAGTATAAATTTTGTAAGTTTTAGCTTGGGTAAACTTATGTTTTACTTGAGGGTTACACGATCAAGTTTTGCCTATCAAGTTTTAATACACTCACACTTTTTTACCAATACATACTTTTAAAAAATTGAAACGAACTTGCCTTTAAAATTCTCTTTCCTTTGGAAATTTTGACAAATAGTATATGTAAAAGACTATCAAGAAAATCTTGATCGTGTGGCTGCACTGTTACTTATTGTTTAATAATGCATATTGTATAATAATATTGCCTGTGGTTCTGTTATATTAGTAGGTTGCCACAATAAAATGAATAAAATCAAATGTCTTTTGATTTATATTGCACAAAAGAAATTATTAAGTAATTTGTTGAGTGCCTTATACAAAACGCACATCTTTGCGTTGTGGCTCTATGCTTCCCAGAGGAGTAAAAGGAACAAATATATAAAATATACATCTTTGTGTTGAATTATTGAATTGTCTAGAGCAAAACGACAATGCTGATAGAATAAAAACCTGAAGGTGGTTATTATATAAATCCTTTTCTTCCCCTTGCCATGAAAAATTTTTCATATAAAATTTAAAAAAAACGGTTTTTAACATATAAAAATTTAATTAAAAATTGTAAAAAAAATACAAAATGTTTGCAAAATGATTATAAAGAAAAAATAAACCTATAAATCTAAATAATATATTTTTTAATAGCAAAATAAATTTGTAACTAACTAAAATTTGCATTTTTCATTGCATATTTGAACAATTTCTATTTTGTACTCAAAGTATATTTATAAAAGGTAGCAGGTAGAGATTACAACAATTGTACAATAAAACAAACAACAGGGTTTTATATTATTGTTATGTGACAAAAAAGACAAAAGATAAAGACAAACAACTTGTTTACCATACAACATTTAATAGTTCGTATCACAAAACAAGCAAATAAAAAATAAACAGCTGGCTTTCCGAGACTACCTGCTAAAAAAATACATGTTTGTATTATTTAATAAATTTAAATTTTTTCAAAATTAAGAGATTTCGATTGTTTCTTTAGTTTTTTATTTTTCTTATAAATTTGTCCCTTAATTTTACTTGCAATATGTTTTTATATTTCAAAGTGAGTACTTTTCTGTCTCTTCCACTTTGTACTTTTTTAATTACAGAACTTAACGGGTTAAAAACGTTTTAAGCGGCCCATATACTTGCAATAGTATTGTATATGATATTCTCCATATTATTTCCATTTTGTGAACATAACATAGCGTCTTCAACTGACAATTTTTTGTCATACCAAACGTCAAAGTCTATATAAAAAAAACTCGAAAATTTTTGTCAGGGTTTTTTTAATATGAAGTTTGACGTTTGGTATGACAAAAAATTGTCAAGTAAAGACGCTATGTAACCTATAAGAATAACAAACAGCATTGTACAATATTGCCAACACATTTCACTTTCTTTTCGTTGTGCAATAAAAATCAAAAGTCTTTTGATTGTTGCCAATGTATTGTGCCACCGTCGAATATCACATACACATTGGCGATATAATTGTACAATACGTAAAGTTGAACAATTTTATTGCAAGTGTATGAGCCGCTTTAGGTAAGTATAGCAGATTTTTTTAATATTAAAATTGTTTTGTATTATACAATAATTTTTTTATAAGAAAAATTTCCTCAGTATTTATTTGCTTACACAAAATATCCAGAAACCTTATCTGTTTTACTAACGAAAAAATATTTTATTTGTTGTTTCAGTTTAAGGTATATTGTACATTTTACGATTTTGTGGTACTTTTTCTATTTTTCGTTTTTTATACGCTTAAAAGTTATTTTTTGTTTTTATAATAATTTTATTTTGAAAATAGGAATACATATTAAGTAAGTCCCTCAGCACCAAAACTGGCATTAAACAGGCATAAGTTTTTACTTTTTGTTTTCAACAATTTTGATAATGATTTCTTTTGTTTTTATTTTTGTTTGATTTGAAAATTTTTTTAATATCATTATTATTTTTCAGTTTTGATTTGATTTGCATTTTAGGCTTATGTAATATTATAAAACTTTTTTTTAAAAAAACAAACAATATTCGTTTCCAGCGATTTTTATTTAAACAAGGTTTACCAGCTCTGTTTACAGAAATGTATCATTGTTGTATAGGAATGTATTAAAAACGCAAAAGAGTGATGCCGTCGACAATTTTTATCTAAAAATATAACAGAGTTGTATTTCTAAGTACAAGTAAACAACATTTTATTAAGCGCCTATTTTTTTTGTAATTTTTTATTTTTCATGAATTTTTCCTGTAATTACGGGTTTACTGGATTATTTTGCTATTTTATTCAGTTTAATGTTTAAGACTACTGCTTTTGAAGTTTGGCGTAAAGAACAAGAGCTACCTAAATTAATAACTTTAATAAAAGAACTGGATGATCATATGGGTGGCGGTTTGCCTTTGGGTATTGTCACAGAACTTTGTGGAGCCCCGGGAACAGGAAAAACCCAATTTTGGTAAAATTCTGATTAAACTAATTGAAAGAAATATCATAAAATTTGTAAATTTTTATTCAAGCTTACAGCTTTGTTTAAATGTACAATTTCCTGAACAAATGGGTGGCTTGGGTGGTAAAGCTTTTTACATAGACACAAATCAGGATTTTTCACCATATCGTTTAAAAGGTATTCGAGTTGGGTATAAGTTTAATAGAATGTATATTAAATCTTTCAAGTACATATATTATAAATCTTTTCAGAATTAGCTGTGAATATGGAACAACGTTTTCAACACACTTTTCAAAAGCTATACTCGAACATGCCATCAACCTCTTCTTCCCCATTTAATAATTTTTGTTCTGCCAATTTGTTACAAAACGTTTCCTATGTTTACTGTTCTAGTTATACAGATTTAATGGCCATCATATATAATTTTCGCAATATTTTTAAAGAAGATTATAAATTTAAACTTATTATTATTGATTCATTTTCATTTTGTATACGCCAGCTGGATGATGTTAATTTGCGTACCCGTATAATTTATGAAGTTTTAAATGATTTACAGATTTTGGCTTTGGAATTTAATATTGTGGTGAGTACAGAATTGGAAGGACAAGAAAAAAATACATATATTTGATGAAAAACTATCGATTTTAAAAGGATCGTTTTAAATAAGTGTGATGAATTTCGATAAATTTTAAAATCTATTTCTGAATTATACAGGGGTGTGCTGGAAATCGAAAACGTAAAACGTTGTTCAAAATACAGTACAACTAACATATCGCACATGATCACAAGAGGGCATTAACTCGAAATTTATATTTTGTCACTTTTTGGAAAAAATTGACGTAATATTCATATCTACCCGCTATACAAATATCGTGCATTATTATTTACTTTTTGGTAATTATTTTCGTTTTTTATTGTTGTTTTTAATATAATTTCTCACTCGAAATTTTGTTTTCATTTTCTTAAAAAATGGCAGATAATAAAAAATTGGTTTTCAAAATCGTTTTTCATCCAATACCTGATTAACTGCCTGTTTTTCAAAATAAACAGCCTGTTCAACGATTTCGAACGTTAACGTTCGCATAGAAAATTACATTTAAAACAAAAACAAATTTTAGAATTTTGTTTTCGTTTTAAATATATTTTCCTATGCGAACGTTGACGTTCGAAATCGTTAAACAGGCAGAAAATAAAAATTATCGCTTGGGAAAATATATTGAAACGAAAATAAAAAAACTCAAATTTGTATTTGTTTTCAATATAAAATTCTTAAAGAACATTTTTATTTTATGTGATGTTTCCAGGTGACAAGCAATTAATTGTGTAGTAAAATTTATATGAAAAGCACTCAAAAAACAGTGATGTTCATATAAATTTTTCTACACAGGTCACCTGGAAACAGCACATTAGTTTGAAAAACAGACAGTAAAATAATAGAAAATCGTAAAAAATTCTATATTCTTTTTCAAATTTATAAAAGAAATTTAAATTCTTTGCTACATGTATTTCTCAAAAATGTAAAGTTCTCGAAATTTTCAACTGTTAGCAGGGACTGCTAAAAACTATTCATCCTGATTACGGTTGGCGTTGGCGTATACGACAGAGTAGTTTTTTGTAGTATATTAAAGAACAAAGGTTGTGTGTTAGTTTAATCTATTACAAAAAATGACAGGCGTTTACGCCAACCGTAATCAGGCTGATTATTTTTCAAATTTAAACTAAAAAATCAAACAAAATAATAAGTGCTACCCATGAATCCATGTATGTGCATTTGTGTATGTCGTACATTTTTTACAACACACACTCAATTGCACTCTATAATGACGTAAATGCGAAGTAGAACATTTTTTTTTTGTACGGCTGAGTGCGCAATCTTGTTTTTTTTAGATACATGAGTATCACATAAGTAATACATCAAGAAAATCCTTGTTACGTGGATTACCTTTAGATGCAGTAATTTTTAATAAAAAAACTCAAATTTACCGATTATTTTCTGAGTTTTATTTATTCCTCAATCAGCTTTTCCACATGCAAGTAACTACTTGCAAATAGTGTATATGTATTATCAACGAAAAATCGAGGAAACAGCCGATTGGCTGAAAGTACAAAAATTGTGTGAATGTTAGTGAAAAAGTGTTAGTGTATTGAAACGGGGGGTCAGAAATAAAAATTATTTTTGTGAAACTCAAATTAATGCTTTACAACACTGAAAATATAATTCCGATTCGTTCCGTATTGACTGAAATAATTAGATTTTAAATTGCTTTCGAGTCGAGAAAATACTCGATCACGACTGCCAGAATCAGTCCCCTGTTTTCAGAACAAAAGTATTTTTTTAGTGTTTTTCATATAAATTTTTCTACACGTTCAAACACTTGTGTTGTGAAAACAGCACATACATAAGTTTTATTTTTTGCTTAGAAAATAAATATTATTTATGGGTTTTAATTATTCCTCAGAAAATAAACGTTTTTTATTGATTTTTATTTATCCGCAGAAATGAAAGTTATTTTTTGAACCTTTTTTTGCTTAGAAAAAAGTTATTTTATTTTATTTTTTTTTTTTTCCGACTTTCAATTTTATTTATTGAATCTTTCTATAATAAGAAAATAACAATAAGTATTAAAATCTTAAATTAATTAGCAATTTCTGGGTCTATTGCCGTTGCAATAGAAACTCAATTTTTGTTTCGTAAAGTTTCATCTTCCATGCATTTGCGCGAGGACCAACGCACAGTGCTTTGTCCCCATATAACGAAGGGACATAAATAGAAGGAGTTGTCAGAAATTTTTGAAATTTGTTACACTAGCATAAAATAGCTTAGTTAAGAAAAATATGAATTTTTGGACAAATCGGTCCAAGGACACGCCTACCTCCCATGTGTCCTGAAATGGAAAAATGTAATTTTAGCTTCAATAATGCCCACAAAACTACAAAAAAATGGGCATGCTAATACACACACAACTAGCAACGTGTGTGCAAATTTTCACTTAAATCTGAACAAGGACTCAAGGTCCTGCCATATATCCTTTTTCTTAAAAATGCTATAGTACCTACAAAAATTATCCAATCGTAATAAAATTTGGTATGGAAATTGATATTTGTTAGAGATATATGTGTGCCGAATTTTGGTAGAATCGGATTATTAATGTGAAAAATACAAAAACATCATTAAATGAAAAATGAGTTAAAAACGCTTCAAATGCTCTTGCAATAATAACAAGTAAGAAAGTATAATCAGTCAAACCCGACCATGTGATACCCTATAGTATAGTATTTAAAAACAAATTTCCTAGAGTGTAATCTATTTGGGACCCATGGGCAATCATGGACCCGCCAGAACAAAATTATGTTATGAGGTTAAGATTCGTTTAAAAGTTCTTTCTCCCGAATATTGTTTAGATATCTTAAGCTCCGTATATGAGTTTTTTGGATGAGGGTTTATATGGAACCTATAGTTTATTTTAGACCTATCTGTACAACATTTTGTCATGACTTAGTAGCTATCGTAAAAATCACTGTCGCCAATTTGTATGTAAATACTTATATTTTTAAGGAAGCTGGCATTAAAAGCTTTTTCGGGAGAATGATTTGTATGGGAGCTACGTTCTAAAATAAAAAGATTCCAATACAATTTGATGAGCTGATTTGAAATATCATAAACGAATATTGATACTTGAAAAATGTTTTTTCACGTTCTCATCTCTAATTTGAAATATAAATTAACGGCATTTTAATATGAAAACAAAGCAAAGAAAAATATAACCCAAGTCAAGGTGAAATTACTTTACAGGTGGCGTTAACAGCACAGCTGATCTATTTTTCCTATTTTGCCAAATTCACTAGTGATTGTTGTTGGAAATACTACAACAAACGCAAGAGCAACAAAAACAAGAAAACAAAGTTGCATGTTGTTTTTGCAAATATTGATTTCAACTTACATTTGAAAGACAGAAGTGGCTAATTGAATTTTAACTTCTTTTGAATTTTTAATATAAAAAGGTTGGTCATAAAGCACGTAGAACATTTATGTAAAAAAATTTTATTTTATTCTTAATAATAAACTAATTTATTAATAGATACTTATGCCCAATTTCACCAATTTATTTAAATATCAATTAATATTAAAATAAATTTTTTCATATAATTTTTTTTTTTTTTTACATGAAAAACAAATTTTAAACATAAATTGATATATAAATATTGTTAGTGAAATAGGCCCTAAGTTTAAAAAAAAAGAAATATTTGTAATTTTTTACAATTTTTGTTTGTTTATAAACTTAAACAATTATTAGGATTGATCTACCACAAAAATAGGTGTGCATATAACGTATTACTTTATCCTGCTGAAAATTACATAATTGTAGCGCACTCTGATTAAGGGGTATGGTGCACAATTTGACTTTAATATTTTCTCAGTATTTCTTTTTTAAATGTTTTTTCATATAGCTTGTAACTTTACTTAAACATTTTAGCTCTATAATAAAAAAACTTTAAAAAAATTTGTGAAATTAGACCTATTTAAAGTGCATTTTTTGTTAAGTTGCGGTCAAAAACCGGCACTAATCTTTTTACGGTCCTTTTAAGAACACTATTTGCTAAGAAAAAACGAAATAAAAAAATGTCTGATTTTATATGATTTTTTTTAAAGTTCAAAAAAAGTTTTGTAATTTTTGGATTTTTTTGAAAAAAATATATTTTTTTTTTTGAGCGATAAAAACTAACTTAAGTTAATATTTTTAATAAAAACTGTATTATTGCCAAATTTTGAACATACCAAGGATCACAAAAAAATAACATTAGGCTCTTTTTTAAAAAAATGAATTTTTGAGAGTTATTTTCTTGAAGCAGTTCAATTCATTTTTTTTTTATTCATTAATTCTTTCTTAAATTTGACTGAATTTAGCGACCTCTGGCGGAGTCTAGGAGAGTCACACGAAATCAATTCCAAAAAATTTTTATGAGTTGTGTTGTTATCTATCGATCAATATATCTTTTATCACATTTTGAGACTAAAATTTTTTTTTGATTTTTGTCTATGGGACAAAGCACCGTGCAACGTGTCGACCCTCTTGAGGCGAGTATGTCCATTATAAGACAGTAGATCCTGTGCAAGAGGATTCGGATGAGTTGCCAGTTTTCGTGCATATTTGGAGCAGAAGGTTTTTATTTCGTCGCGAACAAATGGAATCTTGAGGTCCTTATGAATATTTGCGTTTCTAATATACCACGGGTCACCAGTAATTTGTCGCAATATTTTATTTTGTCGTCTTTGTAATTTCTCTATATTGGAAGCAGAAGCTGTTCCCCATAGTTGGATACCATAGGTCCATATTGGCTTAATAATAGCTTTGTAGAGTAGGTAGAACCTTGTAGTTTAGGTTGAGAGCAGAATGAGAGCAAATAAGCCACTGAAGCTGTAGTGTTTTAAGTTTGAGCTGTGTGGATTTGGATTCAATATGTTGAGACCAAGTAAGGCGACGATCGAGGTGTATACCAAGATATTTTATATGATTTTGTTGAGGGATTTCGATGTTATTAATCTTAAGTTTGGGACAGTCGCCGTTTCTCAAGGTGAAAGTGACGTGTGCACACTTTGTTGGATTTACTTTTATTTTCCATTTGTTAAGCCATTTTTCGAGTTCTTTAATATAAGTCTGCAGACAACTAGAAGCAGCTACTGGATTTTTATGTACGCTTATAAACGCTGTGTCGTCAGCAAAAGTTGACGTGTGTATCAGATTACTTGTGGGCATATCTGAGGTGTAGAGTATATACATAAGAGGACCAAGTATACTGCCTTGGGGAACTCCAGCTGCGATTCTTCTTGAGTCTGAGATATAGTCTTTATATTTTACTACAAACGAGCGATCTAATAAATAATTTCGCAGTAGGTTATGGGTATTTTGGGGTAACAAGGACCTTATTTTATATAAAAGCCCGTCGTGCCACACTTTGTCAAAGGCTTGAGAAATGTCTATGAAGAGTGATGAGCAATAGTGTTTGTCCTCAAAGCCTTTTCTGATAAGAGTAACTATGCGATGAACCTGTTCTATGGTTATATGATCCTTTCGGAATCCAAACTGATGGACTGGAATGATGTGGCGGTCGTTTAAGTATGGGGTCAATGCATTTAAAAATAACTTCTCAAAGAGCTTTGATAAAATTGAAAGTAAGCTTATCGGACGATAAGATGACACTTGACTAGCGTCCTTACCTGGCTTAGGTATCATGATTATTTCTGATATTTTCCATGATTTAAGGTAAAAACCGGTTCGCAGGATGGCATTGAAAATGAGTAAAATTAGCCTTAGGGCAGATGTTGGTAGTTCACGAATCATTTTTCCTGAAATTTTGTCCATGCCAGGCGATTTATTTGTTTTGATTTTTTTGATTGCTGAGTTTAAGGACGAGAAACGAATTTTCATTGGAGAAACAACACGGTCTTCAATAGCTGGTAAGGTTATGTCTGAGTCGGAAATATTAGGCGTAAACACTCTTTTGAGGTGATCGGCAAAAACTTCAGCTTTGTCTTTATTGGACCTAGCCCATTTGCCATCACTATAACGAATAGCATTCTCACATTTTATCGGGTTATTAATTTTTTTGGTGGCTTTCCAAAGACTATGATCCGTGGACTTTGTTGGCTCTAGCCCTTCTAAATATGCCCTTAGAGCTGATTGTTTGTCCTCCAAGAGAGCACTATGAAGGGCTCTTTGGCAGTGGTTTAGTTGCATTTTCAAGGTAGGAGAGCGATGTAGTTGCCATTGTCTTCTAAGTTTTCTCTTTTCTTTTATAAGGTTTTGAATAGTTGTTGAGAATTCGTTTTTAGTGCCGTTGTAATGTTTGAAAGGTGTCGCTACTTTAGCTGCAGTTGATAATGTTTCAGAGAATACGTTTATAGCATCTTGTATTTCATTATCGGATTTAAGCGAAATATTTTGCGATATGTGGGAGCTTATATACATTTGGTATTTGAGCCAGTTAGTATGTCTATTGGGGAAACAAAAGGGTTTTTCGATGTTTTGAAAATTTAACATTGATATAATAGTGGGAGAGTGATCTGAGGACAGGTCAAACAAAGAGGCTGTAGAAAGCTGATCGCGTCTGATGTTTTTAATGACTGCAAAATCTATTAAATCGGGAGTTTTTTTTAGATCTGAAGGCCAATAAGTGGGCTGTCCGTCAGACATAACGTTTAGCTTAAGAGATGATATAGCTTTAAATAGCTGTCTGCCCTTCGGAGTAGTGAGTCGTGAGCCCCAGAACGTGTGCTTTGCATTGTAATCTCCTGCTGCTATAAATTTATTGCCTAGAGTTTTGTAAAAAGTAATGAATTGATCATCAGTAATTTTGTGTCTTAGGGGACAGTATATAGAAGATATGGTGATATTTGAGGCCGGGAGGAATATTGATGAGGCCTGAATGTGATCAGTTTTATATTCCGACATTAAGAAGTGGCTAATTTGATTCCTAATTATTATAGCTGCACCGCCACATGCTTTGCCACTGGGATGTTTTGTATCGTACGTAGAGTAACCTTTTATTCGAAAACAGTTTTTTAATGTAAAATGTGTTTCAGAAACCAGCAACATGTCAATAGACTGAGACTTTAGAAAACTTTCAACTTCTAACTTGTGTTGGCTTAAGCCGTTTGCATTCCAGTAACATATTCTTATCTGGTTCATTTTTTATAGGCGAATGCTTGAAGTAGCATACCCTGGTTTCTTAACAGTTCCTGCATCATGACTTGCATATTTGATATAAAGCTGTTCATAGTTTGTATCAGAAGCTCTAATGAGTTTTCTAGGGGCGATTTCTGTGATGATTCTTTGGGAGTTCTAAATTCTGGGATCTTCTGAGCTGCTGATCGTAACAAAGGAATACTGCTGCATTGGGCAGCTTGAGCATACGACATTTTATTAGTAGGCATAGGAAGTGGGTTGGCAGCGTTATTGGCGGAGTTATTATTGGTTTGACCAGAGGGCCTATAATGTGTGGAGATATTATTATTGTTGGATAAGTCTGGAAAGTCATTTGCTTGGAAGCGCCGATGAGCGGGTTTATTTATAATGTTTTGCGTTATCTGTAAAAATACTGGACATCCCCTGTAGTTTGCGGTGTGATTACCACCACAGTTGCTACACTTTTTGTTTCTGGGGTCGCTTTTAATTTTCGTGCATTCAGAAGTTTTATGAACATCACCACAGATTACACATACTGATGGAAGCTTGCAATAACTTCTGGTGTGCCCGAATTCTTGGCAGTTTAAGCATTGTGGTGGGTCTTTTCGTTTGCGAGGTTCTTCTACAGAAATTCTTCGGTGAAGAAGGTATCGAAGGTTATAAATTGGGTGGGGGTCATTTCCCTTTAGTTTGCTAGATTCAAAAGCAATTTCGACTTTAAAAAGTGGTTGCGGTATTTTATCCCTATTATTTATGTTGTGTACTGACTTTACCTTGTAGCCTTCGTTTTCTATAGCATTTGCTATTTCACTTGTTGGAACGTTGCTTTCAATGCCTTTTATGACGACTGATAAGCCTTTTGCGCTTTTAAGCTGATGGGTATAATAATTTTTATTATGGGGTATAATAAAAGTTATTTTATAATAATTTAATAATAATAAAATAAAATATAAAAAAGTATTTTTAATTTAACAAATAAAAGTATTTGCACAGACTCTGGAGATAAATATAAATTCGCCCTTAAGTCGGTTAATATAAATTCCTTTTTTTATGTAAGCAAATAAATAAAATTCAAAATGTAACTGATATTTTCTAAGCAAAAAATAATTTTAATTTCCTGGGCTATAAATAAAACCTAAAAAAAATTTATTTCTGAGGAATAAATAAAACTCAGAAAATAACTTTTATTTTCAAACCGATGACAATAATGATCAAAATGTAATTTTTAAAATAAAACTTTAACGATTACGGTTCCTGGAAAAAAGTCGTTTTTAAATTGAATAAAATATAAAAAAATTAATATAACAAATAAGAGATTTTGCACGGACTGGGAATAAATTCACCCATAATTCGGTTAATGTTAAATGCATCGCAGAAAATTACTTTATTCTCTTACTCTTATTTTCAAAGCAAAATATAAGAGTCATAAAATAAATTTTTATTTTTAAGCAAAAAATAAAACAACTTACACCCAATTTTCATGATGATTTTTTCCCCTTTTTTAAATCATTTCTTTTTTGGTTGTAAGCAAGCGGGGTAGAGAAGTAAGCAGGGTAGAAAAAAAGACATGAATCGTATTTTCTGTGTTTATTTTTTGACATTCCTCTTTGCACTTAATTTTGTTGTTTTAATTTATGTTTTATTTTTATTTCAAAGTGATAATTGCTTATTAAAATATAGAAAAAATATATCTTTCAAATTTTGACCAAAAATGTACGTTATTAAGGGAGAGGGAAAGTTGATCATTCAGTTGATCTTAAATAATGTTAATTCATTTTTAATTTCTTGTATGACTACTGGTTAATATTTAATACTTAAAGCATCATGTACATATAAGCAAACATTCTTCTAGCATTAATGGAGTACCAGCCTGAAAATTCCCGTTTCAACATTTACTATCCTTTACGAACATTTTAAGTTGTGACATTTCAAATATTGAGAATTAGGGTTATAATAACGACCCCACAAATACATCCATTGAATGCGTAAAATATCCATTGGCTAAGCCATTATATTGGTGGACATACGTTTGAAAGTATTTTTACTTATTAGAGTATTAACAGGTGAACCTAAACAAAAGGAGAAAATCACCCCTATCGTGAATAATTTTTCCCTCGTAATTATTCCCCTTTTCACATATTTGCGATCATGAAAAAAAGGTAATTCAAATGAGAATAATAACGTGAAAAAATGTTCACGGGAAAAAATTCCCCTTATCGTGAAAAGATTTTTCCCTTGTAATTTGTTCACATTTCCCTTAGATTTTTTCACTTTATTTTTGCTAGGGAACAGAACATGTATGTAAGTAGTTCCTCCTTTAAATCGAATATTAAGGGCTACTTCCGTTAATAAGACACAAACCGATATATTGGTCAACAAAATGTAAAACAACAGGTCGATTACCTGTGGATTTGTGAAGTTTTCGAAGACAGAATTTTCAAAAATATTTTACTACATAAAATTTAAAAAGGGCAAAAAACGAACGTTGTAATCAAACTATTCCTCCAATACTAAATATTTTGCTTAATTATTTTATCTTTTCTTTAAAATATATACGTGCATATTTGTAAACAAAAATTTTATTGATTTTTAATTTTTTTTAATCTTTCTTCTTTTTTACATTCACTGGAACTGATAGCGTGAAAAATTTTTCACATGTTATTCACGATTGCTTTTTCCCTTCGAGGGGAATGAAAATTTCATGGGAAAAAAATTCCACATGTTATTCACGATAGGGGTGAATGTTTTTTATATAAGAAAAATTCTGCTGCTGACACATTTTAAATAAAAAACTATATTGCGTTCAGTAAATCTGATTTTTCAGCCGTCTGAAATTGAATTTGCTCTATAACTTGTTTATCTTTTATACATAAATTGTGTTAATATGAGTTTTGTACATGAAAACTCTTACAGATTTTATATATGTTGGACTGTAAAAGAAACAAAACGATCAACAATTTTCCCAAAAAAAAAATAGTTTATTTTTACATTCTCAACTAAAACCCGAAATTAATTTTTGTTATCTAATTTGAGATTAGAACCCCAAATCTGGTAGCCCTGCTTTAGTCAACTGTTTTATACAAGGCGAATTCATATATATATTAATTCGCCTTGTTTTTGACATTACATGACCGAAAAATAAAAACAAAATACATGTTGTTTTTTGTGTTGTTGACTTGTTGTAGTCTCGCCGCCACCTGAAGTAAATTCGCCTTGATTTAATTTTAAAAAATTCAATACCTTTACATATACATACATACATATAAGGAAAAGAAAAAAATCAAACAAAAAAAGAAACATTGTGAAAATTTAACATGTTTTTTGAAGTTTCTTTGAAAAAGAACTACAAAAAAGACATGTCTTTTAAATCATCGTGAAAATTAGGTGAAACCAAGGCGAATTCATCCCAGGTAATCTCGGTACTACAACAAGTACAACTCGTACAAAAACCACAAGCAATTTGTTTTTGTAAAATCATTGTACAATGTCAAAAACAGAAATAAAACAAAACAGAAACAAAGATAATAAAAGAGAATAAACAAAATTTTGACATCCAACAGTGATTTTAGCTAATATCAGCAGCGCTTTTAAGACCACCTGCAATAAATTCGCCTTGGGTGAAACAATTTAAATGCGCTCCGTGTTTTGTTTTATAAAGAGATGTTGCCACATTGAAATAAAATGAAGCAACATAACAAAAATACGAATGTGTGCAAAGGAAAATTTAAAAAAAACACAGAAAACAGCAAGGTATATTTATAGCAGGTAGTCTCGGAAAGCCAGCTCCAAGGTATATTTTTAGCAGGTAGCCGCGAGATTACAACAATTGTACAATAAAACAAACAACAGGGCTTTTTATTGTTGTTATGTGATACGAACTGTCAAACAGCAAAGGGGTTGATAAGAGACAAAAAAAAAAACAAAAGACAAAAGACAAAGACAAAAAACTTGTTTTCTATACAGCATTTGACAGTACGTATCGCAAAACAAGCAAATAAAAAATAAACAGCTGGCTTTCCGAGACTACCTGTTATAAATATACCGTGGCCAGCTCTTTATTTTGTATTTGCTTGTTTTGTGATACGAACTGTCAAATGCTGTATAGTAAACAAGTAATCAAGTTTTTTGTCTCTTATCAACCCCTTTGCTTTTTGACAGTTCGTTTCACACAAACAATAAAAAGCCCTGTTGTTTGTTTTATTGTACAATTGTTGTAATCTCGCGGCTACCTGTTATAAATATACCTTGGAAAACAGAAAATTTGATTTTTTTTCTCTACCCCGTTTGCTGCTCTACACCGTTCGCCTAGTCTGAATTTACATATTTCATCTTTTGATGCTCAACTTCTTTTCAATTCCCTTTTAAAGATGCCAATATGATCACACGCAGCAATCGGTTTCAACTTTTTTCAGTTCAAAACAACAACAATTTTATTTACAGCGAATCAAAGAGAAAAAGAATAGAAAACATTTACATGCAGTCCAAGGCGAATTTAACTACAGGTGGTGTCGGAACTAAACAATCCTAAAACAACTGAAACAAATAAGCTCGAACTGTCAAAATAGTTAATGTAGTTAATTCGCCTTGATGCAGTCATAGTTGTGCATATATCTACGAATGAAAACACAAAGCGTACTGACCGAGTACTGATATCTCTGAACCAACCCTCTTACTTCTTTCTTCTCTCTTCATAAAGCACAAGAGTTGAGCATCAAAAGATGACACGTGTGAAAGGATACCTACAAACACCAAAAATCATGGTCTGAATCTAGTGTTACAACCGTTTTAAGTTTAGAGTTTTCAAATTTGCAAAAATTTTAGTTTGAACGTTTTTTAGAAATGCCCTTTTTTGGAAACTTTAAAAGATTTTTGAAATTTATTCCAAATTAAAATTCTAATATTTTGAGTAAATTTCAATATTTCTACGATTTTTTTTTCCAAATTTACATTAACTAGTGTTCGCCTAATGGTCAAAATTCGACCATGAACAATTTTGGTACTTTTTGTTTTTCCTTTGGTACGTTTTGAATTTTTGTTAATATTCGAACTAAAAAGATAAAATTAAAAATGCATGGTCCTGATTTAAGTGCCCCGGTAGGCTAGCTGGTAGTGAGCTAGTCTATAAGCGCCGGGGTTGCAGACAAGCCAAGAGCTTCGCGGGGAATAGCTTAGGGAATTAAAAAAAAAAAATATGTAGGGGGAGCTTTTTGGTACTTTTTTATTTAACATCTGACACTTTGATTAATTTTCGTTAATATTAGACATTGAAAAATAAAATTAAACATGTAATGTCCTGAGTGACAATCTACTAAGGAGATTTTTTTAACTTATAAAATTATCGATCCACTAAGACGGAAAAAATGCTCGAAACATTATTTGTTTTCAATAATTTTGATTTTAGGGTGCATTTAGGTTGAAAAACACGAATTTGAAGTCCGTTTGCTTAAAAAATGCTTTTTAAACGCAGTAGGTGAGAAAAACGTAAGATTGTCTGTATACGGTCTTAGTGGTTAAGAGAAAAAAAAAATTAAAAATGCAGTACTATTTAAAACTATTTTATTTAAATAAATCCAAAAAAAAGACTAACTAACTAACTAACATAAAATTAATAACGCATCAATATGGTATTTTGTAATGCAGTTTCTTGCATTTTGTACAAAACGTATGTGTATCTGACTTTTTGAAATGTTTACATGACTTTTTTAAACCCCATTCAGGAAAATGGTTTATTTTATCATATCTCAAGCTCACAGGAGGATGAATTGCACTCTTTCCAACAGAGCTGCTTATAGCTGGCTCTTCGCCAGAAGAAGGGCGACCGAAATTTCGATTTCCAGTAGAAATACACAGTTCCTTAGCAAACTCATACATAGTTAGTTCTTTTCCTTTTCGGTTGCTATCAGAGTTTTCTTTGTTTTCGGCATTGAGCCATTACACAAAATTATTTACATTACGTTACACAAAATTATTTTCGCCTTAGCCACTAACACCGTCTACAGACGGTGTTCACCAACAACTAAATATAAACGAGATTTATTGCTCATAAATCAAACTAATTAAAAAATAGCAATATAAATATATATAATACTTACCAGAAAAATTCCCAATTTGATTTAGTTGCTAGAAATATATGTTTTTTAAATTTTTATTTTCACTAATATTGCACCGAATTTTTTTGGCAGTTCATAGAACTTTTTCTTCAATATATTTATGTATGGAAGCCCCAGTAAGAAATGGAGATAGCGGGTAGGTATGTTCGAAACAAATGATAAAGATGAACATTAAAGTTGGGTTGGTCATACATTTGACCCGTCTTGAAGCATCATAAGCGCTTCTGGGGCCAAATTTAAAAATTTTTACTAAGCCGCCAAATTTGTGTGGTTAAAAAATGGTTTTTCGAAACCTTGCAAAAATACTCTTTATTAGAGGGTGTACGTCGCCTTTTTTTCCTTGTAAGGTTAGACGCTCTAATGTTCACCCTTTAAATTTTATTATGAAAAATTATCCTTATAATTATTTAGAAAAATATTTTTTTTTTTTTTAGCTCCAAATAGAGTTATACCAATTTCAAAAAGAAATAAAAATTAGAACCAATTTCCCAGTTCAGTCAAGAATGAAAATTATCAATGAAATTTCAATTTATTTTCATGTTGTTAAATTCCTTTCTTCATTAGAATAATTTAATGAAAATTAAATTTGATAAGCTTAAGCCTGATTGGCAAATAAAATCAAATTTGTATTACAAATTTCCAAAATTCTTAAATTTACAAAAATTTCAAAAAGATTTTCAATTTCTTTTTTCTTTTTTTTTTAAGGTCATTATTACGAACGAATTAACCACACGTTTTGTGGATACCAATTGGATAGTGGCTCCAGCTTTAGGGGACTCACACACCCATAAAATCAATCAAAGATTAATATTAAGTCAAGATAACGATACAGAATTTCATGTGGTAATGGTAGATAAATCGGTATTATGTGAAAAAATTGCCATAAGATTTAAGGTAATTACATTTTTAATTGCTTCTTCTGTTTCGTCTTTAAAAAGAAACAATAATATATAAAAAAACTTGATTAAATAGATGGATAAAGAAATTTATATATTTTATCTTTTATTCTTTAGATAACATCAGCTGGCATACGCAGTATAACAACTTGAGTTTTAAATTTTTTATAACAATATAAATTGTTATTGTAAAGGTAAGTGTTTTTATTTTTACTAACTTGAGTTAAAAATAACTTTAATTATTAATAAGATCTTGTTTTTAAATGTATCCATTTTAAAACGTCACAGTTGAGTCACTAATGCCGCAGTTTATTTGTTTTTATCCAATAGTAAAATGAGAAAAGATCACGTGATATGTTTAACTGTTTAACTTAGCAAATATTAAGCTTTATTTTATTTAGAGTAAAGACTGTTATATATCAGGGATGGAAAATTGAATATTTGACATGGTATCGAATTCCTATGGTAGGTTATTTACTCTAAAAGTAGGATTTCTAACTTTCTTAACGTTTTCCATTGCGGGGAACTTATACAACATTTCTTTTGTTGCCCAGAATTCCCGAAAATCTTCTTCCAAAGTTTAATAGGAAAAAGTCAAAGTTGGAAACCGATACCGTTATTAATACCGAAACCGCTAAAATATAGTTTAAAATTGAATATCGGTATTGATACAGTACTAACAAATAGTTCAATACCGGTATTGATACTCTACTAAAATTCGTTTCGGTTGGCAACGAACACATATGAGGAGCACCATAACAAAACGAAACAATTCCACTTTTTCAATATTTGGATAAATTAACAAAAAAAAAAAAAAAAAAAAAAAAAAATTTAATAAAAACCAGTACCATTTATGTTTGTCTGTGAAATTGTTGGGTTTTGATCCGATTCAAAGTAAATTAATTCGTTAAAACAATGACTATACAATATTATTCAGTAAAAAAAACATGAAATTTAAAAAGTGGAATTGTTGCGTTTTGTTATGGACCTCCTCATATATTTTCCATTAATGCAAGTGTTGAACATTTTTATTTATTTATTTATTTGTTAGTTATCATAACTTATAAAAACATTAGGATTATTAGAGCAATGGCTACTAAGGCCTTCAGCTAGATATGTTACAGAATTATTTATAAAACTATAACTAATCTAAATAGTATTTTCAAAATTTATACACTTAGGTAATATGATACACAATAGAAAATTAAGTTTTTTTCATTTTTTTTTTATGTGTCTTTGTATATTTTAATTGTTTTTAAGAATTTTAGGATAATGTTGATGTTAGTTGGTGAGGGATTGGAAAGGTATTGTAATGGATTTGATTGAAAACTTTGGTATCTCATAGCTGAAAATTTCGTGCAATATGATAAAATATGTGTAATGGAAATGGTACTTGTATTGCAATATGGACATTGGTCCGATGAGTTAGGCTCCATTAGGTGTTTCTTTGTAATTAAAGTACGACCTATCCTGAGTCTGATGAATTTAGAGTAATTCTGAGTGGTAATATCCCTATTGGTGTTAAAGTTAAGATAGTCTCCAATATTTATTTTTTTTTTCTATTAATTTCTCTATACCAATCCGATGTTTTTAACCATAGGTTCGATTTTTGGATCAGTGAATTACGTATATAGCCGAGTATGTCGTTATTGTTAATGTTATTAGTCAGGTAAAGAGGGGATCGGAGTGCCGTTTTTGCAGCAGAATCCGCGAATTCATTGCTCGGAATAAGGCAGTGTCCAGGAACCCATAATAATAAGATCCTGGAAAACAACTATATGTTTATTAAGAAGTTTCTTATGTTCGTGGCATGAAAATCATTGTTGTGAATGTTCTTTATGGTATGGATGGCCGAGAGTGAGTCAGTGCAGATAATATTGTTGCTCGTTAGCTTTTTTATATGTTTTATTGCTTCGAATATTGCTATTATTTCCCCAGAAAAGACTGTGGAGTAAGAAGGAAGCACGGAAGCTTTAATAATGGTGTTCTCAGTCGTAATGCTATATGAGAGGTTTTGCCATGGTGGCCGAGATGAAGCAATAGTTTTGTTTTTTTGGTATTATTGGCAAGTTATAAACTCTTGAAAAGTTACAAATTCTGCTAAGAATAGACTGGATTTTGTTTGAGTTAGTTTTTTTTTTGCAAGTTGTTTTGATATATTTTCCATTAATACAAGTGTTGAACATTTTAATATGTTTCTACTCTGCAAAATTTATAAGTTAAAAAATAAATAAAATTTTTACAATATTTTGGAGAAAAATAAGCATAAACGCATAAGTGTTAAAAAAACTTTTTGTGGCATTTAAACATTTTTATATCCTTCACCGAAGGTAAAAGGGTATATATAAGTTTGTTATTCCCTTTGCAATTTCTACAATATTGATCCTTATGAGAAGGAAAGTTGATTTATCGATGCCCGTGCGTCCGTTGGGTTTTCTTAAGACCGCGGATATGATGGGTGTTGGTAGTTTATATTTATGTCACATATCATCCGGAATTGTTTGCTATTAAAATTAAGCCTGATCGATCCACAAATGGCTGAGATATACTAAGTAAAAAACTACGACTGCCTCTAATTTGACCTAAAAATCCCTTGTTGTTTTTATTTTATTTTTATGTATGTATGTATATCTGGAGAACACCAGGAGCCAAAGTTTCCGTGTTTAGTACAAGCATTTTTATTATCAAAACACAACATCCGACAAAATGTGGTCGGAATTGTACAAGTGGGCGTGTCATTCCTCATAAAAAGACATACATTTCTCTATATCGGGAGAACGGTAAGGGCCAAAGTTTGCAAATTAGGTACAAGCATCGTGCTTATCAATTCACAACATCCGACAAAATGTGAACGGGCTTGGACAAGTGAGCGTGGCACAAAGTTGAACGATTTATATTTAAAAAACGGTATTTATCGGCCATGTTCTGACAATCGCACGATTTGAAATCGCAAAACGCCAGATTTATTATATGGTGTTTTCAAACTCGTGCGTTCAGGTTGCGATCTGCCTTAATGTTTTTACAAATATTCTAGTTCTTTTTTGCAATTTGAACTCGCCAAAATTCTTGCTATGGCGATTTACAGAGCACCTAATTTGCGTATTTTTTTGTAAATATTTTTATTCGTTTTATTATTTTAATTCGAAAATACATTAAATTCTGAAAATGTTTTATTTGGAATCAACATTTTAATATACCTGGAAAATAGTAAAGTGTAATCTCATGCAATTTAATTTTCTTTTCTACAAAAAAATGTGACATTTTATTTAAAAAAATGCAATTTGGTGTCTGTTTCTTAAAAATTTTTCTAAACTCTCTGTTTTCTTCTCTTATTTAAAGCTCTATTTTTATTAATTCCATTTAACTACGTATTAAATATTTAAAATTTTTTATACTTACATACATACATATGTATTTGTCATCTGTGTAATTGTTTAATTGTGATTCATCCATCAGTTTTCCAAGGTGTAGTATTTTATTTCTTCGGAATATACTCATTTTTGAAAATCATTTGTATTCATTATTGATGCTATGTATTTAATTTGTATTTTTTTATTTGTGTGTGTGTGTGCTTAGGAATTTAATTTCATAATTGTGATTCAAAAGGAAGTAAATCAAATGAAAAGTTTAATTGTAATTATTTTAATACTATTATATCATTTTGTCTACGAATATTTAGGTGCTCATAAATATGACTTGCAAGTTGTTATTTTTATTGCTTTAACTAAAAAAAATTTGTTTGTAACTAATTAAATTGTAAAAAAAAAATAAAATTAATTTAAAAATTGTGAATATCAAATTATTTCGAAATGAGTTCGAAAATGAAGTAGGTTAGGTTAGGTAGAAATTACAGTTACCCTACGTTTCCACATGCAAGTAATTACTTGCAAGTAGTGTATACGTATTATCAACGAAAAATCGAGGAAACAGCCGATTGGCTGAAAGTACAAAAATTGTGTGAATGGTAGTGAAAAAGTGTAAGTGTATTGAGTTTTTCGAACTTGTACTTGCATGTGGAAACGGGGGGTTAGTAATCAACTGACACACATGGACCTAATGATCCATTGTGATACCATAGAACTCTACTAAACTTAGTTTTCACCATAAAACCAAACCCAATGCAAGATATATCATACAAATCATCAAGGTAAAAAGCTTAACCACAAGAGACTTTCTTTCCTTTACCGTCACGGAATTTTGGATGTCGAAGATTGAACAAAATTTCATTATTTGTGAAAATCAATTATTCTTTCCTTTTCGAACAAAGAAAATGTATTCTTTGTCTTCATTATGAAACTGTATTTTATGCATTTTCAAGAAATTTGGAATAAAAAAATGACTTTAACAAATCGTGAGCTCAAACCAATGACCTACCGACCACTTTCAAAAAAATTAAGTTAGGTATGGGGTTTATATTTTTTGATTACCCCCTTTCTGAATCCAAAACCTGTGTAATGAAATTTTTAATGGTTTCTGAGATATTAAGCATTAATTTTGCTCCATATCAACAATTTTAAAGTACAAAATATCCATATGCGCCAAACCAATAATGAGCTGACGAAATATCGTACAGTGTTTAATTCAATGTGTATTAACAACAGAAAAACTCTGATCATAATGAAATTATATTGAATAAAATTGACCTTTGGGTGGCCTAAATTATTATAAATTGGCCAAAGATTCTCTTTTCCTTGGGGAACAGAAATCGAGAAGTCTTTAGCCAATGATAATTATAATCGCTCGTCAGAGAAATTATAATTATTAGGGGTAAAAAAAGAAGAAAGAAAACAAGAGATTAGTTTTCTTTTCTTTCCGGTGGGTGCTTACCTTTTAGTACTGGTGGTTCTCAAATTAAATGAGAAGATATTGGGGTTTGACTTCCTTTTTTTTTGTATTAAATTTATTATTTATAATATTGAACTATGAGCGGTTCATCTGCCCAATTGAAGTGTTACGAATGAAGTGAAAACAAAAGTCATGTTTTAAACTTATTCAACCTCGGCTTCTTATCCACACCGATGGTTGGATAAGTTTTGATCGCCCAATTTTGGCGAGTACTAAATAGTACACTTAGAGAAATTTACGCTTGACTATAGTTAACTTCAATTAGGCATTGAACTCACCACTTTAACATCAAGTTAACAATTTAAAATTCAAATTCATATATGAAATAATTAACGTAATTATAAAATTTAAAGGTTTTATAAAGTAAACAATTCAATATAATAATATTAACAATTCCAAAAAATATATAATTCAGGGAAAATACAAAGGTTTAATGAAATAACAAAATAAGAAAAAATGAAAAAATGTAAATGTGTACAATGTAAATTGTACATATATATAGTATTTCTTTGCTACAGCACCGAAAACAACCTACCCGATGTTGTTTTCGTTCCGTCCCTAAAACGCTAGTTTTACGTTGCAGATCGACTTCGTTACGTTCCTAATTTCATCGCCGATTTCTGGAACGAACTTTTTTTCAACGCAAATGCATGGAATTTCGTTTTCGGCGCCGATATTGTGCATGCGGAAACGCACCTTTATTATTTAGAAAACAATTTTAATTCAGAATTTTTAATTAAAAAAAACTTCTGAATTAAAATTGTTAAAAAAATTTCAGTAACTTAAGCTACGGTCACACTTATTAAATATTTGATCAAATAAGCGTAACCCCTCCTTTTGTTAATAGTTAGTGAGATTTAAAATGGTCTTAATATTACAAAATAAACCAGTTATACTACTAGACATAGCAAAAAACAGTTTTTTGTTAGATGTGGTATTTTAATCAAAATAAATATTGAAATTAAGCGAAATGATTCTTTAGTTTGGTTGTTGGTCCCGTTTTTTTCGTCAAATATTTAATAAGTCTGACCGTAGCTTTAGATTATATACTGCTACAGTCAAACCGCGATAATTCGCACCTCGTTAATTCGAAAACCTCAACAATTCGAATAAACAGCTGGTCCCTTGAGAAAAGCTTTTTAATTCGCAAAAATCCCATAGATTTTGGTCCCCTCGTTAATTCGTATTTTTTTTACTTATTTGCTCGTAAACAACCTCTCATAATTCGTAATAAAACCCAATTTGTTATGAAAGAAATACAAAGGCAATGTTTTTAGACAAGTTTTTTCTCATAAGAACTTTATGAAAAAATAATTATGTTTGTTGTTGTTATTAGATATTAATTGCTTGGTTTAAATAAATTTTAACCTTTTTTTTTAAGTCATTTGTTTTTTAATTCAAATTAAGTTCAAACTTCTATAAATCGTTTTTATTTAATTTTAACCTCGTTAAATCGAAATTTTTTTTTTCGCAAACTCCTCTAATTCGTCAAAAGCAGTCGGCCTCTTCGATTACGATTTATCGGGATTCTACTGTATTAACATTTTGTAAGCTTATTTTATGCACTTAACCTTAAAATTATGGGCCAGGGGGGAATAAGTTGTTTCTTGTGAATCATTTCTAATTTTGCAATTTCAGTTCTAATAATATATATGTATGTAAGTATGTACCTATGTATTTTTAAAAAGTTTAAATATATTTTTTACGATTTGCATTTTTTATTTAAAGGCTCTGACTAATCCGAAAGATTTGAGGTTATGCGAATATATATGTACATACTATGTATCTAAAAATGGGTCAGGGTAAAAAAAATGAAGAGTGAACCAAACCATAAATATTATTTATATAACTGAGAACTTAATAATAAAAAATTATTAAGAACTTGATAATGACTCACTACACTACACAGGGGAAAGGGTTTTAGAAGGGACCAGTACTTTGGCATACTTTTTTTTTATTTGAATACAACAAATATTTTTTTGCTAAACAAACATTAAAATAACTAGTACCTATAATGAATATTTTCTTTTTAAATAACGCTAACAAAAGTTCCGATTTATTTTTTTTTAACAATAACAAAATATGTACTAATGATTTTGCTACTTTTTTTCTTCTCACTCTCTCTTTTTCTCTAGTGATATAAAAGTATATAACAATTTTGTTCTCTTATTTTAAAAATGCTGTTGTTTGTTTGATGATGATTTTTGGGGAGCTTTCAACAATTGCTAGTAAACAGGGATGGAAAATAGAAATTTTAAAATGCATTCATTATTACAAACCATACCTTCTGGTGAAAAAGTACCAAGATTGTTTCCAAAGATTTTACAAAAAAAAAAAGAAGAAAATCGAAGAAAGCACTTTGGATTTCTTAATTTACGGATTTTTTTTTTCGGTCTCCGGAAGTTTTTCTTCAAGAATATTTTGGAAAAGTATCTGCATATGTAAAACTTAAGATAGAAAATTTATCAACAAAAACAGAGAGGTTTGTGTTATTTGTGTGCTGTTCAGACATTAAGGCCCTTATTATGTAAAACGCAACGCAACGCCAAAGAATTACATTGAAAGCAAAAACAAAGTCATAAATGTTTTGTAATTTTGTTGTTGCTTTCTACAGAAATTCACATTGCCTTTTACAATTTCAAACGCCTCATAACTTGTGGCGTTGAAAATTTTAAAAAGGTACATGAATTTCTGTAGACAGCAACAACAAAATTACAAAATATTTATGACTTTGTTTTTGCTTTCAATTTAATTCTTTGGCGTTGCGTTTTACATGATTAGGGCTTAAGAGTTTTACAGAACTTGTTCAATTTTTTAAATTTGATCTAAATTTGTTATCGTTAATTTTAGGAAAAAAATTCTGTTCGAAAAGAAGAGAATTGACTATGAAATACATTTGAGAACATATCATTCGATATTTGGTTGAAGTATTCATCCCTATTATGAAAGTCGACGTTGCAACAATTCGAAGGCAACAAAACAATTATTGTATTATCTTAGTCGTTATTGACAACATTCGATTACTATTAACAGTCACTTGGTATTTTCTAAATGTTGCGACGACTCAAATGAAAGTTAGTCATATGTATTATTGTTGTAGTTGTTCCTTTGGCCAGAGTGATGAATTTATGAATGTTATTTTATCAAGTAATAGGGCCAAATTTTTTTTATACCCTCCACCACAATTAGTTGTGAAGAGGGTATACTAAGTTTGTCATTCCGTGTGAAACTTTTTTATTATTCATCTCAGACCCCATAAAGTATATATATTCTGGCTGCTTGAGTAATTCTAAGTCGATTTAGCCATGTCCGTCTGTCTGTCCGTCTGTCCGTCTGTTAAAAACACGCTCACTTTCGAAAAACTCAAAAGAAATAATCGTCACAGTTTAAGATAATAATAATAACAAGTTAGAGTGCTATATTCGGCTGTGCCGAATCTTTGATACCCTCCACCGACAGTTCGAATGTTTAAGGAGTAATATCTGTATGATGTCTTTTTATTATTATTATCTTAAACTGTGACAATTTGTTATTAATTATGGTTTTAGGAGACTAAACTGTTTTCCGGGAGTAGGGCATATATGGGGCCTAGGGTAAATTATGTACCGATCTTCACGAAATTTCACAGTATCATTTTTAGTCCTATAAAATTGTGACGAGCCAAAGTTTGTTATGATTGCATTATTTTTTTACGGTTTTAGGCGTACTAAACTGTTTTCCGGGAGTAGTGTTTATATGGGGCTTAGGGTAAATTATGGACCGACCTTCGTAAAATTTTACAGTGTCATTTCTAGTCGAATAAAACGGACTTGTGCAAAATCTTATGTCATTCCGTGCATTTTTGCATCATTTATGTTAGTTTTTGTAACAAAATTATTAAGTTTTTGAAGGTGGTGGTTCCACATTTTGATTCATAGCTCTGGTCCTACTGAACCGATTTTGCTGAAATTCAATCCCAAACTGCTTAGGATAACTACAAGGAATTTGACACCTAGTTTGTTTATTTCTTTTGAGTTTTTCGAAAGTGAGCGTGTTTTCAACAGACGGACAGACAGACGGACATGGCTAAATCGACTTAGAATTACTCAAGCAGCCAGAATATATATAATTTATGGGGTCTGAGATGAATAATAAAAAAGTTTCACACGGAATGACAAACTTAGTATACCCTCTTCACAACTAATTGTGGTGGAGGGTATAAAAAGACATCATACAGATATTACTCCTTAAACATTCGAACTGTCGGTGGAGGGTATCAAAGATTCGGCACAGCCGAATATAGCACTCTAACTTGTTTTTTTTTTAATTTTAGCTAGAAAATAAATACATACATTTATAGGAGAGGCCACGCCCACTTCTACAATTCCGCCCATATTTCCAAAATATAAAAAAATTTATAATGTGTTTGTAAAGGGAGTGCCACGCAAACATTTCTAATTTTTTTGGATGGGTTGAGTATTTAAAGCCAAGGAGCTTGTACCTAATTTGAAATCTTTGACTTTTGCCGTTCTCCAGATTTACAGAAAAAAAGAAATAAAAAACAACAACAAGGCATTTATGGGTAAAATTAGAAGCAGTAGTGGTTTTTTGCTCATATTTCAGTCATTAATGGACCGATCCGGTTAAATTTCAATAGCATAATTAAAAAGAGCATATCTGAACAAGTCCCAATCATATCTAGGGTCTTCGGAAATTCATTTCAACAGGCGGACGGACAGAGGGTCAACCGGATATGAACTTATTGTCTTAGAAGAATCCAGAATATATATTCTTTAACAATGTAACAAACGGAATGCCAGACTTATATATTACCTTTTAACTTCAGTGAAGGGTCTCTATACGTCAAAAGAAGAAAATAGAGGTGGGATTTTGCTAATGTCGTATTTCCATAAATAGTCGACATCTACACAATATTTTTAAAAATACCAATTTAACGTCGAATTGATGTACACGTCGACAAAATGTGACAGCAACTAAACACCAACTTATATAATAGGCGTAATTGTATAAAACTTTTAAAGAAACATCAGTCTGGATTGTTTTAAATAATATTTCGAAATGAAGAGCAATGCCGTTAAGTATTTAAAACGTTTTTAATGTTTTTGCTAGTTTTAGACTTGATGATAATTCGGAAAATTTTCAGGAATTTGTATTGGCTCAAAACGTTGCGTACTAGGATTTTCGATGAAAATTCTAAAATTGTTTAAAATAGTGTTGACTTGCAACATTGCATACTAGGTTGGATGAATAACAGTTTCTTTATTTCGTGCTAAATATTTTGACATTTACGAAAATTAACTTTTATTTAATTGGTTCTACTTAAATTTTATGTTGTAAAATCATTTCCTGCAACCACGTCTTTCGAAAGCCTTTGATGAATTTTTTTTTAAATAATTGAACACATTATTTTCTTTTATAAAAAACAATATTAAATTTAATTAAACAATAAGGGTATTCACGTCACAAGTTGCACCCTTGCAGAAAAGCAAAAGTGCAAAAACATAACAACAACCACAAAGACAATTATTTATCACAACTAATTGTCTGTGTGGTTGTTGCTATATTTTTGCACTTTTGCTTTTTCGCAATGGTGCAACTTGTGACGTGAATACACCCAGTGCTAAACTATTAAAGTTAAAAAAATATTGTGTTTGAAAATTGTTCAATGCTTTAAAAACAATAAAGTATCAACTAGAAAAATATAAACGTTGAAAATGTGATGTGTTTTAGTGTAAAGTATATGTATTTCCAACAGCCTTGTGCCTTATTATCTAATCTATTTTTTTTTCGTTAACGCCCTTCGACTTCGACCAATATTCTGTTTCATGAAATATTTTGTGCGACATGTCACAAAGTGTGAAACAGGTCTTAGATATTTTCTATCATAAAAAAGCACAACATTTCTGAATTTTCCATGCCTGCTAGTTACTCAATTATAATGACGTCATTTATGAAATACTCTCCATTATATATGTAGTTTTTATAGTGGAAAAGCAAAGGCGCATAAAATATACTTGTTCCACATACCAATTAAACAAACTATAGTACCACAAACCATAGAGAAACGACTAGAGTAGAAACTTTCTCAAAACAACATAAGCAATTTTTTCTCAAAATTACGTACGTTTCAAGGCGAATTCAACTGGTGGTGTCGGAACTACAACAGTACAAAAACAACAGAAAAAATATAGGATTTTTTACATTGCATTGTTAGTGCTTATAGCTGGGAATGTCAACCATTCTTAGCAAAACACTAAAAAATTAAAACAAATAAGCTCGAACTGTCAAAATCAGATGCCGTTTCGACACCACCAGTTGTTAATTCGCTTTAGTACGTGTGAAGTTAGAAACAACCCAGCGGGAAAACTCAAAAGACCTTCTTATTTCAGGCCTTTTTAATTAAAAGCCTGCTTAAAAATTTTTCTGATTCAATTACTATCTTATCTAACTTTTAAAAAATGCCTCATAGATCGTATTAAAGATAAGATACACATTCCACATTCGCTTCTATGAGAAGGGAGAAGAGAAGGAGTAACATTTTTTGTTTTGTTTTGTTGCAAAAGCAAAATAATACATATATATTTCTTTTTTTTTTTTTTTTGATCCCGTTTCCATTCTTATGTCACTGCTAAAGAAGCGAGAGCGGAAGGCCTACTCGGAAATGACAACGTGTGTTAAAAAGGTATGTGTATGGAATGAAGCGAGCATGCCTTGTATATCCAAAATAAGGAGTATAGAGGCCTTCTAGAAGGCATCCGTACTCCTTATTTTTCCGCTGGGAACAATGAAAACACATTTCTTTCTAACACAATCAAACAGTTAGGTTTTTTTGACAGCTAAGTTCGATTTTTTTCTTTCTCTTTCTGTTCTAATCGTTTTCTAAGCCACAAACCTACACCATCACATCGAATTCATGTAGAGCCGGCATTATACAAATTGTTTGTGTTTCAAGTTTTTTTTCTTCTTCCTTTTCAACGCTGTCGTCTGTTAATTGTATTCTCTAAAAAAAATTATAGATAGAATTTATAAAAATCATTGTTTCAGAGAAAATCGCTTCAGTCTTTTAACAAATTTCAACGCGTAGGCATCGCCTGTATATATTTGATATTAACTGGTAAATAGATTTCTTTAATTTTTATATAAGAAACTTAAAAAAAAATTGTAATCAAATGGTGTTTATTAAAGAGAATACATACATAAGTATGTTTTAGAGACATTCCCAAAATATAAAACAAATAACAAAAAAAAAAAAAAAAGTGAGAAAAAGAAATAAAAAAAGTGTTAAATAATTCATAGATATAGAAAATAAACTGAAACAAACAAGTGTTGAAAAAAATTCAAAATATTTTTGCAACTGATCTTTATATAAACTTAGGGTGCGGCCTAAAGGAGAAACGAATCTAAGATTAATATTCAAATTAAAAAAAAAATATTTTCAAAAACTAAAATAATAAAAAAAACTTGCCATTAATTTTCCCTTTTCCATTATACCTACAAAAAAAAATTTTTCTTTTTTCAAATTTTAAACCATTTTTAGATGACATCATCACATATTTCAACTCTATGGCCGTAGTCGGTTTATAATAAAAAACCTAAAAAGCTAAAACTCTCTGTTAAGTGTCAGTTTGCCAGTTTGACAGCAGGCAGCAGCCAATAAAAATGAAAAAAAAAAAATCGTGGCTTGTCTCCCACTTACACAATCTCACCAAATTTGTTTTTCTTTTAAAACTTGAATTTATTTAACGTTTTTGATTTAGAAAGTTTAAAGACTTAGCTTTAAAGCTTTGAGTATTTTTAGTACTCTTTAGATTTACTCAAGTGACCTTATTATAGAATAAAATGGTGACTTATACTACTCTACAACGCCCAAGAATGAAAAATCGGTGAAACATTTTTATTTTGATATTAAAAAAAAAACTCCCAGTGTGTAAAGTTTCGATTCAATACAATATTATTAACAATTTTTGAACTTTTACCGAAAATATCATTCTATTTCTTCAAATTATTAAGTTTACCATGATGTGCTGATGTGTTTAACACATGCAAATACCGATCGACTCAGTATCATTTTCTAAATCGATTAACCGATGTCCGTTCGTCCGGCCGGCTGCTTGTGCGCAAAGTGCATGTTACAATTTTGGAGATAATTTGATGAAATTTGATATATACGTTTTAATTGTCATAAGGATGTAGCTTTTTGAATCGGTCCATAATTTAACATAGAATCATCACAAACTTCTTTCCGAAAGAGATTATTTGTGCCCATAAACCATCTATCTATCTTATTATATTGTAGTTTACGTTAAATAAATCACCTTGCAAAATTTTTTTAGAATCGGTCTATATTTGACCATAGTTCCGATACAAATATCACTTCCGAAAATAGCTTTTAATGCCATAACTTGGCGACAACAACTTTTATAGTAGCAACTATATCAAGGAAACATGTTGTGCTGGTAGGTCCAGAATTAACCTTAGGACCCATATAAACCCCCCTTCCTAAAATCACTTTTCAAAAAGTCTCATAAAGATATCTAGATAATATTCGGCGCAACGAACTAATACATGAATCTTACTTAACCTTATAGCATAATTTTGTTTTGCCGAGTTCATAATGTTGTATGGGTTACAAATAGGGTAAACTTTCAAGGAATTGTTCTGTTTTAGCGTGGTTAGGGTTTCAAAAGGTTTGTAGGTAGGGATGCAACATCGCTGTAAAAAACATCGATGTTTGAAGACATCGATGTTTTCACGATAAGGATCGATGTTAAAAAACATCGGTAAAAAACACGATACATCGATGTTTAACATCGATGTTGAAACCTACTTTGCAATTATACTTACGGACTGTTTTAATTCTTCTTTGCTACTGAAAATCTTAATGCCCAACTATAATATACATATGTTTGCATAAGCTTTTGTCAAAAATTAACAAAAAGCCTGTCAAATGCATTCAAAAACACCAAAACAAAGTGCAATCAGATTCGATTTTTGCTTAAGCAAATGACAGATTCATAAAATTAATCAAAAAGTTTCCATAAGTGCAATATGGTTTGACAAATATGATTTTTATGTATTCGCACAGATGCTCGAGCCAACTTAAGCAACTTAACACATACATATAGTTGTGCAATGCACAGTATGCATGCATGTACATACATACATACGTACTTTGTATGGCTATCAGGGGTGTGCTGAAAAAGGGAAACGTAAAACGCAAGAATTTGGGAGGTCGTTTTTAATACACTTTTAATAAAATATTTTTAATTTTTGTGTTAAAATTCTGTTTAATAGAGAAATATTTATATAATATTTGTCATAAAATTCTTATACAGTAATTTTGACTTAGCTGCACAATCTCCTTTGCACGATTTTTTGTGCAGGTAAATCAAAAAATCAGCTATCTTAAATGTATTTAGCTGCCTTAATGTACAGGTACGCAATTGTGGTTACCTGCATAAAAGTGCAGCTAAAGTTAAGTGTTTGAAAAAGGAGTATTAACGTTTTTATTAATAAATTGATAATAACAATGACGTTCAAACAACCTCTAATCATTTGTTATGCATTTTTATAAAGAACGAGATAACCAAATTGTTAACAAAAAAGTGTGGGACAGAAAATTCGCTGTAGTACAACGTTAAGAATAGCCATGCAAGCTGTCAAAAGTTAAAAACGGCAGTTTCAAAGTAGTGCCAACAGAATACGTAGTTGTAGTAGTCGTTGCCGTTGAAGCGCAAAATTCGAAATTTTGAACTTTGTTGCGCTACAGAGCATTCGTCAGCTTCAAAAACTACTACAACTACTTTATTCTGTTCCAGACCTAAGATTTGCTATTCCTTTCATATAATCGTGGTAAAGTTGCTGTAACCACAACCCATATGCATAAATGTAGGTACATGCAAACAAAATAAATGAATTATAATGATACCAACTTGACTTGTTTGCGATTTTTGTTTTTATAAACACCTAAAATTGGATATTTATGTGAAAAAGTGGCCACCACATTTTGTCATGTGTGCAGCTAACTTTGATGTTTTATATGAAAATATTTTAAAGCTGCCCAAAAATATGAAAAATGTGCAGGTATACCAAATGCACGTAAACAAGGATTTTGAAGAATAATTACAGAAAATATGTATTTTGGGCAGTTAAGTCAAAGTGCAGCTAACTTGAATTTTTTGTATGAAAATAATTTTAAAATGCCAAAAATGTTGGGCCATTATCTTAAATGTGCAGGTAAAGAAAGTGCACTTAAAAAAGGAATTTGTATGGGATTATAAAGAATAATGCCAAAAATTATCAATTTTGTGCAGTTAAGTCAAAAGTGCACGTTAATAAAAGGCAGCTAAGTCAAAACTACTGTATTACAGAAATTTTATTAAAAACCGACATTTCATATTCTTGCGTTTAACGTATGCTTTGAAAAACACTTTTTTATATTTTTAAATAAAAGGCTTAATTGAAAAATAGAAATTAAAATTGCTAAAAATATTATAAAAAATATTAAATTAATGAAAATATTAAATGGACGATGTCGATGTTTTTTAGTTTTGACGACGATGTATCGCCGATGTATCGTAAATCAAAACATCGATATTAACATCGATGTTTATGAACGATATATCGATGTTTTCTAAACATCGATGTATCGTTTGCATCCCTATTTGTAGGTACTTGTTTTTTCTTTTCATTACAAAACATTTTTTTTAATTAAAAAACACTGAATTATTTTCTAATCTGTATATGAAATATTGGTTTTTTATTTAAATTTTAGGAAAAATATTCTATAAAATCATTTTCGAATTATGTATTTTATTGTACATTTTGATAAAAAAAATTCGAGTTTAAAAATTTACAACATTTCGATTAATCTTCGTTGTAAACACTTCAGAGAAAAATACGCTTGTTATCGATATTATAACTAAAACTCGATATCGATAAAATTTTGCGAAAAAACATTATTTAACTTGGCCCCCAATACAAATTTATTTCCTTAAAAAAAAGGTTTGCTACAATAGAGCCAGTTGTCAGAAAAATGGCTCAGTATAAAACATAAATAAGGTTTATGTGTTAAATTGACCGATCAATATCTTATCAAAAAAAAAAAAATCGTTTTTTAAACTTTTTGGTATTAAAAATTGGCTAACTTGGACTTTATCGGTTAATTATTTCGTTTACTCCTTGTTTAAATGTGATCCCAGTATGAAGGATTTTAGGCGTAAAAAGCTTACGAGAGATTTAAATATGAAAATAGAAATACTACTCTTTTTGTTAACTTTATTTAGCATTCAGAATAAACATTTTGGTGCTATTGGGCTAATAACAGAAGATGAAGAGGTGGGAAATTTGATGTTTCATATAAAAAAACCAACCTTATTTCACCTTGAACCCTTTTTATATGGTCGGTTCAGATTTTTGGTTAAATATATCATCGGCTTAATAGCAAACCTTCTAAATCCACTTTTAAAGTAAATTGAGATTTTGATGCCGTGTGGTAGAGAAAGATACGCCTCATCGACCAGCATGAAGTTTTCCTTCAATTTGAGTCTTGAAGTGTCTTAAACCAACTATATTTTTGGTTTTTCTCTCAAGTTCACATATGAAATATAAAAAGTTTTTGTCTGTCTCTCCTTACTGATAGGGAGTTACAGTCGTACCTAAACAAGAGCGGTAAGCGTTTTCTAGCTGGAAAATCCAATTCCATACTATTTATGGATCGACGCAACTCATTTTTGTATCGGCATTTTTTTTGACGGTATCCCGATCGATTGCTTTTTAAACAATTTATTAAATTAATTTTTTTTTTTTGGAAAATATATATCCTATTAAATGCTTAACGAATACTTTAGAATATTTCGATAAAAAGCCGAGTCAAAAAATTTCCTTTTATGGAACCACGAAAAATTGTATACTGGGTAAATATTGGATAGTTTTATGCAAATTCTAACAATTTCTTTTTTTATTAAACTGAACTTTGTTTTAATTTTTTAAAAACCTAAACAATCTGGTTTTCATTTTCTAAATACAATCCAAGGTATATACCTTGATACAATCAAAATAATTTTATTTTTTTCCAACAAAATGAGTATTTTTTGAGTAGTATTTTTTTCTTATTTTAACAATAATTACATTATGTTTATTTATATTAAATCTTGAATAAATAGCCTTATATACATACAATCGTTTAGTTTGTTTTTTTCAAGAAACCAGTACTTGCATGACTCATTTTAGTTTTATTATTTGTATGTAGGTATTTGTGACTTATTTGTAGCAAATGTTTGTTTAATACTCATTTAGTTTTACAAAAGGTAGTCAGTTATCTCTCGTGATATCAAGATTTTTGGTAAGACTTTTAGGCAGTTTTAAGCCGGTTAGTTTAATAAATTTTAAAAAGATATTAAAAATAATCACAAGGTTTTTTTATTCAAATCACGAATATTTCAAAATTATTTACTTTTGGCAAAAAAAAAAAAAAAATGCTTCTAGTCATTAATAATTAGCATATATAAAATATATTTGACGATAAAGTCCATTAAAACTTATTACAACGTGGTATTATACGAAATATCACAGTGTGTGAATGAAGTGCAAAAACATCGAGTTCTATATAAAGTCAATATTAATCATGTTTTCACATTTCGTGAGCAGAGACAAAAAGAATAAACACGTTAAAAACGTGTAAAAACTACAGTCAAAATCAGGTTGATATTTACAATTAAAAACACTTAAGGCCCCTTTTCCACCCGCAAAATTTACTTTGACAAAGCCTTTTTTTAATTTTCTATATAACTTTTTTCAATATTGCACACGCAAAGTTTTTTTTTTGGATACATTGTATGCTCTTTTGTTGTTGTTTGTCACATTTAACGTGCATCCGAATACAATTAAGGACAAAATAAACCACACAAATTGCTTGGCAAACATATACAAATTTTACGTTTGTAAAAATATTTTGTGTTGTTAATTGGAGTGTTTGCTGTTTGGACAAACATTTGAAGCATGTTTGTAGAAATTTAAAAAATTTTTAATATTTGGCAGCCATGTTGGATATTTGTCAAACTTTTTGTGGTGTATAGTAATGTAATGCAATCATTTAAGGGAAAATTTTGCAGAGTAAATACGTTGAAGAACAAGCAATTAAATAATTGTCTGTCGTAAATTTTAATTTTTAAACAACGTTGTTTGCCACAAAACAGCTCGTTGTTGAAACCATTCTTTACACCAAATTCGTTTCCTTTATTTCATATTCTCTTTTGTATTAAAAAAAATAGCGAGCAAAATTTCCGCAGCAATATCGTCGTCTGCATTCATTAAAAACAAAACAAAAATGAAATATTAATGTTTGTACGCAATATATTTGTGTTGTGTATTGGCGAACACAAAACGGAAACAATGTGGGGGTATGCCAAGCCATTTGTGAGGTTTATTTTAGCCTCCCAATAAAAATGTTTTATCATTTTGGGAAGTACTAATGGTACGTTTAAAAAATAAGCGCAAAGCGCTACGCAATAAGACATTCAGAGGTGCAGTAAAGTAAGTGAACACACTTTTAACAGGTTTTATAAAAAAAATAACATTTCAAATGCCACGGCATTCCCTTACTACGAAGCATTCAGTATGTAAATCTGATAGCTGCACTCACGAGTTCTTATATGCGTTGAATAAAGCGCTTTTTGTGCTAAAAATATATATTGACCTCACAATAAAAAATTCATGCCTTCCGTAAGCCAGATGGTAAGCGAAACTCTTACATTTCTCCCTTACAAACCTGCTTTAAAACGAAGCAATTTTTTATTGAACTTTATTTAAACACGACAAACGAAGAACAAAGCATTTTTGCGACTACACTAAAGTCTGTTCGTCACCCCCATTAATTTTTCTTTACTGCCCTTTCCTCTCGTCTATAAACGCAGACTTTCTGAAGAATAAATGTGAATATAGTGTGAACCGGGGCTTATGTAAAGAAATAAATTCATTCACATTTGAATAACCGCTTGAAACTTTTGTTTAGGAAATTGTATTGATTCGAAACGTTGCAGCGTGGAAGAGTTTTATATAATCCACGCGATTTCAATAGTGTTTTCTTAGGTGATTTGCAGAGAAAAAATTTGCAGAAATATTGTAAATTTGGATTTTTCTTTGAAATCTACTACACATTTGAAATGTAGTTATTACATAGAATGTTATATATGTATATACATACATGTATGCATATATCTTTTTTTTCAAATTTGCAAAAAAGGGATAAATACCTTAAAATGTTATTCCAATTGGAAACCTCTTTTTCAAGAAATACTTTCTTGAAATTTTTGAAAACCTTGACTTCTTATACATACAATCGTAAACAACTCAGTTTTAGGAGTTTATTTTGAAAAATATATCGAATATTAGCATGATAATATACAGAATAAGCTTTTTTTAATGAAGTTTAAAAAATTGTTTAGGAAATATGTTTGTAGTATTGACTCGAATATGTTTTTTAAAGTTAGTGCCTTAAACTAAATTTTGTATTGTGTAGATGCCACTTTTGCTTTTTATTTGTTTTACGGGAATTTCTATATGAAATATTCATTAGAAATTAATTTGTTTTTTTTTTATTACCGTTATCATTGTTGTGTACTTTTTATTTATTGTATTGCTTTTAATTTAATATTATTTCTTTTTTGCTCCATTCTGACGAAACGTGTTTGTCATTTTCTACAAAGTACTTTATTCGACCGACTTGCAGTCAGGTTTATTTTTATTGACATTTCAATACTGTGCAATTTTACTTTTATTACGAATTTTGTGTTTTTTTATTTTTTAAAATATGGGAAATTTAAACAAACCAAGTATGCAATGTTCCGAGTCGAAAATATTAAAAATTATGGAAAAGTGATCAATGGGAAAACTTCATCCCATTGATCACTTTTCCATAATTTTTTTATATTTCTATGTTTAAATTTGAATGTTTGAAAAAGTAGAATATGATTTTATAATTCAAAATATTATGTTTTTTTAAATGATGCTTGTTTTAATAATTCGTACATAATCTACGAAGGCTTGTTTTGCATGTTTAAGGTCAGTTTTGACTGTTTAAAAAATTCGAGCATAATATCCAGTATATTTTTTTTAGTTCTTTACAATTTCGAGGTTATTTCCGAAAGTTTAAGATGAGTTTTTAATGTTCGAAAAATTCGAACATAATTTTGAACTTTAAAATTTCAATCTTTATGTTATTTCAAAAAGAAACTTGCTATTTTTTTTTAATTTCGAACGCTTGTTTGGTATTTTTAATACCGAAAAAAGTAAATTGTAGTTTTGCAGTAACTTTGTAATTTTCATAAAAAACTAGCTGACCCGGCAAACGTTGCTTTGCCATATAACTTATTTCTATCAGATGTTACAGTATCTGCATGCCAAATTTTAAGAAAATCGGTTGGTTAATTAAGAATATATAGGGACGGGGAGCTTTTACTCCCCTTGCCCTATTACACACCCTATTCCCTATTTTCTTTCAGATGTTACAGTGTATGCATGCCAAATTTTAAGAAAACCCGTTGATTCGTTAAGAAGATATAGGGAAGGGAAGCTTTAACCGCTGTTTCCCTATCTCACGCCTTATTCCCTATTTCCTTTCAGATGTCTCAGTGTCTGCATGCCAAATTTTAAGAAAACGGAGAGTTTTTGCCCCTCTTGCCCTATATTACGCCCTCTACCGATATGAAATATACTTAACGACCTATTATTATACCTAACAAATAAACATACAAAATTTCATAAAAGGAGGGCGTTTTGTTGATATGTATTTGTATGGGAATAATATATAGGAAAATGTAAATGGAACCACTGGGCCGATTTCGTGCAAACCTTACATAAACCATCTCCAGACTATCCCCAACGTACCCCTAAATTTTGAAATCGGACCTGTATTTGCAGTTAGTAGTGACATCAAAGTGTACACTTCTTTTTATATTTTTATAAAAAATTTTAAACCTTAGCACCCCCACAGTACATTTTTTTTAAATAATAATTTTTTTAAGAAAAAATTATTAATTTTTTTTTTCTTTAAATTTTTTATTTATTTATATCTTTATTATTGAAAAACACAAACTTAGGGAATTCAGAATTTAATAAAAAAAGTTAAAATTCAAGAAAAAATTTAAGTCGCAAATATAAGCGGACTAAACTAAAGCACCCCCAATTTAAGATACAAAAAAAAATATTGAAATCAATATTTCGTTGCGAATCCTTTATTCTGGTTGATACACGCACATCTTTTAGGAATAGAGGATGTTAAATTATTAATTATATCAGGTGATATTGCTTCCCAGGCTATTTTTGCGGCTTCAAATACATTTTCTTTGATTTTGCAATTTTCTCGGTTGATTTTTAAGTTAACGATCTCCCACAAGTGCTCGATTGGGTTAAGATCAAGTGAATTTAAACTTAGAAAACAACAGATCAATTATTTCTAGTCTAATTAAAAATTGTTTGCAGACTGGTCGCACATCTCCTACTCATTCTGGAGGAAGGCCACGTGAAACTTCGCGAAAAAAGACTCTTTAATTAAAAGGACAATCTAAAATGATCCTACAGCATCCATACTTCCATCAATCTTATGAATTGGCCCAATTCCTTGCCCAGAGAAACAACCCCAGACCATTATGCTGCCGCCTCCATGCTTTACAGTGCCTTTGCATTATTTAGGATTCAACCGTTGTCCATTTGATCTGCGTACACGCGTTTGCCATCTGAATCCTTTAAATTAAACTTAGATTCGCAGAAAACAGCACAATCCTCGATTTTTGGACACTCCAGTTGGGATGGGCTTTGGGGAATTTAAGTCTGGCTTTTTTTATTTTTTGACGATATGAAAGGTTTTTTTGCTGGTCGTCGACTGAATAATCCGGCCTATACCGCCCTTCTGCGTATCGTTCTTTCGCTAATTTTTAAATCTAAGCGGTTTCGTATGAAACTAAGAGATGCTGTAGGATCATTTTGGATTGTCCTTTTAATTAAGGTGTCTTCTTTTCGTGAAGTTTCACGTGGCCTTCCTCCAGAATGAGTATGAGATGTGCCACCAGTCTGCTAAAAATTTTTAATTAGCCTAGAAATAATTGATCTGTTGATTTCTAATTTTAAATTCACTTGATCTTAATCCAATCGAGAACTTGTGGGAGATCGTTAACTTAAAAATCAACCGAGAAAATTGCAAAATCAAAGAAAATGTATTTGAAGCCGCAAAAATAGCCTGGGAAGCAATATCACCTGATATAATTAATAATTTAATATCCTCTATGCCTAAAAGATGTGCGTGTGTCATCCAGAATAAAGGATTCGCGACGAAATATTGATTTAAAATTTTTTTTTTGTACCTTAAATTGGGGGTGCTTTAGTTTTGTCCGCTTATATTTGCGACTTAAAATATTTTTTGAATTTTATCTTTTTTTATTAAATTCTGAATTCCTTAAGTTTGTGTTTTAAAATAATAAAGATATAAATAAATAAAAAAAAATAAAAAAAAATTTAATAATTTTATTTTCTTAAAAAAATTGTTATTTAAAAAAAATGTACTGAGGGAGTGCTTAGGTTTTGACCGATACTGTACATACATACATATTTGAATAATTGTATAAATTATAATAAATAAAAATTCAAAATTCGAAGTTATTTTGCAACTTTTATAAAAAAATCTTAGTACCATTTGAATAATTTTAACATTTTCAAAAAATTTGAGATGGATATTAATAGTGAAAAAAATATAGATTTGTTTTACAAAACTTTCAGTTTTTCTTTAGTTTTTTTTATTATAGAAATTTGTATTTTTTTTTTCTTGTTAAAATTAAATGTTTGCATTTGAATGTGGATTTATTGTCAGTCTTTTTTAAAATACAAAACGAGAAAGATGTTTCGCAAGTATATACATATTTTTTTTTTTAGAAAGTACGCATACAAGTTCAAGGTGCTTTATATACTCTCAGTTTAAAAGCACTTGTATCCATCTATCTCTTAAGGTTGTATATATTTGTATATAAACTCATAAAATACCGGGTATTAAAAAAAATGGGTATGTGTGTGTATGATTAAATTTATAGTAAGTGCGTAGTGAAAGTGAAAGTTTATATCTACATAAAATACATTTTCAATCCATATATTGCAATAAATTCATGCAATCTACAATACAAATATACAAAAAACTTTTGATTAAAAACCCCCAAAATATTTTCATGTTGTATCTAAAAGACCCACAATAAACCGGCCAACAAGTGAAGGCAATTAGAGCGAAATGGTGGTTAGTAGTAAAAATAATGCTGGCTTGCTCTAGAAAATAGATTGAAAACAGACAAATCAGAGAATTTTGTGGAATTATGCTTTACTATGACTATACTTGAGGATTCTCTTAAATATTTATATACAAGTTTTATATGTATATTATGTATATATTTTATGTTTATGTATTGCAGAAAATTTATATAGAAAGATAAAACATGAGTTTTTGTTACATGATGACATCATGCAGCTACATTTTGTTTTGTTTAGATAAAAACATTTTCTCAGAAAAAATCATGACTGGCTAACAAACAAATTCTTTTTAAATTATTTTGGCATAAAAACATGAAGAAAAAAAAAACCACAAATTGATTAAGATGCTTAGACAATGTTTATAATAAAAAAAAAACACAATTAAAAATTTTAAATTAAATAAAAACTTTACGGTTTAAAAAAACCAAAATTAAACAAACAGAACCCATTATTGGATTTGCTAAAACATAAAACATACATACATACATATTAAAGCTAGAATTTTTAGAGTTATTAAAAATCAAAATAAAAAATTACCAATTTGTTTTCAAGACAAAAAAATATAAAATTTCCCAATTATGTTCGAACGTTTTGAACATTCAAATTTAGACTTAAGGGCTAAATTTTTCATTAAGCGCTTTGGTAGTACTTGTGAAAATGTGTGACACTGCCGATGCTGAATGGAAAATCAAACAACTTAGATATGACAGCGAATATTACGTCCAGCACAAGTACATTTATATTAAATTTTTGAACTAACAAAACTTAAAAATTTTAAAATAAAAATTTACTTTTAAAAAATTTTTGAATTTGTTAAAATGCTTTAAAAGAGTAGAAAACAACAAATTTGTTTTTAACGCATTTAACAAAATTATGTATATTGAAATCTTGAAATCATTTTAAATTTTTTCAAACATTTCAAACTAACCCTCCAAAAGAAAAAAGAAAATTTTACAAAAAAAAAACTATTTCAAAAATCTTTCGAATTTTCTATGAAAATCTATGAATCCTCCTTATAATTTAAACGCGAAAGATTGTATGTTTGTGTTAAATCACGCGATAACCACTTAATGGATATGGATGAAATTTAGAAGCGTATGGCCCAGATTCAAATATAGGTTACTTTTTAAGATGTAAAAAAAGAAAAAAAATTGTCCTTTTTCTCTTTTTGACAAATTTGGTAACTATACAGATAACATATGGATAATATTAAAATATAGGGTACCTTTTAAGGGGTAAAAACGAGATAAAATTGGTACCTTTTCTTTTTTCGATAAATTTGGTATATGTGCATACAGATTGAAGCCTACATTAGCATACATTGTACTTTCTTTGGGCCTAAAATGAGGTACTCTTTTCCTTTTGGTACTTTCCAATAAAGTTATTATACAGGGTACTTTTTAAGAGGTCAAGTTTTCACGTGAACAAAGTCACGGTTAAAAGCTAGTCTTAAATATTATTTAAGAATGAAGGGGCAAAAAACATTCAAAACTTTTTTCTAGAAGTAAAAAATACAAACTTATTGTTAAATTATGAAAAAAAGATATATTTTAAATTTTGAAATTTAGTTTAAATAATAAAATTAAAAAATTTGTTTCACAAATAACAAAAATCTTTCTTTTACTGAAAAATATTGCTTTTTGTTTTGTTAGTTAACGTATGTATGTATCTTTTAAATTTAAAAGTTACATTCGAATTTCAACATTTTTAGAAAAAATTTGAAAAATTACATATAAATTTTAAAATTAAAAAAAAAAATTTTTTCAAATATTAAAAATTATCTAGAGAAAAACAATTATTCTTAGATTTTGGGTGCCCCATATTTTACAATTTTGTTTATTCATTTGACCACAATTATTAAGTCATAACGTTACTTATGCGCCACCTTGTATTTAGAAAAAGTCCGAATCTAAAAACAAAAACTAATACCAATCCTTAAAACAAAAAATAAAATACCTACTAAGTTTTTTATGAAGCAAATTAATTATCAAGAGTTTATTATACTTAAAATTAAATGAATTGTGGGGGTTAGTTTTCAAGGCTTTCAAACGTTTTTTTTTATTATCAGGTTATGCACCCATTCAAATAAAAAAATAATGATGTAATAAAATATTAAAATACGTAGAAACATGAAACATCACTTAAACAGACAAGACATCATAAATCAGTATTTCCCAAAAAAGAGAACTTAATATGTACAATTCTTCCTAACTCAAAGGTAAAAAGCTGCTACATTTAGTTTTTGCCTTCAGTATGATTTACAAAGTTTTTTTGTTGATATTCTTATTATGTATTTTTTTAAATTTATATGTATTTAAATTTATATCACGATAACTACGTGAACATAATAAAAAGAATGGGGACCACTGCCTTTTAATGTAATTGAAACCAATGTATGTGGGCTTTTTATAATTCTCTTTAAGTGTGTTCTTACAAAAATGCTGATATAATATTATAATTAATACATATTGTAAAGATTATGTAGTTTTAACTATGTTTTAAATTTATTAAATTTAATTAAAATATTTTATGTTCTTTTTATTTTCCTTTTATTACAGTTAAACTCTTTTAAGGAAAGCAAATACCAACACTCCCCAATTAAAACCAAACAAAATGAGCTCTGCTGAATACTATCCATTCAAGGTAGTAATTATTTTAATTAATTAAAATTGTAAAAAATTATTTTTAGCTATTACATATAATAAATTAAATTATTTCTTTAATTTGTTTTTTTTTTCAATTTCGAATTTTTAAACATCAAGGCCCGTTTTCACAACTTACCGATAGGCCGCATAAAAAGTGTTCCATTATTACAATTTTAACCTACCAGGTAGGATGAACCTTAATTTTCTTTATATCGCACTCTAGGTTAAAGTATAGTTTTAATAATGGAACACTTTTTATAAGGCCGGTTAAAGTTTACGTTGAGCTATCGGTGAGTTGTGAAAACGAGCCTTAAAGTTTAAAAAAAGTTTTGAAATGAAATAATATTTCAAAAATTGTCTTAGCCAAATTTTTAGATTTCGAAATTATGTTTAAATTTCTTAAAAATTTATAATTTTTCATAAAAAGTGGTAAAAAGGCAAACCTTAAAAAAAAACCAAATACTTATAATTTCGAATTAGGTTCGAAATGTTCGAACACCCAAAAAAGGTGTAAAAATGATAAAAAAAAACAACTAATAAGCTACTTTATTTCTTCAAAACTTAACTTATTTCACCCAAGAACCCAATTTTTTTAAATTTTAAAATTATTTTTAAAAAACACAATCACCCTTATTGTGTTTGGCGTATTTAAAATACGCCTACGACTTTTTGGTAATAGATTAAAGAAAATAAGTTCACGTTCTCTTTAATCTATTACCAAACAGTCGTAAGCGTATTTTAAATACGCCAAACACAATAAGGGTGAATATTTTTTGCAATATCGAAATTTGTTTGAAATTGAAATTTACATTAAAAAATGTAAAAATAAAAAATTTATCCCTAAAGTAACTAATTTTTTTTTTTCAAACATGTTGCCTTTTTAGTCCGAAAACTTTAAAAATTTTATTCGAATTTTTTGTAATTTTAGCCAAGAAACAAGTCTTTTAAATTAAGAATATATATATATATATATATATATTTATGTTCGAATTTTTTGAACATTCAGATTCGTTTAAAAAAAGTGTATAAATAAAAATGTTGTCTAAAATTTTGTCTTAAAACATAAAACTACTGTTTTGTGTAAAATATTGCTTATTTTTTGTATTTATTATGTTTAAATTTTTTGAACATTAAAAATTTTCAGTAAAAATTGCAAAAAATGGAAAGAAATAAAGATAATAAAAATCGTATGATGACAATTTCATTGTTTTTAAAATTCGAAACAAAAATCGAACTTTTCGAACATACAAAAATTATCTTAAAATTTTAAAATTGACCAAATCTAATTCCCCTTACATAGACTTTTGACAGTTTAGCGAACATAAGGAATAAGCCAAAGCAACAAAATTTATTATAAATACTTTTTCTTTATGCAAAATAAAACGAATTTGACCAGCGTCTTTTGAGATGAAAGTTGTCCGACTGGATAATCTTTAGTCATTTGACTTTATTTATGCAATAAGTTTTTAGTATCAAATATTATATACATTTTTCTTAAAGTGTTTAACAATTTTAAGCTTCAGTACCTCTTGATCCTCTTAAAATTTATACTCCATTGGTTAAATCAGTTTTTAAGTACTTGTAATTATAAAATAACTTTAATCGATAAAAATCTATATCATAATTTATGTATTTATATACTTGAATTAAAACACTAATTAAATTTTTGTTATTTTCAAGTGCTTGAACTATATTTTTAAATTAAATTTATTTATTCTTTCTTCCAAATTGTTATCTTTTAAAATCAGGTTATCTTTCTGTCGCTTGTAGTTAAAAAAATCAAATAAAAAATATAAATATGTATTTAAAATTTTTTATGAATGTTTAATTAATAAACAACATTACACTACTTTGATGCAGGGATGGCAAAGTGAGTTTTTAAATTGACCCCTATTCTGCGTTTCGATTAGGATCGAAATTTTCTCCGTTTTTGGCAACTTTGGTATTCTGTGCCCATATTCTGTAACTCCCGCGTTGAAAAACTTTTCGATTGAAATGTGAGAACTGAAACAAAAATACCATAAGTTGAAACAAACATGTTTTTCTCACTTAACTGTTACTGAAACATTTTTGGCGAGTAATTTCCTTACGTTACAGCTATTACACACCAAAAATGATACAGTAACAGTTTAGTGAGAAAAACATGTTTGTTTCAATTTATGGTATTTTTGTTTCAGTTCTCACATTTCAATCGAAAAGTTTTTCAACGCGGGAGTTACAGAATATGGGCACAGAATACCAAAGTTGCCAAAAACGGAGAAAATTTCGATCCGAATCGAAACGCAGAATAGGGTTGATTATAATCATTTGGGTTGAAAACTTTCTCTTTCTAGTTTGTACAAACGTACCTTAATTTTGTTGATTGCCATAGTCTTTGGCTTCAAACACTTTATTGATTTAAACGGTTCTTCTATTTTCAATGCTTAGTTTTGTTATGGCACAAGGTTTTCGATTTTACAATATATTACGAATAAAAAAAATTATTTGAAAATATTGACAACAAATAATATAGAAAAAAATATAATATGATTAATATCATGGCCCAATTAGTAGGTCTGATAAAGATGTCAAGAATAAAAGCAATTGCTTGTGTAAAAAATGGTAGAAATGCCAAAAACAACTGCTACTAAAACCATTGCGCATAAAAACACAACTCTGCAAAAAATCAGCAAGCGTTTCGAGCGACCTACTAATTGAACCATGGATTAATATATAAAATATGATACAAAGTATTGTATGGCGGCATGTAAACGATGTCTTTTCAGACATGTCTGTTTTATTCAGCCCCCTATAACAAGTTGATTGTTTGACTTCTTTATGGAAAAATTGCCGAGTGTGTCTCGGTTATCTGACCTGAAATCTTCTTCACAGTTTCGGCATCTTGTTGTCTTGCATTTTCGCCTTAAGAGGAGCTTAAGATATTATCGGTCGTAAAGATCGAGTAAATGTTATTCAGTCTAATAGATCGTAAGCCAGGTCAGTTCTATTGGGACTTGTGGCCTATTCCTAGTCCACCAAGTCCATTCAGAAAATTCATCGTACATAACGAAAACGAAGATTCCTCTTACCGCAAAGAATTACCTTTAACGAAATTTGTTTTTGAACTTTGAAAAAAAGTTTTAAAATTGTACTAAATTAGTCATGGGTGTACCAGTAAACTTTAAACAAGAGCCAACCCTGCTTCGCTGATTGGTTCTTTTTAAACAAATTTATTATTGTTTGGGTGAAGATAGTCAGAGAAAACGTTTGAGAGAGATCTTTAATTAAATATGATTCATTTTTCTCGTTAGCACTGCGGTTGCTAGAAATTTTTCCAATATTATTTATAATGTTTTTTTTTTCATAGAAACTTTTTTAAGTGTTTTTAAGAATATGAAACAATTATTTCAAGTGCATATTTGTATTTTTAAATTTTTTATATGTAGATAAAAATGTTGTAAGGGTTGGGTTTAATCATAAAAGTTGTTAACAATGAATTTTAAATATACATACTTATTTATTTATGAACTAGAAATAAAAGTAAAGATACTTATTTAGTTCGCTTTAAAAAGAAATAATTCAAATCCGAGATTTGGAAATATATATAAAAAAAAATTGTTTTTAATTATTAGAATTACTTTAATTTTTCTTTCGGTGGTTTTAACATTTATTTTAATCTTAATTCCCTTTAAAGTGCACCCCCACTGTCTACCCTGCTGATCCCTTTGACCCAGTCGAAGATGCCGCCATTTTGCGCAAAGCTATGAAGGGGTTTGGCACCGACGAGAAGGCCATTATTGAAATTTTAGCTCGTCGTGGTATTGTTCAACGTTTAGAAATCGCTGAAGCCTTTAAAACCTCTTATGGCAAGGATTTAATTTCGGAATTAAAATCTGAACTGGGTGGTAAATTCGAAGATGTTATTATTGCCCTTATGACACCTCTGCCACAATTCTATGCCCAAGAATTACACGATGCCGTCGCTGGTATAGGTACCGATGAAGAAGCCATTATTGAAATTTTATGTACGTTGTCAAATTTCGGTATTAAAACCATTGCACAGTTCTATGAACAAAGCTTTGGCAAAGCTCTAGAGTCTGACTTGAAGGGCGACACCTCGGGACACTTTAAGCGTTTGTGTGTCTCCTTGGTGCAGGGTAATCGTGATGAAAATCAGGTTAGTACCTAAAAGAAATCAAATCAATAAAAAATCGTTTAAAAACTAAAATTTTTTTTTAAAGGGCGTCGATGAAGCCGCCGCTGTAGCTGATGCCCAGGCCTTACACGAAGCCGGTGAAGGTCAATGGGGCACCGATGAATCAGTATTTAATTCCATTTTAGTAACCCGCTCTTATCAACAATTACGCCAAATCTTTTTAGAATACGAAAATTTGGCTGGCCATGATATCGAAAAAGCCATCAAACGTGAATTTAGCGGTGCTGTCGAGAAAGGCTTCTTAGCCATTGTCAAGTGCTGCAAATCCAAAGTAGATTACTTTGCTGAACGTTTGTATGATTCAATGCATGGTCTTGGCACCAAGGATAAGACTTTAATTCGTATCATTGTCAGCCGTTCGGAAATTGATTTGGGCGATATTAAAGAAGCATTCCAAAACAAATATGGCAAAAGTTTGGAATCCTGGATTAAGGTGAGTTTTGGAAACCTTTTTTTTCTTGTTATTTCTTTTCATCGCTCTAAAATATTATTGTGGTTTTGGGTTTCTTTCTTTTATTTTTTTTTTTTTAAATACTAATATCAAACAAAGCAAATTTCAAAATCATTGCATGTATTAACAAATCATTGGAGTTTTTTTCTATCAATGTATTTAATATATTAGTAATTTACATTTTTTATGAGAAATTATGCTAAAGCAACATATTTTGACAAAAGTATTTAGAAATTAATAATAAAGGACGCTTTTTCTTTTTCATTAAAACAGACAAAAATTAAATTAAAATATAATTTAATAATGAAAACACAAAGTCTAAAAATTTGTTTAATGACGAATTGAAGTTTAAACGGAAACTGCCTAAAAAAGTGCATCCTTTCTTAGTTTATAAATTATGTTCGAATTTTTCGAGCGTTCCAAAATTACATTAAAATGTATAAGAATGCCACATTAATAACAAATATTACTTAAAATATATTTTTTTATTTTCTAAATTATGTTCGAATTTTTGAACTTTACGGGCTTACGTGGCCCATACACTTGCAATATAATTGTTCAACTTTTCGTAATGTACAATTATATCATCGTGTTCAAAGGTGGCACAATATCTTGGGAAAAAATCAAAAGACTTTTAATTATTATTGCACAACGAAGTGAAATGTGCTATCCACATTTTACAATGTTGTTCTGCTTAAAGGTAATGTTTTTTTTAATGAAAATTGCACCTTATTTTAATTGAAACCATTGTGACGTTTATTGCGTAATATATGGCAAAATGGTAATATGTAATATGGCGAAGAACTTTACAAGTTGTCTTTTATTTTTTAATTTCGAAATTATGTTTGAATGTTACTTAACGATATGCCTTAAATTTACAAAAGGTTATTAAATGTTTACGAAATATAAAAAAAAGCTTAAGAGATGTTTTTTTTTAAGATGTTTTTTCGAATATAAAAATTATGTACGTCAAAGTTTCCGAACATAACGAAATGACCTAAAAATAAGTTAAAACCTATTAAAAAGCATAAACATAAAAAAATACTTTATAAAATTGAAAATTAACACATATCCTAATTTTAAATTAGTTTTAATTTTCTAACTTGGCAAAAATTGAGTTTAAATGAATATTAAGCTTATGTAAATGCTTTAAAATAATAAACTTTGGCTTTTTTTGTAATTTAGATGTTATGTTCGAATTTTCGAACTTATCTGCTCTAAATGAGTTAAAACAATCAATTTTCTTATTCAGAACAAATGGTAAATTTACTTAAACATTTTCAAAACTAGTAATTTTTTTAATTTCATAATTACTTTAAAACTTGCACGAAAATTAATAATTAAAAAGGTTAAAAAAATTACAAAAAAACTTTGAAAATGATTTAATTAGAGTATTTTTCGAAATTATATTAAAGATTTCGAAGTTGCACATATGTAATTAGTGGCGTAGAAAATGAGTTTAAAGCAAAACAAATTTATTTAAATGCATAAAAATGTATGGTAAACTTAAAAATGATTATAATAATGCATTTTTTAATATTCAAGAAAAAGAGAAATGAGAAATTTATTTATTTATTTGCAAAATTAAACTACTAAAATTTTTGAATTTTGGAATTTAGCTCAGTTTTCGATGAACTCAAAATCATCTCAGAATCGTTAAAATTTCGTATTTTCTTGTTTTTTTCTATTAACAAAAATTAAATTCTTTTCATTGTTGTTGTGTTGTATTGTGTTTTGAGATTATTGAAGAATTTACAAAAATAGTTAAAATGTTTTAAGAACATTTAATGAATTGTTTAATAACGGTGCGGTTACTTTGCAGGACCTTTTTTTATTCTAAAACAAAACTTTAAAACTATTTTTTTTTAACTTAAAAATTTAACTAAAAAACCTCATTCGTTATTTGCAGGGCGATACTTCTGGCGATTACAAGCGTGCCCTATTGGCGATTGTTGGATACTAAAACTTAAAAAATAGGATTATTTTACAAAAAAAATCTCAGAAAAACTGCAAAAATTATTTATATTTTTCATAAGAAATTTAACCTAAAAAAAAACAACTACAACTAAAATTAAGAACAACTTAATATAAAAATCTTGAATCTGCCTTAAAAACTTTACAAAAACAAAGTTCAAACCAAATTTTTTACAAATCGAATACAAAAATCTTAGAAAAACAATGTTTGCCTTAAAAACACTAAAACCGTATTAAAATATTCTAAATGACAAATAACGTTTCAAAAGAAATATTTGTACAAAAAAAGCCCAATGACATTTTTAATTTTCGATATAATGCTATACAATAAAACAAAATTCTCTTTTATATCTTTTTTTACATAACTATGTATATTTCCTATTGTTGTCATTGTTTTTTATATATATTTAAATATATTAAAACTATATTATACACTTTTTCCTACTACTTCTATTACATTTATGTATAGATTTTTTGTTTTTAAATAATTCAATACAAATACATTCATTAATTCTTTATATTATTAATTTTGCACTTGTTATTATTTTTTAATTTTTAAATTTAAAAATATGTAAAACCCATGAAAATCTGGAAAAAATACAAAGATTAAAAGAAAAACAATATTTTGAGGTTTTTATTTAAAGCTTAAACTGTGCTAAGTAAAAAAAAGTATAACAAAATCAAACTGTTTTCAATAGAAATAGAAAAAATCTTAAATATCAGCTTTAAATTCTCTTTTTAATAACAGGAGCAAAGTATACAAATTTTAACAATGGCAATAATTAGAAAAGAAAAATATTGTATATTTCAAACTTGGAATTTTTCAAACAACACAGTTTTCATAAAACAGCTTTTATTAATTTTTCAAAAAATATGTAATAGAATTAAACATTTCTTAAATTTCGAAAAAAAAGTTCGAAGTTTCGAACTTCGAAAAAATTTGCTCAAAATCAAAACGTTGAATACTACTAAAATAAGAAATTTTTCTAATTTTGAATTTAAGTTCGAATTTTCGAACTTCGCACAATTCCCCAAAACTTAAATTTAATTAAAAATAAATTTAAAAAATTATTAAATACATTTTTAAAATAGTATACATACTATGTACATCGAAATTTCCAAGCTATGTGTGGAATTTCGAACTTAAGCTTAAAATCATCAGTTCGATTAAAAAACTTATTAAAATTAGTACAAAACATTAAAAAACTTTAAATAACATTAAATACTACATACTATAAATAAGTTATTATTATTATTATAATTTCGAATTTTCAAACTTTGCAAATTTCCGCAAAAATTAAATTAAATTCTAAATAAATTAAAAATAATAATAATAAATAAATTTTTAAAATAGTTAATTTGAAAATATTCTAAAATTTTGTTCTGTTTTCGAACTTTGCAAAATTTCCTAAAATTGGATGGGGTTAAATAACGAATAACTTTTTGAACTGAAAAAAGGAACAAACAAACATTTTTTTAAAATTAAACATGCATGACATTTAGAAATTTTGTTTAAATTTTCGAACTTCCCAAACTTTTCTTAAAACGAGTTATAAAATTAAATTAACACATTAGAATGATAAAAAAATATTTAAATAAATTTAATTAACACCTTAATTATCCTTTTTTGCTATTTTTGAAATTAAGTTTGAATTTTTTAACTCTATTAGTATGATATAAACATATTAATGTTTAAATTTATAGAAATTAGAACGTTTTACTATTTTTAAAACTGTGTTCGAATTTTTAAATTAGCAGTATTTAGCGATCATGGGTTGAAAAAATAGACTAACGTATTGAAATGCATAAAAAATTATCAATATGAAGCATTTTGCTAAAATCAAAATTAAGTTCGTATTTTCAAACTTTGCAAAATTTCCTCAAAATGATAAAAAAAAAGAAATAACTTAAAAAAATTATTTATGATAACAAATAAACATTAAAAATTACTAAAATTAGACTTTTTTTCTAATGTTGAAATTAATTTTTTTATTTTCAAAGCTGTAAAATACTCAAGTATCTGTTTCAAATCTTTTTAAAGTGGAAAGTTTTTTTTCTTAAATAAACTAGAAATTATAGGTTAGAAAATTTTTAAAAATTTCGAAAATTTTCATACCTTGTAATATTTTTTTTTTAATATTTAAGCATGCTTTTAACTCTATTCTTTGTTTTGCCCTTTTTTATTTTTTATCATATTTCTAAGACACTTTAACTATTACTAAATTTCTGCTAATTAAATTCATTTTATTTTGTTACTTCATTTAACATCTTTGTCATAAAATTTTTTTATTAAATAAATTTGATTTTACTTTTTGCTAACTTATCAAAATATTTAACACGGGTTTATCTTGATATATTTTTTAATGAAACATAATCACTAGAAAATTCAACACTGTGTATTTTTCCTTTTTCTTTCTTTCTTCCCATTCAATTCAAAATCAAATTCGAAAATTTTATGCAAAAAAAAAAAAAACGAAAAATTACAGGAAGATTTGGAAACCGATATTGGTTACATGTTAGAGACTCTGGTGGCTTGGTAAAAAAATATCGAATTGGAAAAAGAAAAAAGATCAGGAGATATATTTAAACTTCAAAATATTGAGAAAAAAGCCAAAAACAAGTATCCAATTATAACCAAATAAAAAAAGCCAACGGAAAATATTGTATTTACATATAAAAAATTAAGCTTTTATTGTAGTTTGTAAATGTTGAAGTATTTTTTCTTTAAACACATTCTATTACATTTTATTACCAAATTTAATTTCGAGATTTGTATTATTTGTAGTTTGTTTTGTTTTCAAAATAAAGTGCCTCGTTTACAGCTTAAAATAACCCAAACAAAATCGTTTCTTTAAAAATTGTTTTTACCTAATTTTTACAATAAGAAGGATGTTAATTTTTCAAATAAAAAAAATTCAAATTTTCAATTTCATTCTTTTTTTGCAGGATGATTTATCTGGTGATTATTGTCGTGTTTTGGTTGCATTAGCTTCTTACTAAATAATTAGTTAATTAATTAATGATATATTTATAAATAATTTTATTAAACTTTATTTCTATTTTAATGAAAAATGTTTTTTTAATTCATTTTTTTTGTTTAATCTCAATTAATATTAAATTTATAATAAAGCTAAATTTCTTTTGTCATTTAAATTTCTATCTTTGAAATTTAATTCAATGATCATGTTATAAAATATTTTCATCATTTCAATAAAACAATGTTTTTAAAATACTTGAAATGTTTATTAATCATTAAAGAAATTGGATTTTTATTTTTCTCTTCTTATTTTTTACAGGACGATTTATCCGATGACACCGGCTATGTGTTGGCCACGTTAGCGTCTTATTAAATTTTTTCTTTGTTTCCAGTCAAAACTGTTTGATTTTTCAAATGTACTATGTATTTAAAAATATTTTAATTAATTTATGTATTATTCTAAATTTTGCAACAAAATGTTGAATTTTTAAAAATTTTATATCATTATTAATATTAATAAGAATTGTTAATTATTTTTTATAAAGTTAAAAGTTTGATAGATTTAGGAAAAACCGTAAGTATTTGAACTTAAAGGAATTCGACGAAACTAAAATATTTTAAATAGGAAACATAACCTCAAACTTGAGGTAAAATTCAAAAAGAGATTTTTTTTTGTTGAAATACGCAAAAAATACATACACAAAAACTGTCGTACATTGAACAAAATATTTCTTTAATGTTAAATATAAATATAACTGTAATGTTATTCAAAAAAAAGTTATCCATAGATTTGTCTCTGAAACGCTTATTCTAATTAACTCACCTTAAAAATGCCTTCGAGTCGCACAGGTAGAGTTTTCAAATATTCGACATTAAAACCAGAGGCCTGATTCTGGCACTCGTGATCGAGTACTTTCTGGATTCGAAGGCAATTTTATTTATAATTCTTTTAATCGGTACTGAACGAATCGAAATTATTTTTTCAGTATTGTGAGCCTCAAATTAATGCTTTACAACACTGAAAAAACAGTTCCCATTCGTTCAGTATAAACTGAAATAATTAGATATTAAATTACTTTCGAATCTAGAAAGTACTCGATCACGACTGCCAGAATCAGGCCCCAGGTTTTTGAATAATTCGAAAAAGAACTTTTCTCGGTTTTTCTCTATTTAAATAAAATAAATAATAAAACAGGGTTAACTTATTCTCCCTTATTATGAGAGTCATTGTCATTGTCGTTATCGACGTCGTAGTCGTTTGAAATTATTGTCATAGAAAGTTTTTCGTATTTGTGTCGTTTACGACAATTCATGAAAAACTTAAATTTATATACATATTCCACTTTTGTTACATACAAATTAATAGAATTTCAACCAAATCTTTTAAGTCGCATGTATTTGCCATATTAGTTCTTTTATGTGGGGTTTGAACTTTTTAATTTTTAAATTAAGCTGTGCATCTAAATTTCGTGAATCACTTTAAAAAAATTTTAATTTTAAGCTTGCAGAACTTTCATTTAGTTGTGACTGTTCAAAATTCACAAAAAGTCTATTGAAACGTTCTTTGGAAAAATGTATAGTTTGAAACTTTGATGAATACGAGGTTAACTCACACGTAAGTTAGAATAGTTAAATGTATTCAGTATCATTCTCGATTCCATATGACATTTCTACGTTGCACAGAGGAGTGCTTGGCCCGAAATGCTGGCCAAATTATTAAACGTGCACAGATTGATATGCACTAATTCGTTTTATGTAGCAGCCAGCATTTATTTTAATACCATCTTCTGCCATACCATGGGATAAGACACAACTAGTGTTTTTCATATGGGATTTTTCGGGAAAGAAATTCCGGAAAATTTGTGCGGGAATTCCCGTGATTTTTTTTATTTAATTATGGAAACTTTACTGCTTATATAATTGTATAATTATATATTGTATATAATTGTATATAATGTTATTTAATCCAAATTTTTAATAATTTTTAATTAGGCTTAAGTTCATTAAATTTAATTTTCATTAAATTATTTTTATGAAGAAAGGAATTTTACAACATGAAAATTAATTAAAATTGTTATTGATAATCTTTCATTCTTGACCGTGGCCGGGGCTCGAACCTGGGCCGGCAGGTTACCATGACATGTTTCGATCGCAACCACTCGATCTCCTCAGATGGATTTGCCGTTTTACACTCGCAGCCATCGACGACTGCTGACGTCAATAGTCAAACATCAATCCTTAAACCAAATTGTATTTTAACCTTTGGTAGATCGAAGTTTGCTTTTTTTGAATGATTATCCATTTTAATTGATTTTACATGTTCTTCCTTACTTCTGTTTTTTTCGTACTTTTTGTCAAGAATTTTTTTTTCTTGAAGTCCAAAGTACATTTTTTGTTTTTTCATTTTTTGTCTTTCTTTTTCTTGTTGACCTTTTTCAGCACAACTTAAAGGACAAATGAATACATAGAGCTCGTGTCTTAGCTTTAACAATAATTAGTATTGTGGTTATTTTGTTGAACTATTGAAAAAGGTCAACAAGAAAAAGAAAGACAAAAAATGAAAAAACAAAAAATGTACTTTGGACTTCAAGAAAAAAAATTCTTGACAAAAAGTACGAAAAAACAGAAGTAAGGAAGAACATGTAAAATCAATTAAAATTAATAATCATTCAAAAAAGCAAACTTCGATCTACCAAAGGTTAAAATACAATTTGGTTTAAGGATTGATGTTTGACTATTGACGTCAGCAGTCGTCGATGGCTGCGAGTGTAAAACGGCAAATCCATCTGAGGAGATCGAGTGGTTGCGATCGAAACATGTCATGGTAACCTGCCGGCCCGGGTTCGAGCCCCGGCCACGGTCAAGAATGAAAGATTATCAATAACAATTTTAATAAATTTTCATGTTGTAAAATTCCTTTCTCCATAAAAATAATTTAATGAAAATTAAATTTAATGAACTTAAGCCTAATTAAAAATTATTAAAAATTTGGATTAAAAACCATAAATAGTTCAACAAAATAACCACAATACTAATTATTGTATATAATGTGTACTTTTGAACATGAAGATCTTAGGGTGCCATTAAGCACTCTTTCCTTTTTGTCACAGAAATAAAAAAGTTAAATGCATTTATAAACTTATTTAATTGATCCCAGGAAATGTTATTTGTTCAAATAAATTAAATTAAATAATATTTTACATCGATTTGTATTGAGCGAGAATTCCCGGGATCCTGTGAAATTGAAAAATAAATCCCGCTTTCCCGGGAAATAAAAAAGTCCGGGAAAAGAAAAACTCTAGACACAACACAAAGTTTTATGTCTTAAAAAGAATTTCACTCGTAAAACTGCTCTGAGTGGAGAAGCAGCTCGCGCTTTTTGTCATTATTTCTTAAGGACAAACAGGTCGTTCTTGTCTGTCTGCTTTTCGTGCGTTTTGCGTTGTCACCCCGCATTGGTTAGTGGTTCGGCATCGTATAACTGTACCGAGTTACAGTTTTTGCGGTTTCTACATTAACTATATGCAATCGTTTTTAACCTGCAATCGTTGTCTGGTGGAGAACCAAAAATAACTCAACGTGACTGGTGGAGAACCATATAAAACTCAGACGTTTTACTGGTGGAGTACCAAGGAAATAACTCAGACGTTTACTGGTGGAGACCAAAATACTCTGGAGCGGATTCTGGAAGTTCTCGCCTTCCTATACGAAGGTTTAGTTCGAACGAGTACTTGTGGTTGAAGCTCCAAAAATTGTGTGATACCCTGACAATATAACTCAAGAGAGTTAGCCAACAAATTTTAAAATAAAAAAAAAAAAAATAAAGCGTAAGATTTTGAGCATGAATGTGCTTCTTCCACTTTAACACCTATTTTATGTATAGCTCTAAGATGACTCCAAAGAGCCGATGTTAAGGATGATTTACAAGACAAGACCTTTGGACATTTTAGCATTATGAGCCTTGCATTTCTCTTTGTATCTTTTGAAATGTTGCTTACTGGAGCTCATTGTTGGTTTTTTAACTTAAAAATAAACTTAAGGCTGACCATTTCTTATCCTACATCACAGTATTTACCGTAAAATTTTCGAGAGTGTGCCCTATTTGGGAACCATTGGCATTCATGGACCCGATAAAACAAAATTATGTTCTTCGTGTCGAATATTATCTAGAAATCTACATACTATGTACATCTACTATATATAAGATTTTTTTCTTAAATTTTTTTGAGAAGATATATGGGAGTAATGTAGTACCATTATTTATCACATGCTACTTTTTGCTATCTCTACTGTTAGTTCTATATTTCTTATTTTGAGACTTTTATAACTACTGCTTTTTAATTGTATTAATAACAGTAGCAAACGAAAAAGTAAAACTGCTACCCTAAAATTTGTTTTCTGTTATGACTACAACTATGCGTAGAATTTTGTAAAGGTAGGAACAGTGCTAGTAAAATATGGCACCAAGTTCTCATTATTTTTAAACAGGGCTATTTAGTAAATTTTCTTTTCTGCTACTACTGTAAGCTCGGTTTTTATAAGCATTGAATTTAAAATCGCAAGTTTCTTTGGGCCAAGGCAAATTAAACTACCTGTGGTGGCAGTACTACAACAATCCAAAAACACAGAAGTATTTTGCATTGCATTGTTTAACGTTTGAAATGTCAACCATTTCTAGCAAACGACAAACAAAACAAATTTATTCGAGCTGTCAAAGTGTGCCTCTCTGGAACTATGCTATATCCCTAAGAAATATAAAACAACCGTGTCACCACCATGTCTGGGGTCTTCGGAATACCTATTTCAACCTTCACACGGAATGGCAGGTTTAATTTAAACCGTTTTTTTTTTAAGACAAAATTTCAATCTTATTTTAAACTTAAGGTGAGTCTGCGTCATCTTCAAATTCAAACTAAAAATTATTAAAAACATAAAAACCATTTCCTTTTTTACTTCAAAATCGATTAGGTAGATTGAAGGACAATACCCATCTTATCCTTTCTCCATTTTCATTTTTAATGCACGTGAAGTACCGAGAAATTTTGAAGTCGGAGTCTGTAGGTTCGTTCTCCGACTCCGGTAAACCGCAACTCCGACTCTTCAGCCCTGAATTGTACCATTGGTAACAAAACATTAACTGCCTGTTTAACGATTTCGAACGTCAACATTCGGATTGAAAATTACATTTAAAACAAAAACAAATTCTAAAATTTGCGAACGTTAACGTTCCAAATCGATGAACAGGCGGTAACAGTTTTTTAGCCGTAGTTAAAAAATATTTTTTTCATAAGCACAAGTGTTAAAAATATGTAGTGATTTGCGGGATTAGCATAAAAATTAAGTTAACCTACCCCCTTTTTTTTGTAAAATACTTCACCGTACTTAAAAAATATATTCATAAAAATTTTAAAAATTGAAGGGATTCGCAAAATTACCCCTTAAACTTGTTTCTATTTCTTGCGTAATACATATATTTTTTGAATACCGGCACGGTAATACCGGTATTAAGAGAAACGGCATACATATATTTTACAAGAAACTATTTTCTATTTGGTATCAATACCGCTATTTTATTTCAATTCAATTCAATTCAATTCAATTTATTGCAGGTAATATAAAAGCCTCATTAGGCCAATAAACTATATTACAAAGAAATATACCTGAATTAATACTAAAATATTTAAATTAGAATATAACTAAAATCCCTAGGTCCCAAACCAAAATAAAAATCAATGTACATATATATGTACAGTGTACATTGTACACATATACAATGTATCGGTATTATTAATAGTATGGGTTGTTGTTACAGATTGAGTGTCATCGAAAGTTCTTTAGGGTAAAAACTTCCGATTGATACAGCTGTTGCTGGGTTGACAATCTTTGGCCTAGTGTTAATCGGGTCGTTCCGGAGAGGAGATCCAATTGACGTGGGAACGTATAATAATAGATCGGTTGCAATCTATGGTATAAATTGTATAAAAATGCCATAGAAAATGTTTGTAAATTCTTTAAATAAAAAAAAAATAAATAAATAAATAAAACGAAATGGTTATTTGATGTAATTTATTTTAATAATGTACATATGTAAAATTTATTAACATTTTGTATTTACTTTTAGTTATTTATTCTTATTTAATTAAAAAGAAAACAAAATAGAAAAAAGTTGTAAAAATATTCTTAAAAATCTACATAACTATTGTAGGATGAAGGCAAAAAAAAAAAATATGTTTAAAAACTGGAAAATAAATGCGTCATTATGATATTATAATAAATATAGTACAGACAATGTGAATTATTTTAATTTCACCATTTTTTTAATTGTATAAAAAACTATACAAATTCTTGTTTTTGTTAATAATTGTGCATTACGGTAGAGTTTTGTGTGTTTATTTGTAATAATGATAGTAATAAATTTACATTAAATGTTGAACGTTTTGAAGATTTACTAAAAAAGTAACAAAGATACGTTTTAGTTAATTATTATTTAGCTAAACGATCGTTGTAAGCAGCCCACAAACGATCACGGTACAAAGCAGCAGCCTTTTCCATACACTTGGCTTCTAAAATTCCACGTCCTACAACAGCTACATCGGCGCCCTTTTCTTTGATAACATGTTCGGGGGTATTGTATTGTTGACCCAATTGATCGGCTGTTTCATCGATTTTAACACCAGGAGTCAATTGCACTAAGCCGGGGAAAGCGAAACAATTGGAAGATTGACAAACCATTCCAGCTACAAAATCTACATCAGCACCTTCGGTGGCAATTTTCGTGGAGGCCTCCTTATATTTATCATCTATTAAATTGCCAGTAGCAGACATTTCACCCAAAAGGAAAACACCACGAGGTTTGGAGGAGTTTCCTTTAAGAGCAGCTTTCAGACCTTGTAAAATACTGCGGCCAGATAAAGTGTGGGCCGTAACTAAATCAGCCCAGTTGGAAATTTGATATAAGCCTTTGCCATATTGCAATGAAACAGTGTTGCCAATATCGGCAAACTTGCGATCTTCCATTAACAAGAAATTGTGTCTCTTAGCCAAAGCTTCTAAATCAGTGACAAATTGTTCATTGAAATCTTCCAAAATATCAACATGGGTCTTCAAAACACAAATATAGGGGCCACATTTGTCAGCAGCTTTCAAAACATCTTGACATTTAGTTAAATCGGCTGCCAAACAAAGATTGGATTTTTTGCTTACCATCAAACTGAACAATTGTTTAGCCAGTTCGCATTTGGCTAATTTAGCACGACTTTCGAAAGAGATTTTTGTGCGAACAAAGTCATTGACTGGAGAATTGTAAAAGAAAAACCAAAATAAAACGAGGTAAATAAGTAAAGAACATAAAAAATCATAAAGAGATAAGTAAAACATGTATATGCTTGGCACGAAGGCTTCTTTGTATTGATATTAATAAATAAATAAAATAAAATAAAATAAATAATAGTAGCATGTGTTTTTAGGTTTAAACAAAAAAAATTAATAAATGAAATTAGTTACATAAATAATGAAAAATTAATATGAACTTGTTTTTTTTAATGATTTTTTTGTTTATTGTCTTAAAATTTTTAATAGTTTTAAAGATTTTTTTTAAATGTTTTTTATTAAAAATGTTTTTTAAGTCCTTTTGTAGCTTTTATTTCTTTAATTGCGTTATTTTTTCAATAAAAATATCTGATTTAGCTTGTTAAACTAACAGCTTCTTTATTGTAGATGTTTATTGTTATTTACAACTATTTGTTTTCTGTTTAACTAAAAAAGCACACACTGCAAAACAAGGAAACGAAGCAAATTAATTGGAAATCTCGTTTGTATTCTACAATTTTCACTCTTATGGCCAATTTCACCATTTTCACCAATTTTTTCATGTAAAACAAAACCAAATTATATGAAAAAAAAACTTAAATATGAATTGATATTTAAATAAATTTTGGGGTTTTTTTTTTGTTTCAAAAAGATTCTCAAAGGAATTTGTTTGTTTAAAAAAGAAGTTTCAGTGATTCTTTTAAACTAGTTTTTTTAAACCCCATTTTTTATACCCACACCACAATAGTGGAGAGGTTATTATGAATTTGTGTTGATGTGTGTAACACCTTAAAATATTGGTCCTAGACCCACTTCAAAGTATACCGATCGACTCAGAATCACTTTCTGAGTTGATCTAACGATGTCCGTCCGGCTGGCTGGCAGGCTATCCATGTAACCTTGTGCGCAAAGTACAGGTCGAAATTTTGGAGATAATTTAATAAAATTTGGCACATAGGTTCTTATTGGTACAAGGCTCAATCCTATTGAAAATGGGCCGAATCGTAGCGCCACGAGGGGAGATAGGGGGCAATTTCTGCCTCTCAGAAACTATCAAACCGATTTTAATGAAATTTAAATCATAAACAGATCCATATTTGTACGGACACAAAATCTATGCATATTTTAAAAAATAGGACCACCAGGGGAGATAGGGTAATTTCTCCCTCCCAGAAACTATCAAACCGGGTATCATAAGGTCGGGTTTCCCCAACTACACTTTGTTACTTGTTTTTTTTTTATTGAAACTAAAAACTTGAAATAATTTTGTTGAATTTAACAAATTTATAAAAATTCGAAAAGACTGTTTTCTTTAACGGTGTAATTTAAATATTTTAAAAAAATGTTGAAAAATATTGATGTTATTCAGAATTAATTTTATTAAGCGGCCACACTTCTTAAGTTGTGCCATTTTAAAACTCTAAGATTAAAATTTGTCTATTTGATTCCTAATTTTTAAAAATATGTACATATTTATAAATGCAATAAAATTACTTTCAATTTCTTTGTTTTTTATTTAAATAAAATTTTTTTAAAAAGTTTATAGAAATGGTCTATTTTTACACAAAAAAAAAACAAATTATAGAATACTCACCAATTGCGGTTTTATTATTCAAAAACTTGCCATCATCATTAATTTGCACCAAGGCAATATATTTAGCCACAGCATCGACTGTATCACGTCCAATTTTACCAGCCTCCAAGAGAGTGTTAAGCAGGAAAGACAAAGTAAACAAAGAATGCATTTTCACATTGTGTTTGGATATATTGCCAGCACCACCCTGTTCGCGATCAACAACAACCACAGTATCAGTGACTATTATACCTTCACTGGCCAAATCTTTAACAGTATCCAAAACACTTGAACCGGATGTGACGACATCCTCAACAATGAGACACGTGTCACCTGCACTATAAATACCCTCTATCAACTTCTTGGTACCATAAGCCTTCGCTTCTTTGCGTCTCACTAACATTGGTATATTATGTTGAACAGAGACCAAAGTGGCCAGTGGTAAAGCGGTATAAGGGACACCGCACACATGTTTGGCACTTAAATTATGTTCCTTAATGTAGTCCATGATTAAACTGGAAACAGTTTGCTGGAAGTTGTAAAAATGTTAAGTTTAAAAAGGAAAAGATTTTTTTTTATATAAGCCAACCTACCATCACTTCAGGATAACTGACAATGACCCGAAGATCAAAATATACTGGGGAATTAATGCCTACTTTCATTTTAAAATCACCGAATTTAAAGGCATTAATTGCGAATAATTTCAGCGCTAGCGCTTTTCTTTGCTCTGTTACTTTATCCAACATATTGTGAATTTGCGCTTTTTAAATTATTTTAAAACTATTAATTTATAGTCGTTTTCAGTGAACTTTAAAATGTTTTAATGAACTTATTGCGTTCTTTTTCTGTTAGCGTTATTTAATTAATTTTATTCTTTCACATCTGCACCACGCGTGTTTACCACTTTTAATATTTTTTTATCACAAAGTACAAAGCATGGTGAAATTACTACAAGGTGGCATCACTACGGCATCTGGTAATTTTTTGCTTAACTGTGGTGAAAACCCCAAGATGTCATTTTTTTTTGTTTATGTTTACATTCTTGAAAAACAATTTAAAAAAAATCATTTTTGTGCGGTTTTTAAATGAAAATTGTGCATAACAATTAAAATATTTGCAAAAAATAAATCGTATGTGGTTTTTATATGTGCGTCTTTAGTTGTGCTAACAGTTTTTTTTTTAATAATAAATAAAAACAGAAATAATTGTGTATGTGACCACGTCGTGTGTACGTTTGAAAAATGCGTATATTTTTGATATGCGCTTGTGCGCCACTTTCTTTAAACCTCCAAAGGACTTGTAGTGAAAAAAAAGTGGAAAAACAATTGTTTTTAATTCAAAAAACATTAAAATTTTAATTATGAATCTTTTAGTAATTTTTTCATAATATATTTCGTTTATTTGTTTCAGATCAGCGTTGCCACTGAAAATTTTCTATTCGACCAAACTTATTAACCAAAATCCTTTGGACTCGACCAGTTTTCTATTTTTGATACATTTAAGCAAGTTTAGTTACAATTAACTACCAGTTATAGCTGTTAGCTTAAAACTTATTTTTTATATACCTTTAATATAAAATTAAAATTTGTTTTGCTTCTACTGAAAATTTTTAAATTTTGAGTTATCATGGAGCCGTAGGTAAATTATGGACAGACCTTCACCATATTTGGTGTCATAAAAAGGTTTGAAATTTAATGACAATCAGTGCATTCCGCTACAAATTGATGTTAGTTTTTAGGGGGGTAGTTTCACATTTGGGAGCTTAACTCTTTTTCTAATAAAAACATCTTTGAAGAACTAGAAACAATTTGTAACCCAAACGGCTTAATCGACTTAGAAGACCCAGAATATATATACTTTATGGAATCTTCGATGAATATTAAAAAAAAAAAAAAAATTCACATAGAATGATAAACATAGTAATATGATAAATTAAATTTCTCTTAATGCACAATTTGTTTAATAACGAAATTGTTTCAGAATTCCTACTTCGTAATGTTTAGCTTTCTGTTTCTTTTCGCCCTTTCAGAAATAGCATTCCACTTAGACTTCAATATTTTCATTCTCATTATGCAATGTTTATACGTATATTGGTTTCTATGATCCTTAAGCATTTAAAATGACCACTTTAATATCTTTAAATAGCTTTGATCTTAAGTTTTTTCGATTTTGTTATATATCGTTACTTTAATATAGAAAAAACCTAACTAACATGTTCCTTACTTTACAGGAGAAGGAAAAAACTTAATAAAAATTATAGTCTTGTAGTCGCGATTTTTTTTTAAACGCAGTTTTTTATTAAACTCTCTAAACAATTTAATAAAAAACTGCGTTTAAAAAAAATCGCAACTACGATACTACAATTTTTATTAAGTCTTTTCCTTATCCTGTAAAGTAAGGAAAATGTTAGTTAGGGCTTTTCTATATTAAAGTAACGATATGTATTTATTAAACGTGTAACATTGCCCTAAGGTTTAGCCTACCATCCTACCAAGCGAAAATTATCCGACCAAATGTTGTCGGAAAAGACAAACAATGGCAACATTGTTGCACATAATTTTTGACAGCACGGAGTTTATTACACAAACAAATTTGCCTGTTTTTGTTGTATTGTTGTACAACAACACCTAGTGCTGCCACCTTGTAGTAATTTCACCATGGTACAAAGTATGTCTGGGTTTGCACGAGAAAGAAGGAAGAATAAAGACGTATTAATTTATAAGGTGGCGTGTAGAGCACAGATGATTTGGACGGCCCTTTGCAAGGCGAATTCAGTTTTCAGGCGGCGTTGAAAGCACAGCTGTACTATTTTTTTTTTTTTCTTAATTAGAGAGAGAAATGTCAAAAGTTTCTTGTGATTTTGACATATGGATCAACGAAAGCAACAAAAAACAAAGTTATATATACCCTCTTACCTTCGGTGAAGGTTATAAATACATTGTTGTGTTTTTGGTGTTGTTACTTGTTGCAGTATCGACACCACCGTTTACATGAATTCGCCCAAGGTATATTTATAGCAGGTAGCCGCGAGATTACAACAATTGTACAATAAAACAAACAACAGGGCTTTTTATTGTTGTTATGTGGTACGAACTGTCAAAAGGCAAAGGGGTTGATAAGAGACAAAAGATAGAGACAAAAAACTTGTTTACATGTTTACTATACAACATTTGACAGTTCGTACCACAAAACAAGCAAATAAAAAATAAACAGCTGGCTTTCCGAGACTACCTGCTATAAATATACCTTGAATACGCCTTGGCCCTTTGCTTAAGTTTATAACATGGTACAATAATAAAAGGTAGCCGCGAGATTACAACAAATGTACAATAAGACAAGCAACAGGGCTTTTTATTGTTATTATGTGATGAGAACTGTCAAACATCAACCAAATCTTATTTATTTATTTTTTGGCCAAGGTGTTAAATATGAAGTTTTAGATATTTATATAATAAAGCTTCGTACAGACGGTGGCCAGATCTTACAATGTTGTCATTTTTCTGACAATAGTGGCATTTTCAGATGCATTAATTTTACATATCTGCCAAATGAAAATGAGCTTACAATGTTCATACTGTTGCAACACATTCTTAGGCAATTTAATGACAACATTGTAAGATCTGACCACCGTCTGTACGAAGCTTAAGTAAGCTAATTGGGCCTAAATTTTTTTATTGTAAATAAAAAACACATTTAATAAAATTTTTTTCCCAACGTTTCGTCAATTTTTTGTTGACTTCCTCCCAGCTAGCATTTGGGTAATTATTTTTTGTACAAATCACCTAAGTGATCTTTTGAAATAAAACTATGTATTTTTCAAAGTATATTTACAAAACATGTAAAAAAATGTTCTTATTTAGCATGGAAATTGTAATGTACTAAATTGTAATTGTACTAAAAAAATCGACTAAAAGTCAAAAAATAAGAACATTTCAAACAACATAAACTTTTAAATCAAAATGGAAAAAATCTCACACATCCCTTAAAGAAAAGCGTGGGGCTCGTTGTTATGAAACAAAATGCTCAATTATTGAAAATTCATAGCTTTAAACATGATTGGTTGTATTTATTTCGGTCTGAAACATTAAAATGTACTCACGGCAGTCATGTTTTTTAAGTTCAGGGTGGTATGGGCGCCCCACGCTTTTCTTTAAGGGATTTGTGAGATTTTTTCCATTTTGATTTTAAAGTTTATGTTGTTTGAAATGTTCTTATTTTTTGACTTTTAGTCGATTTTTTTAGTATTCACATTCATTTTGTGTTCTCAACTGATCAATATATTAAGGTAAAGAAAAGCGTTTCTTAAAAAAAATTTTTTTTTATTTATTTAAGTTGTAGTTATTCAAACTTTTTTATTATAATTTATTTATAAATAATTAAGTCAAGCTCGAGGCCTGTTTTTTTTTTCTTTTAATTCTTTATTTTTCAATTCTTCGACATCCCTTGGAATGCCGAGTCACAAAAATACACAACAGTTAGTTTGTAGGTCTATTATTGCAGCCACCAAATAATTGTTGTGCTTTTTTGTAACTCAGTGTTAATAAAGATGACATCCAGAGGATATCGAAATATTGAAAAATTAAAAATTGAGGATGCTACTCGAAGAGTAGCGAAATATCGGAAATTAATAAAGAAGAATTTTAATTAAAGAACAATCCAGGCCTCGAGCTCAAATATTTTATTTTTATAATTAAATTGGAAAGGTCGAATAAAAAACAACTTAAATATGAAAAATTAAAAATTTATAGAAAAATTTTATTTCAATTTCCAAACCGGCAGTTAATCTTTGTTTTAGTTTTAAATAACATAAAAGTTTATAAAAGTTTTTTTTTTGTATTTTTATTTTGTTATTGAATTTTTATATTTTGTTAATGAATGTACACATCGTACCTATTCAACAATATTGTAATAACTCAAAATTTTTAGTTTTTCACTTTTTTGGAAAAAATCGACAGATATTATTCCTATCTACCCGCAGTAAAAAAATATCGAGCTATTTTGTGTAATTTTGGTAAAGAAACGGTTGGTTTAAAAAACTTTTTTATATGCCTTGCATATTAAATTAAAAATTGTTTTGCTTCTACTGAAAATTTTGAAATTTTGAGTTAATACAGTATTGTTGAACAAGTGTGATATGTATATTTAATAGGGATGTTCACATTGAGATCTCGCCATTAGAGCACATTTTTGGGCCTTTTGTACAACTTCAGGACAGCGACGTTTACGTATCAGACGACAATCTTGGAAATAGCCTTCGTTGCGGGGAAAACCATGTGAAAAATCTTGAAACGTTACCAAACCATGACCCCATATTTTACCACCACGAAATTCACCTTCGAATTTCATACCATCAGCTCGCCAAAATATGCCATGGCCATGAAACCAACCATTCATAAACTCTCCCTCAAATCTATAAATTATTTTCGATAATCAATAATTTCTTTTTAAGTTAAATAAAACTATATTTTCTTACTTTGCTCCATCAGCAAACCACATACAGCCCAAACCATGACTCATACCCTCGAAAAATTGTCCATCATAACGTGTGCCATCGGCAAATACCAAATGCCCCAAACCATGTTTTTGTCCACGTTGATTCCATTCTCCTATATAGCGTGTTGAATCTTCATAACGCCATCCACCCACCTTGCACCCAGACTTGCTGGGTGAAATCTCCTTGCGAGCCATATTAGGTACACTTCCTTTTCTCGTAAAAATAAAATAAAAACATTAAGATAGTTAAAATTTTATTATTAATAATTTTCAATTAATATAATACCTTGTTCATCATAATCTTCCATTTTTATTATTATTATAAATTATAAAAATGTATTAAATTTTTAATATAATTTAATAGTTTCAACAATGATTTATATCCAAATTTCAATTGTTTTCTAGCATTTTTATTCGTATGAGTTTTTTTGGCTTCATTTTTTACATTACCTACTTTTACCTCTTTCCAAATCTAATTAACACACAATTTCGTCGCTTTGGAATGTTCGTTTGTCATGTGTTATTCTCAGAATAAACAACCTGTTGCATATTTTCATTTGTTTTTAAATGTTAACAAATCAATATTAGAAAGTAAATTAAAAAACAACTAAATAGTGACCTCTTTTTTAAGTTAAAATTTGGAAGAAGCACAAATGGAAGATTTCATGTCAAGTGACCCAACTTTTGAAATCGCTGTCTTCCGATTTAGATGAAATTTGCACCAAGGTTAGTCCTATTAGATACATAGTAGTTCAGACACAAATTTTTTTGTTATTTTTTAAAATTTAAATTTAAAGAAAAAGCTATATAATTTGTTTGGGAGAAATTTTGCTAACACCAATAGGTAATAAGTTACATGGATGAGAAAGAACACCTGTTTGGCCAAAATGTCAAATTTGTGTCTAAACTACTATAACATAGGACTAACCTTGGTGCAAATTTGATCCAAATCGGAAGACATCGATTTCACAAGATGGGTTACTTGACATGAAAGAAAGAAAGTGTCAAAGTATGTAAAAAAAATTGAAATTTCAAAATTTAAATAAAAAATAAAAAGATGCGAAAGCAAATGCGCAAACGCAATCACAGGACCAATCACTAGATTTGGTAACATTTTCTTTCGTATCGCAATAGAGAGTAGCCCCTTGAACAACGTTACCAGAAGTTTTGAGGAGAAAATCATCATTTGGCAAAAAAAAATCATATTTTGAAGAAAAAAATCTTCAAATTCTTTTTAATTAAAACATTTTTTTACAAAGGCAATATATTTGCAAGCATGTGTACATAACAACCGTATTTATACTGTTGAGGCGCCCTCTAAGGAAATGCTTTTAGATCAGGAGGACGATTTTCTTGACCTGGACATCGAGCCCCTGCTGTAGGGTTTTTACTATTGTGAATGCCGCTAAGAGAGGTTGACAGATGGAATTTGCCTTAAGTTCGGTCAAAAGGTTTCTAAGCGCCATAACAGTTTTGTAAATATTACATACCAGTGCACTTGCTCTATTTTCCTTTAATAAATAAAAGTTTATCACGTTTAACCACACCGAGTTTTATCTCCTTATCTCTTACCAAATTGAAATTCTTTACGATTTGGTTTTTGCTTTTCAACCCCGTTGAAAAGTCAGCAACAACAAATTTTGTTATTCTTGTTTTAATGAAAATTCCCAAACGCAGATTTTTACTTTTTTTTGAAAAACAGTAAGTAAGTATTTGTTGTTGTTTAATTTTTTGTTTAATATATAAAAATATTTTTAGCTATTTTAAGTTGAAAATTTTACATCGATTGGAGAAAATAAAACCTTAATATGAAACAAAAAAATTAAAAATAATAATTAAGTGTAAAGGATAACACATTTATGAAGAATTTGGAGCACCCACTAAATACCAAGCATTGCGTGCCTGAACAGCAGCATTACGCACTATGCGTTTAGGATCATCTAAAGCAGCGGACAAGTCCAGCACAACATCCATTTTGTAGGTTAATAAAACAAAAGTTGGATATTTGGTGATATCATATAACAAGTTTAAAGCTAAAATTCGTACTTCCTGGAAAAGAGAACAATTGAAATTAAAAGTTTTTATAGGATTTTTTTTTATTTTGAAAATTGAATACAAATGATGTACTTACCATAGCATTGTTGAATTTCGATAACTTCAAACAAGCTGGTATTAAATGATTTAAATGTCCTTGATAGTATTCATCTTGATGCTTAACAAAGTTTTCACATATTTTTAAAGATATACTAAGTGTATGGACGTTTGTCGATTCTAAGCATTTAAATATTATCGGCCCAATCTATTGATGTATTTTTCATTATTAAAAAATTATTAGGTTTCAGTTTATTTTTTTTTTTTTAATTACCTTTTCTAAATTCATTTTTAATACCGCATGCGGAGTAGTTTTCAAAACATAAATAAAGGCTTCCAAGTGGTGTTCGCAATAGGTTTCAAGTTTATGTCCCAATTTATTTAATATCATGTGGAAAAATTTTTGTTTGAATAAATATTTTACAACTGGTAAATGTAATTGTGGATACTCAGCAGAGATAATGTCAAATGCTAATGTGGCTGATGTAGCTAATGATGGATGATCCAACAGTTCAGCGAGCTAAGGTAAAAATAAACAAAATATGATTTTGTAAAAATTGCTAAGATCAAAAAAATTCCTGAGTTTTTTCAAATAAAATACAAAATATTAATATGTAGTTGTTTTTTCAAGAATTACACAGCCAGAAAAATTATATTTTTAAAATGACCTTGCATAGGTGGAACAATTTGTTGAGTAGATCATTATGTGGTTTTCAGAATTTCCAATACACTCTGGAAAATAAAGTACATTTAACAATATTTTTGCCGGAGAAAATTTTTTTATATTGAGTTTGACGTCTTACTTTTGATCAGTGTGACCCTTTTAGCATTTTCACTGCTAAATTTAGCATTATTTATTTTAATTTAGCAGCGAATTTTTCAAATTGCATTTGTCATAATTTTCAGCATTTTTTTAATATTTTATTAGCATTCTTTTGTTATGAAGTTTTTGGTTTTGCCATTTATTAACGGGGAAGTTGAAAGAACCTTATAAATACCAAGATTACGAATAGGATGGTATTGAATTCATTGATTTACGTTAGATGTTGACTTAAAAGGCTAAATAAATGTTGCAGAGATTTTATCATTACTGTTGATCTTATAAAAATGTGTGATGAAAACAGATCACATTCTAATACTACATTTACACCTACGCAAAATCTAGTACTTACGAGATTTCGAGCTTAAATTACAAAAATTGATGTAGAATTGATAGAAAGATTGCATATAATACTTATTGTTGTTTCCTGTGGTCACGAGATTCACTTTAAAAATTTCGCGACTTTACCCATAAAACCGAAAATATTTTTGTAAAACTTTACCCATGGTTTTATATGCCTCCCACTTTACACAAGTTCTTAATTCATGTACCCGAAATTGCATCTTATGCTCTTTTGCCAATAGGCCAACTTTTTGAGGAGGCACAAGAAGCTCGTTATTAAGATTTTTAAACATTTAAGAGAACAATATGCTCGTAAATGCAGTTGCATAAAATAGAATTAAGATATTTAAAATCGGTTTTTTATAACTTCAGATCCTTTAATTTCAAGCAAAGCTAACCTCATGATAACAAACTACATAATTTAAATTTACCACAAGCAGCACTTGATTTGCTTATTCTGTTAAATATTTCCGATGTTGATGATGATATCATGAAGATTATGATTTTGATGAAGGTGAAGATAGTTATGAAGATGATTTTTAATTCCATATTTTAGCAATGTACCTTGTTTCAGAAAAAAATATATTGTTCGAAAAAATTACATAGATTTTTTTAAGTTTTTAGTTTATTAAATAAAACAAAATTAAAATTCCACAAAAATTTTACAACAAAGGGTTTTTTTTAGTAATAAATATACACAGAATAAAAAAAAAAAATCTGTCATAAATTAGAGGCTTCCCTGAATTAATCCTCCTTTTGCATGTTTCACCCCACTGTGCGACGCTTACATCGAGGCATTACACAGCGCGACGTTAACGAGAGCTCAGCGGTTGATTTGGATCCACAACTTAAGAGAATGTGATTTGCAAGTCCAGGGCATCAACATTATAAACATAATACGAATATTTTTTTTAATATTTTTGTAATAGATATCATAGTATCTCAATATTGAAGTAAAGAAAAAAACAAATGAAATTCCTAGGAAGTTCATATGCTCCAGAAAGTTGTTTATTGAGATCTTAAGTACATTTTTGTTTCTTTTTTTCAGGAAAAAAAGGTAAAAAATCGAATTTTCGGGAAATTTTTCACTTTTGCAGCTACCTAAACGGTGCTAAGAATCATTCCTAGGAAGTTCATATGCTCCAGAAAGTTGTTTAATTGAGATCTTAGGTACATTTTTGTAGTTGATTGTTTCCTTGAATTTTGAACGGTTTGCTACCTATTGACCTGAACGGGGGAAAAAAGGTACAAAAAAAACATCGATTTTTTTTAAAGTTTTTTGCGATTTTGATCTTGAAGATGAAGATGAAGTTTTTTTCACAATTTTTGTTCTTTATGGCAAGCGCTACAACTTTGTCTCAGAGGGTAAATCAAAATTCCGAACGGTTTGCAAGATATGATCACTTTTTTACAAAAATGACACTGAGGTCCCAAATCTTTGGGGGCCCATAAAAAAAGTGCATGACTTTGGGAAAAACTGGGAGACACGGGTATTTTTTTGGTCCTTTAATCACGTAGTGTTGTCCGTATATGGTTATTTTTCCATGACTTAAAAAATTACACACAGTGTTATAATAGTCCAACTATAATATGCATGACCTAGCTTAAGCAACTGTCAAAAATTAACGAAAATCCTCTCAAATGTATAAAAAATAAAACAAAATCAAAAAACATCTGGTTCCGTACGGAATGTGCGATCCGTTTCGCACTTTGCTTAAGTAAATGACAGTTTCATAAAACTTAACAAGAAGTTTTCTTAAATTTAATATGATGTACATGTATTTCAAGTTGCTTAAGCAAACTTATGCACAGTTGGGCCTTTATGCCCGTTCAGAAAAAGTTTTTAAGTTAAAACTTTTTTCACTTATTTTCAATTTGTACATAATAATAAAATCAATTTTCTTTTTTCGTCTATTTTCTTTAAGATAGTTTTATAAAACAATTCAAAATAAGTAGCGGTTTACCTTATTAATCTTGTAAATGTATTTAAGATTCGAAAATTTACAACACTGAAATAACAATATGTATTAAGCTTTAACTTGCTACGCTGTGGTTAAAAAATCACACAAAAAGCTGCAGTAAAGACGCAAGTCCTTAGCCTCCTTGAACAACAGCTTAAACAAAAGTGATCGTTCATACTCTCTCAATATGTTAAAATATAATCAGTATTATATCTGTGGCTTGGAGCTAACAGGGCCAATGTCACTTTTTTGCTCTTTTGAGTTAATTATTGCATTAGATTTGTTTCCTTGCTCTCTTTCATTATGGTAAAACAGCTAAAGTCATACTTAACCCAGAACAGCTTGATAAATAAAATGCTGGCCAATGTCACTATGAAAGCATCTATAATAGCCTTCAATTCCAATTTTCTCAAAAGTGAATATTTTGACATTGGCCCTTTTAGCTCCAAGCCACAGATATTTAAAACTGAACCGAAGTTAAAGCAAAATATAATAAATAAATCAGCATATAAAGGTAAATTTTGAAAACTTTTATCGTATTTCGGCAGGTTTGATTTTTTTTTTTGAAAATATGACTACATTGCGATAGGAGCGATATGTCCCAGCGGGAAAAAACAAGGAGTACGGATGCCTTCTAGGAATCCTCTGTAGTCCTTCTTTTGAATATACAAGGCCTGTTCGCTCCATTTCATACTCATATCTTTTTTACACACGTCGGCATTGGGTAGGCCTTTCGCTCTCCCATCTTTCGCAGTTCCATGATTGGTAACGGGATCAAAAACCCAAATAAATATTTTGCTTTGGCAAAAAAAAAAAATCTGCTTCTCTTCTATCTTTCTTTTATACGAAAAAGCCCAGGCCTTCTATGAGGCATTCTTTAGCCGTCAGATAAGAATAGTGATTGAATCAAAAAATTTTTAAGCTGGCCTTTAAAAAGTCCTGAATTAAGAAGGCCTTCTGAGTTACTACTTTCTTTCAATGTTTATAATGAACGGCCAATTTTACCAAGATAAGTTAAAACTCACTATTACTTTAACTTCCATTTAACAACATTTTTTTACAGCTAACTGAACTTGGTAAAATTGGACGTAAATAAATCAAACAAAATATTCAGGTATGTGATGGAAAACATACATACATATACATATGTTGTATGTATACTCTTTAGGATTTAAAATTAATATTGTAGAAATTACAAACGGAATGTCAAACTTATATAAAAACGAACTTAAATATACATATCGATAGCTTAATTTAAAAAACTTCTAACTCGATCTTTTGTTTTTTTCAAGGGAAAGAAAAAAAAAACTTAATAAAATAAATTTTAGATAAAAAAGCAAATTTCGATCTACCAAAGGTTAAAATACAATTTGGTTTAAGGATTGATGTTTGACTATTGACGTCAGCAGTCGTCGATGGCTGCGAGTGTAAAACGGCAAATTCATCTAAGGAGATCGAGTGGTTGCGATCGAAACATGTCATGGTAACCTGCCGGCCGCGGTTCAAGCCCCGGCCACGGTCAAGAATGAAAGATTATCAATAACAATTTTAATTAATTTTCATGTTGTAAAATTCCTTTCTTCATAAAAATAATTTAATGAAAATTAAATTTATTGAACTTAAGCCTAATTAAAAATTTTAAAAATTTGGATTAAAAATCATAAATAGTTTAACAAAATAACCACAATACTAATTAAAAAAAAATTATAATGTAGTTTTTAACAAAAATATCCAACAAATGTTGTACTACAGCCTAGGGAATGGTAAATAGATTCCAAAATAGAATTTCGATTTTTGATCGACTTTTTTTATTTCGATTTTTCAAATCGATTAATCGCACCTAAAAATCGATTTTAAAATCGATTTCAAAATCGTTTAAGATTGTTTTGCAAGCTTACACCTTATATCTAGTGTTTTTCATACGGGAATTTCCGGGATCCCGCACATTTCTCGGGCAATAAATCCTGGGAAATTTGTGCGGGGATTCCCGGAATTTTTTGTAATATAATTATGGCAACTTTTAGCCGTTAGGCAAAAAGGGATTTTTAATGCTCTTTTGTCGAGAAACAATTTTTTTTTTTAGAAAAAAAAAAATGATTTTCTTATCAAAATTTCGAATTTTTAGTTTTTTAAAAATTCTATGACCAACCCCACTTTATTTATTATCTCAATCATTTATTTCTAACATACCTACGCGCTATCTCCATTCCTCAAGGGGGCTCACATACAAAATGTTCAATGCAGAGTCTGCATTGCAGACTAGAGATATATTGAAGAAAAAGTCCCTAAATGCCCAGGAGTTGCCCCTAGTGAAGACATACTTTCCCCTTATCGCCACTTCTTTAGTGGTCTCCCATACAAATATTGGGTTTTATGAAATTTTCAAATTAATTAAAATTTGTCGACTTTTGTGAATAAAAAGTTGTAAACAGATTTTAATCATTTATGGCTTGTTTTGTTTGCAGCTTCGTTTTTTATATGTCTGCAAATAATTAGAAGCGTAGCTGCATTTTCTATGAATTTTTAAAAAACTAATATTTCGAAATTTTTATACAAAATTTATTTTTTTTTCAAAAAAAAAAAAAAAAAAATTATGTTTCTAAAAACACTGCTCATAGTAATTTCAATTAACTAAATCGTGTCTATGGGCCGAGAGTAGCGTTTCTGTGTAGTTTATCTTTTTATCTAATCAACCGGTTTTCTTAAAATTTGACATGCAGACACCGTAACATCTAATCATTTAATTTGTGATTTGAAGGGAAATATGGCAAAAGGGATAAAGGGGGTAAAAGCTCCTCCTTCCTATATCTTCTTAACTAATCAACCGGTTTTCTTAAAATTTGACATGCAGATACTGTAACATCAAAAAGGAAATAAGTAAAAGCTCCCCCTCCCAATATCTTTTTAACTTATCAACCGGTTTTCTTTAAATTTGGCATGCAGACACTGTAACATCTGAAAGAAGTAAATTATATGGCAAAACAACGTTTGCCGGGCTAGTATAATAATATAATAATAATTTCTCTGATGTAATACTTAGGTGCTAAGTGCTGTGTAATATATATGTATTTGGCCTCAGTGGCTTATATAACGAAACTAATAAATATATAAATTAACAAACACATGAGAGAAACCATACACAATTCACTCATTCATTCAAATTCATATTTTAACCTTTACTGTTCGGTTTTTTGTAAAAAAAAAAACCACAAACTTCGTTGTGTTCGGTTCAGCAAATTAAAGTTTGTTCGTTACAGTTATGATCAGCTACCATTTTGGCTGGTAAACATGAAAAAAAAATTTGTACAAAAACAAAATACAATGGGTGGTATTATTGATTCCGCACGGAAAGGAAAATTCGACGGAAATTAATATCTATCGATATGCAAATTGCAATTATTCATTCCTGCGGTATAAACTTTCCGCAATAAATTTTTAATAATTTCTAAGTTGATATTAGCTCTGTTTCTTTACTTTTTGGGTAAAGTTCGTGCAAATGAGAGCAAGCATAAATTTCTCTCATAAAGAGACAAAATTACACAAAAGTACGGGAACAGAAAAAACACAATTTAAAGCACAAAATAAAAATTCAGTGTTTTGACAGTCTTTAAAACACAAAAAAAAAATTGCGCCACTTTTGAAAAATTTTATGTTGGCTGTAGAAATAAACTACTTTTAACAAAAACAAAACAAACACTTTTACAAGACCTATCATTTTGTATCCCTAATATTTTAGTACAAAACTATCTATTTAAGTACATTATTTGAATAATGAACTTTTAATCTTTGCTTTTTTGTTTTGTTTATGTTTTAAAGCTGTTTGACAATTTACACAATTTGCACGAAGAAAAAGTCTGGGCTGTTTCGTGCAAGAAGAAGAAGAATTTTATTCTCTCAAACCCGCTCTCATTTGCACAAATTTAAAGTACGGGAACGCGTTTCGTGCAAATTGTAGAGTAAAGAAACAGAGCTATTATGTCAGCTGTTGGTAAAAACATTTTAAGCGAGTTGAAATTTTTTTTTTTTTTTTTTTTTTTTTTTGGATTTGGGTGCAAGATATGTTAAAAATCATATGCTTGCAATGGCAAAACCTTAGGTTTATATGCCAGGACTAGAAGATTTGTATGCTATTCCTTCACATACAGTTGCATACTATAGAAGGGAGGTGCTACAAGGATTTCACAGAACGACCTATACCGTCGTATAGGAAGATGGAAATCCTGAAGTCCACTCCACGGATTCTCTCCAATTGAATTTTGAATGGTCTTCCACCAGTAGCTAGTTTTTTTTTTTATTTTAAGAGTTTTGACTGGAACTCTACCAGTTAGTTAAAGAGTTTTAAATGGTCCTCCACCAATATCTATCAATTTAAGTCAAAAATCGTTGGCCACTTATTTCCACATGGTCACCGCCAAGCAAAATAAGGTTAAAACGAATGCATGTGATTAATGCCGAAAACACGAAAAACTGTAAATTATTACAGTTACACGACGCCACGCCATCAACCAATGCTGTGAAACGCAAAACGCAAGAAAGACAGACAAACAAGAACGACCTGATTGTCCTTAAAAATTAAAGACAACGAGCGCGAGCTGCTTCCCCGTCCAGAGCAGTTTTACGAGTGGAGTTGAAATTTTTGTGAGCAATATTTTAACGTAAGCAAAATGGCGAAAAAAAATCTATATTGCGGTTTCAATAATATGGCAATACCGCAATGGTAGAGATGATACCGCAACAACGGAAGGATACCGCACAAACTGAATGAATAATTACAAATTTGGCTTCCGCACAAAAATTGCTTTCCGCACTTGCGGAACGGAATCAATAATACCACCCAATGTGTTTTTAATGCAAAAACAAAAACAAACGGCCTACAAAAAATGTTTACAACAACTAAACATGTATACAATACACACACATGCTATTCGTGCTGTGTGTTTTCCACATATCGCACTGGATCAAAAAGAGTGTATTAAATCAAAATTTTTATTTTTCACCTTTTGGAATAAATTGACACGTAATATTCATAAGAAGCCACTGTAAAAATATCGTGCTTTTTTTGTCTACTTTTTGGTAATGAAAAGGTAAAATTTTTTTTTCATATGCCTTTTGTGTTAAATTAAAAATTGTCTTGCTCGAGGTGACAAGGGTTAAAATCTGATCTTCTTTCACTTTTATTTTGGAGCTTCAACCAAGCAGACTGAGTCCGCAAACACTAACCCCACTGTGTTCATCATATCACTCATCAACTTTTGTTATACATTTATATTATACCCACTCACATTTTTTGTAATAAATCATCCCCATATTGAAATTGAAGAAATCCCCAACTTCCCATTTGCTTAGAGAACCACCAGCAGCAAAAGGAAACCCCAATTCCAAAAGTATTCAACTTGCATCATCTCCTAAAATGTCATGGTCACATAAGGTACCGTTAGGATTTTATAGCAAGAACAATTTTATCGTAAGCGACAAATTTCATATAAAATTTATATCAAATAAAATAAAAAACTCTTTCCTGTAAAATTTGATTTTTTTTTTACGTTATTTTCGCGGTAAGCGCTCGTTATGATCAAGTGCGATATTAATTTTAGAATCCCAAACTTATGCTATATCGTTTTAAAATTACATTAAAATTTTTCTATACTGCCACAAAGTTATTAATATTACCAATTTTGGCAACCACTTTAGATTTTCAACTTACCGCTTCAACAACTTCCCCAGCGTCATCTGAGCCACGTATAACTAAACCTTTGGCCAGCCAGGACAAGGCTTCAACTGCCTTTTTATTTTCCTTTCTAATGGCTTCTTTTAGACTCGTTATAATACGTTTAACAATGCCTCGATTATTGTTATTATACTCAATTTTATTAACCAAACTGCACAACAAATGATGTGCCACTTTACGAACATGTTCGTTTTCGGATATTAAAGATAGCTGTGTTAGATCATCCATTAAGCGTTCAAAATGTCCATCCAGACTTATGTCTTTGTGCAGGAAACCCAATAGACCTTTAGCAATATATAAATCAGCTGTTAGCTGAAGATTTAAGTTATGCAAATATTCTGTTGCCACCATGTATTGTTCGGAAATAGCTAAGGTTTGGATTATTAAACTGAGGCTTAACGATATTTCTGCCAATATTAAAGAGTCAAGTTGTTTATTGGTTTGTGCTAGATGTACAAGTTTGCAGATTAATTCACTATTGTGCTGCAGATCTTCGATAAAACGTTCATCTTCGTCTTGCAGCAACTTATTAAGAGCTTTTAAAGCTAAAAGACGCACATCATTGGTAATAGATTCATTGCCAAATGATTGCTTGAATAATAAATCCATAATACGTTCAGTAAAAGCCATTTGTCTTACCAAGGGCAATAGATTGAATAAGATTTTTTGCTTTACAAAATTAACGTAGCCTGCAAAATTGTTAATACAGCTATCAATGCAATTCGATTGTAATTCAATGGGTTGTAAAGCGCCTAAACGTTCTAACAATGTTTGGGTTTGTTCCAAATCTATTGAGTCATGTGTTAACAATTGCATTAAAACCTTATAAAGAAAAGCACGATTTGACTCATTAATTATAGGTGCCGATTCTATTAGAACGCTTATTGCTGCTTTTAGTAAATCTTGATTTACTTTTTCGGTTGTAGCTGTTTCAAAAGATAAAGATCTTAATTGTTGTATAACTACAGCATGTAACTGTGCGCATGAATCCGAGCTAACAGCTTTCAAAACGGTTTCCCCCTTAACAGATACAATAGTGAATATTTTTGATATTATATTGAAAATTTTTATGAATTCTTCGTCATCTTGCGAAGCAGGTGTTTCAGATGTTAATTTAAATAAAAAGGTATTAAGTAGTTTTTCACAGGCAAACACCGGTTCTCCGGCAACACATACTAAAGCAATTGATGAAGCTGGATTAAATAGACGATGTTTTACATCAATTAAATGTGTTAAAATGGTACCCAAAACCATTGTCTGGTAATTATGACTTATTGTTGTTTTCGAGGCTGCAGTTGCTTGTTCAAGAATACATCGCAAGGCACGTAGAGCTAGAGACACCACATCCTTATTGTCTGAACCAGGAAATACTTCTGATTTTAGAGCCGTCCAAATTTGTTCAAAATGACTTTCTAAACTCTCACAGGGAAATTTTAAGGCAGCTTGATACTGGATATTAAGAAAAAATATTTTAAATTTCTAAAGATCATTTATTAAATTCAACTTACCAGTAATTCTAAAGAATCGCATTTTGCCACAACTAATTCACTTTCCAATTTTTCCAAAGCTAAAGCTACACACCATTCTACAAAATCTGGAGAGGCCACCAAGCATTGTATTAATTTTGTAGATAAATTATCTCTGGTTATGGTATCTGGATCATTTTTAGAGGGATTAAAATCAATGGGGAAATAACAGGCAAATATTTCAAACATTTCTTCGCTTAGATGTAGTAACGGATAAGTCGCTATAAAATTGGGCATAAAATTATAAATAAAATCTAAATTTCTAGGGTCCCGTTCTCCGTCAATAGAATTAATAATGCCATAAATATAGTCACCGGACATGGTCTTAAGATCTAAAGAAACAAAATATTTTAATTTAACAATACGGGCTATTTGTAACAAATTACCTTCTACATATCTTTCGGATATGTATTTAAAAATTGTAAACAGTCTATAGCGATCAGAACGCAATTGTGATTGACAGGTAGTATTAAGGAAAAAACTTTGTAAAAAATATACAACACTTTTTCCAGAAAACATTTTCATATGAATTAATGCATCAAAACCTTCTATAATCGCAGGTATAACATTGTGATGGTCTTTTAAGCGGGATGCATAGAAATTACCTAAAACTTCACATTGTTCGGCTTTGAGTTCTTCCTTGGGTAAATTGGTTAAAACTCGGGATAGGAGCCATGTTCCCTGAACTCGCTGCTCCACATTACTTGAGGTCAAAGCAAAGTTAAGTTGCTCGCATAAATAAACAATTTCATACGATTTGCTTTGTATGTCTATAAAAGAGTTAAATATTTTTAATTAAAACTATTCAAAAATTAATGATATTATACCTATTCCATTAACAATAACATTTCATTTTACCTCTTGCTATTTGATCGGCCGCATTTTTTAAAGAATTATCACTTTTTATTGCTTCTTCCAGCGAAGCTTGTGTCAAAAGAACCATTGCGAAACAACTATTTTAATTTTATATATAATTTACTTTATTTATAGTTAAATTTTATACAAAAATCTTTATAGGAACAAAAGAATTATTGTTCCAAGTGGTCAATGCACGCGAATAAAGGATACAATAATAAATACAACCAGGGCTGCCAGATCACACTGAATGAAATACGTCAGCTTTAACGATTTTTTCGCTCTGGAAGGCGAATTCATAGTCTGAATTTACACGTTTCATCTTTTGATGCTCAACTTCTTTTCAATGCCCTTTTAAAGATGCCAATATAATCACACGCAGCAACGGGTTTCAACTTTTTACGGTTCAAAACAACAATAATTTTAATAACAGCAAATCAAAGAGAAAAAGAAAAAATTACACGCAGCCATCGTTGTGCATATACCAACGAATAAAAACACAAAGCGAACTGACCGAGTACAGGCATCTCCGTACTAACCCCCTTTCTTCTTTCTTTCCTCACCTAAAAACATAGGAGTTGAGCATCAAAAGGTGAAACGTGTGAAAGCAGACATAGCAGGTGAACTCGAAATCAGTAGTGGGATTCTGTAACTTTTAAAAATAACAACTGTTGTTATAATTGTCAACCTGTAGTGCGATTATGTTATTAATTTTAACAATAGTTGTCATTGTTAAAAAATTTAACAAGCAAATTAACGATTTTGCAATTCTGTAACATTTTAAACAACACTTGTTATCGTAAAGTCAGCTGTTTGTGTCAAGTAAACAACTTTTTTAGTGTTGTTTATTTATTGTTAAATGTCGAAAAAATAAAAAAATTAAGTTTAAAGAAATAATATAAATTGAAAATGGCCATTAAATAATTTGCATTTAATTTAATAGTAAAATGTTTTGCTTATCTTCTTAAAAAAAAAAAAACAAAAAACTAAAAAAAATTCTGTATAGTTTTAATAATTTTATTTGTTTTTTTTTTTGTATTCCTCTTTGTGTTTTTCGTTATTTGGTAATTTTTTTGACAGTGATGCCACTTGACGTTAATTTTTATCTATGTTGTTAACAACAATTTATAGAATCACATATTCGTTATTGCAAACAACAAAACAGGTTGACAATTATAACAGCAGTTGTTATTGTTAAAAGTTACAGAACCCCACTACTGTTTTGTTGTTTGCACTAACGATTATGTGATTCTGTAAATTGTTGTTAACAACATAGATAAAAATTAATGTCAGGTGGCATCACTAGAAGGTGAGACAAACTCTACATCAACACTGCTTTTGTAATCCGATTGTCAAAAAAAGTGCTAGCAAAATATGTTAGTTTACACAAAAAACTGAAGCTTGTAAACAAACTTTAACAACTTGACCACCGACTAAATACCATATGTTGACTTGACCCTACCTCCAAGTGAATTCGCTTTGGTACTTTGTGATTTTGCCTATCCCTAGGCAGATTGAAAAAATATATCGATATTAATTAAAAATATCGAGATGTCGAACGTATGAAGCTGAAATTATTTTCAAATTTAACAACTTAATATACCTATGTACATACATATTTATCTATACATATAAATTGTAGGAAGATTAATTTGTAACAAATTACCTTTTTACACAAACTAAATTATTGTTCACCAAAACCACATAACAGAAACTTTTTTTAATTTTTTTCGCCTTGACTGTGTAAACTATGAAAATGTGCAATAGAAAAAATAGTATAAAAACTGTTGAATTTTCTTACAGAGTTCTTAAAAATATCGAATTCGACAGTCGTAATTAAATATCGATATATGCGTATTTTAGATATCGGCGATATATATCGACTATTTTTTTCAATATCGATATTTTGATATATCGATATTTTTTGCCCATTGCTAGTTGAAAGTGAATGAATACAAGAACTTCATCCGGATTCTTAATGGTATTCTCTAAAATTTTACGAAATTCTTGAAGAAATTAATACAAAAATGGCCAACACCTTGAGGAATCCATATGACATGGATAGCACTACATTCGATGCTGAAAAGTATTTGGAAAAATTGTTAAAGGTATAGTTTTAAAATTTTTTGTTATGAAGAAAAAGCTGTATGTATGTACACAATATATTATATTGTTTATCAACCTTAAAAGGATTGCACACTCAAACAAATTATGGATACGGAGGCAGCAGTTGTGAAGGATACACAAACACTGCACTCTGACATGCAGACTCTGGTTTATGAGAATTACAATAAGTTTATTTCTGCCACAGACACAATAAGAAAAATGAAGAATGACTTTAAGCAAATGGAAAGCGATATGAATTTGCTAAAGGATAAGATGGGTTCCATAACTTCATTTAGTGAACAAATAACGGGAACTTTGCAAGGTACACGTTCCCAATTATGTAAACTTTCCGAAAAACATTCTTTGCTTAAACGTTTGCAATTTCTCTCGTCACTACCGGCCAAATTAAAATCATTAATAGTGGAACAAAATTATGTGCAGGCAGTCCAAGACTATAGACATGCTCAAAACGTTTTTAAGCAATATGGTCACCAGCCATCATTCGAGGGCATACGTAAGGACTGTGATGATATAATACTGGATTTAAAATTACATTTAAGACAAGAATTTCAAAGAGCAGGAAAAACAGCACAATCGCTCACTGAGATTGGAGAGTTGCTTTTGCAGTTAGATGAAAAGGCTCCCGAAATGGCCACGGAAATGTTAAACTGTGCGTCGAGAAGATTACATGAACAGATTGTTATGCTGCAGGATCAGACTGAACGTGATATGATTGAGTTTGTTGACATGGGTATAGAAGGGTTTTTAAATGACCTAACTTTGGTAGTGACTTCATATTTTGATATGTTTGTGGCTAAACATTATGAAAACGAAACAGATGACTTTCAAGAACACGCTCTTGAGGAGTTAAATATTTTCTTAAACGTAAATATAGATAAATATTTGACCTTAGTACAGGATCGAGTTGAATCTGATGTTGGATTTGGTGACACACAAGTTATGCTGAGAGCTTTAGACCGTCTACATCGTAGACTTTTAGCCATGAGGAATATTTGCCGTGGCTTAGAAATACAACGCAATATCGTTGATATAATAATTGCGGCTGCTCATCAGTTGCGCGATGCACATTCAAAGAATCTTAAAGATCACTTTTCCGATAGTCTTAGTTCTGTGAGACTTTCATTGGTTTCAGCTAAAAGTGACACTTCAACTGGTGGTAGCTTAAATGATTTAATAACAAATCTATATGTTTCATTGGTCGAAAAGGTCAAAGGTGTTTTGCAGGATTTATTGGTATTTCTACAAACTGATTGGTCCTTTAATATCAAATCGGATTATAAAGGAACTTTGTGTGTAGAGGGTATCCGAGAAAATTTACTTATTGGTTTTCTGAGACACATTTCAAAAGTCATGAGTTTATTTGGTGACTCTTCCATTTCGAGTCCTCCTTATTTACTTTTAGTTTTATCGAAAACTTGTTTGGAAATGGAACAAAATGGCGTACACATTTTAGTAATTATAACTGAGTTAAAAACAGAAATTCAGAAGTATTCAATTGATTTCATTTTAGATTTCCTTGGCTGATGATTTGTATGAAATTGATTCTGAAAATAGTGCCACATTAACTCATGAAACTGAAATTTGTGCTGAAATGCGTGAAACTGCACAAAGTCTTTTGGATACCTTTGTTCGTCTACAAGGTTTGAATATATCACAAATGTTACGTAAAAGTGTTGAAACACGCGATTGGCTTAACTGCTTAGAACCTCGCACAGTTAGGGCAGTTATGAAAAGAGTAGTCGAGGAATTGTCATCCATAGAAACTGTGGTGGCTAGTTTATATGATTATCCTTCAACAGTTCGTACAACTGCTAGCAGTGATTCGAGTCGAAAAACACATTTTAGTAATTTAACAAATTCCAAACAGCAGTTTCGTTCCAATTGGTCAAATTATACCCCATCACAATTAGAGTCGTCGTATGTTTCAAATATACATCGTTTATTTTCCGAAAGAATTGATATTTTTACATCAGTAGAATTTTCTAAAGTATCAATTATTACCGGAATTATTAAAATTGGTTTAAAGGTAACAAAAAAAAACCTTAAAACATAAATTGAGTAAAAAATGATTTTCTGAATTACAGACTTTATTGGAATGCGTTCGATTGCGGACTTTTAGTAAATTTGGTTTACAACAAATTCAAGTAGACACTCATTATTTACAAATGAATCTCTGGCGGTTTGTTAAAGATGAAAAGTAAGTCACGTTCATATTATTTATGTTGTGTTTTGAAATTTATACTCTTTATTTGCTTTAAGTTTAATAAACTTTTTATTGGATGAAATTTTGGGATCTGCTGTACACCGCTGTTTAGAATCAACTTTAATGGAGCCTAACGCTGTAGAAATTATTTGTGAGCGCGGTTAGTATTTTATGCGTAAAACATTCCAAATTTAAATTGTGCAGTTGTTTAATTTATTTTTTTATTAAAATTTCATGCTAGCTTAAGGATTTTAAATAAAATATATTTTTTCACATTTTTGGAAAAATTTAAAGCTAAATATATATATATCTAACCCTTTTGTTATTTTATTTTAACTTTAATATATGTACATATTTTAATTTTTATATACATACATACATTTATATATTAATTTTTGTTTACAATTATTAGTAGAAATTTGTAACCGATTATGGCCTTTAAGGCTAGGTTATTGGTAATGTAAAAATAAATAAAATAAATAAATAAATAAATAATCAATTACTATTGACAGTCAATTGATATTTTCTAAAGATCTTTTAAGTCGACGTCGAGTAGAATTGTCCCCGTTTTAGTCGACAGGAGATTTTGCGACGACTCAAATGAAAGTTAATAAAATTTTAAATGAAATGTAAACATATTTATTGAATACATTTAAAATAAAAAATGCAAATTTAAAAGAAGTTATGGGCACAAATTTAATTAGAAAATTTAACGCGAAAATTCGAAAAAATTTGCTTAAATAGCGAAAATTCGCGAAAATTTTGAATTTAAAATGAAAGCCTCAAGAGCCAAAATTGCGAAAATTCGGAAAAGTTTGCAAAAATAGCGAAAATTCGCAAACATTTTTAATATATCAAAAACGTCAAAAAATTTAATGCAAAAATAGCGAACAAGCCATAAAATTGATAAAAAGTAGGGTTTTTTCAATTATTTTATTTCCCGGGATTTTTCTTGCGGGACCCCGGGAAATAAAAAATTCCTCATAATTTCAAAAAATATCTATTTATACTTTGAAATTTAGTTTTCTATTCTCTAAAAATTAGCATCGGTGGATGGGTTGTGGATTAGATCAGTTACAAGAAGTGAGTACATGTATTTAAATCAATGTCTCCTGATGCAATAAATCTACTCAAAGCAGAATGGGCAGTGCAACAGTTGATAATTATTACATTTAGTGAAGTGAAGAGTTAATAAAGTACATTAATTCAAAATAAGATACAGGCAGTAAAGTTTCGTTGTCCATGAACAAGTCTTAAAAATAGGAGATACCTAAACATATCGCTCCTTTATTGCAACATAGTCATATCTACAAAAACAATCGATCTTGGAAAAATGGATTAAAGTTTTCAAAATGTACCGATTTAAAGATATATTTTGCTATAACTTCGTTTCAGTTTGAGATATAATACGAGAAGGTATGAAGGAAAACGTTGCTAAAGTTACTTCAAATTTTGAGATATGACTATGATGCAATGAAGGAGCGGGGAAACCGAAATAAAATAACATTTTGAAAACTCGTGTAAGATACTACAACATACAACTTGAAAAAGACATTGTCCTAAAGATTACATGAAAAGGTTTGTAAGAAGCAGTCCGGTTGATGCTATTTTTTCATCAACATTGACATACATTTGACTGACATAGACGTTGTTTATAAAAAAAAAAAATTGCTTCTGATTGTAAATCCGAAGCATGCTACAAAGGTGCACTTTTAACTATTTGTCCAACCTGGATAAAAAATGAACGAATTTTTCGGAAACATGATAATTAGTAAATAAAATCAGGAATATACTTTTTGACGACTTACTAAGCGCTTTGAGTGTGTCAGAAAGTTATTTCCTAAGCCGTTGCTAACAGCGGTAAGATAGGAAAAGTCTTATATTTATTAATAAACCGTAAAGCTACAAAGAATCATAAAACTTACAGTAAAAATATCTTTTATTAAAAACATGGCATAAATTCGCGAAAAAATTCAAGATTGGAAACAAACTCTACACTTAATTTGGAAAAACTAAATTGGTTAAAAAATATATGTCGGAAATACCGTTAAAAAGTGAGCTATAATGATGAAGAACAATAATAATAAAAAAAAAAATTGGAGAAGGATTTTTTTTTTTAAATTTTCGATAACTAGTCGACGCCGACACAACATTCTTATAAAATAACAAATTAACGTCGAAGTGATGTAGTCTTCGACTTAATGTGACAACAATTTAAAATTAATGTCGACGTCCACGACGACTTACATAATAGGGGTGAGTGAATAAATATTAAACTTTGCTATCATGTCGCTTTTAGCAAATTTTTGCAAATTCCCGCTAATTTTGAAATTTTTACCGAATTTTTTGCCATTCCTAAAAGTTTTAGGGAGTTTTAATGAATTTAATGGCTTTTTTGATATATTAAAAATGTTCGCGAATTTTCGCTTTTTTAGCAAGCTTTTCCGAATTTTCGCAATTTTGGCTCTTTGAGGCTTTCATTTTAAATTAAAAATTTTAGCGAATTTTCGCTATTTTAGTAAAATTTTTCGAATTTTCGCGTTAAATTTTCTAATTAAATTTGTGCCCATAACTTCTTTTAAATTTGCATTTTTTATTTTAAATGTATTCAATAAATATGTTTACATTTCATTTAAAATTTTATTAACTTTAATTTGAGTCGTCGCAAAATCACTGTCGACTTAAACAGGGACAATTCTACTCGACGTCGACTTAAAAGCGCCTTAGAAAAAATCATTTGACTGTCAATAGTAATCGATTATTGTCAATAACGACTCAGAAAATACAATTACTGTTCAGGTGCCGTCGGCTTGTGTCGACGTCGACTTTAATCATAGGGGTGAATGTTCTTGAAAATAGTTACGAACGGTATTAACTGTTGTGTTCGTCTACACAGTCACTAAAAAAATAGATGTCGTTCTTGGGTGTGTGAGCCGAGCCAAACGCTTAATAATGTACTGTTTATTTTCGAACACTGGTTTGTATTGTTATTGTGATGATAATATTTTTAGTTGAAATCAATGAATAATAAAATACATACATATATAAATATGTATATATTTATACAAATATATATATACATATATGTATATACATATATATAAACGGGTGGTTAAATTTAAAGGGCCGATGTTGAATGCGAACCACACCTAAACGTCAAGTTTTTTTCTCCATTTCATTTGACATTTCTCAATTTTAGACTAACTCAATTTGAACCATGGAAAGATACACAATTGAGCAACGCTTAAAGTTATTCAACAGTGTATGATAAATTTTCGAAGAAAATCATCTTTAGCGATGAGGCACATTTTCACCTCATTGGATTCGTCAATAAGCAGAATTGCCGCATTTGGGCGAATGATAATCCAAAAGTGATTATCGAAAAACCAATGCACCCACAAAAAGTGACTGTTTGGTGCGGTTTATGGGCTGGCGGCATCATCGGGCCGTATTTTTTCCAAAACGAGGCCGGTCATGCAGTTACTGTGAATGGTGTTCGCTATCGTGAGATGATAACGAACTTTTTATGGCCCGAATTGGAAGAAATGGAAGTGGACGATATGTGGTTTCAACAGGAGGGTGCCACTTGCCACACAGCTAACGAAACAATGGCTCTTTTGCGCGACAAATTATATGGCCGTGTTATCTCACGTGGTGGCGGTGTCAATTGCCCGCCAAGATCATGTGATTTGACACCGTTGGACTTCTTTCTTTGGGGCTATTTGAAAGAAAAGGTGTACGTCGATAAGCCAGCAACAATTCAAGATCTAAAGGATGAGATAATTCGGCACATTCGGGCCTGTTCTGAAAATCGCGTGATTTCAAATCACATGTTTTTGAAATCACGAGCGTGATTTCGTGGTGTTCTGAAAGTCATACCGTTTTTGTGTTTCTCGATGTGCTTTCGGTAATTGAAGATCACACCAAAACACAAAAAAACGGGACACTAAAATATCACACGTGTGAGTTTAGTAGGCACATATGATTTGAAATCACGTGATTTGAGTAAAAGTGATTTGCAGAACAGGCCTGATTAACGGCATTATGCCTCAGCGTCATCGAAAATGTGCCTCCGAGGTCGTGGCGGCCATTAAAAGGTGGTAAAATGTTAAGGGCCGATGTAGATATATATATCGTCATCTTAAAGACCTAATAACCTATCAGCAAAAATTTCAACATTGAGTTTTTTATGGAATTTTATTCCCTATATCATAACGCATATGTGTGCAAAATTTTGAACATGTAATATTACAAATGACCAAGTGATTACAGTTTTTGTGCCTAGAGGACCGTTACGCACTAAAAAAATAGAAAAATAAATCATCAAAAACCAAGATAAAAGTTAAATTTTGTTTTATAGTGTAATTTAAACAAACATTAAGTACTTTTTTTTTACTTAAACCAGTGTTATTATTTAATTGTATGTATATAATATTCATATGTATGTATGTATAAAGAAATTGTTATTTATTCATATTTATTAGTACTTCAGATACCTACTAGGTTATTTGGTTTCAGATTTTTACAATTCCAAATAATCTAAGTGGCATAACATAAGCTGTGTTTAGAAAAACAAACTTTTCTCAACCGATATAGGTATATTTCTGGCTTCATTTTAAATAAAATATGTAATTTTCGTTTCAATTGTAAATAGTTCCAATTTTATAACATGTTTTTCCTCTCCTGTAAACTTTTAAAAACTACAGATACCTAGGTTATTTCGTTTTAAGGTGACGATATACATATATATATATACATATGTATATAAATATATTTATCTTTTTTTACATTTTTTTGGGAATGGTTATTTAATTGAAATACCGATATATACCGTTATAAGTTTATATACCGGTATACCAAAGTTATTAAAATACCTACATATACCGAAATAAAAAAAAGTTTCATACCGATGCCGAAATAAGTTTCGGTATCCAACCTTGAATTTTATTAAAAAATATATCTGATTAATCGAATTATTACTTGACCATAATTTTGATTTATTAGGAATTTTGATTAATTGCACTCCCTAATTTTTAGAAATGGCGACTTTTTTTCAATTCCATCCCTGGTATAGAAGAAACAGACAGGTATTCTTAATTTTTTTTCGTTTATCTTTATATGTGTGTGAAAGAGAAAATCATAAAATGGTTTAACTGTGTTTGTTACTTTTAAAATTTAATTTAGTTTTTTTAAAGTTAAATATTATTGAAAACATTCAATTGATTATTTTTGGCCTATATTTATTTCGAAGTAGTTTCTAATATGTTAATATATTATACCTTCACGTTTATTAAATCACATTATGTTACAAAATTTAAAACAACCCCATGAAGACCTCATGTATACGCGTACACACACCAACACTATCAACATTTGTGCGCAATTGCCAGAGTGTGTGTTTGTGGCAGCCGAATAAAATCGCTATGCAAGTATATAAGCACCTCATTTGGTTACCAGAATTGGCTTTGCGTTGATCTCGTAAAGCGTTTTGCATGGACGGGGAATCTGCGTTAGTCCTTGTTATTAGGGAAATAACACGTGCTCGTAGAATTACGCTATTTTTCTAGCATTAATTATGGAAAAAATTAAATAGGAATTTTTGTAGTGTCATTGTGAACTTAAAAAAAGAAAATTTACTACTACATCAAACAAATGCAAGTGTGTTTGGTTAGTGTAAAAGAGACGGCTAGATATTTAGAAATTAAAAAAGTTTACATGAGTGCAAAAATAAGGAGTTATTAATTTAAAAAAATATACATAAACATAAATTCAATTATAAAATTATGTTCAAAATTAATAAAAATATTGTTGATTTATTAAAAGCATTTATTTGGTCTTTTAATTTGCTCAGTTTAATGCGATTTTAAGAGAACTATGTTCTCTTTAATAATACTTATTGGAAAAAGTAGTAGAAAAGTACAATTTTATACAGCTGTGCTAACTAAAATTCAAGTAAATTGCAATCATTCGAAAAGTAAATTTGAAGAAGATTGGACGTCTCCGGTTAAGCAATTTTTTTTGTAAAGGTTTAAATATATTTAAATAAAGTTAATAAAACTAAGTGTAAATTTGTAAATATTTACTTTTAAATAATTTGTTGAATGTCGTTTTATTAAATTCGGGGTAAAAAATGTAATAATTTTTTTTGTAATACCGATATTGTATGTGTGCGTTAATTATAATTAACTAATTTATTAATTTTCTGCGCATTTTTATCTCTTTTTTTTGCTGAACGTCTTCGCTGTCTTGTTATTGTTGTCATTGCCGTTTTGACAATTCCCTTCTTCCCATAATATAATTTGTGTTAATTTATATCAATGTTTTTGTTGTGTTGGGCTCTTTATTGTATTTCTCAAAAAAATCTTATCCATCCATATGTTTTGCTGCGTGTTGCATGATTAAATCTCGGTCAAAAGTGGATACAAGAAAGATACCGCTCAACTAAAACAATAGAATTTAATCGTAAATAAAAAGTACATATTAAATTATTTTCATCAATTGTGTACAATAGTAGTTCAATTATATATTGTGAGTGTTTGAAAGTTACAACAGCGTCAAACTGGCGGAGAAAAAGATGCAAATGGCTTTATGCCAATCCTCAGTGGTAAGCAAATTTAAACGAAACCTTGTTAATTAAATTTTTGAATCCCAAGAAAAACTTTGATAAGCTTTTATTATTTTTCTCCTACAATATATTTTACCTCTGTTAAATCTTTTATTTTGCAAATACATATGTTTTAACTATTCTTATGTATGTACATATAAAACGGTTGTACTAATAGGGTCCAATTTTTAAATTTATAAACCCAAAGCAAATTCAACTAGATAGAGGATAGGGTTGTCAGATGTGGCGATTTCCCGCTAAACGTGGCGATTTTAAAACTTTTTTGGCGACTTAATTTTTGATTTGGTGCCAGCGATTTTTGGAGATTTAGGCCCTAAATTTGTAAAACGCAACGCCAAAATTTATATTGAAAGCAAAAACAAAATCGAAAATATTTCATAATTTTGTTGTTGTTTTCTATAGAAATTTTAAATGCTGCCTATCTTGTGGCGTTTATAATTTTAAAACGCAATATGTATTTCTGTAGAAAGCAACAACAAAATTTTGACAAATTTTTGACATTTGGGGGATTCACAAGGTGTCATAAAGTCATAAGTCTTAAATTAGTAGCATGAAAAAATACGACTGTTGTGAACAGCCCCTCATAATTAAGTGTGCTATTTTTAATTTAAATCATCTGATTTAAAACAAATATAAAAAATTAATACCTACCTATTTACCAAAAATAAAAATAGGTATTTTTTAATTCTAATCCATGAATTAATAAGTTAAAATAGTTGAAGACTTTGTTGGCAAATTTTGATAAGGCATGAATTTATTTTGAAATTCGGTAAATTCGATACGAAAAAATATTTTTTTTTTTTTTAGTATTTTCATGTTTGAAATTTGAAGCATTATTATGTGTGGCATGTATTTGAAACTAAATAATGTAATGTTTATATTGCTAATAAAAGATATTAAAAAAATCTTCGAGAAAATTGTTTTTCATATTTAAAGATGCTCTTGAAAGAAATTATATATATATATATATATATATATATATATAATTCCTTAAAATATAAATACCTATATACCTATGTATTAAGCTGGCGAACATTTTTCCATTATAAAATGTGGCAATTTGTTATCACTAATGATCGAAAATAACAGCAGGCATCAGAAATTTAGAACCGAAAACTTAAAATTTAAGTTTTTCATAAAAAAAAATCAAATCTCATGCGTACAAAAAAAATTTTTTTTCTATCAGTTTAAATAAAATAAAATATAGGAAACACAAAAAAAGATATTTATTTTTAAAGTAGGTACCAAGGCGAATTCATGTAAACGGTGGTGTCGATACTACAACAAGTAACAGCACCAAAAACATAACAATGTATTTTTTTGTTGCTTTCGTTGATCCATATGTCAAAACACAAGGAACTTTTGAGGGAGTTTACACGATGTCTTTTCAGACATGTCTAACAAACACGTCTGTTTTGTTTGTAGGCGATCGGGGTAGAGAAGAAAGTGGGGTTGCCAAACAGACACGAAATGAGCTCTCATGTTTGTTTATATGAATTTTCATGTTTTCAATTTGTATGTATATGTAAATTAGACTATTAGATATGAAAACAGACATGTTTGGAAAGACATCGTGAAAAGACAAAAGGTTTTTGGTAGCATGTTCAAAAGAGAATGTCAAAAACAGACATGTCTGGAAAGACACCGTGTAAATGCCCCCTTTGACATTTCTCTCTCTCTAATTAAGAAAAAAAAAGTAGCACAGCTGTGCTATCAACGCCACCTGAAAAATGAATTCGCCTTGGTAGGTACCAAGGTATATTTACACAAGGTAGACTCATTTGGGAGTGTAGACATGCTGCTCTATAAAAGGAACCATTTTGTCAAAATTGTCTGCATATAAAACAAAAACAATTTAACGCACACATGTACAAAGTTTGGCTCATATACACGCAATTTGACGTTGTGGTTCCAACTAGGGGTAAACAGCTGACAAACATATGGGCTAACGAGTTTACCTTGTGTAAATATACCTTGGTAGGTACCAAGGTATATTTACACAAGGTAGACTCATTTGGGAGTGTAGACATTTTGCTCTATAAAAGGAACCATGTTGTCAAAATTGTCTTCATATAAAACAAAAACAATTTAACGCACACATGTACAAATTTTGGCTCATATACACGCAATTTGACGTTGTGGTTCCAACTATGGGTAAACAGCTGACAAACATATGGGCCAACGAGTTTACCTTGTGTAAATATACCTTGGTAGGTACAATATATATTTTGTACATGAAAAGACACAAAAAAATAAAAATTCAAAATATGAAAAATACACAAAATACAATAAATTGAAAAACGGTTTTTTTATTTTTTTTTTTTTTGAAAAATATTTATCATTGATGTTCAAAAAATGTTTTCAACTGCACAAAAAAAAAAAAAAAAAAAAAAAATTATTTTGTTTGATTTGTTCTTCAAAGTTCAAAATAATAAAGTTCTTAAAAAAAAACGTTTTTGAGAAAAATATTTTTTTTTAGAAACTAACAATAATAATAACTCAATTTTGAATTGCAAAAAAGTTCTTTTTTAATAATACGTTATCCTAAACTGTGTGCATAAATGGGTCGTGAAAAAAGTTACAATCTAAAGTTTTACTTAGAGCTGGGTGAAAACAGTACAGGAAAGTGCTTGTTGTGTAATAAAGAACTTAAGGCTCATATGGGAAATGTCAAGCGTCATTATTCCTCATTACACAGTGGGCATATTGTTATGGAAGAAGGTGAATCTTCAAATTCGCCACAGCAAAACTCAAACTTCAACAAGTTTCTCTAAAAATGAACAGAATTGAATTTGTTAAATCAGTGGTTAAAGCGGTAACAGAAATGCATATTTTATTCAGCGTTTTTGACAATCAAGCGTTTCAGAATCTTCTGCAACCGTGGACAGATGGATTTGGAATAAAGTATAATTCTAAATCGATTGGTGTGACCATAAATGACATGGCAATATCTCTTTGCCAAGAAATAGAAGAAATTATGCATCAAAAATATATTTGCCTTAAATTAGACCTTGCAAGTAGAATGGACAGAAGTATAATGGGAATTAATAATCAAATAATTAATAAAAATTTTGAAGTTGAGGTATTCACAATAGGAATGGTAGAACTTTCAGAACGACATCACTCCACCTATCTTAAGGAACAACTGTTAAGTACCCTTCAAAAATTTAATATAAATTTAAGCCAGGTATATTCTATTACAACAGACAATGGAGCAAATGTCGTGCTGCACATACATTGCAACTAGTAGCATGGGATGTGTTAAAAATTTTAAAAATTGAAGTGAGTAAATGTCGGGAAAGTGTCAAGTTTATTAGAAAAAATGCGAGAGTCGAGACACGGCCCATTGCCAGTTTTAGACAACTCCACAAGATGGAGCTCTACATATAAATGATTAAATCGCTGATGAAATGCAAACTAATGTGTGTGAAGATAAATACGTATTTAACTAGCGGAGACATCCACCACAATTTCTTAACAGCAACTATTTGCAGTTAACATTCCCAGCAAAAACTTTGCTTACAAAATAAGTAGAAAAATAATGAGAACTTGACGAACAGACTACTTATTTTTCTACTAGAAGAAGTACTTATTTTTGTTCGAGATGTCCCAAAAGTAATCCCTTATAATTTAGCCTATTATAATCTAAAAAATAATATGTTTTTTTTATACTTAAAATTTTTATAAAAATATATAGTTACACAAAGTCAATAAAGTAAAAAATTTTTTATTTTTTTTTAATTTTTTTTTTTTTGTTTTTTTTTTAATTATTTTATTTTTATTTTTTCTTATTCTATTTTACTTTATTTTATTTTTTATTTTTTTTTTCTGTCTCTGGCGGGATTTGATCCCGCAACCTCGGTGATGATAGACTAGCTCTCTACCAGCTAGTCTACCGGGGCAGCGTAGTTTTTGCATTAAAAAACTATGTTTTATGACTATAATGACATTTTTATTGTCATAATGAAAATACAAATTTTTCTGTATATTTAAGATATAATAAAGTTATTATTTAATATATAACTAATAATCCAAAAAGTGGCGAATAAAGCCACAAAGTAATGAATTCTTGAAGTCATTAAAAGTAGGATTGTAAGTAAAGTTTTTGCTGGGTTGTACTTAACAGTGCTACTGAAATAGAATAAAGTGTATTTAGGACGATTTTTAGTTTAATGGAACCGGTTGCACATAAGAATATAGATCTTTATAGGATTCTGGTAGTGGGAAATCTTAAATAATTTTGGAATTTCAGAAATTCAGATTTGAAAAATTTAGTTTTTTACGAAAATTTCTGGGGAGGATTAGTGACCATTTTGGAAAAATGTGGAATGTTACTAGCAACACACTATATGGAAATGGTGCTCCAAGTGGTCCTCTTTAGTTCCCTCTTAGTGGTATATCTGGAATAATTATGGAAATTCAGAAAATTTAATTTTAAAAAAGTGCTATTTTGAAAAATGTTAAAAGAGGACTTTATGGACATTGGCCAATTTGGAGGAATGGTGATAGTTACTAATATTACACCGTATAGGAATGGGGGAGAAGAGAGTCCTAAAGAGGATTCTGGTAGTGGGAAATCTTAAATAATTTTGAAATAGCACTTTTTTAAAATTCAATTTTCTGAATTTCCATAATTATTCCAGATATACCACCATTTCCATATAGTGTGTTGCTAGTAACATTCCATATTTTTCCAAAATGGTCACTAATCCTCCCCAGAAATTTTCGTAAAAAACGAAATTTTTCAAATCTGAATTTCTGAAATTCCAAAATTATTTAAGATTTCCCACTACCAGAATCCTCTTTAGGACTCTCTTCTCCCCCATTCCTATACAGTGTAATATTAGTAACTATCACCATTTCTCCAAATTGGCCAATGTCCATAAAGTCCTCTTTTAACATTTTTCAAAATAGCACTTTTTTAAAATTCAATTTTCTGAATTTCCATAATTATTCCAGATATACCACTAATAGGGAACTAAAGAGGACCCCTTGGAGCACGATTTCCATATAGTGTGTTGCTAGTAACATTCCATATTTTTATTTATTTATTTATTTATTTATTCCATTCTTTCAATACAAAGAAAGCCTAAAAGGCCAATTATACATGTATTGCTGTTAACATCTATCCATGATTTACAAATACAATTTTATATAAATATTTATCAATAATGGTACAATATGTAATTTCAATTTAGATTTAAATAAATGGCTCCCCAACCACATAATAATTACAAAAAATAAATTTAAATAATAACGTTTTTTATTTGTTCCCTTATGCCAGAAATACATATATCATTCATTGGTATTTCCACTATAAAATCTTAAAAGCTCCTTTTTAAAAGTGTTATATGAGTACGTAAACCGTCTAAAAGTTATAGGCAAATTATTCCAGATTCGGCATATCCTGATTTGAAAAGAGCGTTCAAAAACGGAAAGATGTATTTGTGGTATTTCCAGTTGCATATTACGAGTTGAGTGCATAAAAGTGAATTCATCCACAACTTGAATAGGCAGTCCAAATTTCATAATCTTGTAGAACTGAAGCAAAAGACGTAAATGTAAAAAATTATGAAAAGAACAACCTAATAATTGCGGGACTAGTTCAGTGGTTCTATTGTGGTCTCTAACAGGAATATTATATATATATCTCACAATTCGTCTGAAAATCCGTTCTAGATAATCTAAATTTCTAGCTAAAGTTCCAGTAAATATTTCAAGGCAGTAAATGAGTTTGGACATAAGCAGGGCATGTGCCAACCGATATCTTATGCACTTTGGCGTATATGCCTTTAAGGCGTACAATCTTCTTAAAATAAATGAAACTTGGCTCGAGAGAGAGTTTATGTGGCTTTCAAAATTTAGTTTCGAGTCAATAACAATACCAAGACATTTATGAGAGTCGACAAATGTAATTAATTGATTATTTATATAAATATTTGGATACCTAAACGTTTGGGAAGGTAAATGAAAACAAACTGCCTTAGTTTTAGATGAATTAATTTCAAGATGATTTTGATGCATCCAATTTTGTACATTACTAAGATGATTATTTAGTGTATTTTCAAAAATATTATTAAAATCGGAGTAAGTACTGTAAAGAAGAAAAATATCGTCAGCAAACACATATGGTTTGCAAAAGCTATTCTCCAGCATAGAAATGCAGTCATTAACATATGCGAGAAACAGTATGGGACCCAATACAGACCCCTGTGGTACGCCAGAGGTGACAAATCCAACACTAGAGCATAAACTTCCAACAGATACAAACTGAGAACGATCATTTAAATAAGAGTATACTAATTGACAAGCTGATTTTGAAAAATTGAACTTTTCATGAAGCTTCCAAACAAGAACGTTATGGTTTATTCTATCAAATGCTTTTGAAAGATCAAGAGATATCATTATACATTTTCCATGTTTATTTAGCTTATTTCTAATTGAATCAGTAAGAGCAACAAGTAGGGATGTTGTGTTGTGATTTCTATGAAAAGCATACTGATTTGGATGAAAAAGCGAAAAATTTGAACAATGAGATAAAATTTGTATTTTCATGATGTTTTCAGCAATTTTTGACATAACTGGCATAATTGAGATAGGTCTTAAATTTTCCACATTATAGGTATTATTTTTATTTTTAGCAATCGGAATTACACGAGCCAACTTCCATGCGAGGGGAAATTTAGAAACAGTTAACATAGTATTAATGATATGACAAATATACCTTGATATAAGCGGAAAAATAATTCTCAAAAATTTAATTGGAATCATATCATGCCCCATAGCATTTGATTTAATTGAATTGATTGCAATTAAAATATCATATTCAGTAACTATACTAAATGAAAAAGAGTTCAAGTCATCGACAATATTCTCAAAATTAAAACTACCCAAATTATTTGGAGTGAAGTTATTTAAAAATCCCGTTGCAATTGACTCGACATCGGATTCATTTGGTTCATGGTTATCTCTACCAATACAACCAAGCCTACGTACATGAGTCCAAATCTGAGCATTATCTGCCGCAGTAAATAAATTCTTACCATAATTCCTACGAACTCTTCTAATGACCGATTTAGATTTGTTCCTTAATTTACAAAAAAGTTTCCAATTGCTCTCAGAACGATTCCTCAAAAAAGTTTTATATGCAGCATCACGTAACGATCTTGCTTGGACAATTTCCCTTGATTTCATCCAGTGAATATCATTAGTTTTAGGTATAGATCTAAAGGTAGGTACCAGACTATGTAAGTTACTTATTAAATCATTTAATACGAAAAGATGCAAATCAATATCATTAGTACAGAAAATTGGAGATACATCATATCTATTTACACATTGAAACATTTCATCAAAATTAATAAGTTTATAATTTTTGCGTTCAATGTCATGCCTATTCACTTTAGGAGAAAACTTTATCGAAATAAATATTAGGCTATGGTGCGAAGAGAAGAATGGAAAAAGCATTTGACCCTTATGTGCGACTAAATTCACTTCACTTACCATAAAAAAATCAATTAAGGATGTGGTTTTATTACGCACACAAAAGTGTGTAGGTAAGCTATTATGCAAATATGTTAGACCATTTCTCAGGCTAAGAGAACGTATTCTTTCAGATATTGAAGTATTAAATAGATTACAGTTAAAATCTCCCATTACGGTTATATTAGAGAACTGATCAAATAAATCTGCATGAAGCTCCTCAAATATATCAATACTTCCATTTGGCAAATACACCACACCAACTACAGCCGAACCGTTATTACTAAAAATTTCCACAAAAAGGGATTCGCAAATTTTGTATCGCTCACTACGAAAAAGTATCCTGTAACTTAATTTATCAGATATATACAGGCAAACACCACCCGCTCGATCCTCAGGGCGATCATTTCTAATAAGGTTGTAACCAGGAAGATTTAATGACTGACTATTTATATCTGGTTTGTACCAAGTTTCTGAAATACCAATGACATCAAGACAAGAACCTGAAAAAGTACTTTTAAATTCTTCTAATTTAACGTTAGAATTTGATGGGTTTAAGCTTTGAGCATTTACATGCCAAATATTTAAATTATTGGAATAAGCCGAAAGATTTAATTTAAGTAAAGATATATCTCTAGCAATAGGACCAAAGTTATAGTTATCGTACATCATAATCTTTGTAATAATTATGTTTTGGTGGGAGCCAACTAATTAATATGCATATAAACATCATATAAAATACTAATATTAAACTTGAAATTCAAAAAAAAAATACATAACTTATTATCCAATTAATTGAAAATATGAGAAACCAAAGCAAAAAAGTGATAGCCATAAATATTTAACCTTATTCATAGAAAATACTTCAATTGAACAAATGGTTTACGATGAAAATTCATAAAAAATATTTTCCATGAATTTGGCCTTTATAAATTTAAAAGTGTTCTTTTAAGTACTGCTTGTAGGTACATGTATTTACTATCTTTTTTTAACATTATAGGGTAATTTAACATTAACACTAATATATAAAATTACAAAAAAGAGGCAGTAAGCCTAAAGATGAATGTAGTACAATTTTCTAGCACTTACTACTGTGAACTAAATAAATTATTGTAAAATATTTTCTGCATAAAAATACAGTATGGTTGTACAAAATCATCTAGGAATCACTTGGAAGGAAAAACTATTTTGAACTAGGACATACCTATCTTAAAAAGATCTATTACTTCATTAATGTTGAGTATTTTTATATCACTGTTCGGCATTGTTATTTTGACTTTGAGAGCTTCACGATTTATAATGCTGTAACGATTAATTTTGTTGTCCTTTGCTAGCTTCCAACATATTCTAAGCAATGAGTTGGCCAATGGAGAATAGTTATCATTTAGATACACTCTGTTGTTGTTGCATCCTCCCTCAACATCGGAGATAGTCAAAGCTTTACTTTTAAAATAACATGACATCACTTTATCACGAACTGGTATTTGACGAAACCGTACTAGAACAGCTTTACCTTTTTTTTTATATAAACAACATTCAATATGTCATCAGCAGCTATCTCGACTTTTAAATGTGAGCACAGGGCAACTACTGCTTCATTTAGATTTTTGAGGTTATCGGAGAGGCCAGTTATTATAATATCAGATCTATTTAAACGATGTTGAAGAACATGACTTTGTAACTCCAACTCATGGAACTTTATTTTCATATAATCATCGTTACACTTTACGAGTTTCTTGCATTCTTTAACTTCATCCTTAATTTCTTTCATATTGGCGGCAATTTCATTTCGTATATCAAAAACCACTGTCTCAAATTGTTTCTTGATTTCAGTCTGCTCCATTTTCATGTCTTTACTATGTAAATGAAACAAATATTTTAGGGCTGAAAATTCTCTACGCATTTCTTCTTTAAAGGAAATATCATCCTCATCATCAAGGTCAGGTGGTTTTTGCACGCATTCTTTGCATGTATATAGTAAATTTCTATTTTTGTCCAAGATAGCAAACAGTTCCCTGGAAACACCTTCACAGTCAATATGAAACCATCTATTGCATGTTCTACACAGCAGACTTCGCTTACGACCAGAACCAACATCTGAATTGAATTTCCAAAATGGTCACTAATCCTCCCCAGAAATTTTCGTAAAAAACGAAATTTTTCAAATCTGAATTTCTGAAATTCCAAAATTATTTAAGATTTCCCACTACCAGAATCCTATAAAGATCTATATTCTTATGTGCAACCGGTTCCATTAAACTAAAAATCGTCCTAAATACACTTTATTCTATTTCAGTAGCACTGTTAAGTACAATGTTAACTGCAAATAGTTGCTGTTAAGAAATTGTGGTGGATGTCTCCGCTAGTTAAATACGTATTTATCTTCACACACATGTCTAATTGGACCTTTAAAGGAAACAAATTTGAGGCAGTCGTGGTTTTTTACTCATATCTCAGCCATTTGTGGACCGATCTTGCTGAATTTCAATAGCAAACAATTCCGGACCATATGTGACATAAATGTATAATAACCTGGCCCCCATCATATATGGGGTCTTCGGAAAATCCATTTCAACGGACAGACGGACATCGTTAAATCAATTTCGCTCCTCATAAGGATCCAGAATATATATACTTTATAGGGTCTAACATCAATATTATAGAAATTACAAACGGAATGACAAACTTAATAGGGTATATATTCACCACCTGTGGTGAAGGATATAAAAATAGCACTACAGTTCTTATTATATTAAAAATAAATACTTAAACTAAAAACAAATTAAAGATTTTGAATTCTGTTTTTTTATGATAACTTCTCATATTGAAATAAATATTTTGTTGCGTGCACATTATTGCCAATAACCTCTGCACAACGTTTTTTTCATCGATTTCACCTGATTTTGGCACTTCTCCTTCGGAATTCTGTTCCAGATTTGCTGAACAGCCACCCAAACGGCTTCGTTAGTGGTTGGTTGTATTTGGGATACTCCCTTCTTTATATCTGTCCATAAGTTGTCGATTGGATTTAGATCTGGTGACTGAGCTGGCCATTCCATAACGTTTATTTTATTGTCCTAAACCCACTTTTTGGCAAGTTTGCTGGTATGATTCGGGTCATTGTCTTGCTGAAAGACCCACTCAAGCGCCATTTCCTAAGAAACATATGGTGGAGGATATTAACGTATAGTGTCTTATCCATGATTGTTCTGATGCAATATATGGGTCCTACTCCATAGTAGGAAAAGCACCCCCATACCATAATGCTTCAACCACCATGTTTAACGGTTTTCGTTGTGATTTTTGGATTGAATTCAGCGTTAGGGGGTCTTCTAACATAAGAAATCAAATTAAACAACCTTGGATTTATCTCATCAAAATAAAGACGCTCAGAGAGAATATACATAGTATAACAGTATTGCATACTTAATTAAAAATAATACGCACAAGATATTTGTTTTCACTAGAATAAACATAGAATAGGTTATTGGTGCTATTTTTTTGACTGGCACTGTATACGCGGGATAACGTAGACGGGTTGTTTTCCCGCTCACTAAACTCAGCCTCCAGTACTGGGGATTTAACCTTTTGCATCTTAAGAAAATTTGTATTTCGAGTTAATTAATTTTTGTTTTTTATTTTCGGGATCATTCCCGTGGCGTTTAAAACATACCGCAAGGTATGTTTTCCTCCCATTCCTCAACAATGGTTCTATGTATTGGAATGGCCCATATTATTCGATCAAGGGGTGTCAACTCCAAAAACAACAATACAACATCTTCCATCTAATGTCACCTTAGGAAAAGCTCTAGATCAAACCATCATCGGCAGTGGCTGGAGACTTTCGTCGCTCCCTGCTTTCAACAAAAACATCGCCGAACTCAACAGCATCGTCAACATCGCATTTTACAGACCAGCGCTCTTCCCACCGCAATTGCAACAACTACAGCAAGCACAACATCTACAGCATCAACAACAATCATCGCCGCTCAAACCCGTTGATTGTGTTCAGTGTACCTGGGATGATATCCATATTCCAAAGCAAATTGATTGAGATAACCCGATATACGTAGCAGAACAATGTCTTGTTCGTTACGATGCAGAACACAAAACTAACTAGCAAATCTAGTCTGCACAGTTGTAAAAGATACAACGTTCACCGAAAACACCGCACTTAAAGCAACGGAGGAAGGAACCTTTTACCTAGATCTCAACGCTAGAGACCAATACCTTTGCAGTTTAATGTATTGCTGTCAGATAAGGCGAAACCAATTTAGGCCCTATAATGTCTACATTTCGCCAGTTGTCCATCAGGCTACCGCACAGTTGGCAAATTAGACGATTTATTGTCATTTTGACGATTTGGATTCTAGAACAGATTTTCTGGTGTATCAAATTGTAAAAAAAATGGGTGTACTCTTTAATGAATGCTAATACTTTTAAACAATTTTTGATTGTGTTACTTCAATTATTATAGATCTAATTTAGCCAGTCTCCAATTCTATATTCTCAAACTTTTTTAGCCTTTTCGGATGTATGACACCCTTAACAATACACAACAAGCAAAGTCATCGGTTGACAAGCTTCCAGAATTAACTACTAATGTTTCTAATATTTTTTTTACTATTTTGAGTTTTTAAAAAACTAAATATATTACATTTTATAAACTCTAGCCTCTTATTTCGGTTGGCTGTAAAAGAAGTTAAGACTTGCATAAATCGTTAATCGGAGCAAGAATAACTTTTTTATTTTCAGAGATTTTGTGATAAAAAAACAAATAAAATAAATTCAAATATACAAAGTCTTTTTATACCCACACCTCAATAGTGTAGAGGGAAACCTTTTTAGCTACCTACAAGACAGTTGGCCGGTTAGTTGTTAATTACGCTTCTCCAATGTGGTCAACTTCGCTAAGTGATACCCAGTAGAGAAATATTCAAAGTTGCCTAAATGCTGCCCTACGAACTGTCACATGCAAATTACCGCTAAATACCGCCTCTCAATGAAACGAGGGGTCTCCCAGTCAAGGAACATAACTTCATGCTGACTAATAGCTCTAATAGCTTTAGCTGTTACACCAAACACAACAACAACTTTATCATACAGCCGCTCTTAAAATAGAAATCAGACGCTAACCAGGGAGCCGATTTTTTTTGGGTCATACCCTGCTGCATTTATTTTGACTGGGGGAACATGGCTATGTCAAACTCCACTCTTAAAGGCACCCATTTGCGAGATATCTACTTAAAAGTAGCATCCATTCGCAATGTCGCATGTTGTAATTACTAAGCCACTAATGAACAAAAATTACACAAACATTTAGCAATTCTAAGTATGATTGTATGTAATACTTACATAAGTAATTGTGTTATAATTTGCTTTTATATTAATCATATTTATATTACATTTTTAAATTATTTAATTTTTTTTTTTTAAATTTTGCATAAATATATGATTTTACAGTGTTGACTAATTGTTTAGCACATTTGCATGATTGTTTCAACCTACATATGTATAATAAAACTAAATGCACTTGCTAGTTACAAGTATGTTTTAAAAAAACTGCAAATATGCAAATTCTTAGACTTACTATGTATGTACTCAACACTGTATGTATATCTGTTTTAGTTTCTGGAAACTCAAAACAAAAGTAAAAAAGCAACAACTTTCACTTGATTGCATTGCAAACTTTCTTGATCTTGACAAAAATAAAATCAAAACAAAATGAAACATTTAAGGTGAGCAAAAAACTGTGTTTGTATGGTTTTATTTTTTTAAATTTTTTGGTCTTTGTCTGTTTATTCGAATAGTGTAATCATTCGGTTTGGACAGGTTTTATGTTACATTATATATTTTTATATGTGTCCAAATTTGGTAGGTCTTTTTATTTGCATTGTGCTTTAAAATAAAAAAAAAAAACTAAAAAATGTTTAAAGACAAAAAAGCTAATATGAGGAATACATTTTTGTGTACTCTTTTTAGGGTACTTCCGATAAATACATATTTTGAAATTTACTAGAAACACAAAATTAATCGTTAAACTGGAGCGTTTAAAGACATTCTTTTATATATCCCAATATGTATATGTATATATGCATGTATGTCCAACCAAAGCGCTCCAGAAAGGTTTCATTAGAAAGGCAATTTTTTTAAATGTGTGTGAAGTTGGCTTTTAAAATTTATAACCCTAGACACATTCTGTTATGTTAACAGAATAATGTCAACCACTTAACAGAACTTATGTTAACGCTGTTATGATGGTGAGTCCAGATTTCGGGAAAAGGAGTCACCGTTGGTGAAAAAAATGACTAGGATTTGTGGGCAATAAGTTTCTCCGTCGTTTGCCATCCTCAGAATTTTTAACAGAGCGAGTTGGAGCGACTTATGGGCAATTTACTCTTTACAATTTTCAAGGGAATGAGTCCAGATTTCTGAAAAAGGAGTCAACTTAGACGAAAAAGAAATGAATAGGATTTGTGGACAATAAGTCTCTCCTTCGTTTGTCAGATTTCTGGAAAAGGAGTCAACGTGGGCTGCTTTTCTCTTTTTTTTGCACTTTTTTTCCATGTCTCCACCTCTAATTTTTTTTTTTGGTGTTGAATTTTTCGTTTTTTTTTTTTAATTATGTATATGTATTACAGTGTGAGCTCGCTCGATTTTCGCAACCCCGGATTTTTGCATATACCGCAACAGGTAATATTTTTACATTACAGTCTTTATAACTGCAACTATTTTTTAAAAATGGTCTCAATAAGTGCAACATAATTGTTTCTTATTCATTTACAATGATTCTTTCTTCTTGTATTTCTTGTTCATAAACTTAGTGTTATTAAAGTTGTCATATATAGTTAAAGAATACCATTTCAGCAACATTTCTCACCGTTTACTATCCTATCTAGTCGTACGTTTTGTCAAAAAAAAAAAAAAAACATAAAAATTCAATTGACTAACAAATTTGATTCACAAACACAAACTTTCAAATGCTTAACAAAATCATCATAAAATGATACATTCCATGCAATTTTTTGCGAAAACTTTTTTATGTCGGAAGTCAATAAGAATTCTGTCAGATTTTCGTGTGAATTAATCGTACGACTGACTGTGTGGAAAAGTGAATTTCGACCTCTAAGGTAGAACTACATAACACACGTTAGTGCGCTTTACACTTCAGTCAAATAAATTTAATTCATATTTTCTGTGTGCAATAAAATCATTAGTCGCCAAAATGTAAAAAGCTGTCCCGCCTGGTTTTTTAGATTTATTCATCGTTCTCCCTCAAACCGCCCTTGAACATCCACACATCATGCCCCATCATAACTAGTTTTTTTTCGGGTGTCCTATGATGTTTTTAAAATAAGGCCTTCATTTGTACTTATTCACAATCTCAATAAATATGTACATACATTAATTAATATTTTTGTAAAGAAATATAATTTTGTCTACATTTTATTAAGAAGGCGACTGCATCTTTCTTTTAAAACAGGTCCAGACATAAAAAATACACGTTTGCCTGTTGCAGAATTTGCAGGAATATTTTAAATCTTTTTAGCTAGTTCTTTTAACAACTCGTATTTTAAGAGTTTATTGTTCCTTTCTGTTTAATGAGCTTTACATGAAAGTTTATCCGTCATAGAAGGCGTAAAAGAAGAAGTTCAAAATATTAAAAATAAAATATTTAATTAGTATTGTGGTTATTTTGTTGAACTATTTTATGGTTTTTAATCCAAATTTTTTAATAATTTTAATTAGGCTTAAGTTCATTAAATTTAATTTTCATTAAATTATTTTTATGAAGAAAGGAATTTTACAACATGAAAATTAATTAAAATTGTTATTGATAATCTTTCATTTTTGACCGTGGCGGGGGCTCGAACCCGGGCCGGCAGGTTACCATGACATGTTTCGATCGCAACCACTCGATCTCCTCAGATGGATTTGCCGTTTTACACTCGCAGCCATCGACGACTGCTGACGTCAATAGTCAAACATCAATCCTTAAACCAAATTGTATTTTAACCTTTGGTAGATCGAAGTTTGCTTTTTTGAATGATTATCCATTTCAATTGATTTTACATGTTCTTCCTTACTTCTGTTTTCTTTCGTACTTTTGTCAAGAATTTTTCTTGAAGTCCAAAGTACATTTTTTTGTTTTTTCATTTTTTGTCTTTCTTTTTCTTGTTGACCTTTTTTCAGCACAACTTGAAGGACAAATGAATACATAGAGCTCGTGAAAATTAAATTTAATGAACTTAAGCCTAATTAAAATTATTATAAAATTTGGATTAAAAACCATAAAATAGTTCAACAAAATAACCACAATACTAATTATTGTTAAAGCTAGGGCACGAGCTCTATGTATTCATTTGTCCTTCAAGTTGTGCTGAAAAAAGGTCAACAAGAAAAAGAAAGACAAAAAATGAAAAAACAAAAAAAAATGTACTTTGGACTTCAAGAAAAATTCTTGACAAAAGTACGAAAGAAAACAGAAGTAAGGAAGAACATGTAAAATCAATTGAAATGGATAATCATTCAAAAAAGCAAACTTCGATCTACCAAAGGTTAAAATACAATTTGGTTTAAGGATTGATGTTTGACTATTGACGTCAGCAGTCGTCGATGGCTGCGAGTGTAAAACGGCAAATCCATCTGAGGAGATCGAGTGGTTGCGATCGAAACATGTCATGGTAACCTGCCGGCCCGGGTTCGAGCCCCCGCCACGGTCAAAAATGAAAGATTATCAATAACAATTTTAATTAATTTTCATGTTGTAAAATTCCTTTCTTCATAAAAATAATTTAATGAAAATTAAATTTAATGAACTTAAGCCTAATTAAAATTATTAAAAAATTTGGATTAAAAACCATAAAATAGTTCAACAAAATAACCACAATACTAATTATTGTTAAAGCTAGGGCACGAGCTCTATGTATTCATTTGTCCTTCAAGTTGTGCTGAAAAAAGGTCAACAAGAAAAAGAAAGACAAAAAATGAAAAAACAAAAAAAAATGTACTTTGGACTTCAAGAAAAATTCTTGACAAAAGTACGAAAGAAAACAGAAGTAAGGAAGAACATGTAAAATCAATTGAAATGGATAATCATTCAAAAAAGCAAACTTCGATCTACCAAAGGTTAAAATACAATTTGGTTTAAGGATTGATGTTTGACTATTGACGTCAGCAGTCGTCGATGGCTGCGAGTGTAAAACGGCAAATCCATCTGAGGAGATCGAGTGGTTGCGATCGAAACATGTCATGGTAACCTGCCGGCCCGGGTTCGAGCCCCCGCCACGGTCAAAAATGAAAGATTATCAATAACAATTTTAATTAATTTTCATGTTGTAAAATTCCTTTCTTCATAAAAATAATTTAATGAAAATTAAATTTAATGAACTTAAGCCTAATTAAAATTATTAAAAAATTTGGATTAAAAACCATAAAATAGTTCAACAAAATAACCACAATACTAATTATTGTTAAAGCTAGGGCACGAGCTCTATGTATTCATTTGTCCTTCAAGTTGTGCTGAAAAAAGGTCAACAAGAAAAAGAAAGACAAAAAATGAAAAAACAAAAAAAATGTACTTTGGACTTCAAGAAAAATTCTTGACAAAAGTACGAAAGAAAACAGAAGTAAGGAAGAACATGTAAAATCAATTGAAATGGATAATCATTCAAAAAAGCAAACTTCGATCTACCAAAGGTTAAAATACAATTTGGTTTAAGGATTGATGTTTGACTATTGACGTCAGCAGTCGTCGATGGCTGCGAGTGTAAAACGGCAAATCCATCTGAGGAGATCGAGTGGTTGCGATCGAAACATGTCATGGTAACCTGCCGGCCCGGGTTCGAGCCCCCGCCACGGTCAAAAATGAAAGATTATCAATAACAATTTTAATTAATTTTCATGTTGTAAAATCCCTTTCTTCATAAAAATAATTTAATGAAAATTAAATTTAATGAACTTAAGCCTAATTAAAATTATTAAAAAATTTGGATAAAATATTTTTAAAAACTTTAACAAAGTTTTTAATTGAAATGTATTTGTATTTTTATTTTATTATTAATAATTGCCTTTCTAAAGCAACAAGATATAAAATCTTTTGAATAACAGCTCTAAAATCAGATGAATTATCAGATATAATATTCGTAAAAAAACATTTGTTGAAACTAAATATACTAATCTAGTGAAATTTAACATAAATCAACATTAATAAGATTTTAAACTTGGAGAACAATGTAGTAAAAAATAATAAAATAACAAGAAGATTATACATTTACCACCATATTCATAAAAAATATTATTGATTTATAAGAGGTTTATTAAACAGATTTCCAAAGGAAATTCATTTAATAAACCTGTTATTAACCTGAAATATTTTTTATGAATAAGGCCTTTATAATTTAAAACGTTATGCATAGTACGTCATTATCAATTTTTTGAATTTCATTGCGTTGCTGGTGAGTTGAAAATTTGTAGGAAGATGGTTCCAGAGATATATTGTGTAAACGAAAAATTGGTTAAAAGATGCACTGTTTCTATATGTAAAAGTGATAATGCTATTATTTCTTGCAGATGATTTAAATGTTAGCTTTTTGTATAGGTAGCTGGGTTCCTTAGTAATAATAACTTTGTGTAGAAAAAGTAAAATTTTAAACTTCAGATAGTTATCAAAAGTCATTCCAAGGATTCGTCGGGAGTCTGGATGTGGGTCTTCAAACGTCGCCCAAGTCAGAAAACAACAAATATATGTAGGTATATATGTTTTAATAAAGCGAAACCGTTGAATAATTTTGTCACACTATATATCGTAACATCGCACAGAGGGTTGAAATGTACCAGAAGTGAGGATTAATTCAAAAGCTCAACTTTATCCTACACATTCGTGTGTGGTACTGGGTGAAAGGTAATTAAATTCTACATCACTATTTGCAAAAAACTTTTGTTTTGAGTAAATTACTCTATCGACTGTGAGCTGTCAAAGTCAAATAATTTTTCAAAATTTTTCGTGCCGTGCCTAAAACTGAAAATTGAGATATTTTGGGTGCTGATAATTCTTATTAAGCGTTCTAAAAGTAATTTTATTAAAATGGAACCATCAACTTCAGGTATTTGGCTACATAATTGCATTAATGTTTTTTAGATAAATGTTTTGCAAATATTTTTAATATTTTTTTAAAAAGTGCTCCATATTTGGGGTATTTTCGATATATACACAGAGTTTCAACAAATTTCTTGTTGCGATCCAGAAAATTTTATTAAGTGATATTTTAATATAGTATTTTAGCTTATATATTCCACACCAAACTTTTGCAGAGGCACCGCGTTTTTTTACTTATTAAAATTTTTGTGAAAGAACTCCAGTTGCTAAGTACTTAATCTTCAAAAACAAACAACAAATCAACTTGTTTGTTTTTAACTCTCTTTTGTCTTTATTTTCGGTATTAAAGTTATTGTTATAAATGAGTTTGGTTTCTATCAGAGATGGTTGCGTGAGTTAATTTTGACTCACGCTCACTTACAAAAAATAATTTCTGTTTTATTAACACCGAATTCTAATTTTTGCAAAGTACTTTGTTGAAAAACATCCATGGTTTTGTATGACTCCTAATGTGTGTGAAGTTAAATTTTAAAATTTGTAACCCTAGACAGAACAATGTTAACCACTTGACAGACCTAATGTTAACGCTGTAATGATGAATGAGTCCAGATTTCGGGAAAAGGAGTCAACGTGGGCTAACAAAAATGATTGGGGCTTGTGGACAATACTATTTTCCATCCCCAGAATTTTTAACAGAGCGAGTTGGAGCGACTTATGGCCAATTTACTCTTTTGAATTCTCTAGGGGATGAGTCCAGATTTCTGGAAAAGGAGTCAACGTGGGCGAAAAAAAATGATTGGGATGTGTGGACAATACTATTCTCCATCGTTTTCCATCCCCAGAATTTTTAACAGAGCGAGTTGGAGCGACTTATGGCCAATTTACTCTTTTGAATTCTCTAGGGGATGAGTCCAGATTTCTGGAAAAGGAGTCAACGTGGGCGAAAAAAATGATTGGGAGTTGTGGACAATACTATTTTCCATCGTTTTCCATCCCCAGAATTTTTAACAGAGCGAGTTGGAGCGACTTATGGCCAATTTACTCATTTGAATTCTCTAGGGGATGAGTCCAGATTTCTCATTTCTCATTTCATCTCTCATTTCATTTTTTTAGCCCACGTTGACTCCTTTTCCAGAAATCTGGACTCATCCCCTAGAGAATTCAAAAGAGTAAATCGGCCATAAGTCGCTCCAACTCGCTCTGTTAAAAATTCTGGGGATGGAAAACGATGGAGAATAGTATTGTCCACAAGTCCCAATCATTTTTTTTCGTCCACGTTGACTCCTTTTCCAGAAATCTGGACTCATCCCCTAGAGAATTCAAAAGAGTAAATTGGCCATAAGTCGCTCCAACTCACTCTGTTAAAAATTCTGGGGATGGAAAACGATGGAAAATAGTACACAACTCCCAATCATTTTTTTCGCCCACGTTGACTTCTTTTCCAGAAATCTGGACTCATCCCCTAGAGAATTCAAAAGAGTAAATTGGCCATAAGTCGCTCCAACTCGCTCTGTTAAAAATTCTGGGAGTGGAAAAAGATGGAGAATAGTATTGTCCACAAGTCCCAATCATTTTTTTTTAGCCCACGTTGACTCCTTTTCCAGAAATCTGGACTCATTCATCATTACAGCGTTAACATTAGGTCTGTTAAGTGGTTAACATTGTTCTGTAAACATAACAGAATGTGTCTAGGGTTAAAAATTTTAAAATTTAACTTCACACACATTGACTCCTACAATACATAAATTTTTAATTCATGGTCTCGAAATCATAAAATATGCCCTTTTACCGATTGGAGAACTTTCAGAAGAAGCTCAGGAAGACAGAAATAAGGATTTTAAAAATTATAGGGAACACTTTGCTCGCAAATGCAGCCGAGAAAAGTCGAATGAAGATATTCTAAATAGATTTTTTCTCAGTTCAGATCCATTCATATCAAGTATAAATAAACAAAATGTGCGGAAAGAAAAGCAATAATTATCAAATTCCTAACTACAGCTTTTGCTATAGCCTATTATTTTTCAAGAAATACATGATAGTGAGAGTAATGATAGTGAAGATTATGATGATGAAGGTGAGGATGAACATAATGATACAGATGAGGAAGATTATGATGCAGATTGTTAAAACAATTAGTGTATAATATATAATTTTTTTCTTAAATACAATCAAAATGCATAAAAAAATTAAAATATTGTTTTTTATTAACATTTTATACAAATTTTAGAATTCATGAAATTTTGTCGTAAGGACAAATAGGAGTTTAAATCAATTATGTAGAAATATTTATATATGTATATATTATTTTTAATTTATCTTTTTAATGATATATTCAATATATTTTAATTTTAAATTTTATTTGATCATTTATAGCTTTCTATTAAAAATTTACAATAAAATTTGTAAATTAAGCCCATTTTCCACAAAATTGAAAAAACGTTCCCAAACAGACAACAATTTTTTTTAAAATTTTTTTTTTTGTTTAATATGGTTTCTTTTTAAGTGTATGACAATTATTGATAAACAAAAAAAATTATAAAAATTTATTTCGTTACTTTTTTAAAAAAGTTGTAAAATTCTCGAAATCCTTCGAAGCTCGAATTCAGACTTTAAATTAAGCTTATGTTCATATTTATGCAAAATATATAGGTATTTATTTTTTAGAAAGAAGACAATATAGGCTTTCGTTTGCTTCTCATTTTTTAAAAAAATCACTTTTCGTTTGAAAATTACAGTGAAAATTCTGAAACAAACTATAATTTTCCGAAAAATAAACATGTCTATAAAATCGTAAAAAAAAATTTTTTTCCGTGTATCTTTTTTTCAGAATATGCCTTTTTATGTATATTTAACGATTTGAAAAAAAAAAAATTTCAAAAAAAATTAAATTACGGCTCCCATGAATTAATCGCCACTTTCGGTGTCATCGAACCCACTGTGCATCGTCTTGTTGCTGAATGTATATTTTCAATATATTCTCTCAATTTCAAAACTTTAAAAACATGTATGTTCTGTAAATCGAAATGAAGTGCATTTAAAACCGAACCAATTTTGAAAACGAGCCTGTAAAGAAAGTTCATAAAAATATTCCTCTTTATATACTTCATACTTTGAGTAACAATTATATTTAAAAGAACAGTTCTAAAAAACAAGAAAAACTACAGTCATTTTGTCAAAAATTGAAATCAAAATCTCATTCGATTTCAACTCCACTTCAATTTGATTTGTAGAACATGCCCCCCGTATATTTTGTAATAAGCTTATGTTAAAAAAATAAAGCATAATACAAATTATTGGTTTCTGTTTTTTCGCGTGCATATTTTTAAGTTTTTTTCGGAATGCTTGCATGCATATTTAAAGCATTTTTGTACATATTTAAACTTGCGCTAGTTGTAAAGTTAAGGTTCATATAAGAGCTATATCCTACTCCTGGAACAATATAGAAATAGGTAGTGATGAATTTAGAAGAAGATCCTGTTGGTTCTGATGATTCTGAATATAAACTCATATACTTTCCATAAGCCATATGCACAGTTATGTATGTTGGAAATAATACACTGAAAGAATTTTCTTCGCAATTCCAATGAATTTTGACATTAATCTCATGAAAAATTGCATTAAAAAGGAACCTATGCAGCGCTTCGTTGGATCAATGAAACCTGTTTCATTAAAATGTATTTAATGAAACATTACATTAGATTTATGAATATTATTCATTGGATGAATACTTTCAATAAAGTAAAAAATATTTTTTCTTAATTTATTTTATTTTTTTTTTAATTTATTTTTGTTTTTTTATTTTTTTTTCTGTCTCTGGCAGGAATCGATCGCGCAACTTCGGTGCTGATAGACTAGCTCACTACCAGCTAGCCTACCGGGGCAGTGTAGTACGTTTTTTACTCAATTAAGAGCGTAAATATGAGATTAAATTGTCCATTGAAAGTGGATTGAAAGTTTTTGTTTCATTACTATAATGACATTTTTATTGTAATAATGAAAATTTAAATTTATGGAGGCAATTATTGAAATATGTTGCTTTAAAAAAAAATTTTTTGATTTCATCAATTTAATGGCATATAACATTAGATGTATGAAATAATTAAATCTTACATTTTTTAATTAACAATTAAAAATTTTTTTTATTTTGTATTAATTTATGAATATAGTTATGTTTGTACATTGTTTTTTTATGTTCCCAATTAAAATTTTTTGTTTAACTTTGACAAACTTAAGTTTTCATATATCCAATGAAAATGTTTAACGTAATTACGAAATCCAATGAAGCGATTTTAACGAAAAGACTTCATTATAACTATGAAATTCAGACAATGAAAATTTTCATTTAACCAATGAAAATTTTTTTATGAAAATGATTCATTAAATATATGAAGCATTTTTCTTTCAGTGTAGAGACAAGAAATAATAAGAACACCTAACATTAAAATTCAAAAAGTCATCGAGTATAACGAAAAAATCGTATCAGTTACTATACAATTCTTTTACCGACCAACAAAAAGTTTTAATTTTTGACCTCCATTGTTTATACACTGATAAAATTATTACAGTAACTGATTGTGGGTTATTAAATTCGTTTTCTGTACTTTAAAAGTGAGTAAAAATATAGTTTTTTTACAAATAACTTTATTTTTAAACATTTATGTTTGTTGTTCAAAAAACAAACTACCAAAAATAATGTTTTTCCGTACTTATTTTGTTATGTAGATTGATTTTTTTTGTCGGTTAAAATATATTTTTATACCCTTGTGAAACTTTTTTATTATTCACCTCAAACCCCATAAAGTATATATATTCTGGCTCCTGGATTAATTCTAAGTCGATTTGCCATGTCCGTCTGTTGAAAACACGCTCACTTTCGAAAAACTCAAAAGAAATAAAAAAAACTGGGTGTCAAATTGCTTGTAATTAACCTAAGCAGTTTGGGATTGAAATCCAGCTAAATCGGCTCAGTAGGATCAGAGCAATGAATCAAAATGTGGAACCACCACTTTAAAAAATTGATAATTTTGTTACAAAAACTAACATAAATGATTGAAGAATGCACGAAATGATATAAAATTTTGCAAGTGTTCGTTTTATTTGGCTGGAAATCATACTGTAAAATTTCATGAAGATCGGTCCATAATTTACCCTAGGCCCCATATAAACCATACTCCCGGAAAACAGTTTAGTACGCCTAAAACCGTAATTATTAATGCTATCGTATTAAAATTTGGCACATCACAGTTTTTAGAACTAGAAATGACACTGTATAATTTCATGAAGATCGGTTCATAATTTATCCTAGGCCCCATATAAACCCTACTCCCGGAAAACAGTTTAGTACGCCTAAAACCGTAATTAATAATGCTATCATAACAAAATTTGGCACGTCACAGTTTTTTAGGACTAGAAATGACACTAAAAAAATGATCGGTCCATAATTTACTCTAGGCCCCATGTAAACCCTACTCCCAGAAAACAGTTTAGTACGCCTAAAACCGTAATTATTAATGCTATCATAACAAAATTTGGCAAGTCACAGTTTTCCAAGACTAAAAATGACACTGTGAAATTTCATGAAGATCGGTCCATAATTTACCCTAAGCCCCATACAAACCCTATTCCCAAAAAACAGTTTAGTATGCCTAAAACCGTAATTAATGACGCTATCATAACAAAATTTGGTACGTCACAGTTTTTTATGACTAGAAATGACACTGTAAAATTTTATGAAGATCGGCCTATATTTTACCATAGGCCCCATATAAACCCTACTCCCGGAAAACAGTTTAGTACGCCTAAAACAGTAATAAATAATGCTATCATAATAAAACTTGTCGGTTAGTAATTTAATATAGGTCTAAGCCGCAACCAATTTTAATGCTGATGTCTGTTTTTATAAAGATAAATTAATAATAAATAGACATCATACAGATATCACTCCTGAAATTTTCAAACTGTCGGTCGAGGGTATCAAAGATTCGGCACAGCCGAATATAACACTCTAACTTGTTTAAAAGTAACAACTATTAAATTTTACGGAATATGCTGTTTAATTAATAAAAAATTTTAAAATTAATGTAAAATTCATTTATTTTAAATGAAATGTAAATGATCCGTTTTTAAATAAATTTCAAGTTGTTTAAAAAAAATTTTCGTTGAAGTTAACTACATAAAATTTTGAGTGTAAACTTAGTCAAAGTTGGTAAGGTTGCGTTTGGGAATACGTCACATTATTGCACTAAAAAACAACATTCGTTACGCCCTTCTTATAACTTTTGAGCTTTCTTTTTGGCCAGATATTTCTTTTCCAAGTATATAGTTATAAAGACTATTTAGTTGTATTGAAAATAAGCCAAATCGTTCTACTATTTCTCCTGGACCACACAAATGTATTTCCAAATTAAGAGTTTTAGTACTATGCAGGAAGGGTATATAAGATTTGGCAATGCCGAATAACCCTTATATGTTTTTTTATTTGCACTATCACACAAGTCTTACGTATTCCATAACACTTTGTAAAGTAGAAATCTAATGAATTTTGTTGCGACTGTCAAAAAATCTAATTTAACATTACAGTTTGGGTCCACACTATCGCTGATTTGATTAAATGAAGAGTTTTATTGGTTAAAAAATTTTCACATAACGATTAAGTCGTATGGGATGTCAAATATTTTTTTTTTTTTTTGTAATACTTGTCATTTTCATAACACATTGCATTCACACTATTTCACTTTTACATATTCCTGGAGTTTTAGACATGTCTTTATACAACGAATAATAGCGTAAATTGGCTTTTAATAACACCCGGGTACAGACATTTGTATCCCAATGAAATTAGGCAAAACTTACTTTTATGTGAAACTGAAAAATTCTGTGGTGAGAACTGCAAAAAACTCATAATGCGATAATTTCATAAATTTTATAATCTTGAAGATTACTGCATAACTTTATAAGAATAAAATGATAATTACACTGTGCTAGTTAAAAAATTATCAAACCGGGCACATGGCGGCTTGACATAATTCGGGTACGCTGAATCCAATGGTGCTAACCGTTTTTATAGGTTAACTCTTGTTTTCGAGATATACCGTTATTTCGAAAATGGAAGAGGTTGCACAAAATATATTCGCGTAACTCAAAAACGGTTTAGTTTATTAAAATTACTAAAAAAAAACGAAATTCCGCAATAAAATTTCCTTTAAGAAAGGTAAAACTTTTTTCTAATATGCGCAGTCGTTTTAGAAACAATTTTTTTTTTTTTGAAAAAAAAAATGATTTTTTTATCAAAATTTCGAAATTTTTGGTTTTTAAAAATTCATAAAAAATTAGAAAATTTAGTAATTTTAATAAACTAAACCGTTTTTGAGTAACGCGAATATATGTTGTGCAACCACCTCCATTTTCGAAATAACGATATATCTCGAAAACCAGAGCTAACCTAAAAAAAACGGCTAGCACCACTGGATTCAGCGTACCCGAATTAGGTTAAAACGACAAGTGCCCAGCTTGTCTAAAAAAAGTGTCAATTTCTATCGCAGTGTTATTAGTAGAGCCAAAAATACTAGCTCCACGTAAACAAAAAAGTCTTGTCGGTAAACTTCATCAATGCTAAAAGCTATTCGTATAAATTTAAAAGTTAAAATTTTATATATGATGAATTTCATGTAAAAATCGAGATGCATTGAACCCGACCCCCTCAGATATCGATGAAATTTTGTTCATAGCTAAATTTGATCAATACAAACATACTCTCATTTTTAGAAATGACTGTTTTGCGATTTTTTGGGCCTGACACAGTGGGAACGTTTTCGAAAAAACGCGAAAATGGTCGAAAAGAGCTCCATTTAAACTACAATAACTCAGAATCGGCTAAACCGATTTCCATGATCTTGGTATCATTAAAAAGATATTTTAACAGGCTTTATGACACGTTAAAAAAAAAAAAAAAAAGAAATACACTGTAAAAAAATTTATAACAAAAAAAAATTTTAACTGACGAAAAAACCAAAAAGATCAAGAGTTTTTTTACAGTGTATTAATTTTTTAGAAAGGTTTATCCTTCATCTATACCATATCAAAAAATAAAAATGGGTTCTTTTTTAGTTTTTTTTATATAATTTTTTAAGTAGTGTCACTTCTAGTAATTGCCCTTATATTTTATAACAAAAAAAAAAATTAAGGTAACGAAAAACCAAAAAAGATCAAGGATTTTTTACAGTGTATTACTTTTTTAGAAAGGTATTTCCTTCACCTATAACATATCCAAAAAGTAAAATGGGTTCTTTTTTATTTTTTTTTTAAATAATTTTTTAAGTAGTGTCACTTCTAGTAATTGCCCTTATATTTGATAACAAAAAAAAAATTTAGGTAACGAAAAACCAAAAAAAATCAACTATTTTTTACAGTGTATGACTTTTTTAGAAAGGTATTTCCTTCACCTATAACATATCCAAAAAGTAAAATGGGTTCTTTTTTATTTTTTTTTAAAATAATTTTTTAAGTAGTGTCACTTCTAGTAATTGCCCTTATATTTGATAACAAAAAAAAATTTAGGTAACGAAAAAACCAAAAAAAATCAAGGATTTTTTACAGTGTATTACTTTTTTAGAAAGGTATTTCCTTCACCTATAACATATCCAAAAAGTAAAATGGGTTCTTTTTTATTTTTTTTTAAATAATTTTTTAAGTAGTGTCACTTCTAGTAATTCCGCAAAATTCTGAATAAAAAAATCAATGTATTCTTCATAATAATTTTCTATTTTGTCATAAACATTTATTACTTTACCCATAATAAAGAATAATATATATAGAACAAAAAATTCATAATTCAAAATTATAAACAGTTTCGAGAAGCCAAGATATCCCATTACAATTTTTACGCGTATATTTTAAAAAATTGAGTGAATATGAATTCAAACAATAAGTACAGATGCATAAAAATATCTAATAAGTGTTGCGCTTCGCTTCGTAAAATAAGTGAAAACGAGGCTGCAAATATAATTGAATATTTTCCAGCTGTCGCCAACATTCATTGTAGCCGTATTTGCGAAACTTGCCGGAATACACTGAGAAAAGCGCGCAGTCGTAATAAATCCAACGTGGAGCAGAATTAAGTCTCAAATTATTTGCCAACAACGCCCAGCGATGAAGTTAGCGAAGAATTAAATGAACTTCTAACTTGTAATGCAAACATCGAAAGGACGGAAGTCATTGAAAATATAAATGATCATATTATTCCTCATCTACCAAACCAAATGTCGCCTCTTAAAAGGAAATATATGAAACAAGATGCATACAGAAATAGAAAATCACTGCAAATTTTCGAAAATATAGCAGATTCACTTGGAGCTGATCCATTATCTGATTTGTCAGCGCAACTTGAAAACGTCAAAGCCATTTACGAAGAAATTTTGGAAAACATCAAATATCAAATAGAGAACAGCTCAAATCTTTTGGAAAAGCAAAAACTTTTATCTCTCTTACCAATCAATATGAGTCACGCAGAAATTAAAGATCGTTTTGGGGATGATATATCGCACGATTGTATCAAAAAAAGTAAAGATATCCAAAGGAATAAAACGAAGTTTGCAGATATCAATCTTTTTAAAATGAGCAGACGTAGTTTACCAACCGAAACTCTAAGCACAGTCAAGTTATTTTATGAAGATGATGAAATTAGCCGAATGATGCCTGGATCGCAAGATTCAATTACTGTTAAACAAGGAAACTTACGTGAAAAAGTTCAAAAAAGACTTTCGGTACGTATTACTAGAAGTGACACTACTTAAAAAATTATTAAAAAAAAAAATAAAAAAGAACCCATTTTACTTTTTGGATATGTTATAGGTGAAGGAAATACCTTTCTAAAAAAGTAATACACTGTAAAAAATCCTTGATCTTTTTTGGTTTTTCGTTACCTAAATTTTTTTTTTTTATAAAATATAAGGGCAATTACTAGAAGTGACACTACTTAAAAAATTATATAAAAAAAACTAAAAAAGAACCCATTTTTATTTTTTGATACGGTATAGATGAAGGATAAACCTTTCTAAAAAATTAATACACTGTAAAAAAACCCTTGATCTTTTTGGTTTTTTCGTCAGTTAAAATTTGTTTTTGTTATAAATTTTTTTACAGTGTATTTCTTTTTTTTTTTTAAACGTGTCATAAAGCCTGTTAAAATATCTTTTTAATGATACCAAGATCATGGAAATCGGTTTAGCCGATTCTGAGTTATTGTAGTTTAAATGGAGCTCTTTTCGACCATTTTCGCGTTTTTTCGAAAACGTTCCCACTGTGTCAGGCCCAAAAAATCGCAAAACAGTCATTTCTAAAAATGAGAGTATGTTTGTATTGATCAAATTTAGCTATGAACAAAATTTCATCGATATCTGAGGGGGTCGGGTTCAAAATTTCAGTTTTATCTCGATTTTTAAATGAAATTCATCATATGTAGTACGTACGTAAGTTCGCAAACACCAACATTACAAATTATTTAAAATGCCAATATTTATCATATAACGTGTGCAGTCTTTTTAATATAGATAAGAATGGAAAAAAAACAACCAATTGTTTTTTAGATCACGAACAAATAGTACTAAACAAAACTTTTTTGTAAAGTACATGTTGATTTATTAAAACTAAAGCAAAATAAAACAAATATTTGTATTACAGTTAATCAAATAATTGAAACATATGTATGTATTTCATTAAAAATAAAATAAATTAAAATTAAAAAAAAAAACAAGTTGAAGTGCTATATTCGGCTGTCCCGAATCTTATAAAGCCTTCACAATAGTATTGAAAAGCTAATAATTCCCTTGATCATTTGGTATAAGGCTTGCCAGACGACCTTGATTTTCTTGACTTACAAGCATTTTCAGTGCTCGTCAAGAATAAAAAAATATGTTTGCCTAACCAAGAACACGTTATTTTTGAAATTTGTTTACAGTTTTCTTTAAACAAAGCTGTGTAAAAATCAAATAAATATTTCATTAAAAATCTATCAAAACCACGTTTTCTTTATTTAACACCAAAGCCTGGAGTACACGGAATGTGAAAAGCCACATGCGCATATGGCTCCGAAGCAATTGATGAGATGTTGATTTGAAACAGAAACCCGTATCAACACTTGTAGATATTTCCCTCTTTATTCCACACTAATAACACTACGTGACAATTTTTTGACCAAATGCATTTGAAACGTAATCCCTATGTAAAATTTTCCGCTGAATCCGAATATGAATTCAGAATTGTCAAAAGTAGAACAGTTTTTGAGATATTCCAAAATAACGGTTATTTGTGTTTTTAAAAAAGATGATGTGACTGATATGCAAATATCCAAAAAATAAAATTTTAGCCTATTTCAATACGAACATTTTGTGCCCAATAGGATCCAGATCGGTGCAAAAATGACAAAGTTACAGAAGATTAATTGAATTAACCCACAACAAATAAATATACAAAGCTAAATTTTTAGTAACAATAAATATTAAAAGTTGCTTGAAAGTTTTGAATTTCTATGTGGGTTAATTTACTAAATCTTCTGTAGCTTTGTCATTTTTGTACCAATCTATGTCTTGTTTGGCGCAAAATGTTCGTATTAAAATAATCTAAAGTCGCATGCAATAAAACATTAGGATTTTTAAATGATTGGTTTAAAAAAAATAACTTGAAAAGAGCAAAATTTAACAAAATCATAAAATTTTCAATGAAGCTTGAACTTTTGTCCCCTGTGACTCTGTCATTTCTTGACCAATCTTCACAAGCAATCCATGGTTATTTTAGAAATTTTATAACCTTTTACTAAAAAGAAAGAAATACATAATTCGTTTAAAATTTTTAAGATATTTGCATTTCAGTCACATTATCTTTTTTAAAAACACAAATAACGGTTATTTTGGAATATCTGAAAAACTGTTCTACTTTTAACAATTCTGAGTTCATATTCGGATTCAGCGGAAAATTTTACATAAAGATTAGCTGTCAGATTCATTTGGTCACGACTTTGTTGAAATTTTGTTACGTAGTGTAATTAAAAACACTAAACAGCTGACTCAACACAAAAGCGTGCAAACTGACTCGTTTAGCTAACATTTAAAACAAAAATTCAAGATGTGCTTTTGTTTTAAATGTTACAAACAGGCAATTAAAAATGTTTTTAAAATATCGCATGCGATAAAAGATATAATAAAAAATATCACATGCGATAAAAAAATTAAAAAGTATCGCATGCAATAAAAATATTTTAAACAAAATACAATAATTTAAACGAAATTTTAAAGTTTTTATGAAATATCAATCATTTTTATTTAAAACTAAAAACATTGAAAATTTAATTAGTCTTTTAAAATTAAAATTTATGATTTTTGAAAAAGTTTGACTAAGATTGAAATTCTTATGAACGAGTTCCATGAGGGATATGGCCACAGTGTCCATATCCTTCCATCTCAGAGAATCAAACCTATTAAAAAATTAGACTATGGACAAGGCAATATTAAATAAAAATTTATTGATATTTCATAAAAACTTTAAAATTTTGTGTAATCAATCGTATTTTCTTTATATTTAGAATATTATTTTAAAAAATGAATTAACCTTTTCGTATTTATCTTCACACACATAAATTTTTCGACATTTTAGCAATTTTAAGTCTCTAGGTACAGTTTTTTCGGGAAGGTTTGTTTAACACTTTTTCACTGCTTTTCAATAGCTACAATTGCGTCGAAGACAGGAAAACTAATTCTTATTGGTTTGCGAGATTAAGCCAAGAAAATAATAGCACGTTCTTCGTTTTAGCTAAAATATGAGGCCATGAAATCCAAATAGCGGCTAAAACTAATAAAGATAACAACATTCATAATCAATCCCTTTCTGATTTAATTTGCAGTTTTATTGCATATAATACAAATAGCAGAAAGCACTATTAAAACACACATGCTGCACATGTACAGCATGTGTTGACATGTTCATTTTCTATGTTCATGAGTGCAATATCACTGTTAAAACTACACAGAAAAAATTATTAGTAGTTTTTTATCAATTAAAAAAATTATCTAAAAAGTATTTAAACTTAATTAATGTGATAATTGAATCAATTTTTGTTTTGTTGAACGAATATTAAAAATACACTGCCTGGCCTACGATGTCAACAAGAACAATTTGTTCGCATATTTATATTAAAAACAATAATAAAAAATTAAAATTTGTTTTTGTTTTCAATACAAATATACGAAAGAAATGTTCTTGTCGACATCGTGGGCCTGGGCCATAATTTTGATTTAATTAACATTTTAGTTGTTTTGAAATAAATTTTAAATTCAAATAATAACCCTAGGGGAAAGGGAATTAACACCAAACTTATCACGGGGAAGTTCTAAAGTGGAAGGGACCGGTTCTAGTGCAAACACTTTATATGAAGGGGACTTGTCACTTGTACATGGCGATGTCCTAGGATGGGGTTAATTGGCACCTTTTTGACACTTTGTGACAGGTCACAAAAATAACCTAAACGGACACATTAGATTTTGGTTAAAATAATGCCTGTATCAGATATTGTCCCGAGTGAACCATGTAAATATGATCGATATAAGGTAATACCAGATAGAATCAGCCACTACCAGCATAAAATATAGTCACATGACTAGTTTTGCGTCAATTGCCTCTCCTGCAGAGTAATATACTTCAAACATATTATCACCAGTTAAGTGATATGTCTTGTTTTCACCTATCACGTTTTATAATAAAATTTTATTCACTGGTCACGGGATAAGTGCTTTAATAATAATTGACAAAAATTTCCCGCAGGGAACCAAATAACAAAAAATCATTTCGTTTAAAATAAAATAATTTAAACTTGTGAAATTGTTGTTAGAAATTGTCAAAATCAATCAACACATTGTTTGAAAAGGCAAAGTTTTTTGATAATTTTTTTAATTAAAATTAAAAATATCATTTATTGAAAAAAAAAAAAAAAAAATACTCAAAATATTAAATTTTTACAACTTTTAGTAATCAATATAATCATTTTGGTAATAGGTGCAAAATCAACAAATGGGTTGCTTGATTCTATGATTTTGTGATTAGAGACAAATTTTAATTTTTTCTGTGTATGCACAGATTTAATTACAATTTATTCTACAGTGTATTAATATGTCGTTGCCAATCATATATTTATCAGCATAACATGAATTGGCAATTGCATAACATGAATTGGCAATTGCACATGTCGCTATGTTGTATAGTTCAACATTTAGTGAATGTCAAGAATTTTGCAAATTTTAATCTGGCAACTTAGCTTGTTTTTTATGTTCATACCATATTCTACCAAAACTCTAAATGCAGGAGGACACTTGTATGGGTCCAGTTATAGCCCATTTACACTACAACGAAATCCAGTACTTACGAGATTACGAGCCAATTCTACACCTTTTCCAATTGTAATTCAGAAAGCGACAATTGTTATTCGGATTAGTCAATTGTAATTGAGAAAGCGGTAATTGTTATTCAGATTCGTCAATTGTAATTCTGAAAGCCTCAATTTTAAATCGGAAATTGTCAATTGTAATTCAGAAAGCAATGAAATTTTATTAACTATTTATTTTTATTTTATTATAACAAAAAAAAATGTGCACTAAAGAGCTAAATACATTTGCTATTGTATAAAAAAACAATAATGAGCTATGTATTTTAATACAACATACAATCGATACAACGATACAAGGGGTTTTGTGAATACGGCAATTGGTATATATTTCGTTGTATTTTTATTATATTCTAAATTACAATTGACGCTTTCTGAATTACAATTGACAATTTCTGATTTACAATTGACGCTTTCTGAATTACAGTTAACTAATCTGAATTACGATTGACGCTTTCTTAATAACATTTGACAATTCTGATTTAAAATTGACGCTTTCTGAATTATAATTGACAATTTCTGATTTACAATTGACGCTTTCTGAATTTCAATTGACTAATCTGAATTACAATTTACGCTTTCTGAATTACAATTGACGCTCTCTGAATTACAACTAGAAAAGGTGTAGTTTTTTTTACTAGATTACTCATACAAAAAAAATCTACTCCGAGACTAGATTTTGACGAAATCTACCCAAAATCTAGTAGTACATAGTGATCCAACTATATTTTTTTCCATAAAGCAATAAAAAATACTTCCCTGTGCAAGAAAAAAATGAAATTTTGATAACAATCCAATTACAAGATTTCGTTTGTCGTGATTAATTCCCAATTTTTATTCCTGGTAAAAATACTGAAATTTATTGCTGATGGGATAAGCAATTCCTATGCGCATTTCACTGGTTGCTAAAGGCTAGTTTACACTATTATACTTTGTATTAAAACATGTCAAAAACTCAAGTAACAGAATGCATGTGTGATGAAAATGACAATGAAAGTGATAATGGAAAGGAATACTTAAGTAAAGATTTTTCCTTAAACTTACAAGAACTTGCCAGTGAAGATTCTAAAAAATAAAATAAAAAAATTCATCTATGCACTTAAACAATCAGGCCGTAACTGGAACGAAAAATTTGATGAAATTATTAAATCTGTTGGATTCAAGCAATGTTATGTGGATAAATGTGCATATAACAATTAATACTAATGAAGATATTAATTTGATCATCATTTATATTGTGATAGCTGTGAAAAAGTGGATCAGAAAATATATCAATCTTTAATTGGATCTTTGATGTGTATTGCAATTTGTTCGCGTCCAGATACAATTCATTGTGTGAATAAATTATCTCAGTTTAACAAAAATTCTCATAAAGAACGCTTGTCAGCTGCTAAACATATTTTGAGATATTTAAGCAACACAATTACTTGTTCCCTTAATTTTAGACCAACAGGGAAACCTCTAACGTGTTTTTCAGATGCAGATTGGGCAGGAGGCAGTGATGACAGAAAGTCATATACAGGCTACGTTTTTATCTTGGCTTGAACCACAATTTTGTATGAGTCGAAAAAACAACCTACTGTCGCACTAAGTTCAACTGAAGCCGAGTATATGGCAATTTTAGCAACAGCAAAAGAAGCAATATATCTTAGAAATTGGTTGATTGAATTGGGTTTCGAACAGCTAGTCCGAAATGCTACTGTAATATTTGGTGACAATATTGGAGCACAACAGTTGGTGCGTAACCCAGTTACATACATATGGATTTAAACACAATGTTTGCTGCTGATGGCAAAAATGGACGATAATTCCAAAAGCATGGTACACATGATAAAAGAAAATTCGAGCGATATCTTAGCTGAAACTTCTAGAAAGATTGATGAAACTTCTAGAATAATGAATGAAAATGTGGAAAAAATGGTAAAGGAGAATTCAGTTACCATATTAGTCGAAATTCAAGTGAATTCTAGAATAACAAACGAGAAACTTCAAGAGATTTCCACTGAAATGAACGAAAGAGTAAATGAAATGGAAATAGAATTTAACCAGAAGCTGACAACAAAGGTAACAGATATGGATGAAAAGTTTCATAATCTTAAAGCAAAAGTAAATAGTCTTAAATGCCAAAAGGGACTCGTTTGAGTTATTCCAGAAGTCTCTAGTAAAATAAGAGCCCCAAGTTTTGATAATAGTGTTCCATTTGATGTGTTCAAGTTCCAGTTTGAAACGGTAGCCAACAAAAACGTATGGAACAATGAAGAAAAGGCAATTGAGTTAATTTTGGCCTTAAAAGGAACGGCAGCGGAAGTTTTGCAAAGTGTTCCAAGTAGCTGTAGAAACAATTATGATGACATAATGGTTGCACTGCAACGAAAATATGGTGGCGAACACAAAAAGGAAATCTATAAAATGGAATTACGGGGTAGAATGCAAAAGGCTAATGAGACATTACAGGACTTCGCACTCGAGATTAAGCGCTTGGTGCAGCTTACATACCCTGGTGAGAATCATCCATTGTGGGACAGCTTCAAAACAGAAGCATTCATTAACGGTATAAGAGTATGTGGTGTGTGCAGCATTAAAGTCAACAAGTCAACAGAAACCGTTTCATTTGCCCTGGCTCAGGAAACCGCAAGAATTGTTGCAAAGCAGAGGTCGTATAAGGTGCAAAGGCTCAATGTAACTGCTGATGATGATAGAGACATGATGAATGAATTAAAGCGACTTAAAGAAGAAGTTTTGCGGGTATTAAGTGAGAAGCTGGGCAGAATCAACCCGTTGGTTGGCTAGTAATCAGTAATCAGTAATCAGTCATCACAGGAGTCGCCGTTAAGTATGGAGGGAGTGCTACCTTCCGCATCTGAGGACTCGATTATAAATTTAGTAGTGCCAAAGAGTAACAAAAGTATTACGACATTTGGCTACATCGATTGTAAAAAGCGCATTTTGACTATCGACGCTGGTGCAGGATTCTCGGTAATAAGGCCTGACTTGGTTAAGGGAGCTGTCGAACCACTAAGCGGAGTGAGCTTGCGAACAGCTACAGGTGAGCCTGCTACTGTCTTTGGCAAGACACGTGTGGTATTAAGAATTGCCAATATTGTCACTTTTCATGAGTTTATTGTGGCCGACATTGTAGACGAAGTACTGATTGGCGCAGATTTTATGAAAAGTCATAATATAAGCCTGAATATGGGAAAGCAAATCATGTATTTGTGTGATTATGAAATACCCCTGTATGTTGGGTATGAAAGTGAGGCTCGTGTGGGACAGCTTCTTGCTTTTACTCGTCTGGAATCGTCACCCCACAGAAAAGTTGAAAAACGTGAAAAAGCGGTTGCTCATGTAAGACAGCTTAGCAGATTGAAAGCTTGCCAATGAATCAACAACCAAAGGAAGGATTAGTTGCCAAGCCACAAATACATTGGACTGGGCCATATAAGGTGATAAGGAAATTAAATGATGTATACAAAATACGGAAATATAAAAGGCCAAGGGCCAAAATGAAAGCTGTTCATTTAGAACGATTATCCCCTTATGGAAGAGTTGATTCTGAGCCTATTCGGGACGAACAGGCTTAAGTGGGGGCAGTGTTACGAAAGTAACTTTAGTTAAGAATTAGTTGTAATTATTAGTTAAGAATTAGTTGTATTTATTAGTTATCTTGTATTTATTAGTTGTCTTGTATTTATTAGTTGTCTTGTATTCATAAGTAATTTTACTAGTTTACATTGTTATTAAAAATTGGTTTAATTTAGTACAACTCAATCCCAATGTGCAGAAAGCCCTCGAAATGACCGTTAAAAAAGCTTCAGTATAAGAGGTAAAATTATGTTAACATAAGTGCCGCCATTAATCAAATTTGTTATAAAGGAAATAAACCAAAACGTTATTGAAAGGCAGTAACGTAACAATATTTTACATATGTATTATGTAGTAATTAAACAATTAACTGCGATATCATTTTATTTTAATAGTTTAAGAAGATCTTACAAAATGATCTTTTAGAAAAACAATTAGTTAATTTTGCACTTTTCTTTAGTTTTGATAAAACTTGACATGGAAAAAATTCTTTCAATTATCGTAGATGTTGGAGAAATCAAAAGCACCCTATAATACAATATTTCAATTTCTAAGTCCTTTAACTGGATTTTTCTAAACATATAAAATTTTCCATTAGGCTATTAGAGTCCTGGGGCCAAATTACGGCTTTCGATATCGATCGAAATTCCCATTTTAAATGTATTGTAATTTTGATCGATATCGAATGCGGTAATTTCCTGTTTTAATTTTTTAAAATTTTTAACACTTCTTATTGTTTCGGTAAATTCTGTTGTTGTGTTACCATCGAGAGTATCTTAAGTTTGCAGGTCATCATCTAACTCATCCTGGCAAAGCTCAGCACCAAGCATTCTGCCAAAAATTTATTTCCGAATTCCTTAATTTCTGTTTTGGTACTGTATTTTAAGAAAGAATTTCTTAAAGGAAATATATTGTATGAAAAAATATTTCTAATATTGGTGCACTTTGGCAGCAAAAAAGTGAAATTTGGTACAGATAACATTGTAAAATTTTACATGATTGCATTGTAGAATGCATTTGAAAAAGCGAGTTGGTTCGCAACTGCCGTTTTGGAACTCACCCACAATTAAAAACACAAAAAATGTGGTTTGATACTACAAAAAATCAAAAATTTTGTTACATCGGTTAATCGACTGAAATTAACCGGTTTAATCGTTAATCGAAAAAAGCCAATTTTAAATTAACCGATCAGTTCATCGGGTAGTAATTAATCGGTTAACCGATTAACGGTTAACCGAATGAATACCCTAGTAAATATACCTTGATTGTAAAATTATTTTTCTTTTACTGGCTTTAATTACAAAACAAAAATAAAAATATTTTAAGTCAACTAAATTATTGTAACACGTACATTTCTTTTGAGAATAACTTTTATTTTTGCTCGAAAAAATCAAACTCAAAAAATAACCGTTATCATCTGACTTTTTTTATAAAAAAAAATTACTTTCATTATGGCTAAAAAAAAATCAAAAGATAACTTTTATTTTTGCCCGAAAAAATAAAAATCAATAAATAACTGTTATGTTTGCTTGAAAAAATAAAAAGGAATTTATTTTAATCTAGACTACCTTGTAAGCATCAATATGGTATGCTTTTATTGTTTATGCTTTTTTTAAAAAATTTCAAAATAACTGTAATTTTCGTCCCCTGGTTGTTAACAGTAGTGTTAACGTTAGGATTTTCGTTATTTCACGGAAACAAAGAGATCGAGAAAATGTTAAGTAATTTCGTAATCTTTAGAGTCCAACAAAAGCAGAATTGTTATATGACAGCCACTAGATATTTTTTCCTTTTTGTATCACCGCTTAACATGTTTACTCACTAATTATGTATTTGCTGTTTCTTTAATTTTGTTAAGCTGAAAGTGTATCACGCTGTAATTGAGGATGTTATCGCAAATGTACGTGATGCCTTTCTCGATGAGGGTGTTGACGAGCAGGTGCTACAGGAAATGAAACAGATATGGCGGTCAAAATTAATGGCCAGCAAAGCTGTCGAAATAAATCCAGACCCACCAGAGACACAACCACCACTAATTGTAGCCAATAATCCAAAGGTAAGTAAAGTTAGTACCAAAGCACAGAAATATATGTATTTTAGTGTTAAATCTATATAAACAAATTTTGACTAAATCAACAATTTTGTTTTGTCTTTCTCATACTCATTCATAATGTTCCTGCCGCATTCATAATGTTGCTGCCGCTTTTTGTTCTATTAACAACATGCTATAAAATCAACAAAAACATCAACAACATGCGCAAACAATGATGACATGATGATAAATATGAATCATTGTAAATGAATGCCAATTTTATTTAAAATATATATATATATATATATTCTATACATTTTGCAACCACAATTAATGTTTAAAACTTATTTATTCTTTACTGAAATGTTACAACAACCAATAATAGCCTACTAAGGTAAATTTTTTGCTTGCAATTGAATTTATAATTTTTATCAACTATTTTTACTTTGTTAATTCTTTTCCGCAAAAGGCCCAAGCAGCTAAGGCAAAGAAGGCCGCGGCAGCTGCTGCTGCAGCTTCACAGCAGCAAAATAATAACGGTGCAGCTCAAAATTTGTCCACAACTGGCGTTGGTGCAAATGCCTCATCACTAGTTGACGTTAAACCAAATATAGCAAATTTACAACAAATAACCAATGGCCCAATTAAAACAGCCGGCGGGAATTCGTCAAATGTTACAAGCACAATTATGAATGGTACAATTAAGCAAGAGCCTCTACATCAACATATGCAAACGTCTCAAAGTCAACCACCACCATTACATCCTACCTCATCTAATTCAGCTATGATATTACAACAACAAAAACAGCAACAACAACAACATCAACAAGTTGTTGGTGGAGGCTCAAATCAACAACCTTCTGCAGGCAGCGGCAACAATCAACCACAATCTTCTACCATACCCATTGTGGCTGCTTTAGATCCAAATCGCATAATGCCCGTTAATGTAAGTTTATTATTTTAATGTTTCAATATAATAAGAATCTCAGTGTGTTTGCTTAGCACGTATTAAAGGGTTATCCATTTTTCAGTTTCTAAAGTAAATTTAATAAAACACACATAAAGCTATAATTTCGATCACGCTTTTGTGACTTAAGTTTTTATGATTTATTAAATTATCTTAAACGTACCTGAACATTTGCTTTGGATAGCAGATCTAAAAAAAAATGAAAATTTGGATGATCTAAATGTGGATGACCTTGTGCATTGCCTATAATCAACCGAACTTTAAAATCAAGGCCTTTATCGCTTATATAATACCGAGCTTCCGGTAAAAAAAAGTTTTTATGTATTTATGAAACCTTTCGGTAAAGAAGTAATAAGCCCATATTTACGCCTTTCTTCGACCGTGGTTTTAGTGCTCAATTTACAATTAAGGGTTCAAAATCTGATTGCCGGAAACATTAGAACAGAATAAAAAGGTCAAGCGATCTTTGGCTACTTTAAACCCACTAGCGGTTTTTTTTTTGCTTTTAGCTACATATGTTTGACTTGGCATTCGTTCCAAGAAAAGGCCTGTTTCATCCGCATTCCACACTTAATTCGGAATTATTTTAGCCAGTTTTAGGGGAATTCTTAAGAAACTGTGTCTTTGAAGAAAACATGTAATCTAACCTGTACTGTCAGATAATATAAATTTCTTGTCTTTCTGGAAGTGCTGCCAACTATATATTAAATTTAAAATCCTCCAAATCCGGCATAAACAACGTTTTCTGATAAAAAAAAAAAAAATACACATTTTAAACGCGTTAAATCATATCAAATAGCGTAAGAATTGCATCAATTTAAATTCTCTAAAAAACGGAATTAGGTGTATTATAAAAGAATGAACAATTTAGGAAAACATGTACGTGTATGTATGAACATATCGCACTAATTCCTCCAAGGGAGTCAACTCAAAATTTACACATTTTGATTTTTTGCAAGAAAACGATAAACAATAGTCATATTCACATACTGCAAAAATCTTAGATCAATTTCACTAGCATTTTGCAAAAAAAAAAAAAAAAAAAAAAAATACAATTTGTTATATAAAAATAAAACAGTTTTTTGTCTCTACTGATAACTTATTAATTTTAGAAGAACCAGTGCGATATGAATTTTTAAAATTCTTTTTGATTTAAAAGGTTTTGCTTTAGTTAATTGATATTTAAGCAATTAGGTTTATTTTTCTTGTCCTTATGAAAAAGCGTACTAATGCAGCATTACAAACAAGGCACCCAAATAATAATATTAATAATAACACTGTGCTCGAAATTGACACTTTTTTTAGACAAGCTAAGCACTTGTCGTTTTAACCTAATTCGAATACGCTGAATCCAGTGATGCTAGCCGTTTTTTTAGGTTAGCTCTGGTTTTCGAGATATACCATTATTTCGAAAATGGAGTAGGTTGCACAACTTATGTTCGCGTAACCTAAAAACGCTTTAGCTTATTAAAAAACTAAAAAAAAACAAAATTCTGCAATAAAACTTCCTTTGCGAAAGGTGAAACATTTTTCTAATACGCACAGTCGATTTAGAAACATATTTTTTTTTTATCAAAATTTCAAAATGTTTGTTTTTTTAAAAATTGGAAAATGCTTCTAATTTTTTCCAGACATATAAAAATCGAATTTTAAATAATTTACTAAAACGCAATATTTGTATGGGAGCCCCCCTAAGAAGTAGTGATAAGGGGCAAGTATGTCTCGAGAAAATGTTAAGGACAAAAAACTAATTGAGGTCGGTCATACATTTTATCCCAATAGCGGCGACTCCTGGGCATTTATGGGACTTTTTCTTTAATATTTTTCAAGTCTGCATTGAACATTTTGTATGGGAGCCCCCTTAACGAATGGAGGTATGTTAGAAATTAATGATTGAGATGAAAAATATCATACATACATTTGACCCATCTAGGGGCATCCTAGGCGCTGCAGGGGCCCAATTTTATGAATTTTTAAAATAAATATTTCGAAATTTTGATAAAAAAATTATTTATTTTTTCAAAAAAAAAAAAAATAATATGTTTCTAAAACGACTGCGCATATTAAAACAGTTTTACCTTTTTTAAAGGAAATTTTATTGCGGAATTTCGTTTTTTTTTAGTAACTTTAATAAACTAAACCTTCTGTGTTACGCGAATATATGTTGTGCAACCTCCTCCATTTTCTAAATAACGGTATATCTCGAAAACAAGAGCTAACCTAAAAAAACGGTTAGCACCATTCAGCATACCCGAATTATGTTAAAACGGCATGAGCCCGGCTTGTCTATTTTTTCAACTAGCACAGTGTAATCGGTTAAAACAAATTTACATTTTTTTAGATTACATTGCCTGCTCAACCTGGTACCATGAACTCTGAATCTCGTGTACTAACCATACATGTGCCTGCCTCAGCTTTGCAAGAAAATCAACTGACACAAATATTAACGGCTCATTTAATATCATCAATAATGTCACTGCCCACAACATTAGCTTCATCCGTATTACAACAACATGTAAATGCTGCACTGGTAAACGCTAACATGCAAAGTAAGTTCATAATTCAAAGCAACAATAGACATTTCATTAATATTTCTCGTTTGTAGAAAACTTTAATACATCTAAACAAATGGATGGCGCTCTCGATACGTCTGATGATGATGAAAGCGAAGAAAGTGACGGTAATATGGATGACGATGACAATGACGATTTGGACAAAGATGATGAGTCTGATATTGAAAATGATGGTGGTGCTGAAGAAGAACCGTTAAATAGTGAAGATGATGTAACAGACGAAGATGCTAGTGATCTGTTTGATACGGACAACGTTATAGTGTGTCAATATGATAAGGTTAGTTTTTAATTTAAAACTCCAACAATTAACTAGTTTGCTAACAGTAATTATTTTCAGATTACACGCTCGCGTAACAAGTGGAAATTTTATTTAAAAGATGGCATTATGAATATTGGCGGAAAAGATTATGTTTTTCAAAAATCCAATGGGGATGCTGAATGGTAGTTTAATCTCTAAATTTCTAAAAAAAAAAAAATACAATAAATTACTTAATTTTTCCCTTGTGCTCATAACAAAAACGAAAATTATTTGTTGATATGGTAAAAAACAAAAAAAAAAAAAAAATAATAATAATAAAACAAATCAAACTATTTTGATGTAAAATATATCTAATATTTAATTTAAAAAAAAAATTATGATTCTCTTTAAAAAGACAAAAAATTCTCTAGGCATTTCTGCAATTATTTATACCAAACATACATGATATACGTACAATTAACATTTTGTATAACAATTTTCTCAATTCATTATCAATTGTTTTTACTTTACACTCTCGTTTTTCATTGGTTATATGCTTTAGGTTTAACAGAAATATTTAAATAAAATATATTATTATTGAGCTGAAAAGAAGTTTTGTTTCATTTTTATATTCTATACTAGTAGCTTTTACCCGTGACTTCATTCACGTGAAAATTAGAGCACGATTTAAAGAAAAGGGTTTACCCTATAAATAATTTAACGTGTGTGAAGATAAATATGAAAAGTTGAATTCATTTTTAAAAAATATCGCATATGATAATTTAATTTATTTATTAAATTTTAGTAGCCTAGCCTATTGGCCATAATCGGCTTACAAATTTCTACTTAATAATATTAAAAAAAAAAACTTTTAAAGATATACAAAATTTAAAAATAAATTAGTACATAGTACATAACAACAAAAAATAATTTATAGAAAAAATTTCAAATAATATAAATAACATTTTAATAATAAGTTTTAATTAAGAGGTCAATCAAATTGCACAAAAGTTAAAAGCAAAACCCAACAATTCCAAAAAATCTAAAATACATATGTATGTAAGGATATTAATAAAAATGTCAGACAAAAGTCCTACTATATATCCCTTAGGGATCTTACTTACAAGTTCCATTAATCTGATAGGAACAGCATTTACTTTAACCCGACAATGCAGAAAATTCACGATAGAGGTTAATATTAAACACATCAGGGGAAACATCAAATACCCTCAAAAATCCTGGCAACTTATTATATAACCGAGCCACTCTTACACAAAATGAACGCTCCAAAACTGAAGTTAATCTTGGTATTATCAACTGCTTATTTCTGTTTGATCTACCAAATTCAAACAAATCAACCAAATATTTAGGCGTTAGCAACCTATAAGACTAGTAAAAATGCAATAAAGTCCTAAATTTAACTAAATCCTCAAATGAAAAACCAAGAAATCGTACAACATACGAAGAAACATGCCGACATAATCTAAAAGAAAACAAATATCTCATTACCCTATTGAACACCAGCCTTATTCTTTTCAAAACATATCCCCAAGTTCCCGAGTAAACTTCCAAGGCATAAAGAAATAATGGCATAATAAGACCATGAACAACCCCCCTTTTAACAAAAAAAGGCAACATTAAATCCAAACTATACAACTTACGCAAAATAAAGTTAACCCTAGAAACTATAGTATTAACATGGCTTTCAAAACTCAATTTTTTATCAACAATAACCCCTAGGCATTCCATTTTCTCAATAAACTCAATCAAATGACCATCTAATGTAATAGAAAAATCAACCCTATCACTTTCACCAAACATCATTGCCTTAGTCTTTTTCGCATTAATAGACAGGTCGTTATTACCTATCCAATCAACCAATAACCCAACAGTATATTCAATCATGTTTTGCAAAACATCAGAAAACTCCGCAGTACCACTGAACAACAAACAGCTGCACATCGTATGGAGTACACATTCATCATTAACAAACATGATAAACAGAAGAGGACCAAGAACAGATCCCTTGGGACACCACTATAAACCAACAGTAAACCTGAAGCACGACCACCAATTAGAGTTTTTTTTTTCCCGGACTTTTTCGATTCCCGGGAAAGCGGGAAATTATTTTAAATTTCCCGGGATCCCGGGATCCCGCTCCATATAAATAATATAAAGTAAATTTTGTTATTAATTAATGAAAAAAACTTTTATAAAATAACGTAAGGGAACTTGTTTACAAAGAAAGTAAAAGAAATGGCTCAATACTAAAAAATTAATTGATGACTGAAATAGGCACTTGAAATTTTATCACCTCACGCCTTTATTCCCTATTATTATGCTTTTATTCAGTATTATTATGCTCTGGATACAAGATAAAAAGATAACATAAACAACAATTTAATTCATAAAACAATAATAAAAACAAAATTAAGGCAATCAAGATATGAGATCAAAAAGTTAAAGCAATTTTTTTCTTTTTTATAAACAACGTCTATATCAGTCAATAGGTCCATTTGTAATCTTTAGGACAATGTGTTTTTCCAGTTGTATGTTGTAGTATCTTACACGAGTTTCCAAAATGTTATTTTATTTCGGTTTCCTCGCACTTCCCAGGTATATAAACCAACACAAATTGAAATTGAAAATTTTTGTTTATCACCTAATAAACATATCGCTTCTTCATTGCATCATAGTCATATCTAAAAATTTTAAGTAACTTGAGCAAAGTTTTCCTTCATGCCTTCTTGTATTATATCTCCAACTGAACCGAAGTTATAGCAAAATATATCTTTAAATCGGTACATTTTGAAAACTTTAATCGCATTTTGCCAAGATCTTTTGTTTTTGTAGATATGCCTATGTTGCAATAAAGGAGTTTTTAAGACTTGTTCATGGACAATGAACCTTTACTGCCTGCATCTTATTTTGAGTTAATGTTCTTTATTTACTCTTCACTTCACTAAATTTATTAATTATCAACTGTTGCACTGCCCATTCTGCTTTTAGTAGATTTATTGCATCAGGAGACATTGATTTAAATACATGTACTCACTTCTTGTAATTGATCTAATCCACAACCCATCCACTGATGCTAATTTTTAGAGAATAGAAAACTAAATTTCAAAGAATAAAGCTATTTTCTGAAATTATGAGGAATTTTTTATTTCCCGGGATCCCGCAAGAAAAATCCCGGGAAAACGGGAAATAAAATAATTGAAATTCCCGGGACGGGAAATCCCGGGAAAAAACCCTACCACCAATATATACATACTGTCTTCTATGCGACAAATAAGAAAAAAATAAGCTAACAAGCCGATACAGAAAAGCCAGAATAATCCTGCAGCTTTCTTACCAAGATCGAATGATTTACCCTATCGAAGGCCTTAACTAAATCCAACGACAATACCACACAAACTCCACCATCAGAAACATTCCTCCTAATGCTGTCCGTTAAACCCAGGAGTAAAGAAGTAGTACTTCTATTACACCTAAATCCAGATTGGCAGTTATGTAACAACTGCCTATTATCAATATGCTTGACAAGTTGGATCATAATAATATGCTCAACCATTTTTGACAAAATGATCGCATGAGTATTATAAAGAAAATACAACTATTTACACGAAATTTTACAGTTTTTATGAAAAATCAATCATTTTTATTTAATCACCCCTATTATGAAAGTCGACGGCTCCTGAACAGTAATGGTATTTTCTGAGTCGTTATTGCCAATAATCGATTATTATTGACAGTCAATTGATATTTTCTAAGGCGCTTTTAAGTCGAAGTCGAGTAGAATTGTCCCTGTTTTAGTCGACAGGAAATTTTGCGACGACTCAAATTTTAAATGAAATGTAGGCCCCTATTACGGTTTACAACTCAACTCAGTTGAGTTGTAATTTTTTAATTTTTGTATTATGGTTTACAATTTTGCTATTTTGCGGTGAACAAAAACATAACAAAAATTACAACTGATCACAACCAGTTGTTTTAAACACAACTCAACTGAGTTGAGTTGTAAACCATAATAGGGGCCGTAAACATATTTATTGAATATGTTTAAAAAAAAAATGCAAATTTAAAAGAAGTTATGGGCACAAATTTTATTAGTTTATTTAACGCGAAAATTCGGAAAAGTTTGCTAAAATAGCGAAAATGTTTTAATTTACGACGAACGCCTCAAGAGCCAAAATTGCAAAAATTCGAAAAAGTTTGAAAAATAGCGAAAATTCGCCAAAATTCGCCAAAATTTTTAATATATTAAAAAAGGCATAAAATTGATTAAACGTCCCTAAAACTATAAGGAATAGCAAAAATTCGGTGAAAATTGCAAAATTAACGGAAATTTGCTAACAGCGGCATGATAGAAAAGTCTTAAGGCTCAGTTAGTTTTTACTTTCTGTTTCTGTTCCGTGCCGTTCTGTTACGAAATTGTAAAAGTTACTTTTTCTGTAGAAACTTATCAGCCATTTATGAAAAATTTATTAGTTTTGCACTGTCCATTATTTTATTTCAATAACTTTAATGCACATAAATTTGAAGAAATTAAATTTTATGAATTCTTAAAATCAAAAAATAGTTTATTTCAATATAAAAATGTATTTTTTAATATTTATTTTGCTGTCACTTACAATTACTTAACAAGTTTTTGATTTTAACAAACTGAACCGCAACAGAACAGAAAAACTAATCAATTTCACAGGTTTTTTAATAACAAAAACAAATCAGCTGATTCGTAACAGAACAGAAAGTAAAGACTAACTGAGCCTTTATATTTATGTACTTATTTATTTTTAAATTTTTTTATATCTTTAAAAGTTTTTTTTACTATTATTAAGTAGAAATTTGTAAGCCGATTATGGCCAATAGGCTAGGCTACTGAAATTTAATAAATAAATTAAATTAAATTAATAAACGTTAAAGCTATAAAGAATCAGAAAACTTACAGTAAAAATATCTGTTATCGAAAACATGCCAAAATTCGCGAAAAAACTCAAAATTGAAGACAAACTACACTTTATTTGAAAAAGCTATGCCGGAAAGTAGCATAAATAGCGTTAAAAAGTGAGCTATAATGATGAAAAAACAAAAATAATAAAAAAATAATTGGAGATGGGATTTTTTTTGTAAAATTTTAGATAACTAGTCGACGTCCACAACATTTTTATAAAATTCAAAATTAACGTCCAAATCCTTCGATTTCAGGGAATCAACCCTAATGGAAAATGACGACTATGGACAGGACTACAATAATCTAAACCTAATGATAATGAAGACTATGGACAGGGCTACAATAATCTATAAGCACTATATCCAAATTGTAGTTGTGAAAATTTTCTGTGAGAGATATGGCCACTGTGTCCAAATCCCTCACAGAGCACTTTCATGAGAATTTCACTAAGTCAAATTTTCAAAAATGTATAAAAATTGTCACAAATGCAATTTGGATATAGTGCTTATAGATTATTGTAGCCCTGTCTATAGTCTTCATTTTCCATTAGGTTCGAGCACTCGATACTTGAGACCAAACGACATTCAGCTGTCAATATTACTGGACCATATGCAATCTATCAGGCCTGTTCTGAAAATCACTTTAGCTCAAATCACGTGATTTCAAATCACAACATGTGCCTTTTAAAATTACATGTGTGATGTGCTCCGTTTTTGTGTGATCTTCAATTACCGAAAGCACACCGAGAATCACAAAAACGGTATGACTTTCGGAACACCACAAAATCACAAGTATGGTTTTAAAAACACGTGATTTGAAACCACATGATTTTCAAAACAGACCCGTATACCAAATTTATCAAAAAGTGCCAAATGTACTAATTTTTTCCGTTTTTACATCAAAAAAGTACCCTATATTTAAGGTCCCTATTACGGTTCACAACTCAGTTGAGTTGTTAATAAGACAACTGGGGGGCTACTCTCTATTGCGATGCGAAAGAAAATTGTAGCAAATCTAGCTTTCGCATCTTTTAATTTTTTTTCTTTTCGTAAATCATCACTTTATTTTATTTAAATTTTCCAATTTCAAATATTTTTACACACTTTGTCATTTCATTACTTTAAATCCGCGCCATCTTTAGTTTTTATTGCCACTATCGCTTAAATTTTCAGAAAATTTTGCGAAAGTGATAGAGAGTACCAAGTTGGCATTTAGCTTTCGCATCGAAATTGTTTTCGCATCGCAATAGAGAGTAGATCCCCTGGCTGTGTTGAGTTGTAATTTTTTGATGTTTTTGTTCGCCGCAATATAACAAAGTTGTACACCATAATACAAAAATTTAAAAATTACAACTCAACTGAGTTGAGTTGTGAACCGTAATAGGGGCCTTAATCTGGGCCATATGCTATTCATATACCAAATTTTTCAAAAAAAGAAAAAGTACCAAAGGTAAAAGAGTGCCAGCAAGGCAATAAATCTCAGCAGATTTACTGAAATCACATGGGCTTGATTAAAAAAAAAAAAATTTTTAATAATTTTAATCAGGCTTAAGTTCATTAAATTTAATTTTCATTAAATTATTTTTATGAAGAAAGGAATTTTACAACATGAAAATTAATTAAAATTGTTAATGTTATTGAACTGGATTTCGGTTGATATTACGGCTAGAGAGATTACTCTCTGCTCGGCGGTACGGCTGGTTGCTATTAGGCTGGCTAAGCTATTATCGCAAATCGATGGATTTATGAATATTCTTGCGTTTTCGATTTCCAGAACACCTGCATTAATTCCAAAAAACAATACCATTTGAAACCCCAAATATGTATTACTTTAACAGGGGTTTTCTTAATATCTATGTTTTTTAGATTGAGCCCAAAAAAAAACAGCACAAAAACTGTTCAAAGTTACAAAGTACTGTTTTGGGTACAATTTAAAAAAAATCAGTACTCTATTGCGATGCAAAAGAAAAAAATTTAGCAAATCAAGTGATTAGTACTCTTAAATGAGTTTGCGCATTTGTCTTTTCTTTTTACAAATCTATTTATTTTATTGATATTTTTAAACAAAAGCACGTTAAGATTTTCCTTTTTTTTACATATCGTCAGCTGAAATCTAAAACCACGTAACTAACATTTTTACTATTTTACAGGAGAAACAAAAAATGTTATATATTGAAAAATAAATGCAATTTTAATAATCCAATATAGCAGATTTACTAAAAATAGATCAATTTATTCATTTCTGGTATAAAAATATTAATTTATTCATCTTTCAAAGAGTTTTTATTGTATTTAGTTTTCGTATCGAAATAGCATTCGCATCGCAAGAGGAATAGCCCTCCGCAGTCATGACGAGGTGGAATAATTCATTTTATGTGTCAATGTTCTAGAATTCGGGACATTAGGGAGATTTACCTGGGAAATCTGTGTTTGTTTGGAAGATTTATCTTCATCAGAAAGACGAATCGGTTGAATTCTGTTGTCACGTCTATTGAGTAACTGCTCTTTATAATGGGCATTGGCGCGGGGACAAAGGGACCATTGAAGGACCCAAGTGGGCTGTTGATGGCTGTCCAGGGAACCTAACCTAGTATATTAACCATTATCCAAGGTAAAAGAAAACACTAGTACAAATTACTTACAAAAAGAAGTTTATTTCTTTAAACCAAAAAAGCTGGATGTCATTTCTTCAATTCAGTAATTATACATAAATTTTTATATATAATTTACTTAAAATCAGCTAAAGTTTAAACAATGTTATGCAACTTTTGATATTAATTGTTTTGACTGAATGAAATTATTTAAAACTTTTTTTGTTTTTTTTTTTACATTTACAGAGTTTAATTATGAATAAAAGAGAAGAACAACTTAATATATTTTTATGTATTTTCATTTTTTTGTTGGTACATACTTAAATAACTACATCTTAATATCTAATTCTTTTTTCAAGTGGGGTAATTTTTTTGTTTGTTTATTATTGAAAATATATGACTTGAAATTAGAAAAACAAAATTTGTCTGTTATTGTTGTTAAAAAAAAATAAAAAACACGGGTGTGCTGGAAATCGAAAACCTAAAACGCAAGAATTTAAAAGTTGTTTTTAATACACTTTTAATCTAACTTTTAAAATTTGCGTTATAAAATTCTGTTTAATAGAGAAATTTATAAATGTCATAAATTCTTTTATTACGGAAATATATGAAAAAACTTGCGTTTTACGTTTTCGATTTCCAGCACACCCCTGAAAATATTTGTAGAATGTACGTTATAAAAAGTTCTTTTATGGGAAACTGTAAAAATAAAAAAATGTGCTTTGCACAAAAAAAAAAAAAAAAAAATTAATTGAAAAAAATGTTTGTTTAAAAACATGTTTTTATTTTATATATTTATGTATAGATTTTTATAATAAAATTATTTATATTGTTCTTGAATTTGCAGTGTATACATGATGGATGTTCTTTTTTGCCGAATAATTTTTTTTCCTTTAAAACCCCAAATTTTAATCATTTTGCAAATATTTTAATTCCATAAATTGTTGGCGTTTTATTAAGATTATTTTAATATTATTAACATTACAAATATCAAATTTGTGTTTTGTTTTAATATTTAATTTTATAGGTTTATTTTATTTGTGTGTTTAAGTGTATATTTTTTTGTGATTTTTGTGTGTTTTTTTTTTTAAATTCAAAATTACATTAATTGTACAAAAACAAAATAAACGAAAATAATATTTTGCCATTTCTTTTATATTCTTGTCTGATTTAAGTGTTTTTTCATATATATATATATATGTATTTATATAGTCATAATCATATACATATATATATTTTTACTTCAAAGTAAATTAAATAAAATTCACAGAAAGTCCAATATTATTGTGGTTGAAAAAAATTTACGAAAAAATAGTTTGTTGTTTTGTTGGCAGATGTGTTGCAAAATTTAAAAAAATCAGGTGTAAAGGTTTTAGAAAAACTAAATTTATTAAATTAAGTTATTAAAAAATTTTATTTTTTCATTCCATTTTATAGACTTCTGGCAACAGAACAACCAAAAACATTTCAACAAAAATATTAAATTTTTCTTGTGAATGTTTTTAAATTTCTTTTCATGTGTAAATAGATATGACTATGACCATATATATGTATATCGTATTATATTTGTTTATATATATATATATTTAATATTAAAAGTTTTTTGCAAAAAATTAAATTAAAAATGTGTATTAGTATTTTTATAAAATTGCACGCTTTAAGCAGCAATTAAATAATTATGATTTTTATTTAAATGTGCTGTCGTTGCTAAATCATCCTTTATAGTTAAGATGATTAACTTGTCAATAGCGCTATATTGATTTCCTTGACCATTTTTACACGATGTAACATTTTTTGTAATGCATCTTGACTAAGAGCCTGGGTGGAGTACCATACTGGGGAATCGGGTACACAAGAACGTTCTGGTTGCAAGTAGAAGACATCATTACGAGTTTTAACACTTTCCGGACTTTAAATAAAATCAAATTTAAATAAAATCAAATTTAAATAAAATCAATTAAATGTTTATCATTTTAGTATTATTAGCAACTATTTACCATTTGGACAAATAGAATTCATATAAACGAACTGGACAACGCAAGGGATTTTCCTCGTTCTCTTGTTGTTCATAAACTTTTTTTTTGCGGGGATTCGCATCTGAAATAAATTGTAAGTATATTGTTTTAAATACATAGTTGCAGTTTAAAGTTATTTAAATCCAAATTTTTTTAACGGTTTTTTTTCATTTGACATCAAACACAATTTTCAAAGCAATTGAATATGTTTGATTTTAACATTTGAATTAAAATTGTTAATGATTTGAATATAAAAATTTGGCATACAATGTTTTATCCATTTGTTGTAAAATTGCTATCAAATGTTATTCTCAAATAAAAAAATAATGGCAGCACTGAACAAAAAATAAATGTAAACACTAAAAAATGGCGATTAAAGGTTAATTTGTTACACAATTAAAAAAAAAAGGTACATATTACGTGAAGTGAATTCGCCTTTAAAAAACCTTGATTTCTTGTTTAAAAAAAATTGATTATTTGTGAGTAAAAAATTAATTACAAAGTGAAAGAATGGTAATAAAAATAAAACGGGAAACTGAAGAAAATGAAGATTGTCATGACGTAGCCGTGACGTGATCCTACAATAAACTTATCAGGGGTGTGCTGGAAATCGAAAACGTAAAACGCAAGAATTTTAAACGTCTATTTTTAATAAGATTTCTGCAATAAAAGAATTTTATGACAAATATACAAATATTTTTCTATTTAACAGAGTTCTATAACAAAAATTATAAAAATTGGATTAAAAGTGTATTAAAAACAACTTCCAAATTCTTGCGTTTTACGTTTTCGATTTCCAGCACACCCCTGATAAGTTTATTGTAGGATCACGTCACGGCTACGTCATGACAATCTTCAACACAAAAAGGATTTTATCTTTTCAAGAATTATAGGACGGAAAGAACACTATTTAAACTTTTAGCTATGGTGCCGAATGTTTATCTCACAGTTTATTTAAATAAATATTAAATTTAAAAAAAATATATATTTTTGTTTATGTTCCACATTGTATTAAAATCCACATTTGAGAATGACGTTTGAAAGCAAGTTGAAAATAAATGCATTTCTCAACTTGAAAATAATTTCCCCTTTTTGTTGATGCTATGATTTTTTCTTTTAATCTTAAATGTAAGCACATCTCAACATCAACATAGACAACAAGCTTGAACAACGCTGACAAATTCCATAATTTTATTTTGAAAATCTGTCATCGATTCGTAATTTTTGTGGCTCAAGTTTAGCTTGACGGGTTTAATAATACATACACAAAATTACCACATATGGAGTGATATCAATTCACAACAGACCCTACAGACTCTAATTCATACAGAAAAATGCAACGTTTAGTGCGGCTTACACGCTGGTGGAGTCATTGGACCTGATTCCGTAAATAATGATCTTTTTTTTTTACAATTTTTAGACGGGCTTAAAAGTTTAGCATTAGACAAACAACCTTTTGTTTTGTAGAATAAATTAAATTTAAAATAATAATTGTTGCCCTCCCTGAATGAATACTAAAGATGTAGCAATTGGTTTCAATATTCATTAATTATTCCAGTTTGATAGCAGAGAAAATGTTTGCCTTTATAAAGGTTTACAACTCATTTCTAGTTGAGTTTAAATTTTACATTGCGGTTTAGAAACATAAATCACGTGTTTTTGAAATCACGAGAGTGATTTTGTGGTGTTCTGAAAGTCATACCGTTTTTGTGTTTCTGAGTGTGCTTTCGCCAATTGAAGATCACACCAAAACACACAAATATCACACGTGTGATTTTAGTAGGCACATGTGATTTGAGTAAAAGTGATTTGCAGAACAGGTCCGATTATTCACACAAACATATTATGTTGTTGTTAAACTGCTTCGATTATATAGTCCGTTATTTTAAAAAATCTATAACATTGCCTTATAGGACAGCTGTTACGGACTAGTTTATTTAAGCTATTCAGTTCGTGTGGTATTTTTAAAACATATAACAAAAAAAATTAAAATAAATCTTTTTTAAAAAAAAGAGTATGTATTTTAAACTTACCAAGTCCTGCTTGTGGTGGATAAAAGCGTAACAAGACATTACGCGAACCAGGTGTTTTAGCTGTTTGACCAGTGCGCTTCCAATGTTTCATAATATGTGAAAATGATAATTGCATGTGTTCCTCAACAGTCTGCAAATAAAATATATATATATGACACATAAAGTCAAATATATTTTAAGTTTTAATAAAATAATACTAACAGTTAAATTGAAATGTTTTGTATTAAAGAACATAAGAGTACTTAATAATACATGCGGTGAATGAGCACCCAATTGTTTGCATTCCCAAAGATGTTCTTCTTCCACACGGGTAACAATATATTCTTAAAAAAGTTAAAAAATTATCAAAAAGATTAGCTTTTAAAATTTGCATTTGTATTTTTTAATATTAAACTTACGCGAATCATTGTAGAGCACTGAAAATTTGCGTGCCACTTCGTCTAGACAATCCGTAAAACGTTCATAATAAGTATCCGTAAATATGTTGTCAATACGTCCATTTTCATAAAGATATTGTTGGATGCCTATCAAAAAGGATAAATTTTAAATAAAAATTTAATAATTTCATCGCAGTGTTGATAACACAAATCTTACCCAATACTAAGTAATAAATTGTATCGGGGGCATATTCGGTGCCATTGGGTTTTCGTACTTCTTTGACGAATAAACACAATGAATAATTCAACTCATCCGCTGTCATTTGTAGTAGTTCTGTTTTGAAAGGACGTCTTCTCATTGAACTCTTTTCAATGTCTGCATTTTTAGTCATTACCCATTGTTTCCAGGCATTAACACCAAATGTGTACTTTAAGCACATGTTGGCATCGGGTTTTTCAACAGGTTGCATAGGCTGCGGTGGTGGTTGTGGAGTTTGTTCCAACTCTTCAATACGTTGACGTTTAACAGGTGAGCGATTGTTGCGCGGAGAGACTAAAGAAACAACAGCTGCACCACGTTTGCGGCCACGAGATCCTCTGCAATTAAAAAGAACAAAACAAATAAAAAGTTATAATTTTTATATAACACTTACTAACCGTTGAGTATCCATCATTTGATGTTGTTGCTGCATATGATGGCCACTCATGTGACTCATAGAATCGTCATGTTGCACCATACCAGGCGGTGGATTTGTTATTGTATTAGCTGTTACCGCCGATTCCAAATCAATCGTACTTGTGGGTTGATCATAGTCCCCAGTTGCCATTTTAAGTGCCATTTGTAAGACATCTTCGCCGTAAGAGTTGTTGGTGACATCTACCTGCTGTACATTGTTATTGTATTGCAACGAAACCACAGCAGGGTCAGGTTTTACTTCATCTTCCGAATCGGAATCAGATTCTCTTTTTTCTTCCGCTACCATTTCAGCCATCATCAAAAGCTCAGCTTCAAACGGATCGGCTGGCATTTTGTCTTGGATTTTCTTAATTTCCTTCATAATACCCTGAGCAGAGTTACGGGTAGTGGGTATAAAGATAGGAACAGGAATGGGAAGAGGAATAGGAACTGGCACTGGGAAGGGTGCCGAATACATATACATCGGCTGTGGCAGATAAATGGGCACTGGTACAGGTATTAATACCTTGTTAGAGTAATCTTTGTCCGTTTGTGTACCCACTGTAGCAGTTTCTGGTTCCGATTGCACGCCAACTGTGGTTGTACGAGGTTTACAACTGGTCTGCACATTTCTAACAGCAGGAGGATATGGCGGTACGGCTACAATCTTGGTCTCAGTTTGTACAGTTACCTTTTCGACAATTTTCTCGACAACATTATTGTTTCCAGCACTACTGTTTCCACGTTTGCTATTAGTTCTGGGCGGCGAAGGAGTAAGTGAACGTTCAATAATGGCGCTCTTACGGGGTCTGCCTCTAATTAATTGTTGACTATTATTCGTAACGGCTGATGCAGGTGGTGCTGGTGCTGTTACTGGTACTGGTGGTGGTGGTGGTGGAGGCGGTGATTCTGGCTTACGCCCACGAACTCGAGTACGTCTTACGGTGACATTACCAATCATTGTTTCAGTCTCTCCACTGGCTAGTGATGAAACTGTCGATATAACAGGAATCGTAGGCTGTTTTTGTTTAGAAGCCGAGCCTTTAGATGGCAATTTTATCTGTTTTGAAAAAACCATTTCAATTAAAATATTAATTTTTTTAATTTAAAGTTGTTATATATTGTTAAAATATTAATTTTTTTAAATTTAATATTTAGATTGTTAAAAATTTTCAAGTTTTCTTTGCGCCAGGTTCAACAGTTATTTTTGTATGTGGGGGAAAGAGATAAACATAGATAAACAAACGCACAAGAAATACGTTAATATAACTACATATTCTATTACAATATTTTAAATCAGAGTTGTATTTATGCACAATGAGTGACAAATTTGGTAATTAAACAAGGTACAAGCCAGAGATGTGCATGAATATCAGTCAAACAATAAATTTGATTGTTTTTCAAAAGTGAAGACTGAGATATCGATAAAAATCAAAGAAACGAAGATCAATGCATGATTTAGCGCAACATATGTTTGATTTTTATTTTGAATCATTGTTTGACTTTGTTTTAATTTTATTAACTGTATTTAAACGTACATAAGTACATATGTATGTACTTATGTAGTACATTACTAATTACATACAAAAAACAAATGTAGATTTAGCAAATTATAAGAAATAAGGAAAATACAAACAAAAAATTAATTAAAGTTTTAGCACTATACAAACGTATCTATGTACCTATCTATGTACGCATATATATATCTACATAAGTATATAGGAGATGTATTTGTTTGTCTATATAGTATCTATGTAAATCTAGGTATGTACATATATGTATACATATATATAAAATATAAAAAATGTTTCTACATATGTCCGTTAGTCTGCAATCACACGTTTCATCTTTTGATGCTCAACTCTTATGTTTTTAGGTGAGAGAAGAAAGAAGAAAGGGGGTTAGTACGGAGATGCCTGTACTCGGTCAGTACGCTTTGTGTTTTTATTCGTTGGTATATGCACAACGATGGCTGCATGTAATTTTGTTGTTTTCTTTTTCTCTTTGATTCGCTGTTAATAAAATTGTTGTTGTTTTGAACCGAACAAAGTTGAAACCGATTGCTACGTGTGATTATATTAGCATCTTTAAAAGGGAATTGAAAAGAAGTTGAGAATCAAAAGATGAAACGTGTAAATTCAGACTTATAGACTCTGCAACCTCCAAACCGGTTTCATTAGAAAGACAATTTTGTGAAGATGGTTTTAGTCTATGTATTTTTTTTTAAAAAATTTCTGCCTCCGAAATTATTTAACAGATTTTAATAAAATTTAAAACATAGATTGATACCTACCCTACAAGAAAAGAATGAGCGAGTTGTCACTTTTTTCACGTTGGTGTTAAGAAAATGATAGAATGGAATGACCGAAACCAAGTTTTCTGTCAGATGAGAATGAGCGAGTTGTCACTTTTTTCACGTTGGTGTTAAGAAAATGATAGAATGGAATGACCGAAACCAAGTTGTCTGTCATTTCTTTCTATCATTTTCTTAACACCAATGTGAAAAAAGTGACAACTCTCTCATTCTCTTCTTGTAGGGTACTTACATATGTGGACAGATAAGCTATACATTTTTTTTAAAAATAGACCACGAAACTATCTAACAGATATTAATAAAATATAAAACAGATAGATCCCTATCTAAGTATATGGACACATTAGCTATACATTTTTTAAAAAACAAGACCACGAGGTGAAGTTTGGGCGATTTCTGCCTCTCCGTAACTATCTTACAGATTCTAATGATATTTAAAATATATAGATCCCTATTTATAGTACACATTAGCTATACATTTTTTTAAAAATAGAATCACCTGTAGAGGTAAGGGGAAATATCTGCCACTCCGAAACTATCTAGACCCCTTCTTAGATAGACACATAAGCTATGAATGTTTGAAAAAATGGGACTACAAGGATGGAAGTAGTAATAGCAAACGCGGGGTAACCGATATTAAATAAATAGAAAGAACCACATTCAAAAAAATATTTAAATAGTCCTCATATTTTTTTAAAAATTATTATATGTTTGTATGAGCAAAAAAATAAACAATAAGGCCCGTTTTCACAATTTACCCATAGATAAAGGCAAGCTTTTAGCGACCGTATAGAAAGTGTTCCGTTATTACAACTTTACTTTAACCTTAAGTGAGCGATAAGTTAAAGGCAGGTTCATCCTACCTGATATGTTAAAGTAAAGTTGTGATAATGGAACACTTTTAATACGCCCGATAAAATCCTACCTTTAGATATCGGTAAGTTGTGAAAACGTTGGTAAATATGTAATATATAATATATTTTGTTCTGAAGTTTAGTAACGAAAGCATGTTGCAAAAAATTTTAAGACAATGCTTTAAGTAATTCAGATTCTCGTACCTTACATTTTATTTTTTGAGTATGTAATTGGGAGAAAATTGCAACTTGTAGTTAAACTATATCGTTGCACGTTACTGCTGAAATCAGTGTTGCCAATTCGGATTTAATTACACATATTGTCCTTAATTTCTACTTGCATGTGTAGCCCATGTTTAATTAGTTTAATGTGAAATCTGTGTGCAATTTTATTTTGTGTTATTTTCTTTTATTCATTTTTGTAATTTCACGGTACTTTTGAAATGACTTTTTGAATTGTGTTTTTCGAAAATTTAAATACGAACTTTTAAACTTTACTTAAAATTTTTATAAAATGCTTTTTAAATTGTAAAAAAATGTTGGCAAAAATATGTTACTTTGTATTTTTAGATTTCTATTACTTTATTTAAAAAAAATGTTGGCAATTTTTTCACTTCAGTTAATTAAAAGTGATGGAAAAATGTGTCGTGTTTAGTACTGTAATACATACATACATAATGAACATCCGTTCTATTTTATACAGAGCTTTTTTCTTTGTAAACTATTTTTTATTAAAAAACCTTAAATTATTTTGTTTTTTTTTTTATGTTAAAAAACAAAAATTTCCCTGAAGGAAACCTAGGTGCAAATTTCTCCAATTCACCAGTTTTGTCGACGTTTTGGTGACATTGTCAACAAAATGTCTACACTGTATTTGCCAATATATTTGCCTTTAATACAAAAATTTTTTTATCAATAACAACTGCAGTTGTTTTTTCTTCTCATGAGAAGTATTATTCCTAAAAAAGTTGAAGAAATAATAAAAAAGATTGTTATGAATTCGTAGTCGTACCAAAAGTGTAAACTAGATTTACAAAAATGTACTAGTTATTCTCTGGTTCCAATGTCTACATATGTTCCCAAATTAACTACCTAGTCAATAGTACCAACGTCAGTAGTAGATTTCCAATGACACGAACATGTTAAATGTCTATAGTAAATTACATTGCCTGGTGTATAATAAGTCACTAGTACTGGTGACTGTGTCAATAGTAAATCAGTACAGATTCACTAGTGACATTTCCTGCAGGGTTAAAAGCAAACACACATATGTAGGTACAAACAAAAAAAATATACAAACATCGTTACCGTTGGTGCTAGTATCATGTGATTTTTTAACTATTATCTTTTTGGCAACACTGGTTTAAACAGCTGACGCACGTTTCGTGTTTTGTTTCACTGTCAAACATCTTCAGTTTGGTCTTTAATTTAACCATGAATCGTCTTACAAACGAACAACGCTTGCAAATTATTGAATTTTGTTATCAAAATGCGATCCACTTTTTTATCGAAAAATTGTGTTCAGCGACGATGCTCATTTTTGGCTCAATGGGTACGTTTATAAGCAGAATTGTCGATTTTGGAGTGAAGATCAGCTAGAAGCATTGCAAGAGCTAGCAATGCATCCAGAAAAAGTCACAGTTTGGTGCGGTTTATGGGCTGGTGGCATCATTGGACCGTAATTCTTCAAAGATGATGCGAATCGTAACGTAACTGTGAATGGTGAGCGCTACCGTGAGATGATATCCAACTTTTTTTTGCCCAAAATGCAAGAGCTTGACTTGCATGACATGTGGTTTCAACAAGACGGTGCCACATGCCACACAGCACGCTTAACAATGGACTTATTGAGAGGCGAGTTCGGTGAACATTTTATTTCACGTTCGGGACCGGTCAATTGGCCGCCTAGATCGTGCGATTTAACGCCTTTAGACTATTTTTTGTGGGGCTATGTTATAGCTCATGTCTATACACACATGCCCACTACAATTGACGCATTGGAAGACAAAATTGAAGCATTTATTCATGAGATATCGGCCGAAATGTTGGAAAGATTATGCCAAAATTGGACTAAGCGGATGGACCATTTGAGGCGCAGTCACGGTCAACATTTGCATGAAATAATCTTCAAACATTAAATTATATGGACCGTACTATCGATTCAAATAAAGATTTCATGCATTTTTCTGAATTTTATGTGTTTTTTTTAAAACTTTCCTATAGCTCTTAAAAAATCACCCAATACAAGTTATGATAAAATGTATTAACATGACCGCCTTATTTCGGTCGAAATATTGGTTTAGCCCACAAATCTGTGAACAGATTTGGATTCAGCACGCTAAAGCCAATTAAAACCACATAAAAAATTTCAAAAGATTTCGTTATTCGTGCTTAATTCCCAGTTTTTATTATTGATAAAAACACTTGAAATTGATTGTTGATGGGATAAGCTATTCCTAAAGATTTTAGAAAAACTAAAGATATTAAACCAAATAAAACTGTTAAGCGTATGAGACTCATAGCAACAGTTCTACTTGTAACAATATCAAAGTTTAAACAAAACACATCAACAATAAACAGTGGGTTTATCTCATCTTACATTCCCCACATAAAAAAGTTATTGCTCCCGACTTGTTTTGGTTTTTTCTGACTAGTGTTATTACATAATGTTTTCTGGTTTGTTTTTTTTTTTACCATTTTTAAAATATTACTTAAAACTTAAAATAAATTGAAAAAATACGTGAAAAAACATAATTTGGTGAACTCATTTTGATTTTAAAAGAGGTGCCCTTGTTTTTTCTTAAATCCCATTTTTTTTTGTAAATATCTTCTTTTTTCGTAACGGTAACGCTGTATAGAAATATAAAAACTGAAAAAATAAAGCAGTCATACATAGGGTGTTCAATTAATCGGGTTTTATTTTTGTTCGATTAAACGATTAATCGATATTTGGCATTTTTAACTTATTCGATTAAACGAATTCTAAATCCAAAAGTTTTATAAATTGCGAGATTTTTTTCGATAATTTTAGAAAAAATTAGTACTTGAGTAAATAAACATTCTTTTTTAAATTAAACTTGTCAATGTAGCTCCAAATTATTGCTTCACTGTCGGCACTTAGATTTTAAAATAGTCAATATAACATTGAATTTTTTGAAATTTTTTACGGACATTCCATCTTCTGCTATGATTCGGCAAATAATTTCCTCTAGAGAATCGATCGAAGCATCTAGTTTAAAATATTTATTCCTTGGACCACTGGGCTACAATTTTGATTTTGTTGGTGGAGCATCTTCTTCAAATCCTATGTTATAGTCACTGTGTAAGTGGTAAATTAGTGAAGTTGTTAAAGAGCATTTACGTTAATACATATTTGGACACCTGTTACATTAAGCTTTATTAGATTTATCCTTCTTACAATATTTGTAAACCAGACTCATTCTAAAGAGAGAAACGCATGAACTATTTTCTTAAAAAATACACGTGTGTTCTTAACATCGGAATTACGTGGACCTAAAATCGAGAAAATTTTAAAACCGACCCTGTACTTAGAATTCATAAAAATATTTCATTTTATCTACTTCATCCTTTAGGTATCTATTATTTTTGCATGAACAACACTAAAAACACGAAAAACTACGGTAATTTTGTAAATAATTGATTTAAACTTCATTTCGATTTCTAGAACATTCCCAATAAATTACAGTAGTTTTGACTTAACTGCCTTTTATTTACGTGCACTTTTGACTTAACTGCACAAAATTTATCATTTTGGGATTATTCTTTATAAACCCATACAAATTCCTTTTTTAAGTGCACTTTCTTAACATGCACATTTAAGATAAGTGCCCAAAATTTTTGGCATTTTAAAATTATTTTCATACAAAAAATTCAAGTTAGCTGCACTTTGACTTAACTGCCCAAAATACATATTTTCTGTAATTATTCTTCAAAATCCTTGTTTACGTGCATTTGGTATACCTGCACATTTTTCATATTTTTGGGCAGCTTTAAAATATTTTCATATAAAACATCAAATTTAGCTGCACACATGAAGAAATATGGTGGCCACGTTTTCACATAAATATCCAATTTAAGCTGTTTACAAAAACAAAAATCGCAAGCAAGTCAAGTTGGTATCATTATAATTCATTTATTTTGTTTGCATGTACCTACATTTATGCATACGGGTTGTGGTTACAGCAACTTTACCACGATTATATGAAAGGAATAACAAATCTTAGGTCTGGAACAGAATAGAGTAGTTGTAGTAGTATTTGAAGCTTGCTCCGTAGCGCAACAAATTTTAAAATTTTGCGCTTCAACGGCAACGACTACTACAACTACGTATTATGTTGACACTACTTTGAAACTGTCGTTTTTAACTTTTGACAGCTTGCAACGCTAATCTTAACGTTTACTACAGCGACTTTTCTGTTCCACACTTTGTTGTTACCAATTTGGCTATCTCGTTCTTTATAAAAATGCATCACAAATGACTACAGGTTGTTTGAACGTCATTGTTATTATGAATTTATTAATAAAACGTTGTTACTCCTCTTTCAAACACTTTACTTTAGCTGCACTTTTATTCAGGTAACTACAATTGCGTACCTGTGCATAAATGCAATGTTTGCCACTTGTTATATTTTTCTGGTTTATTGGCCCCTAAGGGCTTAAAAACTCAAGTAAATAAATAAAAATAAAAAATAAAAATAAATAAATAAATACATTTAAGATAGCTGCATTAAGCTGCAGCTAAGTCAAAATTACTGTAATATAAATCTTTGAGTTAACATACCTACCTTTGTCGTTTTTTCTTTTGTGATATGAATTATTAAATTGTGTTGACAAAATGTAACAAAAGTATAAGCCTAATTACTCACTAAACATGACTGTTTTTTTTTTTAATTCCAACGGACACATACATTTGGCTTGTTCGACTTAAAACTTTAAAAAAATTATACATTTAACAGAAATACTATGTTATTACTATTCGATTAATCGGTATAAATTCTTCGATTAATCCTTAAATCGAAATTAGTAATTTTAAATTATTCGAACAATTAATCGTCTAAAATTGTTCGATTAATCGAACAAGAATTAATCGGCTGAACACCCTAGTCATACACCCATGCTCATTAACATTCGTCGCTGTCTCATCGAGTGGACAATGACCAGGGATGTCAAAGTTGGTACAATTGTACTTTTTTTGGTATATTTTGACCTTCTAAAGTCCCGTGGTACTACCGTGAATCATTTGGTACAATTTAAAAATTAGTCATAGTTCCGTTCCCCCCTTTTTGAATTTTTAGTATAGCAAACAAATTAATGAGTCCTTTTCATTGCATTTATGTTGTGCAACAAATCGTTAATGTAATGGGCTCTTACATATTCTAGTACTAGTATTGTGGTGTATAGAGCGCTTAGTCCCCTTTTACAATGTGGCAACAATGCGGAACAGAAGTGTATTTATATATTTCTACAAATAATATCAATATTGATTAACAATTGTTTACTACAGCTTTTTGTGCGATTTTTCAACAAAAGCGTAGTTAATAAAAGTTATAATACATTTTGTTGTTGCGGTGTTGTAAATGTTCCCAGGCAGAAAAAGACAATCAACACGACGCTGTGTCGACGTTGATGGGGGTACTATTAACATCAGTACAACGTACTGTTTACAATGTAGTCACAATATTGAAACGATAAAGTCAAATCTACGTCTTCCAACTCTTGTTGTTAATGGTGCCACAATGAGCGTTACCGTTGTGCGACTTTAGTTGCAATTTGCAACCTTTTTGACGCTCTGACACTTTTTGTGCGACTTTTTTAAAATCGTCTTATTTTGCAACTTTTTCCAACTTTTTGCGACTTTTTGCCACTTTTTTGTAAGTGAAATACTTTTTTTACACTGCATAATTTCACATATTTCCCTTAAAAATATCAATTTTGATTAGTATTGTGGTTATTTTGTTGAACTTTTTATGGTTTTTAATCCAAATTTTCAATAATCTTAATAAGGCTTAAGTTCATTAAATTTAATTTTCATAAAATTATTTTTATGAAGAAAGGAATTTTACAACATGAAAATTAATTAAAATTGTTATTGATAATCTTTCATTCTTGACCGTGGCCGGGGCTTTAACCCGGGCCGGTAGGGTGTAAAACGGCAAACCCATCTGAGGAGATCGAGTGGTTGCGATCGAAACATGTCATGGTAACCTGCCGGCCCGGGTTCGAACCGCGGCCCCGGCCACGGTCAAGAATGAAAGATTATCAATAACAATTTTAATTAATTTTCATGTTGTAAAATTCCTTTCTTCATAAAAATAATTTTATGAAAATTAAATTTAATGAACTTAAGCCTAATTAAGATTATTTGGAATATCAATTTTGTTTTAAGCATTCCCCGGGATATGTAACCTCATTCGATTATCAGGTGATTATTTTGTATCCAGAAAACTGCTGAACTGTATTGTATATGCCTTGTTTTGTATCGTGTTCATTGATTTTCCATGCCAATCTAGGATGATCGGCATTATTATTTAAAGCGTTTTAAGACCAACTTTTTACAGCTATTGATCTCATATCTTTATTTAAAAATGTTATAAATGACACAAGCTTTTATTAACGAATTTAAGTTGTTGGAAAGTATATCCAATGATAAATCATACAATTACATTTTTAAAATTACAAATGCTAACCATTTTTGGCATACAGTAGGAAGCTGAATTGCTTTTAATTAACCATTGTACCTTAATTTAGACAAATAGCAGCGCATGTATTAACTCTACCGCACAACAGTGCGTGTGCTGTGCTGACAATTTTTTTTCAAAATTAGAATTAATGAAAAATAACTTAACCACCAACAGGTTAAAAGTAGAAACTTGTGAGTCCATGCTATCAAGTCTAAATTTTCTAGATACTGAAATAAAAGGTTCGATGCCAAGTAATGAACTTGTGCGAAATTACAAAAAAAGTTAAAGAACATAAAACGTATGTTTTTAAAAATATATTAATGTAATACAAATTTGTTTCTTTTCACTGTAAGTTCGTTACATTTATATTTATTGTATTATTAAATGTTGATGATTTTATTTTATATTAATAGACGAATCCCCTGAAGAAGTGAACATAAAATTCACGAAACGTCGGGAAAAATGAAATAAAAAATTTTGCATTTTTATTTTCACAAATGGAGTTAGGCCTCACCAGCTAAATATATATAATAAAAATATATATTAATACAAATAAAAGAAAGTGGCCAAAAATAAAGAAAAATAAATAAAACGTAGAGTTTATACAAATATTAAAGTATATACAAACACATTATTAAACATTAATCAAATGTATAATTATACACAAAAGTGTATTTTAACACATTTTTAACGAATTATTTTTCAGCTATTTATATCGTTTAAATTGTTAATTCCTTTTTTTTTTATTTACTTTCGTTTACCAATACCCACCCGGGTGTTACTGCATGTCTATTAGCGATGAGAACATGTTATCGTCATACAACTTTTTTTTCGGTTTTTTTTTAAAGTTTTCGTCATACCAATTTTTTCAGTTTTTTAACCAAAACAATTTGTTCTGTAAGTAAACATTTTTTTTAACTGAAGCAAATTTAAGAGAGCTATTTAAGAAATAAAACCGAAATTATTACCGGGGTGGTAATTAAATTAAAGTAATTAAAATGTTAAAAAAAGTGTGAAACTTATATTTGAAAAAACGAATTTTTTGTGCGACTTTTTGTTTTAAAAACGACTTTTTGTGCGACTTTTTCAAAATTCTCAACGGTAACCCTGGCCACAATACTGTTAATTTCAGTATACAATATTGGATTTACAAATTTACAAGGTAGTCACAACATTAAAATGATAACGCCAAATAACCGTCTACCGACTTTCGTTTTCAATATTGTCACAAAACCGTAAATATAAATTTACAACATTGAATCAATAAACATACAAGTTTAAGATTAATATTGATATAATGTTGATAAACTGAAAATATAGCTCCAATTTTTTAAAAGGTAACATTTTTATCAAAATTAGTAAATTTTTCGAATATCCGCTTTCATCAAAAGAAATTGGATTGTATAACGTCAAAAACTGGACAATAATATCGTTGAGTTTAACATACACACGGCTGAACAAAAATGTATTCTTACTAAATTTAATGGTAAAATAATAGCTATTACTCTTTTACATGACTAATATAATGTAATGTGCATACGTAACTACATACATAAATTCGTTAAATAAACAAGCCAAATTTTTTTTTACCTAAAATAGTGTTTTTTGTTTCAATTTCAATAAGACACTAGTAAAATAAGAGTTTATTTTTGTAAATACAGCATTGTAGCGGTATAGAATTATTATAAGCACGGTATTAGAAAATTAAGGTTTAGTTTTTGTAAATACCAAATTGTAACGGTATAGTTTTATTGTAAATACGACATTACGAAACTAAAGTTGTATATTTATTTGTATTTAGGGTGTTGTAGCGGTGTACAATTTTTGTAAAAACAGCATTAAAAAACTAACACCCTTATTCATACAGCCCAATTATGAATAAAAATTCCCCGGGAGTTTTTTCCCTTCTCCCATTTTTTCTATGTAAATTCAATTGTAAAAATGGGAAAAGGGAAAAAAACTCCCGGGGAATTTGTATTCATAATTGGGCTGATAATAAAAATTTGGCATGAAGTTAGCACAAAGTTTATTCATAATACACTACTAAACTCTTTCTAACGATTTGCTAAACTCTTGTTATTGAGCTACCAAACGTTTGCCAACTTTTGAAAAACAGCCGTTTAATGACTAACAATTTTGTTGTTTTTTTTTTTAAATTACTGTCGGTCTGTTTTTGAATTTGCTTTATTTTTTTAATTAAAACTTCTTACATGTTTATATGTGGAGGGAAAAACAAAAGAAAATAAATTAAATGACAAAACCAGCGATGATAAACGCAAAAGGTGTTGCATTTTTGAGCAATATAATATGGCATCATCAAAATTCAGAGTTGATTTGTTAAAAGTTAGCAGATGGACAAAAGCTTGATATGAATTAACTCTGTGCTAACAAGCTGCTAAGCTTAATCGGCATTCTAGTAAGCAGCTCGTTCTACGTAGTGTACAATCTGTGACTAACTTTTTTTATGAATACGGCTGTTAGTTTACAATGTTGTGATGGTACAATAAATATTATTGGAAAAGTCAACGTTTGGATTTACGGGGTTGGGCGGTTAATAATATTTAGAAGAGTCGTAATTTCTGCCTGGGTTAGTACGTTAAATACATTAATAAGATTAACAAGGTATACAAGGGTACTTTACTACCAAGAGTGAAAAACGATGTTAAAATACATAATTATTATATTTAAAAAGCTCGAATTAAAATAACTTACATGCACTGGTTGCTGTTGGTTGGCACCCTTCAATTTAACACGTTTCGGCAGGCCCGTAGGGAATGGTGCTGAGCCTTTACTAGCTTTTCCACTAGTTTGATGGCTTGGTGTTGAAATATTCGATGATTTAGGATTGTCATTGTCCAATGTAAGAGGGGCCCTGGCAAATTGACTTTGAAACTGCATAACGCATTGATATGTACAAAAATTACGCATTGAAGCATCCGACATGGTCAAATGGTATTGGGGTGTTGCCATATTTGTACAATTGTCACATTTAGTGACCGTACGCGAAAAAGCATTTATTGAAACTCCATAAAGTGTTAGACAGTTAAGAGAACACATTTGAACTTCTTGATTATCCTGTTGCTTGAGAATCATATCGAAATTGTATTTTTTCACTTTACACCACTGACACGACACTATGCGACGATTGAGCACAATGTAAATGTTAAGGCAAACACGTGTACAAAATACTTTAGCACGTTTTTCCGAGTAAATGGTAAATGATTCGGTAGCTTTACGTTCAAAATACTTGCAACACATGCCACACTGGTCAGCCACAATGTTGCTTACGAATTTGAAGGCTGAAAAGCAAGGATTTGAACAGAAATTATGTTCTTTATCATCCAAAATTATTTCAACGCGTACTGGTTTATCATTATTGCACACAGCACAGATATCGTTGCGCATATTCTTCCTAGGATTGGCAATGTTGTCATAACGACGCATACAGGATTGGGAGCAAAAATCCTTAAATTGTTCTTTATCGCCTACAGGAGCTAAGAATCCTTCATTGCCGGAAGATATATCTTTCTGACAGCAGGAACATGTTTTCAGTCCCTTCTTAAATTCATTCAAACAAGCGGCGCAACAAAACTGACGTACATCAAAACCAAAACGCACACAATATTTTCCCAAAGCTGGGTGAGGTACATCTCCATGGCACGTCTGACAATTGGCACCAATTGTGCGCTGATATTTACCCAAACAAATTTCATTACAAAAATCCATAGTTTCCCACAAAAGATTCTTGTCACCCAAAGTAATTTCTGTAAAACACTCCGCACAACGACGTACAAAACTTGCTGATCTCTCCAGACGAGCAGCCTCGGCTTCTGCTGAGGTGCGTGCGACTACTCTTGACTGAGCTTCATCACCAGTTTTTTTTGTATTTTCATTGGAAATAGTTGTAGCACCGATATTGCGAACTCTAATCGAGTGTCTCTTTAGTTTAAATTTATCTGGCTCTTCGGCATTCAGTAAATTGAAACAATCGTCGTTGCAAATGTAATAAGTGTCATCGTCTTGCTTAAAGAAATATTTGCATATTTTATCCTCTCTACATTGTAAACACGAATGATTATTGACCTCTGCAATATTTGCGGTGCCATCTTCACGGCTCTCACCGGCCGGTAGTTCTTCAATTAGAAACTTTTTACGACGGATAAAATATTTACCAGAATTTGCTTCCATAAATTTAGTACAACAATTGGTTTCGCACAAATACTCAAATGCAGATGTGTCGGAATTTTTGAATCGGAAGCCACAAGGTTTTTCTTCTTTACATTGCACGCATTTTTGAGTGGCGGTTACAATCCATGCAATAATTGTTTTTGCACTGCTACTGGCTTCGTTTGTAGTTGAGTGCATTTCTTCCAAAAGTGGTTCTTCATTATCAGCATTCTCATTTAAATTGTTTTCTGTAATATTGCAGTAAATATATATTTATTTGTAACGTAATGTAATTGATTTTTTGTTAATTTATTTATTTAAAGTAAAACCATGGCACAATTAATAAGGTAACCGCATTAACCCAGCTGAATATTGTTTACGAAGCTTGCATTATGTCGCAATTTGTCTACAATTTTGTTTTTTTGCAAATAAGAGTATTTTTTGTTGCTAGAAATACACAATCTATCAGGTTTTTGTACAAACAAAATATGTACGTGTTGTTTTTGCCTTGTTGTACTTGTTGTAGAACTAGGGTTACCTTATTAATTCTACCATGACTAAAACCATTTTATTATGCTAGGACACAATTGGGTCGTAAGTCGTAAGAACGTGGGAAGTAACGTTGTTAATTACTAAAAACATGTACCCTCTATTTACCCACAAATTCGCCGTAAGCCTATTTCGTTTTCTTTTGAAAAAAATCTTAGAAAAGTCCAAATTTATTGAAAATGTTGTTGATTTTTTCCTTCTTTTCAAGGTACATTTATACAGTTATAATCAGCCCAATTATGAATAAAAATTACCCGGGAGTTTTCTCCCTTCTCCCATTTTTCCTATGTTAATTCAATTGTAAAAATGAAAAAGGGAAAAACTTCCGGGGAATTTTTATTCATAATTGGGCTGAATATGTATTTGACAAATTGAAGACATGGATTTAACATATGGGGGATTTCATTCCGATTTGGATGAAATTTGCACCAAGGTTAGTCCTATTAGATAGTAGTTTAGACACAAATTTTCAACAAGATCCTTCAAAAAGTTTCTGAGTTAGACGGGGTCAAAGTTTGACATTTTGGACATACCGGTGTTCTTTCTTCCCAAGTAGCTTCGATAGCTATTTGATCAATCTTTTGGAAATTTTTTTTTTGTTTTTTTTAAATTTAAACTTTTTTTTTTTTTTTTTGCCCAAAATAAAGCTTATGTCTTTTCCTTTAAGGTAGTTTTGGTCGCTTAGTGGGATGCGAGTGGCTTATGTATAAAAAAAAAATTTCTAACTCAAGACTAGTTTTTAAATTTTTAGCATATGCAGCACTATTTTGAATTTTTTCCTAAAAGACCAGAACTAACTTAAAGGAAAAGACATAAGCTTTCTTTTGAGCAAAAAAAAAAAAAAACATTCCCGCTAAAAAAAAAATTGAAAATCCCTCGTCTAGACTTAGAAATTATTTTTTTTTTATACATAAAAAACATTCCGGTAATAAAAAAAAATAAAAAGGTTTTAAATTTCAAGAAAAAAATTTTAAAACAATTTTTAAAAAAACAAAAAAAAAAATGTTCAAAAGATTGACCAAATAGCTATCGAAGCTACTTGGGACAAATTTTGCTAACACCAATAGGTAATAAGTTACATGGATGAGAAAGAACACCTGTATGTCCTAAATGTCAAACTTTTTGACTGATCTTGTGAAAAAATTGTGTCTAAACTACTTTCCAATAGGACTAACCTTGGTACAAATTTCATCCAAATCGGAAGACATCGATTTAAAAATTGGTTCACTAGACATGAAATCCCCCATATTTAAATCATAGTAAATCATAGTAAACAGCTGGCGTAGGCTTCCCTAGTGCTGCTTCCTTGTGTAAATGTACCTTGCTTCTTTTATTTTGTTTTCAATTCGAAAACAAAAAAAAAATTCAATAAATAAATAAATAAATTTGTATATTTTTTCTTTTTTATGACAATTCAATCGCAACAGGTAAATGAACTAGATTTAAGGCCCGACCAGAATGTGAATAACGTGACTTAAGCAACTGAGCAAATACATGTACATATATATATATGTGTAAAACCATATTGAACTTAAGGAAACTTTATGTTAAGTTTTATAAAACTGTCATTTGCTTAAGCAAGTTGCGGAACTAATCGCTCATTCCGTACGGAATCAATGTTTTTTATTTTCTTTTTGTTGTTTTAAAAGCATTTGAGAGTATTTTTGTTTTCTTTTTGACAGTAGCTAAAGTTTGTTTATGCACATTCTGGTTGGGCCTTTAGATCTAATTTGAGGTAGACGTGGGCGAAAGCTTTTGTATGCCTTTGTATAAAATATTATTTCTTTTAATTTGACAACGTATGAATGTCGTACGCTACTACGTTAATACGGTACAATTGTGTTCCTACGGTTAATACAAGTTTGTCCAAAAATTTTGTAAAAAAAGTCTTTAAAAAAAACTGTTACAATGAAAATGTTGCTATCATTGTGATTCTGGCATAACTTTTTAAATTTATACATTTTTCGTTATTTCCCTTATTAACTTTTAAAAATGGTTAAAAAGCTACTAACATCGGTTCATTTGGCTTTAATATTTACTTTAACAGCTTAAAGCACATCAGAGATCGCAAAATAAGTCTATAACACAGTGCGACAGGAAAAAATACCTGTGTTCCGATACCTTTTTTCTAGTAGGTCTTGTCAAGTACAACAAGACTCTGTCCTTGAAATTTGCGAAACATTGTCATAATCTCGAGTTACGGGTAAAAAACGGGTCTTCGTACCCTTTGCATTTTTATGCCTGTAACTTTGTTGAATATCAACCCATTTTTAATTTCTCAGCGGATTAAGAAAGAAGAAACTTAGGTCTTTTAAAGATGTGAACATGATATGAATGAACCTTTAATAAAAATAATCTAAAAATGATTTATTAAAAAAAAAAAAAAAAAAATTTAATTTACCTCATTAATACATTTTTTTTTATAAAATAAATTCTCAGATTATTTTTATTAAAAGTTTAATAACACGGTCAATTTTCAACAAATATTTTTTTAAACAAGGTAGCATTTAACTCATAAATAAAAATACTTTTATAATAAATCTATATATAATACGTTTCCTAAATAAAAAAAAATGTGCAAACACATCTCCAAAGTTAAAAAGTAGAGAACATTTTTTAAAAAATTTAGTTTGCTGAAGAAATACGTATAGTTACCTCAATATTGCTTAAATATCATGTTCACATCTTCGAAAAGTCTCAGTTTCTTCTTTCCAAATCCGCTGAGAAATTTAAAATTGGTTGACATTTAACAAAGTTACTGGCAGATAAGTGCAAAAGTTATGAAAACCCGGTTTTTTACCCGTAACTCGAGATTTTAAAGGTGTTTCGCAAATTTCAAGGACAGAGTCTTGTTGTACTCGACAACACCAACTAGAAAAAAATTTCGCATCCCATGTATTTCTGTTTCATTCTTTTTTGTAACACTGTGGTTTTTAACCTAATTTAAAAATTTTGAAATTACTGCTTCCTTTAACCTTGATAATTTTATTGATCGTTTTATTTTAACATAGTGGTAGGTATCAAATATTCAAAACGGTCGAATATAGCCTTTTACCTTGTTTTTTGTTTAACTTCTTAAGACCTTGTCTTCACTACTAAAAATGTACTACAAGCATCAAGTCCATAATATTTTATTCAAATAAATTTTGGTAAATAATAAAAACTTGCACTACAATAAATCTGGAAACAACTTCAAAACTTGGACAAACTTGTTTAAACAGTACATTATTTAAATATACTTTTGACTAAAATTTACCTTGTAAATCTTCATGAACATCTTCATTGGTTTGATTTACAGTTTTATGAGCTTCGGCTCCAGCTGCTTGATTAGCTTGAGCATAAGATAGAAATAAATACAAATAATGCATTACTGTTAAAAACTAAAAGTCTAACTAATGCAATATAAGTAAACATATACATGCATCCATGTGGCTATGCATATAAATAATTAACTCTTTTTTTATATAAAAACTTACCACGCGCTTCATGAGAATACGAGCCACTTTCGGCAATTTCTTCATTTTTATCTTTATTTACACTACTTTTTTCAGTAGCGGTTTTGTCTTTGCCACTTCTTTTTTCGGCATTTTCACGAGCTAATATAGCCTGCTCTTTTTCGGCATCCGTTACAGTTGATTCAGTGTCGTCAGGTATTAAGCAAACATCAGACTCTTCTGGTTCTTGTACATTTTCAACTTGTTTTTGAAAAAAATAGTGATTTTAGAAAGAAGGAATGATACATAATTAAAAAATCAGTAGACTTACCATCGTCGTCAGCATCAGCTGCTTGAGTGAAATTTTTTTTCCCCTTCTCCGAGTTTTCATCCTTCTTCTCATTTTCATGACTGCGTTTGTTATTTTCCTTTTTTTGATTTGAATTATCATGTTTATCAGGTTGATTATCTTTCCCATCATCATCACCATCAGCTTCTTGCTGAAGGGGTTCCATTGATTCATCTTGCTGCTCATTATCATTACGTTCGTACAATTTATTTGAATCATCTTCACAATCATCTAATCCTTCTTTTTCATTCTGATTATCTCCCGTATCTACATCCATTGCATTGTCATCTTCATCCCCAGACTGAGGCACAGTGTTATCAGCCTCTCCTAACATGTCCGATTCTTCAGCCGCAGCTGGATTATTTCCTGACACATTCGCGTCAACTTCTTCAAAATCTCGAGATTCTCCATCATTATTTCCTCTGCCCCCACCTTCTGCATTTTCGTCCGGCGGCGGCCCTGTTGAAGTAGCGCGTGAGTTTTCATCTACCTCGAATGTACCTTCCGAAATTTGTTCGAAATCATCTTCATTTATACCACCCTCTTCGTCTGGGGCGTTGCTGTCTTTGGTAGCATCGCCCCCATCTCCGGTATCGTTAGCACCGCCACCACCTCCTGGTGCTGTGTTTTCCTCAACATCTTTATAAGAATGTTGCGTATTTTCCGACTCTGGTCGAGCCGAAGAATTTGCTTCGTCCGTTTGAAATGAATCTAAACTTGATATTTCCTCCATTTTAATTTTAAATTACTCACAAGTTTGCAAACTGATAATAGGGAATTGATAGACATTAACTAGAAAAATAAGAAACAAATCAAACTTATTTTTTTTTTTTTTTTTGATAATTCATAGCTAGATGATTCATTAATTAAAGATAAATGTATCCTAAAAGTGTTAACATACGAAAATAATCATACAGTTTTTTGGACAAGTTTAGTATGTTTTCATGAAATGATTTTCACCTAAATTGTTAATGGAAAAACCAGCGGAATGTATAAAATATAGTGCATATTCTTCATATAACGAGCCCTAACCGCGAAAATAACGTAAGCGACATAATTTTCAATTGTCGCTTTTTTTAATAAATGACTTTATTGGCAACAATTGCATCATATCCTAAAATGTCATGGTCACATAAGGTACCATTACAATTTTATAGTAAGCGACAAATTTCATACAAAATGTATATGAAATAAAATAAAAAAAAAACTCTCTCTTGTAAAATTTGATTTTTGGCGATATGTATATACAGCAAAAGCCCAATTAGCTCCTACAGCTGGACTCGGACACTTTTCTCTCAAACATATCTATATCATATATTGCAACGAACGAAAAAAAAACTGAGCTAAAGATAGTGTAACGGTAACAATTAAACATTATTCGTAAAAGCATTCACCTTTTAATAAATTTTATTGAAATATTTTTTCTCGTCCCCTTTAATGCATCTTTTGCTCTCTAATTACTCTGCAAAATGTTAACCGAGGCGGACAAAAAGCAAAAGGAACGAAGGCAGACAAACAAAGACAACCTGATCATTGAGAACACGATTTTCATTCGTCAAATATTATTATTAAACCATGAGTCACGTACTCTACCATTAAGACTTTAGCGCATGAAAAATGGCAAGTTACAAAATGCGCGTTATGATTTACAAATTTGTTTAAATTATTCTTTCTATCGCAATCGCGTCAAATGTTTTTTTTTTTTGTAACTTGAAAAGTTTAACTTTTTTTGACAGAAGTCTACAGCGCGCTTGCGCACTAACGCGTGTAAAGTAATTATACTGTTAACATCAGGTTTTGATAGCTGCTCATGTCTGTTGTGGACGTGATTTAAGACGTTTTATTAAAAAATAATTTAATATTTATACAATAAGGTAATTCACGTCACAAGTTGCACCCTTGCAAAAAAGCAAAAGTGCAAAAACCAGGAACAGTACTGTTATGACTTTTTCCAAAAAAGGCAAAAAATAACTATTATTTTTTACCAGTATTTTTTTGGCCAAAAAATAACTGTTATTTTTTAGACTGATATTTTTTCAGTCAAAAATAAAATTTAAAATTTGATTTTAGTACATATTTAGCTTTTTTTTTTGAATTAATCAAAGTTTTGGTTGTTTCGGCATTTTGTTTATTTAAAGACGTCTATCAATTGGTGTTTAGGATTAAGGTCTGGACTGGATGAGGTGTTACAAGTATATGTGGCGTGTTATGCAAAAGCCACATTCAAACATTGCCGTATATTTGTTTCGGTGTCTTGTATGTATATCGTACATGCCCTTTTTTACACGTACACGACCTTAAAATATAGAACCCCTCTAGTGGTTAAAATGTGTTTCGATCTTACAATACGAGAACTACACTGCACGAACATGTAACCAAATAAATACTTTGTAGAAAAACATGTGAACAAAGCATCAATGAAGTTATAAATGCACAGTTTGCGTTTTGATTGCGCACCGATAACTGTTACTATTCATATAGGGGCATATGACATTGTCAATGTTTAAATTGTTGCGTTTAGGAATGCATGACTTTGTTCGATTGCAAATGATGTTTTGAAAATCACCCATGTTGTGGTTCATACAAACGATTATAATTTTTCTTTCTTGAAGGAAAAGCAGCTTGCAGATCACTACAAGAAAAAGCTAAAAATACTTAAAATAATTTTACTTTTCGTATTATCTACATATAAAGCTGTTGACAAAAAAAAGTTGATTTTCCTTTTACGGGGGGTGTGCTGGAAATCGCAAACGCAAAACGCAAGAATTTGGAGGCTGTTTTTAATACACTTTTAATCTAATTTTTATAATTTTTGTTATAAAATTCTGTTTAATAGAGAAATGTTTGCATAATATTTGTCATAAAATTCTTTTATTACAGAAATCTTCCTAAAAAACGACTTTTAAAATTCTTGCGTTTTGCGTTTGCGATATCCAGCACACCCCTGTACGCTTTTTGTATTTTACCGTTAGGAAAAAAAAACACATGTGCCCTGTTTTCCGTTGTCATAATACATTCATGAGGTTACATTCAAAATTAAAGAATACATAATATTAAAGTTAAAACTTAAAATTAAAAATTAACGTGGGTTTTGTGCTAATTTTTTTTAAATTTAAAACAGATGTTGATGTTTCCTTAGTTTTGCGTGCTACTGTATATATACATTATCAGCCCAATTATGAATAAAAAATAACCCGGCAGTTTTTCCCTTTTCTCATTTTTACAATTGAGTTTTAATAGCAAAAATAGAAGGGAAAAACTCCCGGGGAATTTTTATTCATAATTGCGCTGATTGTATTTTAGTTCATTACAACCAGTCTACAACCGATATTAAATGCTTAACATTAACATGATGTTAACAACGCTTTTATAACATCATGTTATAACAGCAAACCATGTCTGTTGTAGACGGGGAGTTAATCGAATCGATAGCTATCGATTTTAACAAGACGTGAACATAACGACGGCGGAGCAACGGAATTAATTTGTTCTTGTATGTGACAAATACTTGTTGATGTTCATGTTCTGATTTACCACAATTTTTAGTTTATTAAAGTGTTTGCTTTAGTTATTTTTTTGTTTCTAAGTTCGGTTGTAGCAGAAAATGAGATTGTAAGGCGAACATGGTTGCCAAGACAAATGTTTAGGCAACGATGGCAGCACATGCACAAAATATGAACATTAACAGTCTACACTAGCATAATTCATGTGCGATATGTTTTGTTCACTGTTATTTCCAAGTTGATATTTAGTGGAGACAACTATTAAGGAGTACAAATACGGGCACGTTCTGACAATCGCAAAACTCTTAACATTTGCAATTCTGACTTGAAATCAAGGTGTGTGCTGGAAATCGAAAACGTAAAACGCCATTGCTTTAATAAGTTATCCTAATGTTTTTATAAGTTATGATAACTAATAAATAAATAAAGAGGATTTTGTAACAAATATTATACAAATATTTTTGTATTTAGCAGAATTTTATAACAAAAATTATAAAAGTTAGATTAATAGTGTATTAAAAACAACTTCCAAATTCGGGCGTTTTACGTTTTCGATTTCCAGCACACCACTGATCGCATAAACGGTGTTTTGGCGACTTTAAATTGAAAAACATATTTCAGGATACCATAAAAAAAATTTGTCCTATAACGATTTCAAATTGTGGAGGTTTGTCAAAACATAGTCAATAGTATTTAATATCATCTAAAAAAGTGAAATAATTTCTAAGCTGAATATGATTTTTGTTTGGTGTGTTTGTAGACCTTTTCTCAGGTTAAATTTGTTATGTTTATATTTTCGTCTTGAGGTCTTTTATATTAAATAGAATTAAAATAAAGAGCTATTGTTTTGGTTAAAATTTTTTTTAATTATTTTTTTCTTCCAATATTTGGACTAACTTTAGCTGCGTTCGTTTACCCCAAAATTTGTACTGGATTTTACTGAAATGTGTTCGCGTACACATAAATTTGTAAAATTTTGATACTACTCATCTACTGGATTTTACTGGAAAAGTAAACGAAAACGCACATTTTGTTGGTCGTCTTCATGGAAATATAATTTAATATTTAATGCAGTGTTGTCCAATGTTATTGTTTAAGGTTTTATTTATAATTATGATGTTCTTCTTAAAAATATTGCCAAAATCTTTTTTTAATTTATGAAGTTAATATGTAGTTAACTATTTTAGGTTAAAGGTCAATATAATGAATTAAAAGTAAACTAATATTAATTAAAGAGAAACATTTATTGCATTTTACTACCTTTGGTCACCTTAAAATGATTTTTCCCGCCGTTGTGATGCGCAAAGAAAAAAGCTCCAACAACAACGTATACACATAGTATATCAAAGCAACAACGACTCACATTCACGATAATGAGGCAAGACAAAAAATAAAATATACATACAAAAGAAACGAAATAAAACAAACTAGACAACCCAATCTCTTACAATTCAATGACAGACAGTAGGGTAATAAAGAAAATGAGGGAAAAAGGGAATAAAAAATAAAACTAAAATATGAAAAAAAAAACATTTTTTTTGGCAATATTTACCTTCAAGACAAATGTAATTGTTTCAAATTTATTTATTTCGATACAATTACCAAATTCCAAAAATTATGACTAGTCCAAAGAAATCCAAAAGGTCTTATACAAGAAACAAACCCCTGTCAATGTGTGTGCTGGTAAATTTTTTAGAAGTACAGCACGCACAGTGGGAACTCCACGAGTATAATATATTTTATGCGGCCCACCTAAAACTGTCTTTTTCCGTCACTTTTTTTCCTCTTTCCAGCAACAAGAAGCAAACAAAACACCTTTGTTGTAATATTTTGTAATTTTTTCACAACTTTTCCACAATTTTTCGGTATATATTCATTAAATTTATAAGTTCGTTTTCACAGATTTTATTTTGTCTCCCGTCCGCCTCTGCGGAATGAGGTGGAATATAAATGTACAAGCGAAACGAAAAAATGCTGCCTGCTATTGGTGTATAAAAAAGAAACGTAAGAGTAATCACTTGTGTCAGCTTCAATATTTATCGTAAAATTTCCAAGTCTTTTAACTTGAATATTCTATTGAATTTTAGCTTTAAAATATTATATTTTATTTAAATTTCACTTTATTAATTGTTTTTTTAATGAATTGTACTTTTTTAACCAATAAATTTGCGTTAAAATAACCCGTATTAAAAACACACATAAAAATCTAATCGGCTTCTTTGCAACCAAATAATGAAAAACACACAGAACTAGACTGCTGGAATAAAACTACAAGAAAATTGTAATTGATTACTACGTAGAGTTGTATTTTAACACGAACGCAACTCTGTACTAAAACAGGAATGTTATTTTTTATAGTTTTTCCAGAATGCTGGTAACTTTTTTTTTAAATACCAAAAATAACGATACAGAATCCTTATTATATTATGTGGTAAATTTTTAAAATGTTGATATATCCCTTGATGAAATTCAGTATAAAACATTTCCTTTTCTAGCAATTGGTGATAGGTTACAAACGTCCAATTTAATTCATTAAAAAGTAAATTCAAATACATATGTATCTTAAGATTACAATTATAAATTTTGAAAAAAAATATGTTCATATCGTTGGTCTCAAATACGAAGGCCCCAACTCAAATAATTGTAACTTTACATCATAATGTAAAATCGCTCATACAATTGTTTGTTAAACTGTTATTTTTTACACTATTGCAATACATTTTTGTGACGAGGTATATATTTTAGTGAAAAGTATTGGAATCAGTCACAAATGTTGGACAAAATTTAGTTTTTAACACCATTGTGTTCAGCGTATCTAAATCTATTTGCTATAAATTTTTCATGTTTATATCTTTTCTAGAAAGGTAAATAACAATCAAAACTTAATAGCGAGTCCTGATTTTCAGTGAAGATTTAAAATTTCAAATAACTCTTTTGAAAAAATTAAAAATACAGACTTACTGGTTATTTCCGATGTGCGTAAGAATTCTTTCTTTGGTACAACTATGTGCATTTAAAACAAAACAAATTATAAAAACTTTGTTTTTGTTTTAAATGTATTTGTTTGAAAGAAAGAATTCTTTCGCACATCGGAGATAGGCTATTAAGGCAATTGTTACAACGTTTTGTTAGTTGAAAGTAGAATTTTGGCCCACGTATGAAAAGTTTTTCACTATTACAACTTTGCTTTAAACAAAAGTGAGCGATATGGTAAAGGCGATTTCATCCTTCCAGGTAGTTTAAAAGTTTTAATAAAAAAATTTTTGTATTTTACGAAATAAAATCGTTCCGTTTTTTTCATAAATTTTAAAATACATTTTTTTGTTTAAAATTTAAAAATTTAATTATGTACTTTGAAAATGCACTATTTTCAAATTCTTTTATTTTAATTTACAAAATAGAAATTCACCCCCGTATTCAGAAATGACTAATAAAGACAATTTTCATTGAAAATTTGTTTTGCATACCTTTATTTAATTTTAAATATTTTTATAAATAAGGCATTACAATTTGTAAGAACTATGTAAAATAATTTAACTTTATTTCAAAAGTAGTTTTTCATTTCATTTCAGTTAAGAAAACGCTTGCAAATTTTTCCCACAACAATATTATATAAATACATAATTTATTATTAACGTCATTTACAATTTCATAAAAATTGCTGCTAAAGTAGAAAGTAGATTCAATTTTTTAAAAAACTTTAGTTACATTTTTGTTCGAAAAACGAATGGAACATATATGAAATACTTTGGAAGGAAATATGATAGAAAAAACGAAATTGTTGTTACCATTCGGAACGAATCTTAAAGGTATTAACTGCGAAATTAAAGTCTTTTTAGAATATAACAATACCAGTGCAAATATGAGTCACGTAATATAGAACGAGTAGCGTGCGGTCCATTACAAAGCATTATGCTTCTCATTTACGTGGTTCAACAGTTCAAACATCGAGGATGATAGTAGTCGATCATCCAAATGGAAATATGTATAAGTATAATTGTTGAACATTACGAATCAAACCATTTTTTTACTTGAAAAAATGGTAATCTAAATAAATATCTATTAAAAATTCTTTTGAAAATAGTTTTTTAAATGGAAGGCATAAAAAAGAAATAACGTTGAGAGTTTTCATAATAAAGCAAAACTGTCGATTACGGATGAAAAATCAGGATGGAAATCAGGCAACGCCGCTCATGGTAAAATAAACAAATTTTTTTATTTTTTCAGTTCAGTTGTCATCCGTCCGTAATCGACCCATTATATTAAAAAAATCTGCAAAAATATTTGACTTACTATATACAGTGCTCTCGGGAAAACGTCAACGCTCGTTTACGTCAACATTCCAAAACGTCAGCCCTCATATTTTTACATTGCCTACTCTAAAACGTCAACCCAACCGAAAAGTTCTAAAACGTCAACTCTGAATAAAACAAAATTTTGAATTTAGCAGCAGTTAAAATTCACACATTTGTACACACACACTCTTATTTTATGAAATAATTTCAGAAATTGGGGATTCCCCTTATAAGTAGAGTAGAAAAGAACTTACAACTGTATGTATGTATTGTCTTTTTATTTATGTTCAGGTGCTTTTTTGTTCTCGTAAGTATCACATTACCAAAATGAGCTCAAAACAACCGAAAGTGCTTAAATTACAAGAAAAGGCAAATATTTTGGACTTATTAGAAAAGGGTACAAGTACGGTAGCTTTTGCGAAGCAATATAGTGTAACAAAGTCAACAATTAGCAAGATACGGTTTTTTTAAATTCATATGTGTGCATGAAAAATTTAAAATATGATCTCATTTTAAATGTATTCTTTTGATTCTAGTTGTCTTCTATGGTTGTAGTCAGGTTGAATGACTTTTTTGTTTCCTTTTTGCATTTGTTTATGTTTGGTTTTAGTTTATAATCAATAAAAACGTTTAAAAGCACATTATCGATATGTTTTTTATTTAAAAATTTTACATTCGTAAACGTCAACGCCCGTGGTTTTAATTAGTTGACGTTTTCCCGAGTGCACTGTATTCTGTGTCGTTATGAGAAGCGAACTTGATTTAACGATGTCTGCCTGACCGTGTTAATGTTGAAATGGGGTTTCCGAAGACTCCAGAAATGATAAGGACTAGGTTGTTATATATTTATGTTAAATATATTCCGTTTAAGTTTCGTATTGAAATTCAGCCAGATCGGTCAATAAATGACTGAGATATGAGCAAAAAACCACGACTGCATCTAACTTTACCCATAAATCCCTGGTTGTTGTTTTTATAACTTTTTCCGATACATCTGGAGAACGACACTTGGCTCCAAATTATGTACAAAAATCTCGGTTACAAATATACCAAAAATAGATTTATTTATATCTAAAGAAAGATTTATTTATATAACTTTCACGGGTCTAATCACCGCATTCGCGTACTTTTTTGCATACGATCGAATGAAAACTCGAATGATGTAATGTCTTTGCTCTCATCTTAAATTACAATACATTTCATTCGATATCGAGTAGCATGATGCCAAAATAAGAAAATTTCGATAAATTTTGGTCGTAATCGTATGCGGTGATTAGACCCCAGGGGCCTGATTCTTGCAGGCGTGATCGTGTACTTTCTCGATTAGAAAGCCATTTAATAAATTATTTCAGTCAATTAGAAATAAAATTGATTTCGAATCGAGAAAGTACTCGATCACGACTGCCAGAATTTGGCCCCAGTTCTTATCTCACCATGGTGAAGAGTATATAAGATTCGGCATAGCCGAATATACCACTCTAAATTGTTTTACTTAACTTTGGTTTTCACCGTGCTTAGTAATGGATTTAACTGTTTAGCATCTTAGCCTTAATTATTGTATGTATACGTAAAAGAAAAGATCTCTCCAAATTTCTTTAAAAGTTTCATGCAAGTTATATTTTCTAATTTATTGCCGATAGATGATATATTTTCTGCATTTCCCATTGTGTAATGGGGTTGGAAATATCTTAATATTTAATTAACTCATTCCAGTTATCGCTAATTATCTTACCCTAGTTAGACAATTGCTTCAAATGATAGTTTACCTAGGAATGCTTAACATCAACTTGAGTAATTTTCATAAATTTTTTTTTGTGGCGGCAAAACACTGTTAATGTAAGTTTGTTTGCATTTTAATTTACTAAAAGAATATTTTTTTTTTAATTCTGTAATTTTTTGTTCTTTGGAATGTATTCAAAAAAATTCGCGAAATATTCGCTTGAAATTGGCGGATACGAATACGATACGAAAACGAATAGTTTAAATAATTTCTTTCAAATCCAAAATTTCAGACTAAAATACCAACATTTTCCAAATAAAGAAATAAAAATAAACTTTTATATATTATATTTTTATATATATTTATTATATATATGTATGTATGTATATTTACATGTCTATTTCAAGATATTTTTAAAATTTAATATATTAATTAATAAAGTTTAATCGTTCAAAAACTGTACAGGCTTAATTCCTGTAAACTCCTTAAAACTACAAAAATGACAAAAGATTTAAAACTACAAAATTATTACGAAAACGATGCCTCCCTCGACTTATAAGACATACTAAAAATGTAGGAAGATTATGATTGTAATCTAATTATAAGTAACAATATTAACAGATAAGGTATGGCCACAATGTAAAATTTAATTGAAATTCAACAACCTCTGAATTAACTTGTTTCAATTCTATGCAATTATTCTATTTCTTGGCCAATACACGTTTATAGGGAACTTCGAACTTAGTTACGGCCAAAGTACGTAGTTGCAAAATACAATTATAAAGTTTAACGGCCGGTCCCAATTTAATGCCGAGTTTTTCGGTTAGATCTTGTTGTTGCAACAGTAAAAATGCTTCACCATCTATATCCTCATGATTGAAAATGGTGGCGGTTGTGCGGCAATTAAGATATAGGTCAACAAAAACACTTACTTCTGTGGCTGACCACTTGATTGGATTACGTTTAATTTTTTCGGCATCAAACGAAAAATTTTTCTGCCACAGAGTAAAGTTCTGCTGTAAACGTGGACCGTAATCATATAGAAATTCTCTAGCTATTTCTATATTTACATCAAGTGATGATGATGTGTTATCGGAATTATGCTGATGTATACTTGTTGATGATGATGATGTGCTTGGTGATGTAGAGGTAGAGTTAGAATTAGACATTTTTGAATATTTCGTTTCTTCTTTCTTAAGTTGCGATAAAGAAAACCCGCCTATTATGTCAGTGTGATTAGTAGGAAGCTTGTCTTGTTGTAATAGAACATTGCGTGTCTTAATATTATCTAACATATGCAAACGTTCTAAAATTTGTTGTTCGCTAAGGCGTGACTGCATTGACGCCACTTGTTGAGCCAAAGCGTGCTTGCCTTGTTTTGGTAGGGTTCTTATAATGTTATCATAATTTACTCTCTGGGGTTTTTCAATTACAGTACGCCAATTTTCTGCAGCGTATGGACAACCATCTTTGGTTGCATGAACGTACTTAAATACATTCTTAGCATTGCCAATGCCTCTACAACCATCCACGGGACAGGGCATTTTTTGATTTAAAATTTGAAAACCTGGTGGTGGCTCGAGATCATGGCCAGTAGCATCACACCACCCTATAGGATGTAAATCAGGACTATCATCTTCTAGCCAAAAACAGTAATCGCTTGGCCAACCATCTAAATGCAATTTGACACGATGTCCTTTATGTGCAATCACAGTAGCCGGTCTAATAAGAGATGGATTCCGTGGATCTACTACTTCCAATCTCATGTTGGGCTTGAAACATATGGGTTCTCTGGGTGCAAACAGTTCTTCACAAGCTGCTTCTCCATTACCCTGCTTGCAGATATACTCGTTCCAATTAAAGGCAGTATTCTCACAATCTGGCGGCACCACCAACTGTTGACGCCCGTCATGCCAACCACAGGGATGAATGTAAGGTGAATTGATATCTACTATTATGTCATAACAATCATCCCAGCCATCAAAGTGAATACGTATACGATCATCAAGTACATCAGCCACAGAGGCCACACAAAGCTTTCCAGTATCATTTAAATCTTCAGCTTCTAAATGCATGCCAACCTGTTAATAACAAAATTTTAAATTTTTTTAATATGTTCAACCACTTTTGGTTAGATAGCTTACCTTGAAAGGATTGTGTGGGACCAATGAAGATGAATTCAAGTGTGTGAAAAGGTGACGTGGTGCGGGAAATGCTTTCTCCTTATTCAAATACGCACCCCAATTAAATTTATTTGCCGTAATACCTTTAGGTGGCTGTAAAATACGATTTGTTTTGGTACACCAACCGGGCGGAAAAATGTCCATAGAATCGGCATTCAACCAAAAGTCGTAGGCACTGCCGTACCCATCAAAGCTCAGCTTCAAACGGTAACCCATAATGCTAACGACTGTGCAAACGCAGAAAAGAGAACAATTTTCGGGATCAATAGCTTCTAATTTCATGCCGACCATAAAATTATTGGGCCCAGTAGGGAATGGATTCAAAAAGAGTGATATGGGTGCAGCTATAACATTGTAATTACGATCCATATAGGTATTCCAGCGAAATTTCGGTTTTCTAATATATGTCAAAGGCGGTGGATTATTAATGCTGGTTGTGTCATTAATATAACTTGAATTTTTGAAAAGAGTTTTTGCATTATTGTTATTATTTATGTTGTTAAGTCGATTCCGTTTGCGTATTAGACTGGCTGTATCATCTCTGCGTTTTCGGCAATCACGTTTTAAACATGACAAAGAACAAAACTCTGAGAATAGATAAAAAGTTGAAATGTTTTGGTGTCTATCAAAAGATGATTTTTTTTGTACATATAACGTTTTATTGCTATAAACAATTAGAGTATCCCTGATAAATGAAAATATGTTTATTAAAAATTTATGAGAACACAAATTCGTCTATATTCTGTATTAAAACCATAAGTTTTCTTTAGGGAAAATAAAGTTTTGTTTTCCCTTATTAAAGAAAAAAAGGATTTTTATCCTTTAACTACATACATACATACATTTTAATTAATTCAATTTTCAAAAATCAATAATTATGGGGCATGTTCTGGAAATCGAAATTAAGTAAAAATGAAATCAACTAAGATATTTCGCGACCTTACGACAATAGGGTTCTATCAAACATGTAGTATGGGTGCAAATAGAACCTTGTTGTCCTAAGGTCGCGATTTAGTTCAATTTTTTACAAAATTACCGTTGTTTTTGCTGGTTTTAAGAGTTTTTCTTGTTGAAATAACTAGAACTCAAAGAATAAAGTATATAAAAAGAAATATTTTTATGAATTTTCGATACAGGGTCGTGTTTAAAACTTGTTCTATTTTAAATTCACTTCATTTCGGTTTCTGAACATGCCCGATTATTAAAAATGCTGAAATCTGTTTGCACAGTATTTAAAAACAAATATTTAAACGAGCCCTATTTGCGATTATATCGTGAGCAACAATTTATCGAAATTTTGTTTCTTTTTTGCAAATATGTTATAAATTCTCGCTACAATGACGAACAAATCCATAGACTTTGAATTTGTACCGTTGCGGGGAAAACGCCCATCTAAATCCAAATAAAGTATTGCATTGCTAAGAAAAAAAATAAGAAAAACGCTTCTCTTGTAAAATTTGCCTTTTGTCGCTTACGATATAATCGCAAATACGGCTCGAAATTTAACGTAAGTATTTTAGGTTTAATTGTAATCCAAATTTCTTGTGTATACCTTTATTAAATTTAAAATATTTTTATGAATATGGAAATTTATCTTTAAGTTTAAGTTAACGCAAAATCAGAAATTCGGTCTTTCTGAAAAAAAAAATCGTTTTCGATCTTTTTCAAAAAGTGATATTTTTTTTTAAAAATAATTTTGAGAAAATTTGCAGTTACACATATCAACTGCATGGCACATAATGTCGACAAGAACATTTCTTTCGTAAATTTTTATTTACAACAATAATAAAAGTAAAATTGGTTTTAAATATACGAAAGAAATTTTCTGTCCGACATTTTTGTAGCAGGAAGTTAAATTTTTTTGTTTACTTATTTTTAAAATAATAAAAAGGACTATTTCATTTTACCGTATTCAAGTAAAAGTTCGATATCGAATGCCGTAATTTGCCCCCTATATTTTTTCAATAAAGAATATAAAAAAAAGTTTTCTGGTACAAGTGCCACTTTCAAATTTTTACACAAAGTATATAAAATTTTAAACATTTTAATGAAACTAAAAATGTATCAAAACATGTACATTTTTTTCACTAACACGTATTTTTTTATGCACGACTAGGTACTGCTGAGAGGGATTATCAAAGAGTCGTGTAACTTGGTAAATAGGGTACACCTAACAGGCATTCGCATCCATCCAGGTGGTCGTTTTATATATATGAACTTACTTACTTTTACTGTCAAAATTCTATGTAAAAAATGTACAGCTATAATTACTCTCTCAGATGCATATACCTAATGAATGTGCCTAATTTCAATATATATATTAAATCTATTTAAAAAAAAAACGACATTATGATTGTATTTTCCCATAATATCGAATATTTAAATTTTGTTTGAACTTGCAAAAAGTTTTATGATGTTTTAACAATATTTTAATAAGACAAAATCAAAAACAAAATGTCAATATAAAGATGATTTAGATGTTTCTATAATGATAGACGATATTGAATATAAGTTCTTGATATTCTTACTTGGTAACTCTAGAAAATGTAATTCAACATACCTGGAGCCAAAAAATCGACCGAAGGTCCTTGAACGTTACACCGTCGGCACATATAGTATGTGGGCGGATCCCTGTTTTCATTTCTTTTATGCGATGATTCTCTTTCATATATAGGCTTTTCGTACGCTGTATGTATGCGTTTATTAGGCATACTCTTTTCATACAACTGTATTAAATTAAACTCATTTAGTTGGAATTTTAAACTTGTACCACGTGCTGTACCAATTCTTTCTCTCCAATTCAACATGTTAAAATTGGAGAGCATATCTAGGGCAGATGAATAACCATTTGATTGTGGTTCTTCTTTTGGGCTTAAAATTGTAGGTTCCATTAGGGTTTTCTTGAGCAAAGGCGTATTTGTCTTGTCAGTTGTAGGAGACTTTATTTGTGAGACAGTTGTTGAGTTGTGATCTAATGAATTATTTGATATGGATGATGAAGAACTTACCAAGAATTGTTCATCACATAATAATGACTCATTAAGTTGTTCTTTATCTTGTGATGGAGATCTTAAATTGGTTTGTGACATTTCTTTATGAACATTTTCACAATCATCATCGTCATCATCGATTTCTATTTGTTCTATTTCAATTTCTTCAGTTGGTAAAATTGTGACATCATCATCCTCTGAAGAACTGCCTTCATTGTTAAAATCCTGCGATGATTTATTTTCATTATTTGCTATTATACTTTCAGCTGCTTGCTGCTTGTTAATTTTCTCATTATTTGTTTCTTGTGAAACCTTCAAAGTTTTTGTTTCCGTTTCTTTAAGAATTGTCGCATCAATTTTTGTTTCAACATTTTCCTTCTGTTTTTTCGTATGCGAAGGACTTTTGTTGTCCTTAACAGGACATTTCTCAGAATCATCGGACGATTTATCACCCGAACTTTCCAAATATTCTTCATCTTCAAAGAATATATCTAGTTCGGGCGAAGTTTCTTGAGTGTTACTTTTTAGTTCTAAGTCAATGTTTGCAGGCTCCGAATGTCTCCTTTCGTTGTTATTTGCCGAAGAATTAGTTGTTGCTTTTAATTGAGTATTGCATGAATTTGAACGCTGAGAACGTGGACTTGTTAGTTGGGGGGTTTCACTTGCTGTTGACGACTGTTCTGTTGACTTTTTATTTAAAGTTTTGGGTTTCAATAAAGATTTCTGCTTTTCTATGGAGACATTAGTAATAGATGACTTTATATTACTTTTAACCTCTTCGGACGCGTCCTTCTTCAAATCTTGATTTGACTTTAAAAGAGAATAAGATTCATTTGTTTCTTTATCAACTAGTTTTTCTTTGTTATTTGTTTTCACTGTGTTTACCTTCGTGGATTTCTCTAATTCCTGTTGTGTAATGTTTTCCACAATTTCTGCTTGCATTTTATTTGAGGTTTTTAACAAAGATATTTCTTTGGATTTAAATTCTGTCGCAGACAAATTAGGTTTTTTAATAAAAGACACTTCACTGTTTAAATTTCCCACTTTTATTTCATGGGTATTTTTAAGAACCGTTACGGGTTCATCGATTATTTCAGTTACACTTATTGACTTCTTTGTTGGATTTTGCAGCAAACTGACCTGTGACAGTTTTTGGACTGTTTCTATGACTGGGGGAGCTTTAACAAGTTCCATACCTAATGTGGCAAGCATTTGAGAAGAATTGTCTGTAGTTGTTGTAATTATGGTATGATTATTATTAAGATTTTGTTGAAGTTGATAATGCTGTTGTTGTTGGGATGTTGCTATCATCATATTTTGATTTTTCACAAGTGTTTTATTTTCAATTTGTTGTTGTTGTTGCTTCTGTTGTGTTATTTGTTTATTTTGCAAAATTGTGGGTTTTAATAAGGTTGTTCCGGGAGCTAATGTTCCTGTGGCTCCTGAGCTTGGGTTTCCTACAACAATTTGTTTCAAAATTTCTGGATTAAAAGATTGAGGGTTAAAGGTATGTAACGTTGCTGTTTGTTGCAGTTGTTGTTGTGGCTTTGTAGCAAATTGTTGTTGTTTTTTTTGTACTGGTTTTGTTGTTGTTGCTGCTGTAGTTGGTGTGTTACGTATTATAATTGGTGCCGCAACATGACCTAAATAACAAAAAAAATTTTAAATTTAATTTTATAATAAGAAATGCAAAAACATTTTAAAATTAAATTTCTACGACAAATTATATTTACAACTAAAATCAATTTTACTAACAAAAAAGATCTAAGTTTAAAGGTGACCATGTGTTTCTTTCTAAATGAAGTATGACTATAATGACAATGTAGCACACATGTTTTAGTTTTTATCAGAAAACTGGTGGATTCGAAAGCAATTTTATTTCTATTTCTATCATTCGGTGTTGTAAAGCATTTGAGTTTTCACAACACTGAAAAAACTATTTCGATTCGTTCAGAAAAAATATTCGACGACTGCAAGAATTTGCCCACTGATTTTTACAACTAGCTGTAACATATCTGTACAATTAAGTCTAATGTGATCTATAAATACAATTTTGTTTTGGTTTAAAATGTAAGTTTAACAAACGAGTTGTGGGCTCGTATGGCAGTATGTCTTAGGCCCAAGGTATTTATAATATGCAATGTACCAATTCTGAAAACAGTGGCCCAAGTTCTGAAAAGCGAATTTGAGGGGAAAACATTGAGTTTTCTTAGGAAGTAACGCGTTTACATCGCACTTCATACGCCGGTTGTCCCAGAAAATATATTTTCTCTTTTTTATGTAAGTAGATACATAATATAATACTGGTAACATAATACTGAGCATATCCGTCAAAATATCAATGAGAATAAACTTAGTATTCTTATTTCTCTTGATCTTGCAAATGCTTTTGGTTTTATTTGTCATTCTATGATGATGAGGTAACTCAGGGATAAATGCAATTTCACTAAATCTGCTTGCAAACTCATTTTTCATATTTGTATGGTAGATCTCAATATGTAGAACATAATGGTGCTACTTCTGCTTTGCGTATCTTAACTTAACTGCCGATGATGTCTTTTTACTCTTCAAAAGCAGAGTTGACTTTAGTGATGTTTTACAGAATAATATAAATTTTTGCTTAGATAGGGTACGTGAATGGACTTCTTTCAATTCGTTATCTATTAATCCTAGTAAGTCTAAAGCAATGATGTTTGGACCAACCAGTCGTTTTTATCCTGACATTAATATAATTTTGAGCAATACTCATATTTTTTTGGTGGACCTTATTAAGTGTCTAGGTGTGTATTTGGATAGTAAGCTTTCTTTTGATCCCCATATCAATATGGTTTATGGTAAAATTTATGGTATATTGTGTAAAATTAATTCTACTAATTTATACTTGCCTCTACGAATTAAGTATAACATGATTTTGATTTATAAAATTATCAATAATGGTAAACCACCTGAATTATTAAACTCCTTTGAGGCCTTGGAACTTTCTACCATTTTCGTTACGAATTTTTTCCTATTCAAATAATGTTTTCCGTGTAAAAATTTTAGACTTCCTAAATAATCTTGATTAGCTACTGATGGATGATAATTATGATTTTTAAATTTTTGATTTTCTGAAAAACTCGGGAAAATCGGTTCAGATACGAAAAAGTTATGACCAAAATATTAATTTTTTTTTGAAAAATACCCATTTTCGGGAACCATAGATCTACCCGAGTCCAAGTTTTATAACCAAAATAACTGGCAAACACGTCGGTATATAAATCTGTCAAATCGGTTAAGAAATAGCAGAGTTATGACCAAAATACTGAAATCCCAAAAATTACTCTTTTTTTATAATTAAGTTGGTTTTTTATACCCTTTACCGAAGGTCCTAAACCCTTTAAAGTATATATATTCTGTATTTAGTTCCTCTGTATTCTTCTCGCACAATGGTGAAGGGTATATAAGATTCGGCACAGCCGAATATAACACTCTTACTTGTTAATTTTTATTTTGTTAGTTTTAATTATGAATTATAATTATTGATTAATGAATATTATATATACATATGTAGCTTAAGCATTTATCACTTGTAATATTGATTTTTGGCCTAAATGGCTTAATATTACGTAAATAATTGAATAAATAAATAAATCTGTATCTATGTTTTTCAAATAATAAAAAAAAAAAATAAAATAAAAAAAAAAAAATAAAATAAAAAAAAAAAAAAATTTAATAGGTATTTCTAACCACGAAAACTGGTCACCTTAATAAAAAAAATGTTTGTATTCCAGTACATTTGTACATATACCTAAAATATTTAATAATTAATTAAGTAAAAAATAACAATAAACCGCACTTTATTTTATAAATTAATTTTTATTTTTTATATTTTTAAGGATATTAGTTTTACAAACTTAAAAAAACTACTGACAAGAAATTTCATAAACACATTGTTGGATGTATTAGGGGAGTTAGAATTTCTATACCTACATTTCCAAGTTTTTTGTAGTTTTTGCGTTAAATTGTAACAATTTAACAAATTTTAACAAAAAGTAATAACTTGTACATACATATTTAAATTTGTTTGAATGCGTGTCAATTTAGTTATATTTAAACATTTTTCTGGTATTGACCATGATAATGATTGTTGGCTCTTTTTCAAACATCATAATGATGTTTTTAGTAATGTTGTGTATTTATTAAATTTGTATAAAAAAGAAAAGATAAATTTAAAATTATTTAAAATGGGAACACGTGCAAATTAAATAGAGGGTAATATAAATTAGCTTGCACATGAATTTTTTTATTTAGATATTATTTAATTGATACTAATATTTTATTTTGGTAAGATGTTTTGTTTTATTAAAATTCACTTTAGGGATTACATAATTTTTAAAATTTTTCTTTATTTAATTTAAAGTAAAGGTTTCTTTAAAATATGTATGTATGTATATACTTATGAGTGTACTTACCAGCAGTTGCCATAGGTTGAGATGATGTCAACAGGACACTAACAGTGCCATTGGGTGCTGTGATGACGGGAGTCATGTTATTGTTTTGTGATGTTGACAATACTTGATAGGTTATATTACCAGCAGGGGTATTCGATGTACTAAGGATCATTGGTTTGTTACAACTATTAGCCATTATTAAAGGAATATTTGTATTGCTACTACTAGTGCCAGTAACAACAGGTGTATGAGCCAAGAGGCCTTGCGCTGCAATCTTTGTTGGATGCTGCGTCTGTATGGGCGTCTGATTTAATAAAACGGGCATATAATTTGTAGCCGATGTAACAAATTTCGTATCTATCAAGTTATTATTACTGGCGGCAGGACCTTTTCCGCTACTTGCCACGCTATTTAGGGTTGTTATTATGGTATGTTGCTGCTGGACAGCAACAGAGGATACTGCTGGTGTATTTGACTTTAATATGGATGTGGCTGGAGATAATGGTGGCATCCCTGTTGTTATATAGTATTGTGCCGCTGTTAATGGCTGTTGTGGTATATTTGAAGGATTCATTTTCACTTTTCTTCTATACAACTTATGAAGTTATTTTACTTTAATAATTTTACATCAAATAAAAATTCCCTTACAACACTTCATTTAAATGATGATAATAATGATTTTTAATGGCGTTGCGAGTTGTTTTAAATAGTAGTGCGCTGTTGTTGTTGTTTTTATATTTTATTTTCGTAATATTGTGATTGAATTGTAAATGAATAGCCGAATGTCATGGATTATATCACAAAAACCGTTCTAAAATTATTAAAAATATTTGTTAATTTCTATTAATATTTTATTTCTTGTTTGAATATTTATTTAATAAATTAAAATAATTTTTGTAATTCAACGCTTACCACCTTTGTTTACTTCTTTACTTTATTTCATTAATCACTTTGTTTTCAATTTATTGCAAGTCGCAGGGTTGTAAACTATGGTATTAATAGACTAACTTACTTTCATTTAATTATATCTTTGGTAACTTAAAACATTAAGTTAAAAAATAATTGTATTGAAGTACATATTATTTTTATGCTTAAATTCAGAAAGAATTTCAAACATGTAGGTATGCATATGTATTTAAAAAAACTCACTAAGTTTGTGAAGGGGTTACCTACAGTTTATAAAATATGGGAGTTTTTGTTTAAAAAAATAGTAGTAAATACGAATAATAACAAAACTGCCATGAATTTTAGCCAGTGATTTTTTATTTTTATTTATTACCTTAATATATTTAAATACGACTTATTATATGTGATAATAATCTTAAAATCTTAGTTAAATAAAAATATTCCTATATAGTATTCTACAGATTTGACAATTTGTAATAGTATGTATATACATTAAAATTTATGCATGTATGTATGTAAATATATACATAGGTAAGTATGTATGTATGTAAAATGAATTTTCGTTTAATTAAATTTAAAAGTATTGGATAATTACATATTTATTTTTTTAAGAAAATTTTGTTTGGCAATAAGTTCAACTTTGTAATACACTTACATACTATTTTAACCCTAGAATGACAAACATAATTTTACTTCTTTAATGATTAACTTCTTTTATGGAAAATGCACATTTCACTTAAAAAATACAAGTTTATTAATACAAAAATAAAACATCTAATTTACATGTTTAGTAGCAAAATTCACAAAAACCCTATTATTCTTTAATTAACTTTAACATTATAGCCACATTATTAATCACACATTTAAATGGCTACTATATAGAGATCCTTTACAAAAATTAATACAAAAAATTTTAAAAAAACTCTAATTGGGATGGAAAATCTCTCGTTTAATAGACCCTAGAGCTAATTAACATTTTAAAAAATAATACCTAGGTATAGAGCTTATAAATTGTAACAACTTATGGACACCAAAAAAAAATTATACGATTCTACCACTTACTTTTTTATGTCAGATGGTCAACATTTTTATGAGCTCTGCTCAAACTTATATGTATAGACATCGCATATTGATCACCCGACATTTTTTATACTTGGTTCTCTTGCCTAAATTCCTCAAAAAGTTGAATGCAATTTTGTTTATTTATTAAGTATTAAACCCATTTTTACTAATTGCATCGAGTTTGAGAACGTCAATGAATATTAATTCAGATAAGTTTTTTAGCATTATTCCTTTTTAACAACATTGGCTATGAGTTTAATTATGTTAAGAAACTCCAAAAGTTAAATTGATTAAACAACAAGAGTGGCTGTTTTCCTAAACGTGTGTTCACCTTGTTGATGCATTGTGTACTTAAATTTTTATCTACGTTGTATTGTACATATGTATATGAATATGGTTTGGATCTACATTATTTTAACTGCTTTATTTGCTTTTCTCTGCGCAGTGAAAACTACAAAGTTGCATTTCGGAACTAAATGCATTGTCAAAATTTTTATGGTTGCGTTTAGGAACATGTTGCCATGTATTACTACAATGCAATAGGCGTTTAGGAAAACAGCTAGTGCTATATTCAGCTGTGCCGGATCTTTTAATACCCTCCGCCGACAGTCAGGCGTTGGCCCTATATGAGATTTATAAATTATTAATTAATCTTTATAAAAACGGACGTCCGTATTAAAATTCGAAGCGCTTTAGACCTACATATGGTAATTTATTGAGCAACAATCAGAAAGCTTTATGCTTTTATTTCTAGTCATATAAAAGTTAATTTGATCAAATATTTTCCAGAGGGGAATTTATATTGGATCCATAGTAAATTATTGACATATCATCACAAAATTGTGTAGTGCGTTTTCAGGTATTAAAAAACCTAAATTAAAACAATTTTCGGTATGTATTAGTTAAATTTGTTATAGCGTTTTAAAATTTGAAAGGGGTTTTCAGCAGTCACAAAAAAATGTACTAAATAGGCTATTTAAAGGACGTTAAGAACTTGGTGCCATATTTTTTACTATCCCTACTGTCAATTTTTATTGTTATTTATTTAATTTTTATAAAATATCAATACAAAGAAGCCGTCGTGGCCAAGAACATGTATTGTTAGTAAAATATTTATGTACATATGTAAATTTAGTAAATATTCTGGATCAATTAGAAATTTGGACCACTTAAGGCCCATTTCTATTTTACCGGCTATATCTAAAGTTGTTGAACATATTATTAAACATCAGATTTTGTCTCATGTTCAAAGTAACCTGCCTTCTTCGCAATTTGCTTTTCGTCGTGGACACAATACTACCTCTTTGCTATTGAATTTAACCGATGCCATACGTGAGAATGTCAATAGGGACTATATAGTGTCATTAATTTCGCTTGACGTTACGAAAGCTTTTAATTCGGTTTGCTTTCGTACATTGATAAGAAAATTGAGTGAGTTATTTAATTTCTCTAAAACGGCATGTATGCTAATTCATTCTTATTTATCTGGAAGATATCAATTTGTTGATACTGGTGGGATTTTTTCTGAAACTCTTCCTTTAGTGTCTGGTGTACCCCAGGGATCTGTGTTAGGGTCTCTTCTTTGCATAATGTACGTTAATGACATGCCGATGCGAATGGAGACGAGTTTTTGTAGACCTTTTCTATTTGCTGATGATGTTTTTTTATTGTATAGTAGTCATAGGGATAATGTTGATGTTCTTGAATCCAATATGAATGATAGTTTAGCACGCTTTTCGTTATGGTTATCTCTTAACTCTTTGATTGATAACCACAGTAAGACTAAGGCCATTATTTTTGGGCAGTTGATGGTCAGATAATTGCTTTTGTTGATAGTCTCAAGTGTTTAGGAGTATTTCTGGATGCTGGCCTTACCTTTCGAGGTCAGGTTGATCGTATTTATTCCAATGTGATAGGTACATTGCGAAGAGTTTATTCTAACAAATTTTTTTACCTTTTCGAATAAGATATAAATTGGCGTATTCACTCTTTATGCCACATGTTTTTTACGGACTAGAGGTTGTGTCTCGTAATTTTGCTTGCATTTTGAACAAATTGAAGCGTGTGGTTAATATTCTCAAGCGTTATGTATATAATATTTCTAGGAGGGTTCATGTTTCTAATTATGTGAAAACTTTTCTGGGATGTAATTTTGGTAGTTTTGTCAGGATTCGTTGTTTATTACTTTTTTATATGGTTATTAAAAGTGGTGTTCCTTGTCTTCTTTGTTCTGAATTTAAATTTTCCTCTTCTAGTAGGAATCCTCAGACCTTTATCCCTAGAATAAGATATAGTTTATTTGAGAGGTCTTTCGTTGTGAGGGTGGCAAGGAACTGGAACTATTTGCCTCTTGTTCTCCGTACTTTTTCTCACTCTAATAATTCATTTCGTTTGAAATTTTTGCTTCACTTTTCTGCTCAGTAAATCAATACTTATTTTTTTATATACATACATTTGTATTTTGTTAAGCGTCTTTTGTGATTGCGCTACTAACATTTATTTAAACTCATGAATTCATAAACTAACAAATATGATAACTTTACACTTATATATTGAGTGTGATGAAGGATGATTTTATTGCCAGTGTTGTCTTAGTTGTGCTTGGCCTACTACTTTGGGACAATTTTTTATTATTATGTTGGATTTTTCGTTTACCGGCTGGGGAGCCAAAAGTTGATTATATGGTATATTTATTTTGTAAGCATATACATATGTATTTTTTAAGAATTTAACCCTCTACTGCATGCATTATGATCCAGCTACAAATAAATTTTTTTTTTTTAAATTATTATTTTAAATGGCATAATTAAGATATGCAAACAAAATTTTTTCAGAAAAGCATGTCAGTTTTCTGAAAAAAAAAAAATTGCCATATATGGCTTCATATGCACTCCTGTCTGTATCACCCTAAAAATTTATTGCCATATATGGCGTTTCATGCAACAAAAATATTAAGTTCATGACGACATTTTGTGGGGATGGTTTGCTCATCCACTGCAAGAAATTCCTCTCTTGGGACTAGAAGTAGTTGATCTCTAATCTTGTTCAAAAAGGGCCTTATTTTGAAAAGCTTGTCATGTCCAGGCAAACACGTTGGGCAAATTCGTCATTATTCGCAAAATGGAGAAAGCGTTTTATCTCTTCCCATCTGTTACAGGTCATGGTATTAAAAACGAAGGGCTGATCGAGTTCTTAATTCCAATAACGTCTAGCAGAAGGCAACTTCAATAAAGATATAAACAGACATATAGGTACCAAAGAATTGTTCTATTTTGGCTCGCGTAATATTGGCTGGCTTGTTGATATTGTCTTGTAAGGCTTTTCTGTTGGATTCTTCCACAATCATGTCAAGTAATTCATCGGGGAAAAGGAACTGAAAAAATTCAGCTGGTGTTTCCAATTCAGACATCTCCTCTGGCAACTCCTTGGTTCCCAAAAAAAGGTAAATCGTTCCCATCACAAGGAATCGAATAAAAACGTTTTGTTGTCATCGCTGATGCCATGGAAAGTGTTGATATTATGAAAGAAATGAAAACACATATACCATAATGTTTATCAGGAAATGCATGAGAAGCCAAATATGGCACGACAAAGTTGGACGAATTTTTCTGTGAATGCATGAGAAGCCATATTTGGCTGTTCTAAAAAATGCGTGATTTTACGAGTTCTACATGCACAATTGAAAAATATTTATATACACACTATTCACAAAGCTATATACTCTACAAAAAAAAATATATAACCATACCAACTTACTTGTAATTAAAAAAATATATGTTTTATTTTGTATATTTTCACTGTACGAAGTGACCACGTGTACTTATAAGCAAGACTGAGGTTTTCTATGCACCTATGTAAAGAACAGAGAAAAAAACATTCGTCTCATAATCACAAAGGCCTACTTGTGTTTTTCAAAAACTATTATTTTTCAAAACTGTTAATTTTTGTTGAGAATGTGCGTTTGAAATTCAAAAGCCATATATGGCTGCATATGCAGTAGAGGGTTAATAGAATATCTAATCAGGTGTATATATACTTTGAAATATAAAATTGTTTTTGACCTATGAAGCTTATTATATTACTTATGAGTAAATAAATATAAATACATATTATAAACAGAATATTATTAAATATATAAAAAAAAAACTGAGATAAAAGATAAAAAATAAAAGGCCATATAAATATTTTTTTTATTTTTTTATATTTTTATAAATATAAATATTGTATAAAAAATTTAAAATAAAAGGTTACTACAGCCAAAGTTTTAACAATGTAGTGGAGTTAGAAATTTGATACAATTTAATATTTGAAGTTGATCTCTATTAAAGTAATCAAGGAGTTTTCCTTTTACATATATGTAAGGTAAGAAAACGAAAAAAATTTAAATTTTCGTTTGCTACTGCTATTAATCTATATATATATAAAAGAGTTGCGTGAGTGACTGACTGACTGACTCATTCATCATCGCTCAGCCCAAACCGCTGACCCCAGAAAAGGTAAAAACGGGAAAATACGGAAACCTTATATCTCCAAAACTACAAGAGATGCAAAATAAATGTAATACTTATCGTTGTTCTTTAGAAAAATAAGCGGACTGGTGTCTGGTACTTTTTTGAAATTCGGACCTATTAGGGAGTAAACGGGTAAAATCTGAATTTTAGTACTTTTTTGCCACCCCATCTATCTTTTGAACCTATAAGCATAGAAACGAAGTTAATACCACATTGGAAATTTATCAAAAAAGTACGTATACAATTTGGTACTTTTTCGAAATTTGAACATTTAAGGGGTGAAAATCGTAACAAATTTTGGTACTTTTTTACAAAACATTTTCCTCCATTCATTAACATATACATACGTACTAAATTATGGGCTGCCACTGCAATACTGAAATTTTTGATACTTTAATGAGGGAAAAATATAGTACCCAAAAAATATTTTTCTTTAGCTTTTTGGTTCTACTAAAGTTGCGGGTTAAATGCTAGAATTTAAACAAGTTTAAACCTAGAAAAATAAACTTTGGCATACAAATATGACCACGAAGAAAAAGGAGACGCTAACGAAGTTGCGGGTATATGCTAGTACTAATAACTTAATAATAAAAGCAAATAACAAAAACAACAGTAAAGAAAGCAAAAGAGGAGAAAAAAATAAAAAATTATATAACAATAAAGTAGCATATGAACAAATTTAAAACAGTTATACAGGGATGTGCTGGAAATCGGAAACGTAAAACGCAAGAATTTTAAAAGTCGCTTTTTAATAAGATTTCTGTAATAAAAGATTAGTATGACAAATATGTACTATATAAATATTTTTTTATTAAACAGAATTTTATAACAAAAATTATAAAAATTAGATTAAAAGTGTATTAAAAACAACTTCCAAACTTTGGCGTTTTACGTTAATGATTTCCAGCACACCCCTGATAGTAAGAAAAGTTATAATATTTAAATAACTACATACAAAACACTTTAAAGATGTTCCTTTATTCAAAAATACAATAAAACCATAAAACATTTACTATATCAATCTTTGGCCTTATTACCTCTAAACTCAACTCTGATAATTATCAGAAGTTATTTACTGAGATCTTGGGTACATTTTTGTTGTTGATTGTTTCCTTGAATTTTGAACGGTGTTACCCATGGACCTGAACAGGAGATAAAAGGAAAAGTAAAAAGTTTTTTGCGATTTTGATCTTGAAGATGAAGTTTTTTTGATTTTATATGTTCACAATTTTTGTTCTTTATGGCATGAGCTACAACTTTGCTTCAGAGGATAAATCAAAATTCCGAACGGTTTGTAAGATATAAGCCTGAGAAAATTATAATTTTTTTGCAAAAATGACACCGAGGCCCCAAATCTTTGGGGGCCCATAAAAAAAAGTGCATGACTTTGGGCAAAACTGGGATTTACTGGTCTTTTTTTTTGGTCTTTTATCACGTAGTGGTGTCCGTATATGGTTATTTTTCCATGACTTAAAAAATTACACACAGTGTAATGGAACTGCTTTAGCTAAAAAAAATGGGTATCTCCGAATTTCTGTAAATGTTTGGCTTTAGAAATGGTTGTTCCTACTAACACCCAGAATTTATTCTTTGTTTTATAAAAATTAAAGGAACATACATGTATATGCATACAGAAAATTAGAGGAAAATGTATGAAAACCAATGCCTGAAGATACTGGGACGGTATTGTCGGTCTTAATAGTTTCGCTTCTAAAATCACATCCCTGATTCATGTTTCTTTGCCTTTACTAATAAGCTTTTTGGATAATTATTAAATAAACTGAAATTTTAAAGGATTACATCTATACCCAAAACCGTAATTTTACATTTAAATATAAATCGTTTACTTTCTTATTCTGTTTTATTTATTCACATTTTATGTAATATAAGCCATTACGGAGTTTCTGTTTGGTAAAGGGATTATTGTATGCATATTAATATTAATTTGTAGACCTGATATATCTTTTATGAATATTTTTTCTTTTAATTTTTATACTCTTCACCGAAGGTAAAAGAGTATAAAGAGTATGACTTTGTTATTCCGTTTGTAATTTCTACAATATTGATCCTACACCCTATAAAGTATATATGTTCTGGGTCCTTATGAAAAGCGAAATTCAAATCCGGTTGTCCGGAGCGTTATATCCCAGGGTAAAAACTTTTGGTAAATTAAATGTTGCCTTATTTGAGAATTTGGCCGGGTGCAGGCACAACAGTTTTGGAAAATACATATATGAAACTCACTGTTAATACCAAATCGGCGGCAGATTGCAAAACTGCATCTCAAAGTGGTTTCAAACAAAAAAGTGTAAATGAAGGAGACTTCACACCAGCCTTTCAACCTACCTACCACCTATATGAAACTCACTGTTAATACCAAATCGGCGGCAGATTAAAAAACTGCATCTCAAAGTGGTTTCAAATAAAAAAATGTTTAATTTTTTTCACCAGTCTTGGAGTTTACAAAAGTTTTAAAATACTTTACTTACATCTCTTTAAGTACTCGAAATTGGGAAGTGCTTTAAAGTTCATTTTTTTAACTATTAAGAGCTTACTTAAAAAAAATATATTTTTGGTTGACTTCTTTTATAAAATTTCCGTTATCTTAATTGTTCTTAAAAAAATATTTAATAGAAAATACTTTAAGCTTTCAAGAGATATAACTTTTGGGACTGTAAACCCAATACCATCCCATATCAAAGATACTAAGCTCAAAAAAATTATTTTTGATAAGTCACTGTTTCTTTTATTGAGTGCAAATATATTTGGGATTTGTATGTGGTAATAATTATTATATGTACTTGTTATTTTAATATTGCAACATGGGTATGCCAAACACCAGTCTGTTTTAATAAAACTGCTCTGAATGGATGGCTGGTTCAAAGGTTTTAAACTTTATGGTATGTATGTCAAACGAAGTCCTCGGCTACTGAAGATTTTTTGAATTGTTGATTTTCGGCTTAAAGGAGAGGTTTTTAATTCTATGTCTATCAACTGGAGATACTGGATTTTAACTCTATGGTATGTCAAACACCTGCTTCACAAATGTGCACATAAAATATTAAATTTAACATAAAATGTGATTAAATAAAATGGTAATCATATTGTAGGTTTTTTTATATGAAAAAACATTTTAACAACTTTAAAACGCGTATGTTCCACAACTCCTAAACTTCATTAGAGTATTGGAGCAAAAAAAATTACATATAATAAATACGTTTTGTTTAAAAAAATATAATAATATATTTTCAATAATAAACATCATCGTATTTGATACCCAAAATAGCGACTCTGTTTCAGTTTATTTTTGCATAAAAATGTACAAAAATATCATTAAACCCTGTTTGTTTTTTTTGCACGAAAATGTATAAAAATATCATTAAAACAAACTCTGTACAAACTTAACAAATTCCGAATTTATTAAATTAATATTTTTAATAATTTGTTCAATAATTTTGCATATATGTATGTACATATGAATGTATGTATTTTTACAATATAACAACAGGTACCATTATTATAAGGTCAACAAGATTAAATTTTATAAATATTACAATACAAACCTTAATAAAACCACAGCAATTGTATTATTAAAACTTTTTTCTTTAATTATAAAATTTTTACTTAATATTTGCAAGAAATTAATAAACGAAAGATTTGCTAAAAGCACGGTTATCAAAAGGCGTACATTTAACTAATAAAAAAAGCAACAACAATTCCAATGCTAAACGTAAAAGGAGTTTTGACACTTATAGGTAAGATTTTTTTATTAAAAATGGTAACACTAAAGTAAATGTTAGTTGTATGGACTTTTCCGGTACAAATTGAAAAACAAGTACATAATTTAAAATACCAAAAAACTTCGTATAAATGATAGGTATATTATAGTCATTTTACAAAAGCGAATTTATTTGTTTATTTATTTTGTAAGTTTGCTTAAAATACAATGAATAAAATATCATACCGTTGACAACTTTAAGGTTAGATTGAAACAAGTTTATTAAAAAATGGAAAACTCAATTAGTTTTAGTTATTAAAAACTTATACATAGTTTAAAAAAATAGTTTTAAACTATATATTCTTTAAAGAAAATTGACAATGTTCTTGTTTACTTCTTGTTACGTGCTATTGTGAATGAACATTTATAGTTGTCGGCACTGTTGCCAGAATTTTTTTTCTAATAAATCTAAAAAATTGAACTAAAAAAACTGGAAAAATCTGCAAAAAAAATCTGGAAACTTAAAACACTTTGGCCCATAACTATAGTTCATAAGAGTTCTAAAGTAAACTTTTCTTAAAAATATGCTTTTGATCTACTATAGACAATAAAAACATACTTTACACGTTAAAACCGATGTTATTTTTAAAACCAGCTTAAAAACTTATACATAGTTTAAAAAAATAGTTTTAAACTATATATTCTTTAAAGAAAATTGACAATGTTTTTGTTTACTTCTTGTTACGTGCTATTGTGAGTGAACATATTCTAGTTGTCGGCACTGTTGCCAGAATTTTTTTTCTAATAAATCTAAAAAATTGAACTAAAAAAACTGGAAAAATCTGCAAAAAAAAATCTGGAAACTTAAAACACTTTGGCCCATAACTATAGTCATAAACAAAGCATACTTTAAGAGTTCTAAAGTAAACTTTTCTTAAAAATATGCTTTTGATCTACTATAGACAAGTAAAAACATACTTTACACGTTAAAACCGATGTTATTTTTAAAACCAGCTGAAGTTGTTTTTAACTCATTTAACAACAGCATCAGCTGTTTTTCGCCAAACAAAAAAGTACTTGCAAAAAGTTAAAAATGATTATGTTACAAGATATTGGCCGATATTTTGCAATTATTGATGATTTGGAGGAAAACTTTAATGGAAAGAAACACAAAATACAAATGTATAGGCCCCAACTGTATAAAATGCAACGCCAAAAATTACATCGAAAGCAAAAACGAAGCCAAAATATTTTGTAATTTTGTTGTTGCTTTTTATATAAATTCATATTGCTTGTTTAAAATTTTCAACTCCGCAAGATATGCAGTGTTTTTTTATATATTAATTTTCAATGTCAGCTGTATTTATGATGTGGCAAAACAAATATTTTTTTAATTAAAAAGCACAATTTTGGGAATTCACATATATTTTTCAAAAAGTGTAATAAATTATACTTTTTATTTATCAAATTTTGGAAATCAAACTGTTTATAAAATTAAAATTATTGAGTTCAACTCACCATCGTTATCGAATCGACGACGCATGTGCTTATTTCGTATTTCTTTATCTGTATTTTGGTTCTTTTTAATATGTGTATTGTAAGTAGTAAATCTTTGTTTTAGATAATTATTTTATTTACATTATTAATTTGAACAATTTCATATATTATAAAGATTATACTGCTACGACATATAGTCGTCAGCTGGATATATTCAGCCCAATTATGAATACAAATTCCCCGGGAGTCATTCCCTTTTCCGATTTTTACAATTAAATTACATAGGAAAAATGGGAGAAGGGAGACAACTCCCGGGGAGTTTTTATTCATAATTGGGCTGATTGTAAAATATATATTTTCTTTATACATTTAATGAAAAGAAAATTTACTTAATAAAATATTATTCAAATTCATTTATAATTAGTTTCCGGTAATAAAGAGAAGATTCAATTGCTGTAAACTTATTACCATTTAGATATATAAGATTACAACGTGTTTTGATTATCTAGGTGATATCATTTTGGTTGAACCTTTGAAAATATATGGCCCCCACTCTATAATCTCAGTGTGTCGCTTCGCATAGTTCTTGATATACTCTTGATGTGTGCACATGTATAGCTAAATGCACATGTATTGGCTAAATAGGTTATCTCTGCATATGCGTTGTCGAAACGACGAAGTATGATGTTTATGTAACTTTTACTATAAATTTCCAGTGTACATTTTTTTTAGTTAGTATTGTAGGGCTTGTGTTTTTTATATAATAGCAAAAAGAGCAGTTTTGGCCGACGAATGGCAAAATTAGTTAAAATGTTGTATGTATGATATAAAGATTTAAGATAATATCTTGCTGAAAACCGTAGCCTTTTTTATTTAATAAGCTAATTCTACGTTGCAAACAAATTTAACTACACGTCTACAAGTGACATGATTTGCTGTTATAACATTATGTTATAAAAGCGTTGTTAAAACATTTGCATTAACAACCATGTTATAACATGAGAAAACCGCGAACATGATGAGTCTATATTTAACACTAACATCATATTAGAGGTAATCTTAAGCATTTCATGTCAGTTGTAGACTGCATGTGATGGATTATATATTTTTAACTGCCCGCCTATACCAGAGATAAATATAGCGACTTATATTGCAGTAAATGTCAAAATGATTTTATCTTCAATGAAGACAGCACTTTTTTTGTTATTAACATAACTTGATTCAGTTATGTAAATAAAAGTCTGTAATTGTATTTTCAGATTGCTTATTTATTAACTAATAAAGAATGTGTAGAATATATATGATGCTTAGTGAGGTTTACGAAGAAGCAGACGAATGCATAAAAACTCATGATTAGTGATGTCAATTGTTCGTTTTCTAACTCGCCAAGTTACAGTAGTGTCAATGTTCACTACACTACAGTTCCTCCCCCAACCAGTAGTCACCATAACGCTTTGGAGCTTTCCTCTGTCGTGTAGGTCGTGATAACGGTGTAGCTGGTTTTTCCGAGCTGACTGCAGATGCTGCTTGAGTACTTGGATCTGGAAGTATATATTCACCTGAAGAATCATCTGGAGTATTGTTGCTTTCACGTTCCTCGGTATCGGTTGCGGATGATAATTCTACTGGAAGTGGTAATTCCGGTTCCTCAGCATGTGTTGAACTTTCCACTGGAGCTAAATCTTCACCTGTTGTTGTTGGTATATTTGAAAATCGCTTTCGTAATTGGTCAATATGTCTTGCCTGAATATTTCCGTTCGCCATGATTTCATAATTTCGCGAGCCTGTTAATTTAACTGTTCCAGGCAACCATCTTTCTCCTTTTCCAAAATTTCGATACCATACATCATCACCTGTTTTAAAACTTCTTACCGGTTTTTCTAACCCGATCTGCTTTACGTTGTTTTTATTGTTGCCTGGGTGTACATAATCTAATAATGTCTTGAGTTTCCTACCCATTAAAATTTCAGCTGGACTTTCGCTCGAATTTACTGCTGGTGTTGTTCGAAGCCGCAATAATATGTTTGCCAAATTTTTCCGAATATTTGAAGATGGCATTTTCCTAAGATGATTTTTAATCGTTTGTACAACCCTTTCGGCCTGGCCGTTCGATGATGGATGATACGGTGCAGTGCAAAAATGTTTGATACCATTTGCTTTTAAAAATGATTCAAACTCGTGTGAAACAAAATTTCGTCCATTATCGGACACAATTGTATCTGGTATACCATGTGTTGCAAAAATGTCTCTCAACAATTCAATAGTCCTTGCCGAATTAGTATCATTTGTAATCTTTACCTCCACCCACTTGCTGTGTGAATCGACTATTATAAGAAAATTTGTGCCCATAAATGGACCCGCATAGTCTATATGTAATCTCGACCATGGCTTTAACGTTGCCGGCCATGGTTTTGATTCCGCTATTGGTGGATGTTTGCTATTTTGACAACATTTATCACATCTTCTGGCTGTCATCTCGATGTCCTTGTCAAGGCCGGGCCACCAAAAATAGCTTCGTGCTGTCGCCTTCATTGCCGTCATGCCTTGGTGTACTTCATGAAGCATCTCTATCATCTTTGAACGCAATTTCCCTGGTATAATAACCCTAGCACCCCATAACAAACATCCCCCATTTATAGATAATTCATATACTTTACTGGAGTACGGCTTGAACTTATCTGATTTATCAGGAAAATTTGTGTCTTTACGTTGAATGTGTCTAAAAACTTCAGATAGTATTGGATCTTTTCTTGTTGCCTGAGCAATAGTGTATGATGTTACTAAAAACTGGTCTTCCACTTCACCAAAGTATAGAATTTCAGGAATCTCCGAAACTTTAATTTTTTCCTCACTTAAGGGTAATCGACTAAGCGCATCAGCGTTCTGGTGTTTTCTTCCCTCACGATATTCCATACTATACTGGTAAGCCCCTAACATCAATGACCACCGTAGCATTCTAGGAGATATATGTGGTGATATTGGCTTTGTTGGATCAAATAACCCTAAGAGTGGTTTATGATCTGTCACTATGGTGAATTTTCGACCACTTAAAAACTGGTGAAACTTTTTTATGCCAAAAATTATTGATAGAGCCTCCTTATCCAATTGGGCATAATTTTTTTCGGCTGGCTGTAGTGTCCTGGACCCAAAAGCGATAGGTGCCTCCCGACCGTCTGGCATTTTGTGAGCTAGGACTGCCCCTACCCCATATGGTGATGCGTCTCCACTTAAAATTAGGGGTAAGTCTTCTGAGTAATGAACTAAAAAATTCTCGGATTGAAGTTGTTGTAGCTGTTACTGCGCTTAAGAACCGTTTCTACTTTTAAATAAATAAGTCCCGTTTTGAACTTGTACATTAAAATAGAACATTTATTTAAAACGCGAGAGTACAAAATATATAAACTTTACCATACAAGGCCAAACTACTAAGTGAAGTTAAAAGAATAAAATTACATTTGTTAACTAACAGAAAGTACAGAAATAATGGGAAAACAACAAAGTAAATAACGTTGCCAGATTTAAGGGCTTTATGGCTTGCCAACATCTCCCCCTTTTTAGGAAGGCGAATATCTTCTTGGAGCTCGCCGATGCCTTATTGACCTCCTCGGCTCCACGGACTCAATAGCGAGGCTAGGTACGTCCCCTTCTAAGAGTTGCGATGTAGTTGGTTCCGATGGTTGCAGCTGTACTGAATTAGGTAGTTCACTGCCGCTGTCGGGTGACGTTGCATCTTCTTCATAGCCATCCGAGTAAGTTATATGTGGTTCGTGATCACCCGTATAACGCTGCCGTAGTTGGTTTATATGGGCCCTTATGAGTGTATTACGACGACCTGTTGAAATCAGCACGTTGTAAACTACTGCGCCGACCCTTTCGACTATTTCTCCTGGCACCCAAGACATTTTATTTTTATAATAAGTTTTCGCATAAATTTTGTCGCTGACGTTAAAAGTGCGTACCTTAGCTCCGTGTTTTCTATTATAACATTCTTCCATACTTGAGTTACGCATGTTACTCGTGGCTGGATTTGATTTTAACAAATCTAGAGTTGTTTGAATACGTCTTCCAACAAATATTTCAGAAGGTGATTTACCGTCCGGAGCACTTGGGTTTGGCGTTGCTCTATAATGCAATAAAAAGTTTAATAAATTTTCTTTATCATCAGGGTTAGCATCACAATATGATTTTTCCAGGGCTTTTTTTATTGTCTCGACAAACCGCTCTGCTTGCCCATTAGACTGTGGGTGATAAGGTGGAGTTCTGATGTGTTTGATTCCTCGCCCTTCACAAAAATTTTGAAAAAATGAACTGGTGAATTGGGTACCGTTATCCGACACTATTAGTTTTGGTTGGCCATATCTCGAAATAAACTCATGCATCAATTTGGTGATTTCCTTTGATGAAATTGTTGTAGTTTGCATCACCTCAGGCCATTTTGAGTACGCGTCCACCACCACTAAATAGTATTTACCTCTTAGGGGACCCGCGATGTCTATATGCACTCGATCTAAAACTGTTGCCGGTATAGGCCATGAGCTTAATACAGATTTAGTAGGCGATGGTGCTACTAAAACGCAATTTTGACATTGTTTTACGAATAGTGATATCTCAGCATCTATATTTGGCCAATATACATAGGATCTTGCCAGGCTTTTCATGCGTTCGATACCTTGATGTCCTTTATGTAACTGGTGTAGAATTCGACGTCTAAAAACTTTTGGAATCACCAACCTTTCCCCGGCCATGATGCAATTGTTGACTATGCTTAAAGATTCCCTTCGACAGTAATAGGGTTTAATAGGCAAGGGAATATTTGATGATGTAGGCCAAACGTTTGTGATACACTTAACGACCTCTTGTAGCTCTGTGTCTTTTGCCGTTGCTATACGAACCATATTTTGAGTCACTGGCAGATGTTTAATGTTGTTCTCAATGATGAAATTAAAATCGTCTTCAGTTTGGATAGCTGCTACTATAAAATCGTCATTTTGCTGTTGCTTCCCTACAAGGCGTGAAAGGATATCGACATTCCCAAAATCATTTGTGTTAACATATTGAATTTGGAAATCATAGCCCATTAAAACGAGAGCCCACCGCTGCAACCTGTTTGCTGTGTGGGTTGGAATACCTTTTTTCGATCCAAAAATTGCAATCAAAGGTTTGTGGTCTGTCAACAACGTGAATTTCCTTCCATAAATCATACGATGGAATCTCGTGCATGCAAAAACTAATGCCAAAGCTTCTTTTTCGATTTGGCTATACCTCTGCTCCGCTGGTGTTAGCGCTCTTGAAACGTGGTAAATTGCCTTCCTGGTTCCATCAGGCATATCGTGAAAAATTTGTGCACCAAGTCCAACCATGGATGCGTCGGCTGCCACAAATATGGGTAATTTGCTATTGTAGTGTGTTAAGAGCAAATTTGATTGTAGCATTTTCTTGAATTGTTGAAAAGATGACTCACATTTTGCATCCCAGTTCCAATTTGATTCGGCTTTCAATAAATTGTCAAGGGGATGCCTCAGATCACGCATACGTTTAATGAACTTGCCGTAATAATTTATAGCACCCAAAAAGGAGCGAAGTTGAGATATGTTTTGTGGGCGTGGCATGTGTGATACGGCTTCTATCTTTTTAGGGTCAGGACGAATACCACCTGATTCTATTACGTGGCCCAGGTAGTTAATTGAAGTTTGAAATACGTCGCACTTTTCCCACTTTATTGTTAGACCATGATCATGAAAACGTTTGATGACCTCTCTGACTTTTGTAAAATTTGCATCAAGTGTTGACGTTGCGATTATCACATCGTCCAAATAAGCTATGACACCATCGAGCCCTGCTAGTATCGTGTCCATAGCCTTTTGGAACGCACCAGGTGCGGATGTTACTCCTGGAGGCAAACGATTAAACAAATACAACCCTTTGTGTGTTGTTATGGTTAGTAGTCTTTTTGATGTTTCATCCACTTCGAACTGTAAATATGCGTCCGAAAGATCAATCTTACTAAAAAATTTGCAATTTGACATCTTGGCGAAAATTTCATCTGCGTGTGGTATCGGATATAAGTTGGGTTCCATGCACTGATTCAGCCCTGTTGAATAGTCTCCACAAATGCGAATGCTGTTGTTAGCCTTACGTACAACGACTATTGGTGCCGCCCATTCTGAGTGTGTGACTTGTGTTATAATGCCTTCGGATTCTAGTCGGCTTAATTCAGCTTCCACCAATGGTAATGTTGCATACGGTACCGGTCTTTTTGCTTTAAATACCGGTGTACTATTTGGTTTTGTATACAACGTGACATTAAATTTGTTGCAATGTCCCGTTTTGGGCTGAATTACCGCCGGGAAATATTCACGAATTTCATTTAAAATTGTATTACGATCTACAACTGCTGAAATATGTTTGCAGATGTGATTTAAGCTACAATTCCAATAGCCAAATTTGTCTATTAAGTCTGTGCCGAAAATGTTTAAATTTTCCAACCCTGTAACACAAATTTTTGCTATGTGTTCTTCATTGTTGTGTCGCAGTGTAGTTCTAAATTCCCCAATGATAGGTATTTTGTTGTTAGAAGCATCCGATACTTTTTGCATACAAGGCTGCAATTTCGGTTTCCCAATTTTTATCCAGTTTGATTTTGATATTATAGTCACATCGGCCGCTGTATCTAATTGTAGTTCTACGTGATGGTTGCTTATGTGCAGTAAAACAAATTTTCTGCGATCTACATGACTTTTTACCGTTTTGACATTTTTCTGAAACGTTGGCGTCGCTGCCACTACGTTCGTACGGCGTTCGTTGTTGTTTTTATCATCGCTGCTCGCACGGTGCTCGTTGCGTTTGTATGCTTGCCTGCGCCCATTTTGTTGTTGATATTTGTGGTTCTGCTGGACGGATTTTTTAAAACATCCACAATAACCCTCTTTATGACCGATTTTACCACAAGTCTTGCATTTATGACTAGATTAAGTGCATTCTTTAACAAAGTGCATAGACCCACATTGCCAACAGGGACGCTTTGGGCCATCAACTTCGTTCTTGTTTGAGCCGAAATTTACGTTTTCAGTGGTTGCGTGATGTCTTAGTTTGTTGTTCTTGTATTTCAAAGCCCTTACTTGCGGTGTTTGTGTTTCCACTAGGTTGGTGTCATTCTTGAGTATCGTCATACGTTGTATTTCTGTTGTAAGCTTCTCAAGCGTTATGTCTGAAGTACTTTCCAGCATTGATATTAACTTACTGCGTATTTCTGTATAAGACGGCGATTGTAGACCAATGACAAAAATAAGGCACTTTAATTGTTGCGTTGACATTTGTGCATGTTGAAAACGTTCACATTGTTTGTTCACTCTGCCGGCATACATAACGATGTCTTCGTTGTCATCTTTTTGTATCCTAAGACAGTTGTAGCGAACACTGAACAAAGATTCCTTGCAATCAAACAAAGCTTTTAACTGTTTCAAGGTATCTGCAAACTTTAACTCTTGAGGCTTTCGTGGTAACAAAAAATTCGAATACTTGTCGTATACGTCTTGGCTTAATTTGCGAAGAATTAGCCGAACTTTAGATGCATCATCTAGAGCCTTTGCATCTTCAGCGAACAACACCTCATACCGGTTGTACCAGTTGGTAAAATAAGCGTCAGACTCGGGATCGTAGCGAAATTCACCAATGCTTTTAGCTAAAACGTCCATCAAATTCTCGTGCCCTGCTTGTGTTGAAGGTTGTGGTGCCGCTGCACCGCTGGGGTTTGTTACAAAATTGGCGAGTTTGTCTAATAGCTCTTGCTGGCGTTGAGCAGTTTCCGTTTGTTGAGTTAAAATTTTTGCCACGACCGTTTCTAAGGTAGACATTTTTCTTTATATTTTCTTAAAAAAAAAAACGAATACTTTACAATAAAACAAAAATCCACAAATCCTCGTCGCCACTGTTGTAGTTGTTACTGCGCTTAAGAACCGTTTCTACTTTTAAATAAATAAGTCCCGTTTTGAACTTGTACATTAAAATAGAACATTTATTTAAAACGCGAGAGTACAAAATATATAAACTTTACCATACAAGGCCAAACTACTAAGTGAAGTTAAAAGAATAAAATTACATTTGTTAACTAACAGAAAGTACAGAAATAATGGGAAAACAACAAAGTAAATAACGTTGCCAGATTTAAGGGCTTTATGGCTTGCCAACAGAAGTACTTTTTTTGCTTGGTTAAAACTGGATTTTTGTTCACTTCCCCATTTAAATTTCGCATCTTTTTTTAATAGCCTGTAAAGAGGTTCTAACAATTTACCTTTATTCTGGAAAAATCTGTCATAAAACGTTTTTAAGCCAAGAAATGCTTGTAGTTGCTGTTTATTTCCTGGTTCAGGTGCATGAGAGATCGCCCTGATTTTTTCATCTGTTGGCCGGACACCCTGTTGATTTATGGTGAACCCCAAAAATGTTACTTCGTTAACTGCAAAAATACACTTAGATTTTTTTAACTTTAATCCGGCTTCCTCTATGCGCTGGAGTGTAGTTTTTGTACGTTGCCACATTTCATCGATACTGCTGCCACCAATCAGGATATCATCTAAATACACAACAACTCCTTCTACGTTAGCCAAAAGTCCTTCCATTATTCGTTGGAAAATACTTGGCGCTGTTGAAATTCCAAATGGTAGCCTGGTAACTTCAAAAAGTCCACGATGCGTATTTAGTGTCAGTATTTTGGCCGAATCATCATCTACTTTCACTTGGGTATAAGCACGATCCAAGTCTAATCGCGAAAACCACTTACAATTTGCTAGAGTTGCCAAAACTTCAGTATTTGTTGGTAAAGGGTACGTCTCCTTACAAATCATCTGATTTACGGTACATTTGTAGTCGCCACAAATACGAATACTGCCGTCTGGTTTTATTACTGGCACTACTGGAGTCGCCCATTCACTAAAATTCACTGGACGGAGTACGCCTTCCTTCTCCATAACCTTTAACGCATCCTCAACCTTGGATTTCAATGCAAATGGTACTTGACGATTACGAAATAATTTTGGTTTGCATGAACTTGTCATCATAAGTTTTACTGGTTGACCCCTGTAGTCACCTAGATGTTCATCAAAAACAGAATTAAATCTGGAAATCTCACCTGGTATTTCCGATTCAATTTTGTGTACTGGACACTCTATACGAATTCCAAAATCTTCAAACCAATTTCTGCCCAATAGTGCCTGACCATTACCACTAACTACCAATAATGACATATTCTTGTTGCAACCTCCAACAGAAACCGGTACTTCTATTTCGCCAACCATTTTAAGATCCGCAATGGATCCCCAAACTCCTAATTTTATTTGACTTCTATTCAATTTACAATGGCCAAATTTTTCGATGAACTCCCTCTCGCTTATGATTGAATATCCGGCCCCGGAATCTATCTCCATTTGTACTGGTCGCCGGTCAATCATCACCACCTTCTTAATTGCTGGCGAAGTACAGCCGCTCATTGATAAAATGAAATCAGTCTTGTCCTCCTTCTGTTGGCAGTCATCAATTTGGTTCACTGAACCCTTTGGTTTTCTCGATTTTGATTTTGTAATGCAAGCCTTTTCGATGTGACCCCGTTTTTTGCAAAAATGGCAATCAACATCTTTGAATTTGCATTTGTCCGGTTTGTGATTACCACCACATCTATAGCAACTACCACCCTGGTGTTTGTCATTTTTGGCTTTTATTATTTTGTGAATTTCCTGTTGATTCGCTGGCATTTTTAAAGCCGTTAAATTTTTCTGTGCTTCTTCACTGGCTATTGCTTCATCCTGTGCAATTTTTAGCGTTAGCTTGTCGTTTGACAACAAACGTTTTTGTAAATTTTCGTCACGCATACCACATACCAATCTGTCGCGTAACATATCATCCAAATTATCAAATTCACAAAACTGGCTTAGTTTCCTCAGAGCTGCCAAAAATTCTGGTATTGACTCTCCTTCCTTTTGATCCCTGCGATAAAATTGAAAACGTTGTATAATTTTATTTGGTTTGATAGTAATTCGATTGCCCTGTTGTACGTAAAGTTGTCATCCAAAATATCATCCGGTGTGGCAACAGATTTTAACAATGTATACGCCTCTGGGCCACATGATGACAAAAATATCGCCTTTTTTATTTTCTGATCCGTCACTGCATTTGCCATAAAGAAAAACTGCATCTGTTCCAAATACACCTGCCACTGACCATTTGCCACTACAAACTGACCCAATTCTCCGTATACTGACGCCATTTTGTTTGTTTGCAAGGCTTGTTGATTTTCTGGAGTTTTCTTCTCACTGGGACCACTGGTTATTTCCTCTTCTTGATCCTCGTCGCCACTTAACATAACTTGATTCAGTTATGTAAATAAAAGTCTGTAATTGTATTTTCAGATTGCTTATTTATTAACTAATAAAGAATGTGTAGAATATATATGATGCTTAGTGAGGTTTACGAAGAAGCAGACGAATGCATAAAAACTCATGATTAGTGATGTCAATTGTTCGTTTTCTAACTCGCCAAGTTACAGTAGTGTCAATGTTCACTACACTACAGTTATGTTATCTCTAATGAAGACAGAATTTTTTTGTTATGTTATCTTTAATGAAGACAGCATTTTTTGTACATATTTATTGCCGGCAATTTATGTTTCAATGATTGTTAATCAATTTTATTGCTAACATATACGTTAGACTGGCCATAGCGTTATATAGAAAAAATTAAAAATGTTAAATCCAAAAGTTTTCGCACTGAAAAATATGAGGTTGGAGATAACAATAATTATGCATATTTTTTTTTTTTTTTTTTTAATTCCGAGTACCTCCGGGTTGAGCCCAAACTTTTATTACATTACCCATTTGTCACTATTTTTGTTCCTGTTTGTATTTAAATAACAAAAAAAATCTGACTTTATGTTCCCAACTGAATTTCTTCGATACCTTTAATTATTACCTTTCCAACGAGCCGCAATAGTCTGCTGATAAACTACAGATAATCTTGCCCGGAATACCCAAAAACCAAGGTCCAAAAAAAAATTTATTTTTTAATTTTTTTTTTTATTTATTTTTTAATTTTTTTTTATTGCTGATAATATTATACTAATGAAGATTTATTGTGGGATGAAAAGTTTTTTCTGTAGTGCTCCACAACTTGAAGCAAATACTGCTTATCCTCTTCGTCGTATGTCAATGCCCGATTGAAATCTGTTATTAGTTTTATTGCTCTTTCTGCCGGGTCATTTACAACGGTTAAGTGTTGGCATATTCGTTTTGCGGTGCAGTATTCTTCTTGGTCCTTCCAAATCGATGGATCCAATTCAAAAAATGTCACATCGATTTCTAAACGATGAAAAAAACGCTTGGTGCGAGGAGTAACGAAAGAACTTAAATCCTTATTTTCAAACGATTTCACTTGTTCCAGCGTTAAGTTTAATCTTTTTGGAATAACTTTGTCATTTTCGTCAACATGATTGCCAAGAGCTTCAACCATTTTCCGCTTCACTTCAATAGATATAGTTACATCGAAAAATCCAAGAGCCTCCGCCTCTTCCGATAAATACCATAAATGGTTTTTGAATTTTGACAATAAGGCATTTGAAACATTTAGATCGAAATATGAAATAACGTCTTTAATAAATTGTAAATCTTGACGCGGTGCAGATACAGCGTTAACGCATCCGAACCAATACGAAACATAAATTCGCGTCAAGAAAATGCAAATGTTTCGAATGCCTTTCAGCTCGGAGGATGTCATCTTGAATTGTTCGCGAAGCAAAAAAATCTTATAGCAGTATATAGCTTTGGACATAAACCTTGCATGAATTGTTGCGCCAGGCAAACGCAACTGCGTAAAATTTGGTACTTCCTTACCAAGAAAAATTAGCGAAAGTTGCAACAACTCCTTATAATCGGCTCGCACATAATGAGATTTCAACGCCTCAAGACAAAAGTTCTTGTGCGTCTCTATTTCATCCAATACTCCACTCTTGAAAGTATTGATAGTCATATTTTTCCAGTCTTTTGAAAAACGATTAAAGAGAGTGACTTCTGGTGCTGATGTTTTTCCGAAATTTAAATCAAACACAGCTTTAATAAGCAATTCGCTGATATGATGGCGACACGGTAGAAAAAGTAAATCGCGACCCAATTTACTTTCAAGCAAATATGCTGAGCCTTTTTCAATACCAGTGTTTGTAGATGTTGTGTCAAAAGCCACAATTTGCACTAAATTATCAATCTTCCATTTGCGTAGGAATTTTTCAATGCCTTTAGCAATATTTTCACCACAAGATTCTTCAAGTTTTGCAATGCCAAGGAGTTTTTCTTCGTTCTCTGCGGTTATAACGAGAGCCAATCGATCAACTTTGTCCTTGCCTTTCATATCTGGAAGCATTTTTCCGTCCCAGTGCAAGACAAATACTTCAGGAATCTATGTTGAAATTAAATATTATGTTAATTTCCTTCAAGATATTTATTTATATTTAATTATTAAATATGTACCTTGAATTCATCTATGATCTGTTTCGCTTGTCTGCGCCGATATTCCTTTCGCATTGTTTGAAACGATGTTCGGTTAAAGACGAAATCTTCCACTTTTATGTCGTTTAAGTCAGGTTGCATTTCCTGCAACTTTCGCAAGACGGCTGTAATTGTAGCAGATGTTAAATGCATTGCATCGCGATCACTGATGCGGCATTTATCCATGCTTGCTAACATTCGATCATCCGGAGCTGAATTGTTCATTTCTACACCTTCGTATATAATAATTTCTGAGGAATCTGTATCAGACGCAGCCTCATCTTTGAACAAAAGGAATAATTAAAAATAACAATAAAAAAGACATTATATTGACCAATAAATAGAACTTCTTGTAACTCTTCTTCATATTTTCGCTTGCGCTTTTCTGATTCTTTCAGTAGCTTCGCTTTGCGTTCTTGTTTTCGTGACAGCTTCAAATCCTGGCCTGACATACAACCTGACCGACCCTTTTCTCTTTGCAACAGAAGGAAATCTTTGTCCTCTCCAATAGTCATCGTTTCAAGTGCATCTGCAGCTGCGATATCACATATATAATTTTCTATCTTTTCACAGAATTCGTTCTCATCGTTTCTATATTTTTCATATTTGCCAAATCTGTTCTTGGACAAATTTTTCCATTCGGCATAAAGTAATTTAAATTTTTTCATGCAGTTGATTTCGGTCATTGTGGGAATATTTGCTTTTTGCCAAAATTCAAGAGTTGAATGCATTGTATTTTTTATGCTTGCCTTCACAGGGAGTTTTTGCACTCGGGTTTTATAAAAAAATAATTGAAGAACTTGCTTCATATTAGGCAACTTTGCGCCTTTCAGTTCACTTTAGCATTTTCCCACCAAAAATATATCATTATCGGATCGTAGTTTCTTAGATGAGCTTGCCATTATAACTTTATATTGTTTTGTTTTATTTAATTTGTTTTAACTTATTATTCACTGCCCACTTGTTTCTCTTATCACTTTTACTTTAAAACTGCAAATTTTTCACATTTTTGTAGAAAAAAGACAAAATAGTCTACCTGTTTTGAATGTTCTAGTAAAAAGTCATAAAACCACAAAATTCCGTTACATTTTTAAACATTTATTGCATGTGTTTTTTTTTATCAGAATGGTTGGAAATTTCCATAACCCTTCGACCAATGCATTGACATAATCTGATGCAACAACTGATCATAAAAAATTACTTCAAGGTTAAGCGTTTTTATTAATTTCCTTCAATGGTAACAACCAAACTTATTTTTTTACATGTAAAAACTGGCAAGTATTTTTCGACATAAGACAAAATGGTCTACCTGCTTTGGATCTTTTAGTAAAATGTTTACAAAAACATAAAACCAAAAATTCCATTAGGCTTTTACTACCAATTCACGAAAACGATCTAGCACAAAATTTGCCTAAAAATTGGAGCTTGTGGTTTTTCATACCTTCTATTAAAAAAAATTTATGCGTATGAGCACAAATTATAGCGTATGAGCTGCAATTTGGAAGGACCAAGAAGAATACTGCACCGCAAAACGAATATGGCAACACTTAACCGTTGTAAATGATCCGGCAGAAAGAGCAATTACTAAAAACTAATTACAGATTTCGACGACGACGAAGAGGATAAGCCAACAAAAAGGCTTCATTAGTAAGTTATCAACAATAAAAAAAATTTTAAAAATTCACCTATTTTTTTGGACTTTGGTTTTTGGGTATTCCGGGCAAGATTATCCGTAGTTTATCAGCAGACTATTGCGGCTCGTTGGAAAGGTAATAATTAAAGGTATCGAAGAAATTCAGTTGGGAACATAAAGTCAGATTTTTTTTGTTATTTAAATACAAACAGGAACAAAAATAGTGACAAATGGGTAATGTAATAAAAGTTTGGGCTCAACCCGGAGGTACTCGGAATTAAAAAAAAAAAAAAATAAAATATGCATAATTATTTTTATCCCCAACCTCATATTTTTCAGTGCGAAAAATTTAACTTTTCAAAAAAATTTCCACTATGGCCACTCTAATATACGTGCTACCATAAAACATCAAATTTGGTTTGAAAATAAGGCTTGAAGTTTTTTTTATATAAAAATATTAGTTTTATTTTAACAAAAAAATACAAGTTTAATAAAATTAATATTTATACATAAAAAAGACCTCAAAAAAATCAATATGCATTTAAATAATAAAAGTCGAATAAGAAATTTGTATGAATAAAAATAATTTTTGATTTTGACATCTTGTGTTAAAGATAATTGCTCAGCAATGTATTATAACATTTGTTGCTGAACATGTGTTCAAATACATATTTATATGGCACACGTTAATATCTGGTGCTGCCAATAGAATTTGTTAGTTGCCACGGCAATAACTGCCAAACTAATTGCTCGTCTAGACTTAGGGTTATTCTGCAGACGTTATTGCCAACTTGCTGATATAATTAAATTTGGTGTAGACCTGGGGTAAGTTATATAGAATTATTTTTTTTGAGGCCCAAATACATCAAGCTTTGTGGTAGTATTAGTGAAAATGTGTTTGTATGTGTGACACCGGCAGCGCTTGATGAAAAATCAAAAAATTTAGATATGACGGTTAATATTACGTCCAGCACACGTACACGTTGAATTCGCCGGCTGGACAAGCATTTGATAAGTGTATTTGGCCCTTTAAACATTTTAATTGATCTCCAAAATCCAATCTTTTAAAAAGTTAGACACAAAGTTCAATATAAAATCCTTTACAATTTCTTCAATTCCAAAAAATCTGCAATTTGACAGGAAAAATCTTCAAATCTCACTTCGTCATTTTTGCAACGAAAAATCAGCAAATTGCATAGAAATCTGCAAGTTGTACCATGTTAAAACATATTAAAATTCTTAGTGCCGGTTCACACACGTCAAGGGGAATAGAAATGGCATTCTCTTTTCCCTTCTCTCCTAAAAGCTCAAGACTTGAACCAAACTTGACGTGTGTGAACCGGCACTTAGATTTTTTTTTATAAAAATTTCATATTTTACATTGAAGTATACTTTTCAAGGCGAATTCATAAAAGTGACTCGAAAATGTCACCTGTATGAATTCGCCTTTATACTTTGGCAATAGTACTATTGGGAATGCTTATTGCTATGTATAATGACAGCTAGCAAATTAGGGCGAGAAAATAAAAAAAGGAAAACACCACAGAAAGCAAAAATAAAGAAAAATCAACAAAAAATTTATTAAAAAAAAAATAATAGATAATTAACTTATAATAAAGTTTAGAAAATATACATTTGAAAACAAATATTCATCACAAATTGAAAAGTATAAAAAGAAAAAAACTATGTCATTAATCGATAAATTACAAGAACAAGAGCCAATACCTTTGGCCGATGACGATCCACAGGGTAAATTGCCTATTAAAATTTAAAAATAAAACTTTAAAATTAAAAAAATTTCAGTGATCATTAACGATGATGATCTACGTTCAAATATTCCCAATGGTCATTCCATGGATTCACTAAGATCGTCTTTTACTAATCGTAGTTCCACTCCAGATTCGCACAATTCTATAGACCCAGAAATAAGTCCAGACGAAAAGGAAGAAAAGGCACGTTTGATTACCCAAGTATTGGAGTTACAAAATACTTTAGATGATTTGTCACAACGTGTAGACTCAGTCAAAGAAGAAAATCTTAAATTGCGTTCCGAAAATCAAGTTTTGGGACAATATATAGAAAATCTTATGTCTGCGTCATCGGTATTTCAATCTACCAGCCCAAATTCAAAAAAAAAGTAAATTATATTCACCAAAATCAAGCTTTTTAACAGAAAGATGTTTTTAAAATTCGTAGCTATTATTACTTACGACTATATTTATGTTCTCATATAATGCATATGTTTGTATGTACCCACAAACAAACATACATATGCATGTGTATTTTTATATTGTATGTCATACATTAGTTAAATCCCTGCAAGCATTTTATTAAAAAATTAATCATATTCGAGTCATTTACGACTCCTCTGCGCGATTAAAATAAGCATATATGAGCTCATTTTCTGATCATAAATGACTGTTTTCTCGGGAGAAAATGGTACCCTACCCGGGACTCTTCTTGAGGAGTCTCTTATTATCCGCTTTTCTGATCAGTTTCGGCTCATTTTTGACTCATATTTTTAATGATTTGCGAGTCTTTTTCGACTTATTTCTCAGTCCTGTTTCTAATCATTTGCGAATCATTTATGAGTCGTTTTTAGTCGTATTTCTGATCGTTAAAGAGTCTTTTTCGACCCTTTTTTTAGTCATATTTGTAATCGATTACAAAAAGAAATATTTTTCGATTTAAATTATTAATTACATACTTCAGTTTATTAAATTGATATAAATTAAAATTATTATTAAATTATATAATAGATGAAATTATATAATAATAATAATATAAAAATGTTAAGTAAAAAAAATTACAGTAAAAAAGGAATTGAATTTATAAAAAAAATAATAATAGTGGCTTGAGACAAATGTTCGATATGCGTTTATCGTTTTTACCATAACTCTAACTTGGCCGTCTTTTAAAGACTTATATGAATACTGATCTGCGGCAATAACAGTTGAAAAATATTTGATCATGTCTTTTTATTTGTAACATTAGGGAGATACAGTGGCGGTGGATTTGGTTCGGTGGGCTTCAAAATGTTGATACCATTGTCATCTTCATTAAAAAGGTCAATGAATCTATTCGTGCTCGATTTTGGAGATTCTTCATTATTGATAATTTGTCTACGTTTGTTTTCATACAACAGTGGCGAAATTTGACGTTTTCTTGAGTGTGAAATAGTTTGTCATTCTATTTTTTCAGAATTTTGAGGATCATCACGTTTTTGTGCGACAACACCAGAGCCAATGGCAGTGGCATTAGCCATAGGCACTGTTTTATTTCTTGCAATTTATACAACACTTATTACCTTTTATTTGAGTTTATATTGAAAAACAAATCTCAATTGATATATTATTTTTTGATTTTAATTAAATTAAATAATTTTTTCAAGATAACAGAAAAAGCAAACGAAGCCTTTCCACTTTTTAATTTTAAATGAATCATCTAGATGAGCAAAATATTATTCATAAATAACTTCAAAATAGTCGCATTTCAAACACCTGTGTGATCCTTTTTCGATTGATGTATGTTTTGTTATTGTATTTTCAATAAATTACTTTCCAAGCATAAGCACGAATCATTTTCGAGTCGTTTTTCAAGCGCGCAAGTGATTAATCAGTTTTTAATCGTCAAAAGTACTCGAGGAAGACTCAGTAAGGTGAGTTTTGATAAAACAATCTTCCAAATGCTAGTAGGGATATTCGAATCAAAATGTTTATATATATCTATAATATCGATTCTATACATACATATATTATTGCAATAAAATGCCTTTTTTAAATGTAAGCAAACAAATATATATTTTTTTTAAGTAAGTTGCTTCATTATATAATTTTTTATTTAATAAAATAAAATAAAGCCTTAATAAATTTGTTTTAATATTTTATTAATCAAAAAAAAGTTATTAATTTGTAACCGATTATGGCCTTTAAGGCTAGGTTATTGGTAATGTAAAAATATTTATTATTTTATTTAGAAAAATTAATAATTATAATTAAATTATAATAATTAATAAAGTATAAGGAGTACTAGCAACTGAGGCTCTCGACTCTCTGTTGGTATGTATGTACATTTTAAATAAGGTTTTGTAAACCATTTGTTGTTACAAATTTTTAGATTAATTTAATATTTTTGTCACACGTGTGTCTAAGGAGATCAGTTGGTGTATTCGTTCCGAAAATGCTGGTTCTGGATGAATTGTATGTAGGGCACTCGTCAAGAATATGGGCTATGTTGAGGTGTGTGTTACAGGTGGAACATACTGGAGCTTGAGTTCTTTCGAAAATATGTTGATGGGAAAATTTGCAATGACTGATTCTAAGACGTACAAATAAAATAGTTTCATTTCTGGAGCAGTTTTTGGGGTATAATGGTTTGTCTCCTGTTGGGTTGATGTGTTTATAATTGTGCTGGTAATCGGACCATTTTTGTGCCTTTGTGGATGTCAAAAAGGTACTGATGGTATTAAGGATATCCCGGGTTTCCATAGTCGAATATTTTATCAAAGGTCGTAGTTTAGCTTCTTCGGCGGCAGAGTCAGCGTATTCGTTTCCTATAATGCCAACATGGGAAGGTACCCACATAACTTTGATGTTATTTAAGTTTTGGTTGCAGATATTTCTTATTTGGTTGATTATTGGCGATTCGTACCAAGAGTTTTTGATGGCATGAATTGCTGAGAGACTGTCGGAGCAGATTATAAACTTGGAACTATTTTTTGTCGCGTATTGTGCTGCAACTAGGATGGCCAATGCTTCAGCTGTGAAATTGGAGCAATAATCGTCGATGAAACCGGCGTTTATGAGGCTGCCCTCGTGAGTAACAACAGCAAAGGTAGTGTAGTTAGTTGATTTGGATCCATCAGTGTAGAGAAAATTCCAGCTATTTGCAGAAAAACTCTCGGTGATAGCTTTAAACATGGCTTTGTATATGAGGGAGGAGGTAGTGGCCTTAGGCAAGTCTGCCAAAGATAAAATAAATGAATGTTCATTTGTCAGCCAAGGTGGTTCTTCATAATGGGTCATAAGTGAAGGACGAAGCTGTAAGTTTAGTTTTTTTGAGAAATCTATGCACCGTCTGATGGAAGATTGAAGTCTAGGTATTCTATTTCTATTTATAGTTTTTTTAACCTCTTCAAATAACATTTTATTCCGGCAATTAAAAAGTTTGGGAATAAGTTTCCACGTTAGATAGCTAGTTCGATCGATGATAGAAGGCATACCAGCTTCTGCCAAAAGAGTTTTTGTGGGGCTGGTTGGAAAAGCTCCGATGCTTCGACGTACTGCGGCATGGTAAGGTGCTTGTATTAATTTGAGATGCGAGTATGCGCACCATCCATATATAGGAAGTGCGTAATCTATTTTTGAGAGCATAATTGACTGCGTTATGTTTATCATAGTGGAAATATGAATTTTAAAGTTTTTAGATGTTAAATATTTTATAATATTTAATCTTGAGTTTAGTGTTTTACGCAGTTGTAGACAGTGTTCCTTAAAAGTAAAGCCTTTGTCGAAAACTATACCAAGGATTCGTAAGTTATTAACACGTTTAATTTTTACGTTACTGTACTCGATGTCAGAGAGCGTGCAATTGTGTTTTTTGCAGATGTGCAGAATATTGCATTTTTCTATAGAGAGTTTAGCTCCGGACTTTAAACACCATTCATCTATTTTTTTTAAAGTATCTTCGAAGATCTTCTTAACTTGGTTGTTGTCGTTAAGTTTTGTAAAAATAACTGCATCATCAGCATAAATAGTGTGTTCTATGTGTTTTTGAGCAGATAAGATTTTACTAAATTCGTTAAACGCTATAATAAATAAAATCACAGACAATGGTGATCCTTGAGGGATGCCGTTGTTTAGTGGTGAAGTTTTAGAAAGACTCCCATTGATTCTAACTTTAAATTTACGGTTGCATAAAAAGTTTTTGATTGTTAAAAACATGTTTTTTCCTATTTTCCATTCATCTAGTTGCTTCAAAATAATGTGAACGCCAATTCTATCAAAAGCTTTTTCAAAATCAGTGGATAAGATAGAGACATGGTTTTTGCTCGACAGAGCTTTAGCTATGAAATTTTGGAGGTAAAGAAGGACATCATCTGTACCTTTCTTCTTCATAAATGCAACTTGATTAGGTGTTAGAAAATTATTTGATTGAATGAACCACATTAATCTTCTAGCGATAATTTTTTCGAAGATTTTGCTGACACAGGAAAGCAGAGAAATCGGTCTGTATCCAGAAACAAAGAGGTGATCTTTGTTAGGCTTTGGGATTGGGATAACGATTGCTGTTTTCCATGCTTGCGGGAAAATATTGGACGTGAGTATATTGTTGTATACCGAAAGCATATGTCTTTTAGCTGTCAGACATAGATTTTTTAGCATCGCATATGAAATACGGTCTTCACCAGGCGTTTTACCAGTTGCTGAATGCATGGCGTCCTCTAATTCGGAGATGCTGATGGGATTTTCAATTTTGTTTGCATGTTTATTGTAGTTTTGGTGGCTGTAAAGATGGTATGTAGAACTTGCTTTGTTGTCACGAAAAAAAGGAGAGAAGTTCCTATCATCTGATTGTTCAGACCAATGTGTTGCAAAAACATTTGAAATTTCCACTGAATCCGTAATATTATTCGAGCCTGATTGTAGGATGTTAATTATGTTTGTATTTTTTGCACCTGTTAGACGTTTAATATCATTCCAAATTCGTTGTGAGGACGAGTTGGGGCTAATGTTTGCAGTGAACTCTTGTAAACATGCGGCTTTACTTTCTTTAACAGCTCTTCTAAATAAAGCGTTATATTTTTTATATTGAACTAGATTATAATCGCTTCTAACCCGTTTAAAATTGTGCCAAAGTCTTTGTTTTTGCTTACGTAATGCGTCAAGATTGGAGTTCCACCAAATTATTTGGCGCTTAAAGCATTTATCACGAGTTTGGGGAATACTAACGTTGGCTGCTGACCTAATGGATTTGATCAAAACAGCTGCTTGCTGATTGAGGTTTTCGGTAAATTTGGCTTTTGTCAGGTTTTCCTTGCATTTTTCATTAAATAAAGGCCAGTTGGCCCGATCTGTTTTAAATTTCGGTGTAAAAATTTTTTTTGTATGGAGTAAACTTTTTTCCACTGTTATTAAGATGGGATAGTGGTCGCTACCATAAAGGCTAGATAGAGTTTTCCAGGAACACATAGGCGCTAGCTGGGGGGAGCAAAACGTGATATCAATATGGGAAAAAGAGTTATGCGTGGAGAAATGGGTAGGAGATCCATTGTTTAAAACAATAAGGTCTTCATTAAGAATAAAATTTTCGATTACTGCGCCACGAGGGTTCGAGTTCAATGAACCCCAAATTGGAATGTAAAAATAAATAAATAAATAATACAAATAAATGACATCATAAGGTATACCTATATGTATTGTGTATGGACAAATTAATTCCGTTTCCTTGAATTATATAGAGGTGCCAGGCGTTATATCCTTTTAACACTTGAGCCAGTGTGGCCATACCCAAAAATATTTTACAGCTAAATCGGCTTTCAAATAATGCTAAAAAAAATCCTAAACTGCCAAAATATAATGCTAAAATTTAAATTTTATTATTTTAGTTAATATACCTTTATATATGATTTATTTTACATAATTATTTCCTATAAACCCACTTCATATTAATAGATTCAATCAATCAGTATCAATAAATAAAACATTTAGTAAACATAAAAAGTGTTACTGCCTGTTCAACGATTTCGAACGTAGACGTTCGCATAGAATTTTATATGGAAAATATTTTAAAAACTGAGTGTTTTTCATATAAATTTTCTATGCGAACGATAACGGTCGAAATCGTTGAACTGGCAGTTAAACTATAAAAGAAATATATTTCAGTCTTTATATACGTACATAAAAAGTTTTAAAACAAAGTAAGTATTTATATTAAGTATTTCAATAAAATAAATAAATCGATCGAGATATCATCATGAGATTGTACATTTTTTTAAAACTATTTTGAACCACATTTAATATAAAGTAGCGAATTCATAGTCTTTAACGTCATTCTATTTCGAGTTTTCGATTTTAAGAGATTAATGCCACTAATAACCTATTTTAACTTCCACGTTGCTAAATGGCAAACCCAAGAACTTCATTGCAAAAGAATCTAATTCACTGAATTGATTTTTATTTAATGCATTTTTATATCCATATACATTTATCGAGAAATCGACTGTTGAGTTCTTATTTAACAATTCATATGAATTTAGTTTGTAATTTCTTCTACAGCGAATTCAATCATTTCTTCTTTAAAATGTTCGCTTAATTTGCATTTATTAGTCTTTAAACTGTTTTCTACACAAAAAAGTTAGTATTTGTCATAGTATAATAAGTACACGGTATGTTCATTAGTCTGCTTTCACACGTTTCATCTTTTGATGCTCAACTCTTATGTTTTTAGGTGAGAGAAGAAAGAAGAAAGGGGGTTAGTACGGAGATGCCTGTACTCGGTCAGTACGCTTTGTGTTTTTATTCGTTGGTATATGCACAACGGTGGCTGCATGTTATTTTTTTCTTTTCTTTTTCTCTTTGATTCGCTGTTAATAAAATTGTTCTTGTTTTGAACCGAAAAAAGTTGAAAACGATTGCTGCGTGTGAATTTATTGGCATCTTTAAAAGGGAATTGAAAAGAAGTTGAGCATCAAAAGATGAAACGTGTAAATTTAGACTTAGGGAGAGTTTTCATTATTTACCCATGTAATGTCAAAATAATTTATTTAATTTTTGGCGCTTGTTTTTATTTTCTTCCATATTTTCTTTTGTCTGACGTTATATGGGCTTTGAGATTGAGATTGTACTTATTTTACCATGGTATTTGTTAAATTATAAAAATTTTTTGGCAATCGTTGTCAAAGTTGACATATTAATTGAGCTATAAAATCTCGGCATGTAATTCAAAATTTGTTTTTCTATTTTAAAAGTTATGGTTCTCTTTTCGTTTACAAAAATTTTCCAAAATCGTAATTGAGGGAAAAAATCAGCTTAATATGAAATTAATGGATCAAACTGATCACGTTTCTATAGCAAAAGAGTAGGGATTTGTATGTGAATTCAACAAAAAATGTGTGGTAGATTTTCAAAAAAAGATTACTTGAATATTCTTAAATTAAATAATGCTAAATATGTAGATGAAAAATGCTAACTGCTAAATGAAAAATTTGCAGCTAAATCAGACAAAGAAATGCTAAATCTAGCTCAAGGCGAATTCATCCCAGGTAATCTCGGTACTACAACAAGTACAACTCGTACAAAAACCACAAGCAATTTGTTTTTGTAAAATCATTGTACAATGTCAATAACAGAAATATAACAAAACAGAAACAAAGATAATAAAAAAGAAAAGAGAAAAGTGTGAGCTTTCAAATGAAAAAAACTAATTTTTTAAAATCTCAAATTTAAAAATTTAATTGTTGCCAAGAACCCCCATATACCTGCCCCAACGAACTTGCAAAATGTAGAATAATGATACCAGTTTTATTGGTATAATATTTTTATCTTTTCTAAAATCCTTGGAAAAAGGTTTCCTGATGATCTGGCCTAAGCAATCAGTGAAATGCGCATAGGGCCTAGCTTTCGCTCAACAATAAGTTTCAGTGTATTTATCAAAATTAAAAATTGGGAGTCTAGCACGTCATAGAGAAAACTTATTAATAATGGCTCATTTGATTTGGTATATGTATAGTATAAGCTACATGTACTACTGGCCATTTCATATTTTTTATGAAACCCTATAAATAAAAATTTAAAGTTTTCTCTGGAGCTACTAAGCAAATTTAGAAACATTGTCTGCACGACATCAAGATAATTTTGATTAATATCGGATTTTTTACTGAATAGGGAAACCTCTTCTCAAGTTATGCTAATACTGTGAGCGTCAAAATAAAGTGTACAGCTTGTTTTCCAATGTAAGAAGTGTTGTAAGTTGTAAAAAAAGTATAATTTCTACTTTGTCAAATTTGATCAGACTTCAAGCTTGCTGTCATCTGTGAAAAATACGTTGCTCCAAAAATTGACGAAAGTAAGTTGGACAAAAAAAAAACATGATAAAAGGTGGAAATAAGAAATTCAAAGGAAAAAATACAGTATCTATAGTGAAGCGTGATAGTGTTGGCTTTTATAATACGTCCTTAAACAGATGAATCAGCCCAATAGTCGCTCAAAATTCTGCAGGAAGAGTACCCAAAACTGTCTACTGCGCTAAATTTAAAATGGGTGGAATCGATGCCATAGAAACTAGAAGCCGTCCTTAAAGCAAAAAGAAATTAAACAAAGTATTAGCCACTTCACTTTTCTTAGTATTTTAAAACTGTACACTTTATTTTGACGCCTTAAAACGGAGTAAATTGTTTTTTTTATTGTACTGGTTTTGTTGTTTTTGAAGTATTTCAAATTTTTAATTTTAATTTGTAAGAACATTGTCCAAAGTTTTGTAAATGATAAAAAACTTCTAAAAATTTGAATTCTTTTTTACTAAAATAACACTTTTTATATTGCAAAACCAGTTGTACACTTTATTTTGACGCTGACAGTATATGTGGTGAATTTATTACTGCCTGTTTAACAAAGATGCTGATTTTAGCCCTGTACAATTATTATATATTATTCCAGGGCTACTAAGGCGGCAACTGCACTACACTGCTGCAAAATGTCCATTGGCCTGAACCGGGGCAGCTTTTTGGTGGATGGCTCTTAAGCGTTTAATAAGAATGGTGTCAATAACGGTGACAGGTTTTGTATCTTTTCCTAACTGGGCCGTGTACATAATTTGTGTAATCTATTTACTATTTATATCTAATGATAAAAAAGTTTTTTTTTATGTACATATGTACCCTACAGATAATATTGGGTTACGTGGTCCATTGTGGCTTAAATGGACTACTTACAACATGGTCCAATCTACTGTAATATGGACCATGTTAAAAGAAATTAACATGCAGTGCTTGCTGCTAACAACTACATGATGTATACTTTTCTATAGTTTACAGTATTACACATTGGTTGCCCTGATGGTGTCCATTATTAATTGTTTATTTAAAAGTGAGAGTTTGTGAAATTTGTGAAAAAAGGTAAACAAATTAAAAATACCAAGTAAATATATTTAATAATAGCAATAATAGACTACAGGGCACGCCATAAAAGGCGATTAGTAAACAATGAAAAATGCTTAAACTACCGCTTTAGTGTACTCCATACTGTAATGACATGGAGTACTTTTAAAACTAACCCACATTATTACTCCATGGAGTAGTTTAGGGACTACTTCGGTGGGTTATATGGTCCCCTCCTAGGACATCGTAATGTTAAATGGACCACCTTTTATCCATATATTTGGAGTAGTTTTGGAGTACTCCTACTCCTTTATGAACTACTCTTTACATGCATGTATGGACTAGTCTCGTTATCTGCAGGGTATGTATATAACATCTTGAGTTGAGGTGCGATAGCAAACCAGGGGCCTGATTCTGGCAGTCGTGATCGAGTACTTTCTCGATTCGAATGCAATTATTTCAGTCAATACTGAGCAGTGTTGCCAGTGAAATTTCGAGAAAGATACATTTTAGTTTCCAAAAAGATACACTTTTTCCCAAAAAGATACGTTTTTAAAAAAATTTGAAAATCCATTTTTAACGTTTAATATTTATTAACATAACATTTTTATTTCATATTTAAATGAATATTGTAAATAAAATTATTTCGTGTGAATTCATTCTTATATTTATTTAAGTCATAAATATTAGGTACATATGTAATTTTTAAAATTCAGTAAGCAAACTTTAAAATTAATTATATGTAATTATCTTTGGATGTTATCTAAACAAATTCATTTTTGTAAAAATAAATATACGAAAAAATACTAAGGCGATTATATCAACGTTCATATAAATTTCCTGCAAATAAAAAAGATGTTCATATTTCCTCAGAACAACTTTGCACTACTAGTAATCATCGATTTAGGTCTGTTGCAACCCCTTAATGTTTTCTTTCACCATTATTAAAGCTGCTATCAAGGCGAATTCACTAGAAGGTGGGGTCAAGTCAACATATGGATTTTTTTTCGGTGGTCGGTTCGTCAAAGTGTGTATGCAAACTAATTGTTTATGTAAACTAACCTTTTTTACTAGCAATATTTTAGACAATCCGACCACAGAAGCAGTGTTGTTGTAGAGTTGACCTTACCTTTTAGTCAATGCGCTTTGTATTAGTATTGAGTCGGTTACGATGGCTAAAAATTTTCGAATGTTTTGTTTCTGTACATTTTGCGTACAGATTCGAAAGATACGAAAAATGTCAGGATTATACATGATACCTGAAGTAGTCAAAAGATACGAAAAATGTATCTTTCGTATCCTAACGGCAACACTGATACTGAGCGAATCGGAATTATTTTTTCAGTGTTGTAAAGCATTAATTTGAGTTTAACAATACTGAAAAAATAATTTCGATTCGTTCAGTATCGACTGAAAAATTAATAAAAATAATTTCTTTCGAATCGAGAAAGTACTCGATTACGACTGCCAGAATTAGGCCCCAGTTTTTTTTTTTTAAACTGAAAACTTGGTGAAAAATCATTTTTTTTATTAAACTATCAATAAACCATAATGGAAAAAGCGTTTTGTTGTAATACAATATTTTAAAAACGTAATAAAAAATTTTTCTTTGCTTTTTTTTAATGAAAATTCGTATGATTGAAAAAATGTTTTTTTCTTCTTCAACTTTTTAAATTGACTCAAGATGTTATGATGAAACGACACATATATGTAAATATGTATGTAGGTATAAAGAATTAAATTTTGTTGTATTTTAACTTTTAATTACTTATGGTCAAGGTATATTTATAGCAGGTAGTCTCGGAAAGCCAGCTGTTTATTTTTTTATTTGCTTGTTTTGCGATACGAACTGTCAAATGTTGTATAGTAAACATGTTAACAAGTTTTTTGTCTCTTATCAACCCCTTTACCTTTTGACAGTTCGTATCATATAACAATAATAAAAAGCCCTGTTGTTTGCTTTATTGTACAATTGTTGTAATCTCGCGGCTACCTGCTACAAATATACCTTGCTTATGGTGTTGAGTTTTTTAGAATAAAACAAGCCACCCTTTTCGGGAGCAAAATTTTTAAGAAACATACACCAAATTGCATTTTTTTTAAATAAAATGTCACATTTTTTTAAAATAAAATGTCACATTTTTTTGTTGAAATGAAAGCGCCATTAGGTATTAAGACTGTGTAATATATTTTTAATGGCCCACATGGGCTTTGTATTACCTAACTGATGAATAAATAAATAAACATAAACCCAAAACTTTTTCTTTTCAATGTTTTTAACGGTTTGTCGTTAGTGGTTTCAATTGTATTTAAAAAACTCCATTCACAGTAAGTAAAAAAAAATTACTTTCACTGTTTCAAAGGAGTAAAAACAGAATTCGAACTATTTTGTAAACTGAAACTCGGAGTGTGTATTTTTTTAATTAATAAATTAATCATATGCAAGCATATTAAAAGAATAAATCATAATACTCTATAAAAGAACTTTTTATTTTGTGTTTTAACTTAAATGTTTTTATTGCTTAGACAAATACGGCCCTGTTGTTATGTAAAGAGGAAAAGTCAATAAAACTATTCACAATAATAGTCCAATACCTAAATATACCCCTTATTACAAAATCAAAGTAAATAAAATAAACAAATAGTGGTTTTAAAAAGTTCTTGTAATCACTAAACCTAAGGCAAAAAATAAAACGAATACCAACATGTTTATACTTTCGAAAAATAAACACAAAATAAAAAACAAATACAAAAATTAAAAACTATGAAATGTATGAAAAATTTAACAAAAACTGTACGTGTAAAAGTAATAAATACGCTACAAGCTGCGAATACTAATTTTTTTGTAGGTGCATTTTTGTTGCAACACATCTTACTAGCAATTAAAAATTACAAAACTTGGAACAAGTACGTTCCAAAGAGTCTGTTCCAAAAATAAATAACAACAAACCACCCACAAATAATTAATCATTTAAATAAAAACAAAGCAAAAAGTATGCTTAAAAATAAATAAAAAGAAAAGCAAATAAACGGTTGTTTTTTTTTTTTTGGTTTACAATTTTTTAATTTGTTATGTAAAGAAAACGTAAATAATAAAAGCAATTCACAATCGTTAATATAACAGTTAGTTTTCGTTCTCTGTCTCTTTTAATGTAAGAACAGCTGGCATTTGTCAACTTTTTTTCTTTCTCGATTTAAGGTTTTTTCTACTTTGTTCTTGTATCTTTGTAATAATATTTATAAAATTATTGAACACAACCTAATTAAATAAAAAACATTTATAAAAATTATTACAAGAAAACTTATACCATGAAAAAAGTGTTATAAATACTAAAAAAAGTGAAACCAGCAACAACGAGACAACAAAAACGACCTCGTTCAGTTTTTCAAATAAAGAATATTATTTTTTTTTATTGCGTACACAGAAGATTTTGTAGTCATTGTCACTGAAATGAGTTTTATAAAAAATGCAGTTTCTTGAAACAACAATAATATAAAATGCATTATCAAATTGCCTTAAATTGAAATATCACAACCCAATAGTGGCAGTAGCAGCAGCAGAAAAAAAATCTTCACTTAAATTTTTTTTGTACTAAATCTATTGGAATTACATGAAAGTCAGTGTTTATGGTGTGTATTTTTTAACATCCGCTCACCCACACCACTAAGGCTAACAAGACAACTGTCCTACATACAGCGTGCACTACGGCACTATTGAAATTCTAGTGCAGCTCGTTGATTACTTGTTACGACGTCGTCCTTTTCCGTTTTTGTTTAACATTTCTTTGTATTATCTTTGAACTGCTGTTGGGGTCGATTGCAATTCCGTCATATCAATGTCAATGGCTGATTTCGATGCAATATATGAGGAGGATCAATTGGAGGAACATTATGAAGAACAAACCGTGCCGCCTGGACCAGAACCCATAGTGATACGTGGGGCTGGTAATATGACAGTGTAAGTATAAATGAAGTTTTTGATAGGACACTTTTTAATTTTTTTCTTCTTTTAAATTCTAAAATAAAGTACTTAATTACACATTCTTTGGTTCCACTTTTAAATGTATATGTAGTTACCTATGTTACCTATGTATCGGGCATATTCTGGCAATCGCAAAATGCTTAACATTTGCGATTCTATCTTCAAATCGCATAATAGGCGTAATGTAATTCGCAAGAACTTTGGCGACTTCAAATTGCAAAAGTATGCTCAAGCTAACTTGAATATTTTAAGGAAACTATAGCGGATCGCAAGCAACACCTAAACTAAATCATGGCGTTTTGCGATTTCAAATCGTTCGATTTTCAGAACATGGCCGTATAAGTAACGTAAATCGTGTAAAACATAATGTTTATTTATTTAATTTCAAAAGATTTTGTTATTCGTGCTTAATTCCCAGTTTTTATTATTGATAAAAACACTTGAAATTTATTGTTGATGGGATAAGCTATTCCTATGCGCATTTCATTTATTTATTTATTTAAAAATGTCTTTTGAAAAAACTGGCTGTTTGGTCTCGGCGCTGCCCGCGATTTTCCAAAATTTATTTAAATATTTACTAGTTTTTATTAATATGTAATTATAATTCTATACGATATTTTTTACTTTTTTCAAATAGCTAAGTACATAATATTAACATTTAACTGGAAAGTCTGTTTTTGGTGAGAAAGCAAAAGTGATGAGATTTTTATGTGCATACACTTGTTTTCATTCTTGCCAATTTCTAAGAAGAAAATAAAATTTGTCGTACAAATATCATTTTTTTGGAACTGGAACTAAAAGCTGTATAAAATCTTAATTTTAATACACTTCTCTTTCCACGCGTATTTTATACAAAAAGATATTTTATACAAAAAAATTAGTCTGCAAAAAACGTTTTTTCTTAACAAAAAGCGCCTAGAGTACAAAATTCAACCCCTTTTGTCCCACCAATTTAAAATCTTCAAAATCTATGCTTCGAATGATAGTAAAAATAAACCGACTTTTAAAATGCTAAGCCTGAAGTTGCTAATTCAATAGCCTATTTCCGATGTGCGAAATAATTCTTTCACATCGGAAAAAGCACTTAGTCTCTAGTAAGTTAATTACACCGGATAATAAAATTCCTTTTTTACCGATTATGTTCCATATTACGCTACCATACTCAAATTAACTTTATTTGTTTGCTCCCTGCTAGCATTTGGAAGATTGTTTCATCAAAAATCACCTAACTAAGTCTACCTCGAGTATTTTGACGATTAATAACTGATTAATCACTTGCGCCTTTGAAAAAAGAATCGAAAATGATTCGTTCTTATTCTTAGAAAGTAATTTATGGAAAATTCAATAACAAAATGGATCATACAGGTGTTTGAAATATGACTGTTTTGAAGTTATTTATGAATAATATTTTGCTCATCTAGATGATGAAAAACTGATTTTAATTCTGTTATTTTTATTTGTAAAAATAGCTACCTTTGAAGCAAGCATAAACTTAAGTATTTTTAATAGTTTTAATTGAATTTAATATGTACTATTAAAATCCTTTAAATATCTCGTTTATAGCCATAAGAACTAGACGTAAAACAATATGTGCCCAAACAAATTATAGCAAAAAATTCTTTATTTAAATTATCCTAAGTTTATGAAAAAGTACATGAATCTGATGAAGAATTGATAAGCTCAAACGAAAATAAAGAGGGAACTAAACAAGAATTGGTGTTATGTGAGGTCTTTGTTGATACGGATTTGGATAACTTTATAGTAAATTATGGTTATAAAAAAAGGATAGCAAATTTTAAATATTATGCATAGCAAATTGTACACGCAGACGAAAGTCTTTGAAATCACATAACCAACGAATGCAAAAAACTAGTGAAGATGACGATTGCAGCTCTTCTTCATCAAACTCATCAGCTTTTGATTATATAAATTTATAAAATCGATGCAATAGGCGTATATTATCTAGTTCCTTAGAGGAACTGTCAAACTCCTCTTCGTCACTTCCAAAAACTATTAAGACTAAAACAATTTCAGCCGCTTTACTGCTCGACAAATTGCCTCAACATAATTATGCTGCCTTTAAAAAACACAATTACTTCAAAAGATCCTCAAGTTCAAATCAAAATGTATTACAATTATTAGTAGAAATTTGTAACCGATTATGGCCTTTAAGGCTAGGTTATTGGTAATGTAAAAATAAATAAATAAAAATAAATAATACAGTGACCTCAGATTTATAACAATACAACAATTGAAAAAAACTAGGATTGGAACGGTAAATGTTTAAATAGACTAATTCGCCTTTATAAATAATGTAAATAACATATATAAAAAGACTTTTTCTGGAACTTTCAGGAAATCAATCTTCTATATAAGTGATTCTATTTATGTGTTAAATATGCATTAAAGGATTAAATTCATGATATTTAAAAATTTATTTCTGTGAAGTTTGTTGTGTAGTATTTTCTTTATGAACACAAAATAAATCATTATCTATACTCTGAGATTTAACAAATATCCACTTAATAGTGGTATTCACACCGAACTTGTTAATTTGTTACTCAGTAGATTGTTAATTTGTTAAAGTTACCAACTGTGAACGACCCCCTTTTTAAAACTTTGTTAGTCTGGTAACTTTCGTAGTAAAACACCATTTAATTAACATACTTACTCTCAATGTACAAGAAAATTGCCAAAACACAAATATTTTTTTAGAAATGTATCACAAATGACTTTTTTATTATATTTATTTAGAAACTGCAATAGCTGATTGTGAGTTACCAACTAACAACTTTTTTATCAGGGGTGCCGTGTCGTTAATTTGTTAAATGTTAATCCGGTAGCTTTTTAAATATACAAAAACAAAATGCGTGTAAAAAAGTAACGATTAACGACTAACAAACTAACAAGCTCGGTGTGAATCCCACTAATATTTTTCTTCATTATTAAAATTTTCATTATTTTGTTACTTAGTCATATGTGCGTGTGTATGCATATGTGTATGTATATATGTGTATATATGTGTATATATATGTATGTGTGTGCATGTACATGTATTTACATATAAAATTTTCATATAATTTTTCTGAATCGTTTGTTTTGGGATTTTTCATAACTTAAACTCTTACATTTTAATGAAGCTATCTAACCCTTTTGTTATTATATTTTAACTTGAATATATTTTAATTTTTATATACATTCATACATTTATATATTAATTTTTGTTTACAATTATTAGTAGAAATTTGTAACCGATTATGGCCTTGAAGGCTAGGTTATTGGTAATGTAAAAATAAATAAAAAAAAAAAAAAAAAAAAATAAACAAAAAAATTTACATCTTACGTCCATCCACCCGGTATGCATATTTTACAATTCGTTTTTTATTTGAATTCATTTTAAATTTTATATTTATTAAGCTTTTATGTTGTATTGCCTCTTTATATCCAATAAAATAAAAAACTTTACTGTATTTTTTTATAAATTAGACCAATATATTTCGAACATCTTGAAGATGAACAGAAGATGTTCGAAATATATTGGTCTAATTTATAAAAAAATACACTAAAGTTTTTTATTTTATTGGATATAAAGAGGCAATACAACATAAAAGCTAAATAATACAATTTGATCCAGCAATACAAAATATTAATCCATAATTTATATTTATTGTTTTTGACAAAAATAATTTATAAACTCACTATATATTTTCATATTTGTGTGTTTTTCAAACAAACGAATTGAAAATACAAAACAAATTGTAAAATAAGCATGCCGGGTGTAGAAACTTTCTAACACTATTGTGTTTTACTTACACACTATCAGCCCAAATATAAATAAAATTCCTCGGGAGTTTTCTCCCTTCTCCCATTTTGCCTATGTCAATTGTAAAAAACTCCCGGGGAATTTACGACGAATTATGAATACCACTTTTATGATTATTTTTTTAAATTCAATTCCTTTTTTTACTAAACATTTTTATATTATTATTTATTATATAATTTAATAATAATTTAATTTATATAATTTTAATAAACTCAATTAATTAATAATTTAAATTGAAAAATATTTCTTATTTTAATCTATTACAAATATAACTCAAATAGTCAAAAAAAACTCGCAAACGATCAGAAATACGACTAAAAAACGACTCATAAATCGTTCGCAAACGATTAGAATTAGGTCTAATAAATTAGTCGAAAAATACTCTTAGACGATCAGAAATACGACTAAAAATGAGTCGAAAAAGATTCGCAAACGATCAGAAATACGACTAAAAAACGACTCATAAATCGTTCGCAAACGATTAGAATTAGGTCTAATAAATTAGTCGAAAAATACTCTTAGACGATCAGAAATACGACTAAAAATGACTCGAAAAAAACGTGCAAATAATTAGAAATACAGCTAAAAAATTACTCAAAAAGACTCGAAAATTATTAAAAATATGAGTCATAAATGAGTCGAAACTGGTCAAAAAAGCGGGTAATAAACGACTACTTAAGAAGAGTCGCGGAAAGGGTACCTCCGGAGAAAAAATCATTTATGATCAGAAAATGAGCTCAAATATGCCTATTTGAATCGCGCAGATGAGTCATAAATGACTCGAATATGATACATTTTTTCATAAAATGCTTGCAGGGCTACCTTTATGCCCAATATTTAACAATAAATGTTTACAAAAAATAAGCAAATTTATACTGTTTTGTTCCTTTAGCCTGATTTTTTCCAATCTATACCCTGGCATGTTTTTTTACCTATTTTATTCCTTCTTGAACCAAAATTCCGAGAAAAATATGATTATATCAATTACAATTAATAAAGATATATGCTTAGGTTTATGAAAACTCCAATTTTTAAAATAACTTTATAATAATAATAATGCTGAGCTGACTAGAGATGTTTTCGCATATTACGGGGACCTATATGAATTCTAGTTGGTCGGAAATTCTGTAAAAGTGCAACAATATATTCCCAGCGGAAAAAAGGAGGAGTGCGGAGGCCTTCCAGAAGGCCTCTGTACCTTTGGATGTACAAGGCCTTCTTGCTCCATTCCATACTCATATCTTTTTTACACACGTTGTCATTGAGGAGTAGGCCTTCCGCTCTGGCTTCTTTAGCAGGTACATAAGAATGGTAACGGGACCAAAAAAAATTTATTTTGCTTTTGCTTGTGCAAAAAAAAAAAAAAAACAATATAACAAATGTTACTCCCTTCTCAAAGAAGCGAGTGAGGAAGGTGTATCTTATATTTTATACGAAAGAGTCGAGGCCTTCTATGAGGAATTTTTTAGCAATTAGATAAGAATAGTAATTGAATCAAACAAATTTTAAAGCAGGCCTTTAAAAAGGCCTGAAGTAAGAAGGTTTTCTGAGTTTTCCTGCTGGGTTTAGTCTGTTAAAATACGTTAGGTTTTCTAGGCAAGGTTCATGAAAATATAACTAATCATTTTTTTACATATTGTCTAATATACATAGATACACTTTATTGTACCCGAAATTTCTATTGAAGTGAAATTAGGTGGATTACTATTTCAGTATTTTACAACCTTAGAAAAAATACAGTTCAAAAATAAGTATCCGTGCAAAATTTTCGTAGGTATATGTTTTTTTCTTAGGTAATAAATCCTTTTCAAAACTTAAAGAAAGTGGTTTTTTAAGACAATGCTCTTACACTAATAGAAGGTCAAAAATTCTTCAAAAGAAAAAAGGGTTTTCGCGGCATGTGATAGAGTATAGATGTACATACATGTGCATGTTTTAAATTAATCTTAATACTTTTATTTTCTTTTTAGATTTGGTTTAAGTAATCGTTTTAATACAGAATTTCCATCTGGCCTGGTATCTCGAGTAGCGCCTGAAGAGTTCAAAGCCACAATTAGTCGCATTAATGGAATTCTCAAGAAAACCTTACCTGTTAATGTAAAATGGCTGTTTTGTGGCTGTGTTTGCTGTTGTTGTACCCTGGGCTGTTCACTTTGGCCCGTAATATGTTTAAGTAAAAGAGTAAGTTATAAATATGCAAAAAATAACAAAGAAAAATCGAATTTTTCATATCCTCTTTTTATAGACACAAATAACCTTGGATAAATTACTAGAATGGGAAAATAGTCACTTGTATCATAAACTTGGTTTACATTGGCGCTTGCATAAACAACAATGTGATTCAAATTCCATGATGGAATATGTCATCTTAATTGAGTTTATACCGAAAACGCCAATTTATAGACCGGATTAAACTGGTGAGAATAAAAATTACAATAAGTTTAAGTTTTACTTTATTTTTAAATGTAGATTATTATTTTTTTTTATTAATATAAATACTATCTAATATAATCAATAAATATATAAATTAAATGTATGTAATTAAATAAAATGTGCAAATGAATTAAAAAAAAAAGATGATTGAAACAAGGCCAAGATATTTTGACCGTGATGAAACCACAAAAAAAAAGAAATTAATTATTGAAAAATACTATATGTATATTGGAATAAATTGAAATTATATTGTGATGCATCAACTGAAAATTATTGAAAATATGAAAGATATATAATTATTTTTGTATTAAAATCAACATTAAACATTTTTAATTTAGACTAAAATATCGTATTTTTTTTGGTATTATTATTTTATTTAATATGTATGTATTTTTTTTTTACCAAATAACTTGAAACACAAAACATCATATGCGAAAAAGAGTAGTGATAGTATAAAATTGTTACAAGATAAATGTAATGACAATTGCGTTATTTTTATGAATATAGGCAGTACACATTGCGGAAAATATTCTATTCAGAAAGAATAATAAAGTATTATTAGACTTATCAATTCGATTTGATTTTCTTTCAAAATTTATTTTTTAATGAATTCAAATAAAGGGTGGTCCAACCAAAACGCACAATGTTAATTGTAAATAAAACAAAATGCTTTCAGAGAATTATCTTAACTAGTGTTCGCCTAATGGTAAAAATTCGACCATAGATTTTTATGTAAATATGAAGGAAACATAGTTCATCTAAGTATATATGAATTTACATGTATCGAGCATTTATATTTTCCGTCTTAGTGAATCGATTTGGCGAGGGACCAACCTCCGGTTCATATTTTATCTTCCACGTGAGTTAATTTAACTTTGTAAGTTCAAAATAAACAATATAAGAAAATATCAGTTGAAAAACAAAAAAGTATCAAAAAATCTCCTTTATAGAAAGTCTTCCACTCAGGACATTGGATGTTTAAATTTATGTTTCTATGGCTGATATTAACGAAAATTAATCAAAGTACCAGTTGTAGAACGAAAACAGTACCATAAAGCTCACTCTTATTCATTCAGGACCATGCATGTTTATTTTTATCTTTGTAGGTCAAATATTAACAAAAACTCGAAAAGTACCAGATGAAAAATAAAACGTACCAACATTTTTCATCTTATAGGTATCTCATTCACTTAGTAACCTGCACCTATAATATTTTGTTTCTAAGTTCAATATTATAGAAAATTTAAAAATTAAAACATGAAGCACGGAAAAGTAAAAGAAAAAAATTTAATTTCCCGTATTTCCCCCTTTTTGATACTTTTTTCTTTCCATTGAGGTTCAGTTGACAAAAAAAGGAGGATAGTGTTCTTAACTGTTTTGCCTGTGCCGATTTATATATAAGATTTATATAGATGAAATATTCGAAAACCGGTTTCAGAAAAATGTCGAATAATCGACCACCCTATTTTTTTTATTATTTGATATATCACAAGGTATATTTACACAGGTAGACTCATTTGGGAGTGTAGACATTTTGCTCTATAAAAGGAACCATATTCTCAAAATTGTCTTCATATAAAACAAAAACAATTTAACGCACACATGTACAAATTTTGGCTCATATACACGCAATTTGACGTTGTGGTTCCAACTATGGGTAAACAGCTGACAAACATATGGGCCAACGAGTTTACCTTGTGTAAATATACCTTGATATATCAATTATAATTGAAAAAAAAAAAAATTTTTTTATTAACACCCAGCTGGCATTTTGTATCATAATCTAATCATTTAGGAATCAGCTTCAAGAGCAAAATACCCGTATGTGAGCTCATTTTTCAATCATAAATGATACTCTGGTTGTGAGAAAATGGTACCCTACCGATGAATCACCTGAGAGAATCATTTGTGATACAATTTTCTGATTCCTTTTTGATCATTTTACTGTTAGTTTTTAAAATCATTATTGAATCGTTTTCGTCTCATTTTTTAATCGTAAAAATAAATAAATAAATAAATAAATAAATTATATAGGTTTTGATTATACGTACATATTTCATATAATTTTTTTAATTGTCATATTTTAAAATTTTTTCTTTAAAAATCAGCACTATTATGGCTTTTGATTATTCGAACCATCTTTATTTTAAACCAAAAAAAAAGTTATCGGTTTTTCGCATCTATGTTCATAAATTGTCAATAATTTTTGGGCTTCTTTTTTAGCCAAGCTTCTTATTTGATTGGCTGAGATGAAAGTTTCTTTTTTTTTTTTCATTTGGCAAAAACAAAAATTCAAAATATTTAAAAATCATTTGTTGTTTTCTAAAGTGAATTCTTCTATACTGAAGGTTTTAAAAGATGAAGGATTATTTAAACATATTAATGAATCATATATGAATCTTTTATTAATCACTTAAGTGATAAATCGGGTTTTAATTATCAAAACTGATCTGAAATGATTTTTACAAAAAATAATCTGCCAAATGCTAGCTAGGAAATTTTTGAACAGATTTTAATAATATATATAGTGTGCACTTTTGTAAGTAAATTTTGTTTTAATCGATTGACATTCAGAGGAGGAAAGTGTTCTTAACTGATTTGCCTTTGCCGATTTATAAATAGATAGATATTTTTTATTATTTTAGAAGAATATATGACAGTTATGTGTTAAACAAAATATCGGCTAAATGCTCGACACGGCTCTATCCGATTGTCCATTTAATCAATGACTCTGAGGCATAATTGAGGTTCAATTTCGTTAATGTGTCCAACTATCTCATCCTTTACCTCTTGAATTATTCTTGGCGTGTTGACGTACAGCGTTTCTTTTAAATATCCCTAAAAAAGAACTCCAACGGTGTCAAAACACTTGATCGCGGCGGCCAATTAACATCGCCACGACGTGAGATAACACGGCCGTTAAATTTCTCGCGAAAAATAGGCATTGTTTTGTTGGCTATGTGGCATGTGGCACCATCCTGTTGGAACTATATATCGTGCAGGTCCATAGCCTCAATTTCTGGCCACAAGAAGTCCGTTATCATCCCGCGATAGCCAGCAACATTCACGGTAACTGCTTAGCCGACCTCATTTTCGAAGAAGTACGGCCCGATGACGCCGCCAGCCTACAAACCGCACCAAACAATTTTTGTGGATGCATCGGCTTTTCATCATCACTCGTGGAATCTCATTTGCCCAAATGCGGCAATTCTACTTGTTAACGAATCTACTGAGGTGAAAGATGAATTTCTTTGATTTGAAAGCCCATTTTCGTAAAAGGATTCAACAATCTTAACGCGCTGCTCAATTATGTACCTCTCCATGGTTGAATTTTTCAAACTCTGAAACAAAAAAAAAATGTCAAATTAAGTTGGAAAAAAACTTGACGTTAAGGAGTGACTCACAATTAAAATTTTGCATTATGGTTGGATCAACCTTTATCTTAAATTGGTAGTAAAATAACTAACTATTCAGTGCCTGGACTATTTAAAAAAAAAACAGCTGACAATTTATTTAACAGAGTTCCCGCGCTTTTTTTAAATACTGATTTCTCTTGTACATATATATGTATATATTACAAAGCATTCTTTAGTGATACCTGTGACTTTTTCTTTCTTTCTCACATTAAATAACTTACATTTTAAAGGAATGGTGCTTTTGTTTTACGACAAACACGAAAACAAACCAAAACACTTTTCTTGATCCACAATCCTTATGTCTCTTAGACCAGAGCATCCTCTTCTTTCTGAAAACTCCTACAGTAGTCATAACGTTCTTTGCATGGGTCCGTTTCTACTAATTACTGGTAATGATCGATGTCAACTCTCTAATTTGGTCACTGTCCACAATGTTTCACTTCAAATAAGAGTCCTGCATCGAGTCATTAAAATTACAATTATGTTTTTCAGAAACGTATCGTGTTTGGTTAGCTTATCTACTGAGTGGTTTAAACAACAAACACTGTGTCCTGGGACCCATGCCACCGTTATCTTAAGTTTTAATGTTGTGCAAACTCGTTTAAAATATCGGGGTGTTTTGAAGACACCCGCTAGAGTTGCAATGGCTGCTTTGCTATTCGAAAATATTCAAGTACATCTCTAGATATACTATTAAACCTTGCTTTGCAGAAAATCTTGAATAATTCACTAAAATTTCATTAAAAAAATCACGTTTGTATTGTAGAATGCATTAATAAAGCAAGTTAATTTGCAACTGACGACGATTTCTAAAATTTCTTGCCAATTTACACCAACAGTGTTTCCCCGTAGTCAGTTAGTCCCCATTTACATTATACGATTTTTGTCATTGCGATTCTTACCTTATAGGCGAGAGGGGAGAGAGGAATTAAAAGGGGTACACAAGCAAGTGTACTCTTCGATTCGTTTTGTTCGCTCATTCGTACTCTCATTGTTCTCTTATATGATGAAAAATGTATTTAAGTTCGGTGGCACAGAAAAAGTTGTAACGACAAAAATCGAACAATGTAAATATCAGACCGACTTCAAAGAAGAATCGACAATAACCGCAACGACAAAAATCGTATAATGTAAATTGGGACTTAGTTTAAAATTAAAATTAAAATGTAATTATAACCTTTTATTGAAGCATATTGAAGTCGTTCAAGGCGAATAATTTACAGGTGGTGTCGAAACGGCAACTGAGTTTGACATTTCGAGCTTGTTTGTTTTGATTTGTTAGTATTTTGCTAATAATGGTTGACTTTTTGAGCTTATGGCACTAACAATGCAATGCAAAAAACCCTATGTTGTTTCTGTTGTTTTCGGATTGTTGTAGTTTCAACACCACCTGTAGTTGAATTCACCTTGAAGTCGTTTTAAATTCGTCTGGCATAATCGTATACAGTGTTGTCAGTGGATTTTACGAAAAAATACCTACAAATGCTAAAAAAAATCCGATTTTCCATACGCAATATTGTCATAAAAATATAAGAAAATAATTAGTTATAAACAAGGCCCGGATTTTTATGCAAATGCATATTTGTTCTCGTCAGTCGGAGATTACCATACGCAAAATATCTTTGCGAATCAAGAAATTTACAGTAAAATGGCATCGATTTGTTAGTGCATATTTTGCCTTGAATGCATATTTTTGCATATATTGCTGATATTGCATATTTTGAAAAAACTTGTTTTAATTGCTTTATTTTGCCATGCATATTTATTTAATGATTTTTTATGGAAAAAATATTTTGTAAAGCACCTTCGCGTGTTGCCGCATAAAAAAAATTATACGGATAAATGTCTTCCTCTACAGCCTATAAGAACCAGATTGGGGACGTGGTTGAAAGCAATTATGTATTATGGTGAAAACTTTTGCCAATTTAAAGATATGGCAAAAGGATTCAACAATGGTAAATTTAAGTTAATGGATATTGCCATAAATAAGTTGTATTTTGTAGAAGGTAACTTAACAAATTCGTAGCAAGCTTGATCAAGTTTAAACAAAATTAAGGATTTAAATTTATTGTTTTAAGTCCTTAACTGCTTGCATATTTAATTTAAATTGTTTTCCAAAACAGCGTAGTGAAAATGAATATACCACGGAGAAGCATTTAATCATGCACCTGTCAATTCCGTTTCATTTTGTTTTGAAAAACAGGCAGTAAAATTTTATTTTGAAAAAATGTAGGGTCAAATATATCGCTAAAGGCATTTTAAAAAATAAAATCAATAAACATTGCTTAAGCAAATGACAGTTTCAAAAAATTTAACAAAAAGTTTTCTTAAGTTCAAAATATGGAAAAAAATAAACAAGCGTCAAAAATCAAAAAAATGCACTGATTTAGGGGTTTGTTTGATAGTCTCCAGGGCCATTTAGATGTAAAGCATTTGATTAAATACGATTACTTTCAGTTTTTTCCGATTACAAATAATTGAAAAATATCACGATAAATTTGGATAATCGTAATGTAATCAAAAGTTATTCTAAATAATCCAAAACTGTTCTAACTATTTAAAAACTTTTGAGAAAATAATCAAAAATAATAAATAAAATAGTAAGATTATTTTTAGATTATTTGTTATCGCAATCAATTAATAGTTATAAATTCTTTCTACACGATTATCTAATCATTACGAATAACAGCTAAGGCTTAAATTAAAATTATAGTTATTTTAAAATTTATAATAATTATTGTTTCAAACTTCGATTGTACTTCACCACAAGTGAAGTGTAAATAGGAATATTCCATTTATATAATGGAAACGAACAATTAAAATCAGTTTTTTCAATTTTATTTCAGAAAACAACATTTATAATTAAGATTTTTTACTTTAAATTCAGAGTTAAACAATTTCAATTGAGAAAATAATATTTGAAAATTAGAAATTTCTAATTGATTTTTTTTTGTACAAATTTTAAAACCAACTTTTTGAATAAGTTTCTTAATTTAGAACAAAAATAATTGAAGTTGAAAAATGTATGTATGTATGTGTTTGACTTCGATTTCATTAAAAATTTTGATAATGCATAATTTTTTTAAAATTTTTGAAATCCATTTTTAAATCGATTTTTTCCAAATGAAAATTCAAATTTTAAATTAAATTTAATTTATTTAAAGTATAAGAATAATTTTAAATAAATCTTTTCTAAAATTGATTTGAAAAATCTCATTTTCAAATGAATTTTTTTCTTTAAGATAATAGAAAATTCTGAATGGATAATCTCATTTTAGTAGTTTTGAGTTGTGCTTCAAGAATTTTTGCTTTTCATTTAATAATTTTTTGTGCTTAAGCAGCCCATACACTTGCAATATTATTGTATATGATATTCGCCGTATTATTTCCATTTTGTCCATTCATTCAATAACATTCAATAAAAGGTGGAAATAACCTATAGGAATAACATAAACAGAACTGTACAATGCTGACAACACATTTCACTTTCTTTTCGTTGTGCAATAAAAATCAAAAGTCTTTTGATTGTTGCCAATATATTGTGCCACCTTCGAATGTCACATACACATTGGCGATATAATTGTACAATACGTACATTTGAACAATTTTATTGCAAGTGTATGAGCCGCTTTAGAAATATTTAATTATTTTGTTTTTTACTTAACAAAAAGTACTCACTCACTACTCTCACTGAATTTATGTAGTATTAAAATAATAAAAAATTAAAAATCTTCAATATTTACAATAAACAAAAAGAAATTTTTTGCTTTTTGAATAGAGTAGTTAATTGTAAAAAAATTACATGGCTTAGCTTTAATTTAAAAAGGAATAAAAAAATTTGTTCTGACTAATAAAATAAAATTAAGTCTAAGTCTATTTATTAATTAAAATAAAACATAAATTTTGCAATGCATCTTAAAAAAATCATACAAAAATAATCAGGTGTGTGATGACGATTATTTTTGTGAACAATTTCGAATGATTTTGAAATCCATTTCCAAACCATAGTTTTATTTTTTTTTTGCAAAATACAGTTTAATTAACATTTTCAACATAAACTTCGGAAGGATAAATACCAGAAATAAGAGAAATCAGAGTATTAGAAATCAATTTTAAAATATTCTGAAAATGAAATTTGCAGTTTTAAATCTTTTTGTTATCACATACCAAAATGAGTTTCAACAATTTTCAAATTTGTTTTAAAACTGTGTAATTTTATTTTAGAAATAATTATGTGGAAGTTGTATTTTAGAATTTTAGAACTGATTTTTAAAACTTTTTAAATTTATTCCAAAACTTTGTAAATTTATTAAGTAATTTTCAATTACAGGTACAGATGTTTAAATGAATTTTGCACTTTTACTTCAAAAACTTTTAAATATTTTGCAGATATTCAGAATTTCTTATTTATTTTTAAAACTTTTGAATGTTTGAAAGTTTTAGAAAATTTCAATGGCGTTTAGAAATCCAAAATTTTCTATTTTAGATTAAGAAAAAATAATAAATAATGTTTTTAAATTGTTAAGTTTTTTTTTGATACTAAATATATATACGTTTATATCTATTTCAGAATTTTGAAAATTTGTTCAACTTATTTCAGAAATATTTAACTTTAGTTTGGAAAACTTTAGAGCAATTTTTTACTTTGGTTCTGGGCAAAATTTGCAAACGATTTCTTTTTTGAAAATGTGTGTGCTTGTGAAAAAAGTGTTGCTTTATTGTGAACACCAAGTGAAAATGTCGCTGGCTTTGTGAATCTGGCCTTATACTATGTTCACACTTGGGTTTTTAAACGCGTTTAATCAAAATGTTGATTTAGCTAATCAAAGCCGTTCACATTACATTGATGATTAAGATGACAGTTGATAAGGAAAAAAACAAACAAATTTATATTTTTTTATAAAGTAATAAAAATACTTCAATAAAGTTATCAAAAGATTATTTTAAGAATATTAATGATCAAATTGTAAAAATTAATGGATTATTTAAAGAAGAAATAAAACATTAAGAAGAAATCTTGGTCTACATTATACTCAGTTTAAAGTATGTTCAGTGGAATCTATGTGATTAATGAAGTGATTTTGTTGTTATCATGCCAATTTGAAGTGGTTTGAAAAATCACTTTAATGTATGGCTAATCATCTCAATTTTGATAGGATTAGAGCTTAATCACGTTCGAGTTGCTTAAACGCGTTTAAGAACCCAAGTGTGAACATATCATTAAATATAAGAGAATTCCGTATTCTGTCAATGTACCTAAAGGCCCAAACATAATATGCATGAGCTAGGTTAAGCTACTGCTAAAAATTAACGAAAAGCCTGTCAAATGCCAATATCAAAAAACTTCTGATTAAATAGGGAATGTGCGATCTTGCGCACTTTGCTTAAGCAAATTAAAGTTTCATAAAACTTAACGAAACGTTTCCTTAAGTTCAATATGGTTTGACACGTATGATTTACATGTATGCACATTATGGTTGAGCCTAAACCTGTTAGTTTTTGCTGGTAAAGCGTTCATAAACCTTCCTTTTAATTTTTTTGAGTAATTGGGAGAAAAAATCTGTAAATTTTAAATTTACTCTCTCGTTGCAAGTTTCTGCTAGTGAAGAAAATGAACACACCTAATATGGGTAATTCCAAAGTGTTGAACGTGACAGTCGTACGCATCAAAAATGCAACAACATTTTAAACAACAAATATTTTTACGTTCTTTTAACCCTTAAATTATAGCACTAAGAAAGCACTATTATCTATGCTAAAGTTTATGGGGGGCGCGATTCTAGGTCAAAGATAATGGCAAAAGAAGTAGCGGTTCGAACGTGAAAAAAATAGAAGTAGTTTTTGTGGCCATGTATAAAAAGTTGTAGTTCAGCGAAACCTGGCACAATTTTTTAGTCAAACTACTTTCAGAATTTTACATAGCAATGTAACATTAAAATGTCTTTGGTTTGGTTCCAAAATCGTCTGTACTATTTTTTGTTTAAGCAAAAATCTGGTTCGATACGTGACAATTCGAACGTGAAATTTTTTCCACAATAATTTAACTGAATAATGATTAATACAAAATAAAAATTTACCGTTAATTCGAATAACATATTTCTCTTCGAACTCTTCCTTAGATTACAGACCATGTAAGAAATTTTTTTTTGGAATAATTTTCATCAAATATCACCTCTTTTAAGGAAGATAATATTAAAGAAAATATACAATAAAACATACTCACAAATAAGAAAGTACGTTTGCACAACTTTGCAGTCTGATTGTTCATCTAAGTGAACAAATTTATGGGTAAATTTATAAAATTAGTAAAATCTAAATATTTCTTCATAACAATTTCGTAAAATAATCAGATTTCAATAACTTTTAAATTTTCGGTCACGGTGGACCATTTGGCGGAAATGCCCATATGTTTTGGAAGTTTTTATGTACATATCATGGTATAATAACTACAAGGTATAGTCATTAAAAATTTTGTTCTCAATTTCAAAACCCATATAACGTCAAACAAAAGAAAATATGAAAACAAATTTAAACAAGCGTTAAAAATAAAATAAATTAATTTGACATTACATGGGTAAATAATGAAAACTCTCCCTAATAAACATACCTGCCCTATAGTAAATGAAATAGTCAGTTGCAAAAAACACTAACTATAAATTAACTATTTTTCAAATGACTACAAATTGGTTTAAATCTCATGCAGATATCAACCAAACCTATTGCATAGAGGAACACGCAAAACACGAATAAAAGCAAAATAAGTCTAACAAGCACGCCATGAAGTCAAATGAAAAAAATATCTACAAACATATTAAAATAATTAAAAACAATTGTAAATTAAAGCAATTCAAATCTGTATATGTACTAGCAATTATGTAGCGTTTTTATTTCAGCACTATTATACATCAATATTTACAGCAATATAATGCAAAATTTTCTTTATACATATGTATGTATGTTCATATGTATACATATATTTTTTTGACAAAAATTATTAAATAATTTATTATAAACCGAATATACTATTAATTAAGTACAAATTGGTTAAAAAATTAGTAATTAGTAGTCAATTTAAAAGTCATGCAGAGATAACCAATTGACTACAGCCTATGATATGCCTATGTTAAAATAATGAGTCGTCGACAAGGAATAAAGTCACTTAATCAACTAGATGTGGTTATAAAAAACCAGTTTGAAGTTACTTAAAAATGTGTTTGACTTCCTACAGGGTGGTACTTATTATACTATAATACATTGTATGTGTAGTAAAATTTAATTTTTAATTGAAAAACTTTTTATATATTTTGATGTTATTGGGTAAAAACGATTCTTTTGGCCTTTACGGATAAAAAAAAATATAGTTAAATTATTTTTCAGTCGAATTCAAACTTTTAACGGGTTTGGAAAGACGAGTTATAGCAATATAGTGTAAATTTTCTAAAATTGAAATGAAAAGTTTTATTAAAATTCAAAAGGAAACTTTTAATACAAAATTGAAAATACTTTAAATTTTAGGCCCAGGCCCACGATGTCGACAAGAACATTTCTTTCGTATATTTATATTGAAAACAAAAACAAATTTTAGTTTTTTATTATTGTTTTCAATATAAATAAGCGAAAAAAATGTTCTTATCGACATCGTGGGTCTAGCAGTAAATAAGTTTCAGCAAAATTCAAATAATTGTTAACTTAAAATATAAAATTATCAACCTCGAAAAAAGTTTGAAAGTTTTTGAAGTATAAGAGTACAAGTACAAGAGTAATTTGCATCGATTATCAAATATTGTCAAATACAGGGTAGACCAAACAGGTATACGCATCCGCTCAGCTGGTGTTTTTTTAATATGAATGTACATGAATTTACTTTTAATGCCAAAATTCCATAAAAAAATTTACAGCCAGAATAACTCTCTCGGGTGCATATAACCATATAAAATGTGTTTTGAAGGAAATTAAAAAAAAAATTTTTAAAAAGTTCCAAAGAATTGGAAAGAATTTTAATTTAATTTTAGTTTTTATTATCAATAAGTTTAATTAAATACTTTCTTTTCTAATTACTATATTTAGCAATTTTAATTATTTAGTTTTTAAGAAATTTACTATTAACTTTAACAGTATTTAATTATTACAAAAAAAAAAAAATTATGTATATACATGCATACATAGATTTATAAGTAAAACCAAGCCAGATAAACAGAATAACAAATTATTTGCTTTTAAAAGAAATTTTAATTAAAATAAAATGTAAATCTTTTAAAACCCCAATTGTGATTAATTTATCAAATGCGAGACGAAAATAAAGCACTTTAATGAGTTAAAAATAATAAAAAAAAAACAGAAAACAGTTATTATGTTAAAAACAAAAATCAATGTTATATTAATTGATAAATACTAATAATAATACATATGTAATAATAAATAAAAATAAAAATTGTGTAGCATATGTTGTTATATGTAAAACAAGAAACAAAATAATAATTAATATTAATTAAATCAAACAATTTTTTTGCCCCTTCCCCAGCCCCCCTTGAAAAAATGATAATAAAATGAACCTTACATTTCATGTAAAAAGTTTTACAAAACAGTTTTCTATTTTTAATTTACAAAAAGTATGTAAGTGATCGTAGTGATCAGTTAAAATGTTAAAAATTTTTACGTTTTACAAAAAAAAAAGTACTTGGAGAAGAAAAATACATGTTGAAATATATATGAACGTATAGTACTTTTACTCACCTGAAGTTCAACAAAGTATTTGGTTTCACAAAAGATTCGTAAAACTGTTCTGGATAGGGAAGCAGCTCGTGCGTCCTTATCATTAACTCTTATCGTGGTTAGCGCAGGCGCATTTAGACGAAAATTTGTACATACATATAAGCTGTTGTGATTAACCCACACGTTACCACTATATAGTCACCTAAAACGCAAAAGTCCCTAACTAACAAAAAATTTAAAATCGACTATTTCATTAAATCTGATGTATTGCATCAACATAAATGTTCATACAACAAAACTTTTTGAATCTTTCGACCAACATTAGATTATATGGTAAAGGCTAAAAGAGCTAACTAACAGTTTGCATAATATGCAACATTGTCAATTATCAAAACAACTGGTAGATTTTACAAGAAAAATAGAACAAAAATAATTTATAAACAGCTTTTATAAACAGCTTAAAGCGATTTATTAATTCATCATTTTAAATGGTTTTTGCTTCTCCTGTAAAATTTTTAAAACGTTAGATAGGGCCTTTTGCGTTTTAGGTGACGATATGTATTAATTAAACATTTGTTTGATTTTGCATTACGTTTGCTAGATCAATCATTTATAAATTTCATTATTTAATTTTTTCCAGTAAAAAAGTATAATTAAAAGTAGATCAATTTTTGGATTTTATCGTCAAATATTTGTTAAATGTGAACATACCTTAACAAAAAATTACTTCTGTATTTATAAGGGGCTGACTTTAAAAGTTTCCGCTTCCTTTATGAAAGTGAAGGTCGTTCTTTGGGCATAAGCCGTTATTTATGGTGGTTTAATCGAGATTTTGCGGCAAAATAATTCCTCTGTAGTGGCATTGCTGTTAAATAGTTATTCAAACCAACCCAAACATAAATGCAAAAGGTATTTTTGGATTCAAGGAAAATAATATACATAATTAAAATTTCGTGAAAATTTATATTTTACAAATAGAAACTGGGAATTATTTCCTTTCGCAGGTTACTTTATATTATATTCAACATTTTTTATTTTTCGAATTTATTCTATGAGTTAAATTTCAGTTATGTATTTTATAAAGCTTTTTTGTAATAGTTCTATTCCTTCAATTTTTCAGAAATGACTTTATACACTACCAGACTATTATATTGTATTTTCTTGGTACATTTTACCTTAGCTTTCCTTTGGAAAGCAATGAGGTATATTTTATGTACAGAAAAATTTACAATTATTAGACACCAGCAGAATGTAATGCATTTTCTGGCCCGCTACGGCCTTCGTCAGCATTCTTTGTGTCACACTGGATAGTGATACTTTATAAATTGAATGTATTTAACTCAACTATTTTAACAAATAGAAACTGGGAATTATTTCCTTTCGCAGGTTACTTTATATTATATTCAACATTTTTTATTTTTCGAATTTATTCTATGAGTTAAATTTCAGTTATGTATTTTATAAAGCTTTTTTGTAATAGTTCTATTCCTTCAATTTTTCAGAAATGACTTTATACACTACCAGACTATTATATTGTATTTTCTTGGTACATTTTACCTTAGCTTTCCTTTGGAAAGCAATGAGGTATATTTTATGTACAGAAAAATTTACAATTATTAGACACCAGCAGAATGTAATGCATTTTCTGGCCCGCTACGGCCTTCGTCAGCATTCTTTGTGTCACACTGGATAGTGATACTTTATAAATTGAATGTATTTAACTCAACTATTTTAACAAATAGAAACTGGGAATTATTTCCTTTCGCAGGTTACTTTATATTATATTCAACATTTTTTATTTTTCGAATTTATTCTATGAGTTAAATTTCAGTTATGTATTTTATAAAGCTTTTTTGTAATAGTTCTATTCCTTCAATTTTTCAGAAATGACTTTATACACTACCAGACTATTATATTGTATTTTCTTGGTACATTTTACCTTAGCTTTCCTTTGGAAAGCAATGAGGTATATTTTATATAATATAATATAAAGTAACCTGCGAAAGGAAATAATTCCCAGTTTCTATTTGTTAAAATAGTTGAGTTAAATACATTCAATTTATAAAGTATCACTATCCAGTGTGACACAAAGAATGCTGACGAAGGCCGTAGCGGGCCAGAAAATGCATTACATTCTGCTGGTGTCTAATAATTGTAAATTTTTCTGTACATAAAATATACCTCATTGCTTTCCAAAGGAAAGCTAAGGTAAAATGTACCAAGAAAATACAATATAATAGTTTGGTAGTGTATAAAGTCATTTCTGAAAAATTGAAGGAATAGAACTATTACAAAAAAGCTTTATAAAATACATAACTGAAATTTAACTCATAGAATAAATTCGAAAAATAAAAAATGTTGAATATTTATATTTTACTACAAAAAAAAAAAAAAAAACTCACACTAAAATAAAGTACAACAACACCTTTTTAGTTACGCGGCAAAACGATTTACATCGAGTTGAATAATCAAAACGAAGAAGAAATAATTTTTAAATTTCGTTTTAAACGAGCGATGACTCGAACACTCTTACACGGGGTCTTCACCTGACAATTTTTTGTAATAATAAACGTCAAACGTTGTATAAAAAAGACACCGACAAAAATATTACAGCTTTTTTTTATTAAGACTTGACGTTTGGTACGACAAAAAATTGTTAGGTGGAGACCCTTTGTTAAGCACGGAACATAAAAAATGTCTGCAAAATCTGCTGTCAATGCCACACTATCCGACAAAAAAGATGCAAACTCAACTGAATCAGCTATTTTAAAAGAAAATTCAACTCCGATCGCATAGGATCTATCATTTTATGAAAATTTTCATGAAAGATAGTAAGTCGGACAGACTTGTCAAACAAATTTGTCACTCAATTAATTTTGATGCCACACTTTCACACTTTTTTGACAAATCGTACGACTGAATAGGAAAGTTGTAAATCCCTTTACAACAAATAGAAAATGAAATCAAAATTAGCTAAGGGTAAATCGCAAAACCTTCTATCTTGCATACTGTTAAGCATTTAGCTATATTCTATTTATCTTTCATGAAACCGATTTTAACTTGTTGGTTAAAGGTTCATTTATCGCTTAGCTAATCTTGCCATCTAGCCCTTTTATTCCTTGATTTTAGACAGTGACAGACAATATGCTGTCACTGAAATAATTTTATCCAAGCTATTTACCCTTTATCTAACGAAAACAGTGCGCTGTTATAACAACGGTATGGATTCTTAGACTTTTCATAATATAATAAAAAAAAGGTTAGTTTTTGCCGCATCTGCATGGCTCATACTACACTTTAACCTGTGGTTACTTCCTATAATTCAGAGATAATAGATGGATGTATTCAAATCTTCCTTAATACTAAGTCTCTTAAGTTCGCAGTGACTAAAAACGTAGCGAAGTCTATCAAAGTAGTTTCTAATATCTCGTTAATAGATCTAGGTAGAAATATTTTCTATACACTTCTATACAATGAACCAAATTACATATTTACATGTTTTGTAGTTCTTTTTACAAAAGTTATGCTTGCTAAATCGGACAATTTTAACATCTAGTTTATATATATTATTTACACTTTGTTTCCGGAGCGGGGATAAGCATTAAACTATCATAAATATTTCGTCACCTAAAACGCCAAAGGCCATATCCAACATTTTGAAAATTATACAGGAGAAGCAAAAACTATTTAAAATGATAAATTTATAAATCTTAAACTGTCTATTACTATTTTTTCTATTTTTCCTGTAAAACCTACCAGCTGTTTTGCCTTTTAGCGTTCACCATATAATCTTTGGAAGA